>OX328098.1:11718440-12930361 GCA_946811185.2 Hippopus hippopus
ACGCTCGACAAACGATATGGGATGAATGGTGAGAGAACAAATATTTGTTTTACGTGCAACGAAGCAGGACATTGGTCCAGAAATTGTCCAAAAAAGAAAATCAGACAGGAACATTTGTTTTTGTCTACGTGAACCCACAGTCATGACATCGAAATTTCACCATCGTTTTACAACGTTGTCGGTCTCCAACATACGAAATTCGTCGGCACACTAAATTCATTCTACAACGAAAATACATGGAAAACAAGTTCACTACAGACTACAATATCACCGGTTGAAAATCAGACCGTAGACATGCAGTCCGACACAACGGATATCACCGATTCAAAAATCTGCAAAATAACAGAACAGGCAGAGAAAAAAATATCTACAAGCGATAATCTAAGAAAACAGCAAACTTTGGATCTAAAAAACAACGAATTTTCTGCAGAACCGGGTTGCTCGTACGGAGAGGAAAAACAGCAAAACAACGAAAAGAAGAAAAATCGAGTAACAAAGAACTGTTTCTTTTGCAAATCAACAAAACACAAGGCTAAAATCTGTCCAGATATGGTATTAAAAAACAACGAAAGGAAAAGAAAACGTAAAACCAAATGTGAATCTGACATTCCGAAGAAAAAAAGAAGACATACTGAGTGAAAAAAGATTTCAACACAATATTGAATTTAAACAAAAAAGACTGACTTGATTTTTTCATTCATTTTTGTCTTTACAGTTCATTCATTTTTTGTCTTTACAGTTCATGATTTGATTTTTTCATTGTAATAAGTTCTTTTTTGAAAATAAAAACATAAAATAATTACTTCTTACTTTTGACTTTTTCTAGTTTTGACTGCAAGTCTTTTGAGTTTTGACAATTTTGAAGAAAGAAAGATCTTTCGTGCTAGATGGTTAGCCCTGAAAAGGGCTTTTTTGAAGGATCTCACATTGACATCCAGCTCTACGACTCCTCCACCCGATCCACTGGGGTGATTTCACACCCACAGTGTTCACAACAAGTCGATGAACCTTCATCATCATAAAATCCTTCATCAGTTGGTTGGTTGTATTGGGGTTTAACGCCACTTTAACAGCTAAGGTCATATCATGGCGGTCGGTGACGCACATGTGTTTCCTGGCTTTCTCACACCAGTACTAACACAACTTTCTTTCCAAAGCCACCGACTACTTTTCTCACATGCTTCAGCAGAGGTGAGAGGCGAAAATACGCCGGAAAGAAAGTTCGCCTCAACCGGGTATCGAACTCACAACCACCAGGTCATGAGTCCGACACGCTCACCACTGAGCCACCCGGGCGGGCCCTTCATCAGGATCTGGACAGTCATGCTTCTGTCCAAGATACTCAAGTATGGCAAAACATTTCCCACACTCTATCCGACATCTGCTTGCGCAGTGAGGGCACACAAGAATTCGAACCATCCTGGAACAAATATGATTTTATGTAAAAATATCGACGGATTTTATAGCTTTACAGAGGATTGAAAATTTCTAAAGAGCACGGACCTGACGGGAAACACCAGGATTGAACTGCTTGACTCATGACGTCATTTTCTCCTATGTTTTTCCCGCGTCGGCGTTTCATTAACATTGTGCAATCAAATCTATGGTTATATCGGTGTTTTTTCACCACTCCTAATTCAGTGTCACACAGTACAATCCTGGTGTTTCCGGCCAGGTCCGCGCTCTTTAGAAATTTTCAATCCTCTGTAAACGTATAAAACGCAGCGTTATTTTATACAATCATCATTTCTTTGACTCCCAGCTAACGATCACTTCGAAAGCAGTATCAATATTCGGAAGCAGTTTCAATATGGAGTACAACTTAGATGAATTCAACTTGGACTATTTCCCACCAGTGGAAAACAATGGAGACGTTCTTTCATCAGTTATAAAATCGACAATCATCAATCCACCGACGGTGTTGGACAACATTTGTGAAGAGATGAAACAGTTAAATTCAAAACAAGATGTCATGATGACTCGGATCTTAGAACAACTGGAGACTTTAAACAGGCATTTGGAGGAAATTAAAACTTTAAACACAAACACCGAGCAGATCAGTAAAAATATCGAGGCACTACGCCAACAGGGTCAGTGCATTTCAACAGTTCCTGTGAAGATCCCTGTGGAGTTTGACTTTGATAAAACCAATCTTCACAAGTTAGTGGACTCTATCGTAACTGTTGTGAAGAAAAATCAGCCAAAGAAAAAACAACCAGAGGAAAAACAACCAAGAAAAACAACAAAACGGAAATCTGAGGAAGACGATAGTCATCTCCACAAGAAACAGCGAGTTGATCAAAAACCAACTACACCAATAATGACAGGCCAGGGCAAATACGGGAAAAACATTGATAATCACGTTGATTTCAAGATCCCGAAAAAGCCAAAAACAGAGGAAAAACGGAAATCTGAGGAAGATGATAGTCATCTCCACAAGAAACAGCGAGTTGATCAAAAGCCAACTACACCAATAATGACAGGCCAGGGCAAATACGGGAAAAACATTGATAATCACGTTGATTTCAAGATCCCGAAAAAGCCAAGGACAGAGGAAAAACAACCAAGAAAAACAACAAAACGGAAATCTGAGGAAGACGATAGTCATCTCCACAAGAAACAGCGAGTTGATCAAAAACCAACTACACCAATAATGACAGGCCAGGGCAAATACGGGAAAAACATTGATAATCACGTTGATTTCAAGATCCCGAAAAAGCCAAAGAAAAGCTGTCGGTAGAGAAAAAACACAACCTCCAAAACAGTCCTTTTCAGGGCCCCCAACAGCTCTTTTCAGAGCTAACCCAACAGTCCTTTTCAGGACTAACCATCTACCACGAAAGATCTATCTTCAAGTTGTCATTTCTTCAAATTGTCACAGCTCTTTTCAGAGCTAACCCAACAGTCCTTTTCAGGACTAACCATTTACCACGAAAGTTCTATCTTTTCAAATTGTCAAACTTCTTTCTTTTAGAAGAGTTACACTCCAAAGAGTTACACTCCAAAGAGCCACACTCCAGAGAGTAAAAAACTCAGAAAAAGTCTAAGGTCAACTCGGCGCTCAGGCTTTTAGAGAGAGAAATCATTCATAGGTGAAGAAAAAAACTAAGCCCAACTCAGTGCTCAAGCTTTTAGAAAGAGAAATCATTCATAGGATAAAAAACTAAGTCCAACTCAGTGTTCAGGCTTTTAGAGAGAGAAAATCATTCATAGGTGAAAAAAACTAAGTCCAACTCAGTGCTCAAGCTTTTAGAGAAAAAATCATTCATAGGATGAAAAAACTAAGTCAAACTCAGTGTTCAGGCTTTTAGAGAGAAAAATCATTCATAGATGCAGAAAAAAACTAAGTTCAACTCAGTGGTTAGGCATTTAGAAAGAGAAATCATTCATAGGATGAAAAAACTAAGTTCAACTCAATGGCCAGGGTTTTAGAAAGAGAAATCATCCATAGATGCAGAAAAAACTAAGTTCAACTCAGTGGTCAGGCTTTTAGAGAGAAAAATCATTCATAGGGTAAAAAAGTCTAAGTCCAACTCAGTGATCAGACTTTTAGAGAGAAAGCACTTAAAGGGCAAGTAGTGGATAGAAGTAAACAATAAAGCAATCCTAATAGCATATGGGTAAAAAAACTAAGTCAAACTCGGTGCTCAGGCTTTTAGAGAGAAAAATTATCCATAGATGCAGAAAAAACTTAGAAAAAAGTCTAAGTCCAACTCAATGGTTAGGCATTTAGAAAGAGAAATCATTCATAGGTTGAAAAAACTAAGTTCAACTCAATGTCCAGGGTTTTAGAAAGAGAAATCATCCATAGATGCAGAAAAAAACTAAGTTCAACTCAGTGGTCAGGCTTTTAGAGAGAAAAATCATTCATAGGGTAAAAAAGTCTAAGTCCAACTCAGTGATCAGACTTTTAGAGAGAAAGCACTTAAAGGGCAAGTAGTGGATAGAAGTAAACAATAAAGCAATCCTAATAGCATATGGGTAAAAAAACTAAGCCAAACTCGGTGCTGAGGCTTTTAGAGAGAAAAATTATCCATAGATGCAGAAAAAACTTAGAAAAAAGTCTAAGTCCAACTCAATGGTTAGGCATTTAGAAAGAGAAATCATTCATAGGATGAAAAAACTAAGTTCAACTCAATGGCCAGGGTTTTAGAAAGAGAAATCATCCATAGATGCAGAAAAAAACTAAGTTCAACTCAGTGGTCAGGCTTTTAGAGAGAAAAATCATTCATAGGGTAAAAAAGTCTAAGTCCAACTCAGTGATCAGACTTTTAGAGAGAAAGCACTTAAAGGGCAAGTAGTGGATAGAAGTAAACAATAAAGCAATCCTAATAGCATATGGGTAAAAAAACTAAGCCAAACTCGGTGCTGAGGCTTTTAGAGAGAAAAATTATCCATAGATGCAGAAAAAACTTAGAAAAAAGTCTAAGTCCAACTCAATGGTTAGGCATTTAGAAAGAGAAATCATTCATAGGATGAAAAAACTAAGTTCAACTCAATGGCCAGGGTTTTAGAAAGAGAAATCATCCATAGATGCAGAAAAAAACTAAGTTCAACTCAGTGGTCAGGCTTTTAGAGAGAAAAATCATTCATAGGGTAAAAAAGTCTAAGTCCAACTCAGTGATCAGACTTTTAGAGAGAGAGAAATCATTCATAGATGCAGAAAAAACTAAGTTCAATTCAGCACTCAGGCTTTTAGAAAGAGAAATCATTCATAGATGCAGAAAAACTAAGTCCAACTCAGTGATATAGGGATAAAATCAAAAAACTAAAAAGTGACCCATTACACATATAAAACACTAAACTCTTGATTAATTTTTCTCATTCACCATTAACTTTCGTAAAAGCTGAGTCAGTATCCCATAATGTTTGGGTTGACCTTTTTTTCTCTCATAGCTCTTCTGGTTAGAAGAAAGAGAACGTTTCAGATATATCAGGTATGAAATTGACCATCTAATAAAAAATGCTAGATAGAATGGAAACAATAAAAAAGAAAGAGAGGAGGATAAAAAATGTATTCTGTACAAAATCAGACCTTTTCAGGACTAGCTATCTTAAATAAAACATCTTTCTTTTCATTTTGTCAGAAGACTCATAATCGAAAAAGTCATAGGATAGTCAAACTCTAGTTTTTCTAACCCGAACAAGAAAAAATGTAACAAAACCACGGGTTGGTCAACAATAAAACATTTAGTATTAAAACAAGAAAAAGTTGATGCAAAGCATCAAAGTCGCCGCAGAAAAATTTGTTTAACTCATTACCAAACGACAATCTTTTAGGCTTGTCGAAATCTAAAGCATTTGCAGACGACAAAAGGAAAGTGACTGAAAATTAGAGAGTAGAAAACACTGTGGGAAAAGGAGAAAATGCTTTTTTTCTCAGGGGCGTTAAAAGTAGGGATTGTGTGATAAGGAGTTAATGCTTCAAGAAATCCAAGACAAATAAATGTCAGTTCTGAGCTTCTCATCAGCAGATTTTTAAATACAATATGAAATTGATGCGACTAGGAATCTATATCAAAACTTGTCTTCTGTTACAGTTTTGAACATAAATGAAAAGTGGAAAAGAGGAAACTGTACCAATAAAAGTATGAAAACTTTGGGTAAAAGGAAAGAATGCTTACAATTAACACAGGCCCAAAACTGTCTTGATATCAATCACAGGGTTGTACTGGTAAAAGTTGGGGCATTTTGTCTATAGGTTGGAATTAATGAAACATTAAAACAAGAGCATAACAAAATTTCTAATTTTTTATGAACATAAAAGTAGAAAAAAAGCATATTTGACTTTCATTACAAAAATAAACTGATAATTTTCAGTAATAAAACATAAATCAAAAGTGAGATTTCAAAGAAAACAACAGAAACTTGTGTAACAATGTATGTTCTACGCTCTCATAACGATGTCTTGACGCTTTCTCAAATGACAAATATAAGACTTCCAAATTCAAAGAGTTGGCAGATGACAATTTAAAAAGCTGCAAAAATGGAAAAACCGCTAGTAGTGTGGGAAAATATTCGATAAATGAAAAGTTACTCATAACGAGCAATTTTTCCTTATCCAACATGTTTTTGCAAAAGAATATGACAGCACATATGTAATAACCTATGTCTGTTTAGGAAAGTTTCAAAACAGGGCTAAGTTTCTAAATATATTGTCCTAAAAACGGAAGACATAAACCACGCCATGACATAAGCTCTGCTGGCTTTCAGCCAGTAGAGCAAAAAACATTTTTTATCATGCCACAAAGAGAACATAAAAAAATTTTATAGCTAACAAAGAGAATTTTTCATGCTATAATTAAATGTTTTCTCGGCACATATTACGACTATAAAGTAATCATGCACAGTAACCAAAAGTATAGAAATTATGGTGATGCCAACATTTGGCAGCTGCCCTGAATTAGAGGTCAAAGTTGAAAAAAGGGGGAATAACTCTGAGTTTCCAGCCCTTGTGGTGTAGTTCGGCATATGATGATGAACAAGTAGCAAAAGTTTAAAGTTTTCCTTCTGTATTAACTGATGACAAAAATTATAAACCATGTCAAAATGTGTACAAGCATGAACGGACTATACCCTAAGTGTACAACAATACCTCGTTATTGTAATTTTTTTTTTCTAAAAGAAACAAGCTAAATAAAGAATAAAAACATTTGACTTGTTCCATTTTCTATAATATTCAGGAAGCAATTATTACCCCCCAAAAAAGGATTGATAGGTTAAGAAATCCCATAATAAGAGGATATCATCACAAATAAAGCATAAAAAATGAAAACATACAGTATACAAAATATCAAACATGAAGATATCATCGCAAGAAACATTTTAGAATATTTAACTTTAATAATTAAACTTGACCAGAAAATTACCTTAATCACATAATCTTGATGGTAACATGATGTGTTTTGCATCAAGGTATGAATTTTCCCTGCAATTCCTTATTTCGACCCTTTACTGCAGAGATACTCATTTTAACAAATATAGAGCATGAGGCTTTTGAAAACATTGCCAGAAAGTTACATTGATCACATACCTTAATGGTAACATGTGTTTTGCATTAAGGTCTGAATTTTCCCTGCAATTCCTTATTTCAACCCTTTATTCCACAGATACTCATTTTGACAAATCAAGAACAGGCAGCTTTTGAAAACATTGTGGGAAAAGGAGAAACAGCCCATAATGAGCAATTTCTCCTTTTCCCACAATATTTTCTACTGTATCAGATTCTAACTGAATAAAAGCAATGAAAAAATAGAGCTAATTAAGAGCTCTGTGCAAACAATGCTATCAAGTGTAATGAAAATTAAACTTTTGCCTAGTAGAAAATGGAAAAAAAAATGTTAACCATATCAAAACAAAACTGGCTAATGTGGAAAAATTAACAAAAGACCGTTAAAAGTGACGTCATCATATATGATGTCATACTACAGAAATATTCAACCCGATTTGTACTTTTACACTCCCCCCTCCATTAAAAAAGTCTGTTGTCTTTACTAAAAAAACACTAGAGTTGCAAACAGATAAATAGAACAATATGGTAGAATAAAAATATCAATGTTATTTGGCTCGGCTGGGAAAAATGATCACGAACCTTTGTGATAAATTCCCCCAACCTCGCCAGATAACATTGACATTTTTAGATCCTACAATATTATTCTCTATGTCCCTTAAATGTACACAATTCAATGGAAGTTCTTTACTTGCTAAAGCCATGTGGTCTGAGGGTAGATACAATGGATGCACCTTCAAAAAGATTTGAACAATCAATTGGTTAACAAAGGTTTTTCCAAAATAATTTTCAAGGTACACTCATATCTTTTATAACTAAAAGATAATACCATCCTGAATTATAAGCAACTTGGAAGAATGTAACATACACAATAGCATGACTGAACTGTCAGCTTAGTTAACAAGGAAATCAACTGTTTCACTCAAAGAAAAAAATATGGCTGAAATTTCCTTAAATACAGTAAAAATGTCAGATCATATCTACTCAAACTTTGTTCTGATAAATGGATTTAGGTTTAGCTGAAACATGATAACAGTGAAACAATTTCACCTTTCCTCACAGAATTTTCAGATTCAAACACCTTTCCATGAGTAATACTCAGCGTTTAGATGCATGCATTTTTACAAGATTCTTGCAAGACGAGAACATTGTAAGAGTAAAAATTGACCTTATTGGAGACTTTATATCTCGGAACTTTCTCTTTGATGTGACAGACAACTTATTAGACTGAAATGTTGAATAAGCATTTCTTGGCCAGCTTAGCTTTAAAACGCTTTGGAAGCTGACGAACAAGATGTTCAATGACGTCATCATCAGAAAAGTTTTCGATTATGCCAAAGAGACAATTAAGGTCTTTAGAAAACAGTGTCAAAGTCTGGTGTTTCCCATCTGGTTTGACAATATTGACTGAAGCTCTATAGGTCCATCTACAAGAGCTGCCTCTGCAAGTTGGACATTTCCCATCTATCAATTTCTTCTGACGACAAGCTGAAAAAAAAAAAAAGAATACTTGTTTGAACCACACGATACAAAATTCAGTGAAAGCTCGAGATAAGGGACTTAGACTCTATCCTAAGTCATGAAATAACTGTTAAAAACGTACATTGTACTTATTGATTAGAATCATTGACAATTCATTTGAGTATCCAGGGCTTTACAGAGTTTTAGAAAATTGTGGTGTAGCTTCAGTGCTTTGGAAATGATAAGCAAATGATAAGTTTTAGACAGACAAACAAAATGACTGCTGAGGGTAAAACAATGACCGGGGTGCATGGAAAATCGAATGAACAATTTTCACCACAAGCATATGATAGAAAAAAATATGGAGACAAAAATAAAATCAAAATAAGCAGATCAAAATTATCTTATGTTTTTTTTTAAATGAATGAAGAAGACCTGATAGTAACCTAAGTTTAAGCCCTTCCTAAACGACAAATTTTAGGCTGGCCCGAATTGAAAGCATCTGCAGGCGACAATTTTGACATTGGTATAAATGAGGTTTTGTTATCAGATTAGGAAGAAAACACTGTGGGAAAAGGAGAAATTGCTGATTTTGAGCAATATCTCCTTTTCCGACAATCTTTTCATAAGGTTTATAACTCAGGGTTGTAAAAACAAGCGATTGTCTGGGAAAGGGCCAATATATAAAGTAATGCATACACATTTGAGGACAGCACATGTAAGTGTAAGCTTCGTAGATGGCATCTATTTCCAAGTCTAACTCTTCTCCCTCCAGAGCCAATACATTAAAATCAGGGTCATCTTTCAGTTTGTCCTGGTCTTCCCCAGTAACTTCGAGGTCACAAAGCTCCTTTGATGTGATGAACTGTAAGAAGTGTACATATAATCCATAATGATCACATATAAATGCTAAATTTACATTTTAATTCTTATCCCTGAAAAAAAACATCTTAGTACAGAAAATGAAGTAATGGATGAGCAATGGTAGAATATCCTGGCTTGGTCACACTGATGAATATGAATTTTTTCTTAGTCATAAAAATGTTTATTAATTGACTATGAAGTTGAGTCTCCATAAGAATGACGACATTGCCAAAAAAATCAGGTTGAAAAGTAACAGAATTTGACCCATGTTAAGTTTTGCATGCACATGCTAACAGAGAAGGGTGAGAAGACAATTTTCTTTAAGCAATGACAACATTTCTGGTTTTTCTTTAAAAGTATGAGCTACATAACTAATTTTAAACACATTTATTTTACATCGATTAAGAAAAAAGTTCCTACAACTTATATTAATTGCTCTCGATTCTGCTTCAGCTAGCCAATACTCATGCTGAGTGTGTAGGGAAATGAAAAATTCCCAAAGGCTAAACCATGCTCTAATGGGAATCGAAACTGGGACCTCTTGATTCGTAGGTCAGCGCTTTATCCCAAAACCACAGACTCCAATTTCAGTTATGGTAAATCAATAAGCACAAAGAAAAGTAAAAAAAAAAAAAAAACTAACTTGCCTGACAGGATGACTCCCGTGTTGTAGTCAGTTGAGGCCTCTGATTGAAAGTTTTGTGATAGACGGCAGTCACTTCAATTGAAGACCCCTCTGCATATGTTGATGTCGCCAGTTTATCAAACAAGGCCACTTTAGCCACACCTGTCTCGTCTTTCAGCGCTAAACATCTAACAGCCAAAGTATCTTCCATTCGGAAGGAAATTGGAGAAACCTGATGAAATATATAAATGCAGAAAAATCCACTTACTATATAAATATTCAATTTATTTGTAATCCATGGCTCATTTAAACTTTTGCCACGAAATGACATTTTTTTACATGTATCTTGAAATATAGACTTTTTAAAAAACATTGTGAGAAATTCAGAAAAAAATTGTGATTGTTTGGGAAAGGGTTTTCACCCACTACCTGATACTGCAATTTTAGACTGTATTAGTTCAACATGAAAAAAAGATACTGTGTTTTGGTGCGTATAACACACATTTTTTCACTTCTGAATAATTTCAAACTGGGGAGTGCATGTTATACACTACAATAAGCAAAACCATGTTTTTCTCCCCCATGAAAATCATGTGCAAGTCAAAGAGGCTACCTGTTCAGAGTGGGTGTGGGTGTTTAGTTACAAAAAGAATTAATTTGTCTTGTCACAATCTTAACTTTCGTCATTACGCCATTTCAACATTAATGGATCTTAAAAAAAAAGAAAAACGAATGTGCTCTAATTTTGAAGCGAACAATTATTTCTAAATCTTCAATTTATTATCTTCAGAGTACAGCTTTTTGACAGGTAGCTTCTTCACAAGAAATCCATCAAAAACCCACTGATTTTATCATACTTGACGACTTCTAACGCTTCAGTGGCAAAATGGTTATGTCCATTAGATAAAGCATAACCATTTACATTTTTTCAACATGGAGACATAATTATGCTTCCTGGGTTCGATATTTTAATAAATTTTTTATGCGTGTTATACATCTGTACATCCTTTTTTCTCCGGATTTGAAGCTGAAAAAGGCCTGCATGTTAAACATGCCTGCTTCTTACACACAGCGTTTTACAGTATGATGTAAAAAATGTGAAGAAATGGAAATACAAATGTCTGATAAAGTAGAAAACATTGCGGGAAAAGGAGAAATTGTTCGTTACAAGGAATTTCTCCTTTTTTCATAATGTTCTCAAAAGCTGTCTTTTGTTGATGTGTTGTTGATGACTATCTTTGGAGTAAAGGGTAAGAAATCATAAAGTAAAACTGGAAATGAATTTGCATTATCCTCTTTGCACATAATGTTTTCAAAAGTTTTACGTCTTGGCAAAGGGTTTTTTTTTTTTTTTTTTGGTGTCTAAGGCTGTATTAACACAACCGCTAAGTGCAGAAATTGCAGCAGTTCATAGAAATGTTTCCTTGACCTTTCAAGTGATACAATGAGTCCTATTATCCTCACACATACAGGTTTATTGTAATCCCACCCTTATAATCTTGGGAGGCCGAAAGGAAAATCCTACACCAGCACAGCAGTAATATATGAGAACATTGAATTAGCGTTTTTAATCGGGATAGAATTTTCTCTGTTTATTCTTGTATTAGGGTGTAGATTTGAAAAACATTGGCAATGACAATTTACGTTACGACATTGGGAAAAAAAAATTCTATGTAGAATAATGTTCAAAGTACATCATGGAACAAATTCATAAATACCTGGATGATTTTCCCTGCAACTGAGGATTTTTCAGGTGAAGAAAGGGCATCACATATTTTCCTTTTGCTCCCTGCTGGTGGCTCCTCTTCAGGGAGAACAACATGGTGAAAATGTCCAGTCTCAACACTGGAGGCAAATGCCACTTTGCTAGTGGATACAATCCAACAGGCTTCTCCCTTCTTGATAATGTCCACAAACCTGAATGTGCGCCCAGGTCTTACCATTGTAAATTTTGGAGTTTGGTAGCATCTGATATGTAGCAGTTCATCTTTGTTGGCTGCTACTATATTGAAATATGTCATGTCTGCCTTAGGACTGGTGTATTTTATGAGTTCTTTTGAAACTTTAAGGACCTTCATAGTCACTGTTCTTTTAGCATCAGTCTGGCAAAAATCAAAGATGAGAAAAATTTCAGAAAATGTCCATCAAGAGTACCTGTGCTACTTTAAAGTGCTTTTGTTCTCAAGTTGACTTGATAATATGAGACAAAACTGGTCAAATGTTATTTTAACCCTTTGGAGTTCTCCAAATAAAGAAATCAAGTTGGGCTCGAAAGATTAGATTTCACCTGAAAGGCTTGAAAGAAAGATAATGGAAAAAGTAAAAAATGTGCTTATTTTGTGTTTACTTTTTGTCCTTTAACCCTTTACTCCGTAAGAATTACGATGGTATGTCCAATTGACCCTAAATATCAGCAAGGGTGAAGCCATTTCTTATATGTATATAACACCTTTTGATAGCATAGAAAACTTTTTATATGACCAAAGGTGAAATTGCTTGTCTTTAAATGTGTAGAAATGATTATCTATGGAGTAAAGGGTTAACTCTTTACCACACAATCCCTACTTTTAACGACCCTGAGAAAGGAAGTGCTTGGAAAACATTGGGGGGAAAAGGAGAAAATGCTGGTCGAACATTGTGGGAAAAGGAAAAAATGCTGGTTACCAGCATTATCCCCTTTTCCCTCAATGTTTTTACCCTTTCAAAACCAAATATAAATTTTTTGGTCACATTCATTTTGTCGTCTGCAAACGTTTCAATTTCGACTGGTCTAAAATTTTGTTTTGTGGTAAAGAATTAATAAAAACAATTTAATCCTTTACCAAACAACAAAATTTTAGACTGGTCCGAATTGAAAGCTCTTGCAGACGACAAGTTAAATGTAAATTAAAAATTGAAATTTGTTTGCAGCAGGGTAGAAAAAATTGTGGGAAAAGCAGAAAATGCTGGTTACCAGCATTTTCTCCTTTTCTCACAATGTTTTCAAAAGGCTTCTATCTCAGGGTCGTAAAAAAACAGGGATTGTTTGGGAAAGGGTTACAGACTTCTAACTCAGAAAAAAAATAAAAATGGAATGGAACGACTTAAAAATTATTGCTTGTTACACTTTCACTTAATCTTCCCAATAACACTGCCTGTTTCCAGTATATAAAATGCAATGTATTAAAACTGTAGTAAATGAATGATTTCTTAAAAGCTCCATAAGAAATATCCAACAAACTTATGTTAAATATTCTAGAAAAGCCTCCCACCCCTTTTGCAATATAAAATATAAAAACATTTATTAATGGAAGTACTGAGAGTGCTTACAGATCAACTTATTTGAAATAAGTAGGTTATGGTAGAAGTAAAATCGAGTTGGTGTACAGAGTGATAATTTACTCTCATTCTTACTTTTAGGCATGTGACGAGTGAGCCTTTTGTTCCTTGATTTTTTACATTTTATTAAATTTTATTCTGGAAGTGATTTTTTGCTAAAATATCTGCTTCACTATTCAACTATTGGTCCTACAAAATTACAGGATGAAATATAAGATGTTTTCATTTTTTTCATCAGAAATATTTGTCTAAGTACAAAATTACAGGATGAAATATAAGATGTTTTAATTTTTTTCATCAGAAATATTTGTCTAAGTCGCTGTTTCAGTGTAAAAAAATGGAGATACGTGTCTTGTTCCTAATTTTTTCAATTACACTTCGAATGGAAACAAGAGCTATCACTGAAGGTGATGAATCCCCCTCAGCTGCTTGCTAAGAAGTTGCTCCTTGTTACAATCCAAATTCGTTAAAATGAGGCTCATATGATGAAACCTGACTGTTAAAGGGGCAGAAAACATTGTGGGATATTTACTCATCCAAATTTGGGTCGTTGTCAATACCTATGAAGCTAATGTAAAACTAGAAGGCCCTGAAGGGCCTGAATATGCTCTACTGGCAGAGAATTGAATTTTGCTTTTATGGTAGCATACATTATGAATTCATGATGCAAAAAGACAAATAACACACAAATGTGTTCTTGCAACTAAACAAACTGTGAAATTCATGAAAATCTGACAAGAAATGCAGATTTTAATGCGTAAACAAGAATTGGTAATTTTTAACTTGAAATGGCCAATTTTCACATACTGTTTGTTGGATTTATTTCAAAATCGATAGGGTTGAAGCTTTTGGCAGATAAACAAACCGAGCAAGTTTCACAAAAATCTAATAACAAATGGACATTTTATCCCGTAAACAAGAATTTGAAATTTTCAACTTGAAATGGCTACTTTTTCCATGCTGTTGGTTGGATTTTTCTCAAAATAAATAGGGTTGAAGCTACTGATAAGATAAAAAGCTGTGTGATTTTCATGAAAATCTGACAGGAAAGACCACCTTTATTGTGTCAACATGAATTAGGAATGTTCAACTTGAAAGGGCTACTTTTCCCAAACTCTTTGTTGGATTGTTCTCAAAATCAATAGGGTTGAAGCTATTGATGAGCTAAAGAAACTGTGCAAGTTTAAAAAAAAAACTGACCACAGATACAGACTTTATCGGGTAAACAAGAATTAGAAACTTTCAACTTGAAATGGCTACTTTTCCTATACTGTTTGTCGTATTTTTATCAAAATCAATAGGGTTGAAGCTATTGATGAGATAAAACAAACTGCAAGTTTCACGAAAATCTGACCACAAATGCAGACTTTATCGCGTAAACAAGAATTTGAAATTTTCAACTTGAAATTGCTACTTTTCCCATACTGTTTGTTGGATTTTTCTCACAATCAATAGAAGCTATTGATGAGACAAACTGTGGAAGTTTCATGAAAATCGGGCAACAAATACAGAGTTTATCGCGTAAACAAGGAAAAGACTAACGGACGGACGGAGGATGGAAACCACGCTATTACATATGCTCTGCTGGCTGAAAGCTAGTAGAGCTAAAAAACTGAAATGAAATGGTGAAATTATTGTGACAAATATTCCTTTGATTTTAATATTCCTTTTTTTTTTTAAAAAAACAAATATATGTTAAGAAAATAATCAAATTTCTAAGAATGACAAGTTTTTGGGTTATCATTTAAGACCAAATGGCTGATTTTAGAGCAAGAAAAATGTAACAAGTATTATTTTTTGTTACGTAACCTCTCATACTCTTCTAAAACTCCAATTGGAGGCAGAACAACTGAAGGGTCAAAACGAAGTAAATACAGTCCTGATAAAGATCTTGCTCTACTTAAAGCAACATATGCCATTCCACGTTGAAATACTGAGCTTCCTATGTCTACTGCAACTTTTTCTAAAGACAATCCTTGTACTTTGTGAATAGTAGATGCCCATGCCAGTGTTAAAGGGAACTGAGAGCGTATAATGTGGCTTCCACAGGTCATGAATGTGTGCTCTACCCTGTCAATGGAAATTGCATTTTCTAAATTTGCCATTTGTAGAATTTGTCCTATTGAAGAGTCATTAAAAAGTACATTCACAGATTCTACATTACCAACATCTGAGAAAGTAAATGATTTCATAGTTCCTAATGCACCATTAACTAGACCATGAGAAGTATAAATATTGCGAATTAACATAACTCGTGTACCAGGAGATAATGATAAGCATGAATCTAAATTACCCGCATCTCTGTCATCTTTAGGAATAAGATCAGATGGAACATCTGCTCCAGGTTCATAGTCACTACTAGCAAAAAAGTGACAAGCATTTAAAAGTAGACCTTGGGGCAAAGTTGCTTGCATTTTGGAATTATGTTCATTGACATCTTTTGTCAGAGGAAAGATATGCACACAAGAATCTGTTATATGTGATGCATTCTGTAAACGGCCAAGAAGAAGGTTAATATCTGCTGAATTCAAACAACCAAGCCTTGCTCGATTTAATAATGTTGCATAGTGTTTATCACCACTTTGTCTCATGTTTTGACGCAAAAACATTGGGTAAAACAAATTCCAAAGAAGGGAGTTTTCAAAAGCAAACTTTCCAGAAATTGGTCTAAGTTGGAAAAAATCACCAATTAATATAACATTCATATTTCCAAATGCAGATGGATTATTTTTTATATCAGATAAGCGTCTGCTTATGTAAGTCAGCATTCTATCACTGACCATGCTGATTTCATCAATGATAATAGTATGAACGAGTAAAAATTGTCTTTGTAGTTTAGAAAGCATGTGGGGAGATAGATCTTCATATTCCAAATATTGAGACACTGGAATTTTAAGCAATGAATGAATAGTGGTTCCATGAATATTTTTTGCAGCAGTTCAAGTAGGGGCACAAATCACAACAGGAGATATTCCAGGAGCTGAACTGGTAAACAGTTGAATATATGCTATTAATATTTCCGTTACAAAACTTTTTCCTACTCCAGCTCCACATGTTATGAAGAGATGCATACTATCTCTGGAGTTGGATGAGAAAAATGTTTTAACATTATCAAGAACATTTAACCGACATTTTGTCATTTTCTTCACTTTAGTATTAAAATCATCAACTGACATTATACAGCTTTCAAGACTATGCATATCAATAATATCAGCATTGTCAAAACAACTGGTAGCTCCAGCTGATTCAGTATTTGATGGTAAAGGAAAAGATCATATGTCTTCAGTTGAAATATCATTTTCATGATCTAATGGTTCTTCCATTTCATTTTCACACATCCTTATTCTTCGAACAGCATTTTCAATTTCAGCTGTCAATGAGAAAAAAACATGATCAACATGTTCATCAAAAAGGTGTTGTTGTTCATTGAAAGCTTGTTCAATGCTGTTAAACCTTTCAAAAAGTGAATTTTCATCTCGATGAGGCACAAGCAGCAACAACATACTGTAATAATAGTCATAACTGCCAAAAGGAAATTTTGGAAAACGCACCACCTGAAACTTTTTGTTTTTTCTAAACCATACATTGTATGAGGAGCAATAAAATTTCTCAGAGCCACCTGTGAATTTTGGTATCTTTGTAAACCAGGAGGCAAACCTGTAGAAACTATATGTGTGTTTCTAAAGAAAATGGACGATCATGGTAATAATCTAACAAGTTTGAACAAAAGATTTCTGTACAATCATCTGGCATCAGTTCTATTTCAGAACGAGGTTTTAATTTCTTAAACCTTTTATTCAATGGGCGGGTATTCAGATAAACAACAGCCCGTGTTGAGTGCATTAAGTTGAGATTTCCCATTCTGTAAGCTGCTTCCTGTGCACTCATTCGTCTATGCTTTAAAACACAAAGACCTATTTTCAAAAGTCTCACATGTTTAGGGATATTTTGATCAGTAGAAAAAAGACTACTTATCAGATTAGCCAAAGCATTTTTCAAGTCATCTGGTTCTGACTTACACAGGTAAGAACAAACATGGAAGGCAGCACCTTCAGCATTTTGAATAAGTTGAATGTCCATATTTGCTCTCCAGTGCCTCAAAATAGTAGGGTTGTAATCATTGATAAACCTACTATCGGAATCACGCTTTGTGACGTAAAATCGACCTTTGTTTTTTGCATTTATATGCAGATTTCGTATCAACTGTGTCAAAGAACATACTTGTTTTGGAAAACCAAATCTGCAGCCAGATCTCTGTGCAGTATGGAGAGTGCTGGTGAGTTTGTAAGCGTTTTACTAGTCCATGGAGTTCAGGATCTTCACTCTCATTTGGTACTTCAGAAGATATACATTTGTCAATGTATTTTAGCACACTTGGTGCTGTTTGTTCATTAATAACAAAAGGAACATCTGAAACCCATAAAAACATGTGAATATGTGGACTTCCACGATTTTGGAATTCAACACGGGCAGAGTAATCCTGAACATGTCCTAGTGGTTGTTTTGCACTTAAAATCACATGTTTCATAAGTGCTTTAAATCTGCGCTCAAAGTGAGTAGCAGTCAGTAATGGGTCATTTTTCATTGACGTGAAAAAAGATTTGCCATATGCATCTTGAAATGATAAGTTCTCCAAACACATGCCTAGTTCAGGCCAGTGTAGATCATCTACAGATAATGTCATGAACAGGGTTGGTGGACCAAGACATCGAAAAGTAGCTAAAAGGTTATAAAGCATATTGCGAAAATATGCCACAGTGCCTTTAATGTTTTTCATGAACATGTATGAATTCTCAAGTAAATCACTATGTTGATTTAAATGCTTGATGTGTCCTGCATTTACATTTGCATCAGATCCATTAACACTCTTCCTTATTTGCATACAAATCCCTATCTCTCTTTTCAATGCAAAAACATCGTAACAAACAGCAGAATGTAACAAGTAAGTAATATTTTTACGAAAAACACCAGTATTATCATAAAGCCGTGCTTAAAATACATGCTTGGGTGAATTTTAACTGGACGTGGGAAGTTGAATCCGTATTTTCCATTTGGAAAAAGCCACGGAAAAGCTTTTTCTTCACCAAATGATATATTTAATATGTTCACTGGTTTGTTATGATTTTCTGGAATGGTGATGCTTGGGGAAATATTTTCACAGTTGACAGCACTTTTATGGTAAGAATTTGTAGGTATAAGTACACTTTCATCATATACTTGATTAAGTGAAATATTGCTGCTAATAGATTGATTGCTACATTAAGGCAGCCCGCCCGGGTGGCTCAGTGGTGAGCGTGTCGGACTCATGACCTGGTGGTTGTGAGTTCGATACCCGGTTGAGGCGAACTTTCTTTCCGGCGTATTTTCGCCTCTCACCTCTGCTGAAGCATGTGAGAAAAGTAGTCGGTGGCTTTGGAAAGAAAGTTGTGTTAGTACTGGTGTGAGAAAGCCAGGAAACACATGTGCGTCACCGACCGCCATGATATGACCTTAGCTGTTAAAGTGGCGTTAAACCCCAATACAACCAACAACTACATTAAGGCAACAGTGAATCGTTGTTAATTGTAATGTCAGTGTACAAATGATTGTGCTGCACCAACCAATTTAATGCTTCCTTAATTTTAAATAAAGAAACCTGCCGGGCATTTACTTCTGATGGAATATTGGTCTCTTTATCAAAATGTACTATAACATGAGAACAGTTTGTGGATGGCATAGGGAGCTGATAGACAGTATGCACAACATTAGAAGGTAAATTTAGAACTAAACCCTTTTCTGCATACTGGCCTCCAGGTAGCATAACAATTGTCATGAAAACATTCACTAAAGCTACCATTTTTCTTTCAAGACTAGACAATGTCTTCAACTCCATTGGGGTTGTGCAAACATTCAAGAAGTTACCAAGCCGTGATATGCTTGGCAAAACGTTTTTCCTTAATTTGTCTTTGCAGTAACTACATAGGACTTCTCCAGCCTGTATGCTAATATCTTCAGACACTTCTGTCAACTTATTCAGTCGGTAAGTCTGATTATCAAATAAAAACTTATTGCAACAGGCGCAGCTTTCAATGGGTCCAAGTCTTATAGCATGTTCATAGTTAAAAAAATGGTTTTCAAGAACTTCAAAGTCAAGAATAGTGAGGTTTACAGCCGTTTCAATTTCACACATGTAGGCAACATTTAACAATTGGAATAATGGCACTGAAGGATATATTTCAATGTTTTCATTTTGATTTTCAATCCCTTCATTAACAACAGCTTTCTTTTTCTGTTTTCTGGCTTTACCTGCACTTTTCTTTTTTGCCCTCCACAACTTCCTCTCTGTTGTACTATATGAATGATCTGATAGTGATTGCTTGAACTGAAGTATAGAATTATCAGAATTATTTTTATGTTGATCATGTAATCTGTCATTGTCAAAACTATTGCTTACTGCCAGTTCATTTTCAATCAAAACAGGTGTTAATTCATATGCAGAACCACCATAGTTATCTAACACAAATATTACTATGTCATCTAAAGTATCAAACTGTAAAAACACTGCAGCACCATCCTCGCTAAATAAACCACTGCCATTACGCTGATGCGAATCAAAGAGAAAGTAATTTGACCTGTCAACACACAACATGTACAGCTACTGTGGTTGAGTCTACAGTAAGTAATAATGATGATGATATTCTAATGGCTTCACTAAATGCTTCATAAAAATGAGTTTGACCCATATTTGTCGTCAATTCATTGTTGACTGGACCATAAAACATATCTGTTAAATAATTAACATTAAAATAAGTCGATTGCAATCTAACAGTACTTGGTAAATCTCGGTGCCCTAGAAAGCCTACACGATTAATTGAATGGACAATTGAAGCGTACAATTCTGTGCCATCATGAAGAATGCTGTCAATGCGTGACGCAGTCATATTTTGTGCATTATAATCGACAGACAATGTCAACAAAGCAATCAATGCTATGGCAGTACATTGCATTCCATTAAAAGGTCGAAAGATTTCGCAGCCTTGATGGACATTTCCTAAAATCCCTCTTACCATTTTGATAGTGCCTTTGAGCCTTCAGCTGTTGGTCCCGAACTTTGTAACGCTGCTTTCCCTGGGAGAATATGGCGAACGCTCGTGTAAAACTTTCGATTTGTTCGATATGATCACACGATAGAGAATGACCACGTGAGAATCTTGGAGTACAGCCTCGACCAATGGAAACAGGGCATTTATTTGGATGAGTCCATTTCTCACGAATAGCGAAAATAAAAAAATATTTGGGCGGAATTTTTGATGTTGTAAGTATTAAAAGAACAAAAATAATATCGTATTGTATATACTTCGTTGTTTATTTAAGAATGAATAATTTAAAAAGCCACTTTAAGGCGAAGTAGAAAGATTCCAACCTTAACACCCCTATAAAAAAGAAATTCCCACTATCCATGTCCTGTATCGAAAAACTATTAAAAATATAGTCGCGCGCTTCTGCGCGGCGACTAATAAAACTGTGATTCTGATTGGACAACATTAATTTGGAGCCAAAACAGCATGAAACGCCGACGCGGGAAAAACATAGGAGAAAATGACGTCATGGGTCAACTAGTTCAATCCGTCTGAAAAGCTATAAAACCCAGCGTTATTTTCCGCACATTGTTCATTTTCTTCGAGTCGATATGGAGTGTTCACTTAGAGAAATGAATTTGTGGGAGCTTGCCCAACTATCAACAAAAAAGAAGAAGAAAGAGTTCATTGTGCCACAGACAGAGGATTGGAATAACGATAACGGGCCACCGTTCTCGTTAAAGTTCGAGCTGGACAGTCAGCAGCTAAAGAGATTAAAGAGGCGGGCGGCGAGTAGCTGCCCAGCCTGCAGAAAGGTTGGAGGTTGTGGTTAAAAACACAACCTCCAAACCAGGTCCTTTTAGGACCACCCAACAGCCCTTTTCAGGGCTAACCATCTACCACGAAAGTTCTATCTTTCTTCAAATTGTCAGTCGTAAGTTCTATCTTCAAATTGTCATTTCTTCAAATTGTCGGACGAAAGTTCTATCTTCAAGTTGTCAGACGAAAGTTCTATCTTCAAATTGTCATTTCTTCAAATTGTCAGACGAAAGTTCTATCTTCAAATTGTCATTTCTTCAAATTGTCACAGCTCTTTTCAGAGCTAACCCAACAGTCCTTTTCAGGACTAACCATTTACCACGAAAGTTCTATCTTCAAATTGTCATTTTCTTCAAATTGTCAAACTTCTTTCTTTTAGAAGAGTTACACTCCAAAGAGTTACACTCCAAAGAGCCACACTCCAGAGAGTAAAAAAAACTCAGAAAAAAGTCTAAGGTCAACTCAGTGCTCAGGCTTTTAGAGAGAGAGAAATCATTCATAGATGCAGAAAAAAACTTAGAAAAAAGTCTAAGTTCAACTCAATGATCAGGCTTTTAGAGAGAGAAATCATCCATAGATACAGGGGTTTTATACCCAGAGTGACTATACGTCAGAATTCAAGATGGCGGCCATCTAGACAGCAATATAGGGATAAAATCCCCAGTTTACCTACCCTCGGGTAGGCGAACTGGGTACAAAATCAAAATGTGGGGGGGGAAATCAGAAAAAATAAGTCCATTTCAGAAAAAAATCAGAAAAATCGGTGAAACAGCGACAAATTTCGCTCAGGGTAGGCACTCTGGGTACTGTGGGTAGGCAACGTAGGGCTCTAAAGTACGGGATAATACGGATCTGACCGGGCCCGTCAGATCCGTATTATCCCGTACATTACTACTCTTATCCTATGAAAGAATTCACATGATTATGTTTTATAAGTGCTTTCCTTCACACTGAATATACTGGCCAGTCAATGCCAGCAGAGCGATTCAGGCCCTCAAGGGCCTCTAAATTTATGTTTAACTGTCTTTAAATTTCTTGCACGCTAAATGATCACAGCTGTCGGTGCGTCGTAAAACACCAACCATTCATTCATTCATTCTTTTATATATGTGCAGATATAGCTTGACAGTATCTACTTGAGACTCTTTAACCCTTTCCTAAATGACGAATTTTAGACTCTTCCAAACTGAAAATAGTTTGCAGACGACAATTTTAAATTTGATGAAAATGGCTGAAAAGCATCATTAAGGGTAGAAAACATTGTGGGAAACGGAGAAATTGCTCGTAACGAGCAATTTCTCCTTTTCCCGCAGTGTTTTCTAAATACTTCCACTGCAGACAGATAAAAACCAGGGCTTGTTTGGGAAAGGGTTAATTCTCGTAACCAAAATGGGTATAGTTTATATTGTACATTATATTAAACACCAGTCAGCAATAAATACAAGTCCAAACTTGTTTGAGAATAACATAGTCTCAAGAAAATATGGTTTTGTATCATTGTCAGTCTGTTATTAACCCATCTCTAATTCATGTGTCGCCACTTGTCATTTAATTTTGAAAGCTGCATTGAAATTCTTCGAAACAGCTGACAATGTTTATTTGCCCCATTTGAGATTGATTTCTATATTTCGAATTTTTTAAAAACCTTACTCTCTGTAGCAGTAAATTCAGGCTGTTTGAGTGATGCAGGCTCTCAAGTACCTCTAGTGTTCCATTAACAATCGTAAATACATAGACATCTGGGCCTGTGCTTATAAAACGTTTTATTACTCAATTGAGAATTTACTAAAATTTCAGAGTTGATTTAAAGCTTAAAAACACTGCAGTTTGTGTTGCATGGAACATTTTGGCAATATTCGTATTTTATATGCCTACAATAGTTTTTCAACAAAAATAAAAGCTTTAATTTAGAATTGAAATTTGAGTGAAACTGAATTCTCAATTTAGTAACAAAAAAGTTTTATACGCACCAGCCCTGGTATACAATGTATGTACTTTGTCTGCCAGTTCCTATTTGAAATTGTAAGTAATAATGTTATGTCTACAGAGTGAAAAAATGAGAACACTTGACTCGTGTTGGTAATCCTGAAATTGATTAAACTTTGTTGGTAATCCTGAAATTGATTAAACTTTTCAACTTTCAACAATGGTTTCATAGTCTGAAAAACAAATGGATATTAGCATGTGGGGTAACTTGCATCAAACTTCTCCACTTCGTCTATACAAATGGAATTCGAAACCTAAATGGAATTATTCTTTCTAATTGCAGGGTGATGTGAATGTCAAATTAATAAAATATGTGGAAGAAAGACAGGTCCATACAAAATATGGACCTACAAAGATAATAATTGCAATAGTATCGGACAGAACAGACAGCAGAAAACTGGTTCTTTGGAACTCTGATCTGAAACCCCAATTAGAAGAAAAAAATTTCTTCAGTATCACCAACGTGCAAAATAGACTATTTGACAGTCGACCGCAATTGAACACAACATCATCCACAAGAATTATAAAAATACCATCCTTTGAAGGATACAAAGAGCAACTGCAGGATACAGACAGAATAACTTGCAAAGCTATTATGGTTTCTGCAAATGCAACAGAACTTTTGATCTGTTCTGTCTGTAAAAAACCAATTAACAGTAAATCAATAACAAAGGGCCAACGTATCACAAAATGTCCCCAATGTAACTACAAACAAATTACAAGTAACATCATTAAAACTCTGTCAATTCACGTAATTTTCAATTATGATGATGGTGAAACCCAAAAATGCACAATTCAGCTTGAGGTCATCAAAACATACTTGGCATCAATTGAAAAATGAAATTTGATTGATGACACTGATGCTTTAGAGGACTATCTCATACTGCAGAAGGAGTTTACAATTTGCAAAAACAAAAATGGAGACCAAATTTCAAAGTTGGAAAATTTTGGTAACTCCAATCAGATTGATACCAATTAGATTTTCAAACCATTTACGGGGTTCTCAGGTGTGTTTTTATGATGATCTTATTTCATGTTATGAAAAATCTCACTATTTCAGATTCTGTATTGAATCTTAATTCCAGAGATTACTTTCCCTTACTACAATGGAAATTATCGAGTTATCATAGTTTACAAAACATGTATAATGTGTATGGAACTCATTTGAACGACAAGCATTGGAAATATTGAATTTTAAGGTACTAGTCTTGAAAACTTTTCACTGTAATGTTGTGGGGTGTCAATCAATTCCTAGATTTTTTTTTGTTTCTCTTTTGGTCAAAAACATATTTTTAAAGACAACCTATATACCTAGATATTTTGCCCCCCCCATCTTTTTTTTTTTTTTTTTTTTTTTTTTTTTAGCTCCACTGGCCGAAGGCCAGCGGGCTTATGTCATGGCCTGTTGTCCGTCGTGCGTCCGTCCGTCCGTTAACTTTTTTTTAAAACGTCTTCTCTGAAACTACCCATCCAATTTTGATGAAACTTCACAGAAATGATCCTGCCATGGTCCTCTTCAGAATTTCTTGAAAGAATTTAATTCCTTCAAAAACTCTGGTTGCCATGGCAACAAAACTGAAAAATTTTGAAAATCTTTGAAAATCTTCTTGTCTGAAACCGTAAGGCCAAGGGCTACCAAATTTGGCATGTAGCTTTATCTAGTGGACCTCTACCAAGTTTCTTCAATTTATAGCCCTGGGGTCAAAATTGGCCCCGCCCCGGGGGTTACAAGTTATACATGGGCTTATTTAGGGAGAACTTTAAAATTCCTCTTCTACCTAGCCATAGGGCCTAGAGCTACCAAATTTGGCATGTAGCTTTATCTAGTGGACCTCTGCCAAGATTGTTCAAATTATAGCCCTGGGGTCAAATTAGGCCCTGCCCGGGGGTAACAAGTTTTACATGGGCTTATATAACAAGTTTTACATGGGCTTATATAGGGAGAACTTTAAAATTCTTCTTTGACCTAGCCATTGGGCCTAGGGCGACCAAATTTGGCATGTAGCTTTATCTAGTGGACCTGTACCAAGGGTGTCCAAATTATAGCCGAGGGTCAAATTTGACTTCGCTCCGGGAGGTAACATGTTTTACATGGGCGGGCTTATATAGGAAAATCTTTCGCATCTAGCTATAAGGGCTAGGGCTATCAAATTTTGCATTTAGCTTTATCTAGGGGGTCTCTATCAAGGGTGCCCAAATTATAGCCCAGGGGGTCAAATGTAGCCCCACCCCAGGGGGTCACAAGTTCTACATGGTCTTATATAAGGAAACTTTAATAATCTACTTGTACATAGCCATATTTAGGCCTAGGGCTACCAAATTTTGCATGTAACTTTATATAATGGGCCTCTACCAAGAGGGCCCAAATTTTAACTTTGGGGGTCAAGTTTGACTCCACACCAGGGGTCACAAGTTTTACATTGGCTTTTATAGTGAAAACTTGATAAACCTGTGTCATGGATCACATATTTTACAGGGCCTTTTATTCAGCAAACTTGTTTTACATGACTTTTTATTGGGCAAGATTAAAAAAATCTTTTTGTTTATAACCACACATTCTAGTTTCATATTGTAGGTCTGGGGTCAAAATTGCCTTCATTCCAGGGATCGCAAGTTTAACATGGGCTTCAAAATATTGTCACTTCAATTTAAACATTAATCAAGGGAAATAACTCTTTTTATGAAAGATAAAGTTCGTTACTATTTACCTCCCTTGATTATCAAGCTGCAGTGATACATGATTGTGCTAGACAAGTTTTTTAGCTCCACTGGCCGAAGGCCAGCAGGCTTATGTTATGGCCCGTTGTCCGTCCATCCGTATGTTAACTTTTTAGCTCACTTGAGCACAACGTGCTCAAGGGGAGCTTTTAGCATTTGTTTCAACTCAATAAAAGAATTTTCAATCATACACCAAAACAAAAAATTATCCTCCACATATCTGACTGTGTTTACAAACTATGAAGTGTTCATATTAATACACCATGTCTACTGTTTGATGATGACTAGCTTAGAAAAAGTATTAATAAAATAAGTTTGAAAAAAAATCTTAGTGATTTATTATGACAATTGTTAGCACACATGTAACTCATTACCAAACGATAATATTTTAGGCTTGTCTAAATCGAAAGCACTTGCAGACGACAAAATAAAAGTGATTGAAAATTTGAAATTTGTTTTGTGAACAGTAGAAAACATTGTAAGAAAAGGAGAAAATGCTTTTCTAAAGCCTTCTTTCTCAGGGTCATCAAAAGTAGGGATTGTCTGGTAATAGGTTAAAAAGATATATTTCAAACTGAGATTGATGTATATACTTGTTTTTTACTGGCACTGATTGTCCGTCCGTCCATCTGTCCGTGCGTGCATTAACTTTTATTTCAAACATCTCTGAAACTACTTATCCAATTTTGATGAAACTTCAAAGAAATGATCCTGCCATGGTCTTCTTCAGAATCCCATGACAGAATTTTATTCCTTCAAAAACTCTGGTTGCCATGGCAACAAAACTGAAAAATATAGAAAATTTTCAAAAATCTTCTTCTCTGAAACTGTAAGGCCTAGGGCTACCAAATTTGGCATGTAGCTGTATCTAGTGGGCCTCTACCAAGTTCCTTCAAATAATAGCCATGGGGTCTACCAAATTTTGCATGTAGCTTTATCTAGTGGGCCTCTACAAGGAGGGCCCAAATTATAGTCCTTGACCCAAGTTTGTCCCCACACCACGGAACACAAGGTCACCAGTTTTACATGGGCTTTTGTAATGAAAACTATCTTAAGTCATCATGTTACTAACCATTATAAAGACTAAGGCTATTTGATTTAGCCCTGTCTCATGGGTTTCATGTTTTACAGGGCTTTTCATTGAGAAAAATTTGAAAATCTTCTTGTTTATAACATTCAAGAACTGAATTATTTGGTATGGAGCTTTATATTGTGGACCTCCACCAGGATTCAAATAATTATAGCTTTGTGATCAAAATTGGCTTTGCCCTTGGATCACAACTTTCTCGTAGGATTAGATAGAAAAATGTTTGCATGTCCTCGTGTTTGAAATCAATTTGCTGAATATTGTAATGTTTGGCTTGTAGTGTTTTTACTTAATAGCCAGTGGAGCGATACAGGGCCATCATGGCCCTCTTGTTTTTTTAAATAATATGCAAAGTTTAGAGGAAATTCTTTGCCAACATTTTTTTTTTTTGAAACTGTTCTTGCCTTTGTTAGAGTATACTTAGTATTTCATAGCATCACAAGCCATCAGAAATTCCATCAGTTCATCACTTAATTATCTGTTTGGGCACCTTATAAGATATTACTGTTAGTCTCACTGTATTCAGATTGTCCATCAGTTACTCCAAAAAATAAAGCACTTCAATGATTTCCACAATACTTGGACTTGAAATATTGAACAGATAATTGTTTCACTCTAACAAGATATTTAATAGTGACAGATGATAAGAAACCACTCAAATTAATTCACAATGTGCACAAAATACCCAAACAAAACAGTTGTTAACAATTTCTTCTTGAAACATGAAGTACATAAGTACTAGAATAATTTTGTTGCAAACATATTTTACATCAATACTTATGCACTTGAACCTACTTTTCAAATGAGTTGAGAATTTTGTGTTTAATACTAAATGTACAATGCTAATTTTTAAGCTATTAGTATGAAAAGCACAGATGGTTTTTAAGTTCAAGAAAAAGTATCGGAGAAATATGAGTGCAGTTGAATTTATCCTAAAAAGATTTGGAATTTTGCATTTGTTTTAAATAAGCATTAATGAATAATTTAAATCAGAAATGTATATACCATTCTGTCAGCTTTTAGAAATTACGTTGATGTTATTTCTAAGGATTACCCTCTACTCAGTCTTGAAGAGGACTAATACCTAAGAAAATCTGAAGACACCATCACTGTTTTAGAATTAGTCGAAAAGTGAATGAAACTACTTTGCAAGATAGCCATACATACAGGATGCACTTAAGCATTTTTTTTATGGCAAGCAACCCTGCATTCAGGGAATTGGATGCTGTCAAAGCAAATAGTTCATTCAAGGCTTATTTCTATCATTGATTAATGTAGAAACAGTTCGCAAAGTGGTATATATTTTTGTTTGAAAAACATATATTTTGGCTCAAAACTAGCAAAAATCTCGTATATTTGATGTAAAATATTGCTATACATTTCCTATGTTTAATCCATTACCACACAATACTGCATTCTGACGCACTAAAGGTATATAGCTGTGGCAAACATTGTGAGAAAAGGAGAAATTGCTTGTAACAAGCAATTTCTGCTTTTCACACAATGTTTTCTACCCTATATGGTACTTATTTTCGCTTTAAATGCACTTTAAAATGTCGTCTGCAATTTGTTTCAATTTTGACCAGTCTAAAATTTTCTCCTCTGGTAATGGGTTAAGAAGAATTGATTGACAGCCCCATGTTTTTTGTTGTTAAGATAAAAACATTTCTGTATTTTTTTCAGTTAAGATAAAAAACAATTCTGTTAAACCAAAGCAAGATGCTTTTTATGTGTATAGTGTCAATGTTCAAACAGTTTAACCATTATGTGTATGTGCATGGGAATTATCAAGTACTCATAATTTTTTACCCATTTATAATGTGTAAAGAACCCATTTGGAGGACCTACATCTTTAATTTCAAGTTTCTACAGTCTTGAAAACTTTGTACTTTTATGTTGTTGTTTTCAGTTTGTGCCAGATAGCACTAAACTAACAGAAAAATATGTAACCCATCACACGAAAAAGAACCATCTGGGAAGTGAAAAAAAGTATTGCTTCTGGTCAGGTCACACTGAGCAGCATGCTTGGACTGATCAGGGTCGAAACATTTTGCTCTTGGCATAATTTCTAGAAAATAGAATGGTCACATTACCATACTTTATATTTATTCTTAAATAGTAACCCTGATTGATCAGTGCTGGACCCAATCTTTTTTTTTTTAACATTTGATTGATGAATTCCTGGAAGGCTCCTTTTCACATGTAGAAAAATGCACTTTAAAATGTTGTCTGCAATTTGTTTGAATTTGGACCAGTCTTAAAATTTTGTCGTCTGGTAATGGGTTAAGAAGAATTGATTGACAGCCCCATGTTTTTTGTTAAGATAAAAACATTTCTATATTTTTTTCAGTTAAGATAAAAGCATTTCTGTTAAACCAAAGCAAGATGCTTTTTATGTGTATAGTGTCAATGTTCAAACAGTTTAACAATTATGTGTATGTGCATGGGAATTATCAAGTACTCATAATTTTTTACCCATTTATAATGTGAAAAGAACTCATTTGGAAGACCTATATCTTTAATTTCAAGTTTCTACAGTCTTGAAAACTTTGTACTATTATGTTGTTTTTTCAGTTTGTGCCAGATAGCACTAAACTTAAACAGAAAAATATGTAATCCATCACACGAAAAAGAACCATCTGGAAGTGAAAAAAGTATTGCTTCTGGTCAGGTCACACTGAGCAGCATGCTTAGACTGACCAGGATCGAAACTTTTTGCTCTTGGCATAATTTCTAGAAAATAGAATGGTCACATTACCATACTTTATATTTATTCTTAAATAACAACCCTGATTGATCAGTGCTGGACCCAGTCTCTTTTTTTTTTTTTTTTTTAACATTTGATTGATGAATTCCTGGAAGGTTCCTTTTCACATGTAGAAAAATGCACTTTAAAATGTTGTCTGCAATTTGTTTGAATTTGGACCAGTCTAAAATTGTCGTCTGGTAATGGGTTAAGAAGAATTGATTGACAGCCCCATGTTTTTAGCTCCACTGGCCGAAGGCCAGCGGGCTTATGTCATGGCCTGTTGTTTGTTCGTCCGTTAACTTTTGCTTTAAACATCTTCTTCTCTGAAACTACCAAGCCAATTTTGATGAAACTTCACAGAAATGATCGTACCATGGTCCTCTTCAGAATTTCTTGAAAGAATTTAATTCCTTCAAAAACTCTGGTTGCCATGGCAACAAAACTGAAAAATTTTGAAAATCTTTGAAAATCTTGTCTGAAACCGTAAGGCCAAGGGCTACCAAATTTGGCATGTAGCTTTATCCAGTGGACCTCTACCAAGTTTCTTCAATTTATAGTCCTGGGGTCAAAATTGGCCCCGCCCCGGGGGTCACAAGTTTTACATGGGCTTATTTAGGGAGAACTTTAAAATTCCTCTTCTACCTAGCCATAGTGCCTAGGGCTACCAAATTTGGCATGTAGCTTTATCCAGTGGACCTCTACCAAGGGTGTTCAAATTATAGCCCTGGGGGTAACAAGTTTTACATGGGCTTAAATAAAAAGAACTTTAAAAATCTTCTTCGACCTAGCGCTACCGAATTTGGCATGTAGCTTTATGTAGTGGACCTCTACCAAGGGTGTCCAAATTATAGCCCAGGGGTCAAATTTGTCCCAGCCCGGGGGGGGGTAACAAGTTTTACATGGGCTTATACGGGGAAAACTTTCAAAATCTTCTCGCACCTTGGGGGTCAAGTTTCACCCCACCCCAGGGGTCACAAGTTTTACATTGGCATTTATAGTGAAAACTTTATAAACCTGTCTCATGGTTCACATGTTTTACAGGGCCTTTTATTGAGCAAACTTGTTTTACAGGGCCTTTTATTGAGCAAGATTTGAAAATCTTGTTTATAACCACATATTCTAGACCTCTTTTGTTTGGTATGGGGCTGTATCTTGTGGACCTCCACAAGTAATTGTAGCTTTGTGGCCAAAAATTGCTTAGCCCTGGGATCATAACTTTCTTGAAGGATTTTATGGAAGAAAATTTTAAATGTCTTCTGTTTAAAACCAATTGGCCAAGTGTTGTAATGTTTGGCTTGTACTGTTTTGACTTATTAGCCAGTGGAGCGATACAGGGCCATCATGACCCTCTTGTTTGTTGTTAAGATAAAAACATTTCTATGCTTTTCACACAATGTTTTCTACACTATATGGTACTTTCGCTTTAAATGCACTTTAAAATGTCGTCTGCAATTTGTTTCAATTTGGACCAGTCTGAAATTTTCTCCTCTGGTAATGGGTTAAGAAGAATTGATTGACAGCCCCATGTTTTTTGTTGTTAAGATAAAAACATTTCTGTATTTTTTTCAGTTAAGATAAAAGCATTTCTGTTAAACCAAAGCAAGATGCTTTTTATGTGTTTAGTGTTATTGTTCAAACAGTTTAACCATTATGTGTATGTGCATGGGAATTATCAAGTACGCATAATTTTTTACCCATTTATAATGTGTAAAGAACCCATTTGGAGGACCTACATCTTTAATTTCAAGTTTCTACAGTCTCGAAAACTTTGTACTATTATGTTGTTGTTTTCAGTTTGTGCCAGATAGCACTAAACTAACAGAAAAATATGTAACCCATCACACGAAAAAGAACCATCTGGGAAGTGAAAAAAGTATTGCTTCTGGTCAGGTCACACTGAGCAGCATGCTTAGACTGACCAAGGTCGAAACTTTTTGCTCTTGGCATAATTTCTAGAAAATAGAATGGTCACATTACCATACTTTATCGAACAATCTTAAATTTTGTCAACTGGTACTGTTAAACTTCATCACAAGCAACATGCATCTTGTTTGTACCATATTTCTCTTAATAAAAGCTACCTCTTACACTAGCTCCTCATGCAACATTAGCTTAAAAAACCTCTCAATCATGGTAATTCGTAATACATCAATTGATTGAAATGATCTTTATTTAAAATTTATGATCATTTCCTTAATATTGATCTAACAAAGCATTTACTGCCATTTAGTAGGAAAAATACGGTATAACATTAGTTTCAACTTTCTTGATAGTTCATGTTAATGATTGAAATGTTATAATCATGCATCTGATATCTTAGCAAACTACACTACAAAGGTAGTGCAGTTCACAGGCACTACTTTTGAAATCATTCTAATATTATCATTAAAAGATGGATATATACATGTACATCAATTCAATAAAACAAGGTATCAAACTTAATCCAAAATATAACAACTCCTTTGCACAATTATTAGTAATTGTGACATTCTCTATATGTTGAATTGAACTGTTTTTTCCTTACATTGTTTATTTGATACTTTTTCTTTCCATTGATGCTACAATCAGAAAAAAGCACCTGAATATTAAAAGAATAACATTGGTATAAACGCTGAAAATACGTGTTTTTGATACCTAGCTAAAATTTCCAAAGAATTTGCTTTGTTCACCTTATTTCATAATATAACAATTACACAAAAATCAGTCTTAAAAACTTTAAACAAATAAAATTTGCAATTACTTTCTTCAAATTGATTCAAGTCTGAATAAATGAAAAATGAAATAAGGGTTATATATATTTTTACCTCTTCAAACAACCATTATTATTATTACCTGAATGGCCAGTCAAAAAACAAATATTTACATTTAGCCTTATTTAATTGCCATTTTGCATAGGGCTTGGCCAAAGCTATCTCAGCCAAAACTTTAGACCTCTGTCTTAATCATCATCCGATTTTTCAGCATTGAAATATCATAGATAAATGACTTACCAATCATGTTAAGCTTTGGTTACAGTTGGATACCTTGTCTTATAATTCTTTTGTAAATGGCAAAACTATTACATTATATACAACAACTGCCTGTGTTGCAAATGATAAAAGATGCCTATACACTGTTTACCAACTTACAACAATTAATAGTATTGCATTAGTTGTACTAATCTTTCAAGTTGGAAATTCACTTGGAAAAATAAAGCAAAGCCTATCATGAAGTCATGTTTTTTATTTCACCCGCATGCGGTGCTCTTGTGTCTCGTATGCCCCCACATTGATGGATTCAGAGCATTATGTCAGTCCAATTATCCAAAACTTAAAATTATGTCTCCCCGCTGTTGTTTTTGGCAGCACAGTCTGTCTGTCTCTCTGTTCATCTGCTTTTCCGATTTCAGATGAAATCTCTGAATATGTTAGGATGATTTTGATATAATTTCATACATTTGTTCAGTATAACCTACCGGCAGTTGTGTAAAAAACCAAAAATTTCATCGGCTCAAAACCAGGGTATGCCTTATTTGAAAAGAATAGCCTGCCCTTGATAAACAATGTAAGTTACAAATATACTCAGGTAAGTGATATAGGACCATCATGGTCCTCTTGTTTAAACTGTCCAATTGTCGTTTTTCGTATCCCAGATGTACGACAAAGAGCTCCCAGTTGCGCCCTAACTCTCTGGTATAATATAGAATATCCTCTTGCGTTAATATGCTCTTGGAAAAAAACAGTAAAATGCATTTTTTTTTTTTTTTTTTTTTTGTTTCCGTATCTCAATAACAAGTCCATTAAAAATTTGTAACGAGTAGTAGGGCTATTCGAGAAAATCTAAATCAATGGTATCCACTCGCCAATTGACACAGTCGTTGGGATTGCACTCTGAACAGCTCAAATATCCCAACTGATTAATATGATCGCTCTGATATCGGCAAGGCACGAGAGTAGACAACTCAGGGATCGCCGCTGCTACGTCTGGGAAACTGTCGAAGCGTTCCGAATTCTGAGGGTCTCAGGCACAGTCCTTTTTTACAAAGCACGACATCGTCCTGAGGCTTCCAGTATTGCCTCACGTCCATGCAAGGATTGTTCTTTCTGACAGTACAGTACACGTTCCCGCCTAAGTGAACCTGGTAATCCTCGTTCTTGCACAAAGACTCGTTCACTTCGTCTATCGAATCTACTTCTTTCCACCGGAGTAACGTTGAAAGATACCTTTCTTCGTAGGTTTGTCGTTTTACCACTCTTTGAGATCCACGCGTGTCTCGCCTTTCCACGAGCACACCTTCAGATATCTGTTATTTCCGAGACTGACGTTTGTACTGTCCATGATGAGAAATTCTAAACGAATGCCGGTCCACGCTCATGACTTTCGTTTTTATAGAAGGATGATAACGACACTGACAACTATCGAGGCTCTCCCATATATGGGCAAGAGGTTTCCGGTTCTCACGACTCAAGAGCGACGTTTCTATAAATATCTGACCTCCACGCGCCTGGGCACGCTCTGACGTCACGCGTAAGTCATTAAAAAGCCATAAAAAAGCAATTAAAAAGCCATAAATATGCAAATTCGCAAACAAACCGACCCGACTGTAGTAGCGGCGCACCGGAAGTATCGGACAAACAAAGCACCATTTCAGAGACAAATGCTGTATTTCCCGTTCGCAAATCCTTTAAATTTAGCCAAATTCACAACTAAAAAAAAAAAAAATGACATGGCAAGAAATCAAAAGGAAATTAATTCCAACACAATTAAAACGTATTTTATATTGCTTTTGGAATTAAAAAAATCATGGACAGACAAAATATGAATTTTATTAGATCGTATTCAAATATAGCGGATTCAGTAGAGACTAAGAATGAACTTACCCTCTATAACCTGCGTAAAATTCAAAATCCTATCCACAAATGATAACAAGAAAATATTGATGCTGAGCATCAATGGCGCCGCAAAGTAGTTGTTTCTGTAACAGGGCATAATGCATTGTGTTATTTCTTAATATGCATCTCTTGCACAATCTTCGTATAGGTTCAAGTGGTGATACTGTATTTAAACTCTGAGCCATCTGGTTCTTGATAAGATTTTTGAATTTCATATCGTTGAAGGCTATTTGTAAACTTCTTATCCATGGACTGGGCCATTTCTTTATCCACAGGACATCATTTGGACACAATTGGTAGATAGAAATGTTAGAACTGTTGCCTTTCAGATATTTGATAGAAGATTTTGAGAAGCGTGAGTAGTAATTATGGCACTATGCAGGTCAAATTGCCTGCGGCACTATAGGGGCCAGGCCTTTGTCTTTGACAGTTCAGACTATTGTTAGAGGCCTTTGTCTGTTGGAGGTCAGACTGTCTGTGGCAATATGACGTAATCTTGCATACCTTTTGTCTGGCTTTCGTTGCCTCCCACCTGCCGAGGCTAGATGACAATTCCAAGCGTGTTTTGGCGCGTTTTGACCGATCAGGCCGGCGCCCGATTGTATAGAACCGAAAATTCAGCCAAAGCAATCGCCATTGAAAATGCATGAGAACTTTCTCTCAAAGAGGTTGCTCTACTAAAAATGCTTTTGTCTGTGAACGCTTTTACCCCCCTTACCATTCAAAGTCTAGGTTTTGTATTGACTTTAATGAATAAAATCGTATGGTGTTTAACGCCGTTTTCAACATTTTTGTTGCACTTAAGTCGCTGCGGCCAGTGCACCTATACATGCTTTCCAGCAGTATCTTTTACCAGGGCATCATTTTCTTTCCAAGTCACTGACTGCTGTCTCACATAACCATTATTACGGTCAGCTGTGGTAGAGAAATAAATGGTTTCACAATTTTCAGTCCTCGACCTAGCCAGGGATCGAAGCCACGACCCATCTCAAGTCCTGCACGCTAGCTATTTAAGAGCTCAGCTTTTAGGTCCTCGCTTCTACATGGAAAAGTTTGCGAAAAACTTACTACGATCCCCAAATAGCGGTGGCATAATATAAAATTCCCTGTTGGTTTGATCATTAGCTTTCTTAGAAATTCTGATTTTTTTTTTTTTATAATTCATGAGACCTTTCGATACTCTCCTGACAGAGTCGCATATCAAAATGATTTAATGTTTGAGAAATGTCGACACTCTTCCACGTGATGTCTGGCGCGATTGTATAATATCGTCTGCAAAAATTCAGACAAAGCATTCGCCTCTCATTAAAAATGCATGAGAAAATGTCGATATTCTTACAAAATAGGTCGCTTTCCGCTGATTAAAATGCGTGATGTCTGGCGCGATTGTATAATATCGTCTGCAAAAATTCAGACAAAGCATTCGCCTCTCATTAAAAATGCATGAGAAAATGTCGATATTCTTACAAAATAGGTCGCTTTCCGCTGATTAAAATGCGTGATGTCTGGCGCGATTGTATAGAATCGTCTGCAGAAATTCAGACAAAGCATTCGCCTCTCATTAAAAATGCATGGAATTTATAAACACTTTATCAAACGCTTTTGTCTGTTAACTATATAAAAGGCAAACGTTCTGTAGATGAATGTACATTTTCGGAGGAATGTGAGAGTCTGTTATGTGATAGTTATTTTCAAAATGAACATTTTAATATCAGATCATACTTATGAAAAGCATTTGTATAACATATCCTATACAGGAGTTTCTTTTTTTTTCAGTAAAACTGTCTTGCTTAATGCAGTTCAGCTGTGTTTGGATTCTCCTGACAGGCAATATACTGTTGGAAGAAGAGTATATTTTCTAAAGCAATTTAGTTTTTACATAGGGGTTCTAGGTATCAATAAACAATTAAGTAATAAAGTAAAAGTTGTGTGCGTTAGAAATGGCACAAAGTTTATTGTTGTAACAGCGTTTCCAGATCATTGATGTTGGAACCTCGATTATAGAAAGGTAAGTCCGTTTTACTTCACTTGTTTGTAAACGCTTATAACTCGTTACCATACAAACCCTGGTTTTTACGGTAGTGAGGTAAAAGACTGAAAATTTAACCGGAACGGGGAGAAAATGAAAGCGTACAGGGGGAAAAGAAGAAAGGTTCTCAATGTGCACAATGAAAATCTGCAATAAATATGATAGTAAAATATGAATCGACCTACCTTTAAAGCGTTGTAATCTATTCCTTTTTACAATATAAAAACATATACACAGTTTTCCCGACACACACCCACACAAACACACATAAACACTATTTTAGCGAATTACAGGATTTTCTTTTTACATACATACATGTATTAACACAATTTCACATTTTGACCTACACTTGAATTATTGTATATTTGATCCCGTGATTGAAACCACGGGCATTTCTTTTGATCTATTTGTGACAAATAAGTTTGCAGCAGCCATGAGACATGCGGTTGTTGTGAACCAAAAATTGTTATGTCCATTCCCAATTGGCAATATTGCATGTCCCATCTCGTGTATAATTGTTCCGGCACACTGTCTTTTTGAGTTCATATTGCCACAAAAAATGTGTATTTCATTAAATTCAGGACCAGCATACTTTGTGAAGCCATTATCATTCGAATCTTTTTCAGGGTGTAAATAAATGTGTAATTGTTTTTTATCTGTACTTCTTGTATGTAGACAGAACATTAATTGAGCTATAAGTTCTTTGCTATATTTTACAAACGCATCATAGGAGTTCTGTTCAATTAAAGCATCGAAAAAAGAATTAACCCTACAGATCATTACTTGGCATCGTTTATCAGTGAACTTGGGTGGTTGGTAGGTGATGTCTTCTTTCACCCATTGTGACCCTGAAAAGTGAAATAAAGAGACTCGCATCTCTTTGCACTTGAATGGTCCTATCCCTGTTGTTAAAAGAAAACGTAAAGCTTCTATAAGGTTAATGTCTATCGCATGAAACATAACTATAATTTCCAGTAAATTTAGAATATCCATCCTTCAGTTTCAGTAAAAAGAAGAGGTGCCCAAAATTGAAATAAATATGCTGAAACAAACTTCGTCAATTTTTCTTTTCGAAATCCTCGATTTAACAATGTGCTACTTTTGTGCAGCCAGACACTGTTTGATATTAAATCTAAAGTGACTTTTCCGTTTTGAAAAATTTAAAACATCTGCAGAAAAACACCTGGCTTTTAATTTTTGCATATATATGAACGTGTAAGTCTAATTTGTAACAATTGTTTACCTAATGTTACAAATTGCAATCAAGTTTTGAGTGATAAAATCTTTTTGAATTTACGCCGAACGTCGATTTTCAACTTTTATCTCTATATGAGATAATTTGTCAGATAAAATGTCATTGAGCATGTTCTTATCATCTATGATCAAATTCTAACATGAATTTCGTTTAAAAAGCGAGAAAAACATCCATTTTTTGACCAAAGAAATGACTTTAGCGGATGCCTTTTACCCCGATTTCATATATTGCATTCCATACAAGTGTTGCTGTATGTCATTTTAAATTAAGAAAAAAAAAAATTAGGTATAAAGGTATTAGAGATCACTTGTCAGATAAAATGTCATTGAGCCTGTTCTTATCATCTATGATCAAATTCGAAAGTGAATTTCGTTTAAAACACGACAAAATCCATTTTCTGACTACAGAAATGACTTCAGCGGGTGTCTTTTACCCCGATTTCATATATTACATTACATACTGCTGTCGCTATATTTCATTTTAAATCAAGAAATAAAAGAATTCAAATTAGGTATAAAGGTATTGGAGATCACTTGTCAGATAAAATGTCATTGAGCCTGTTCTTATCATCTATGATCAAATTCGAAAGTGAATTTCGTTTAAAACACGACAAAATCCATTTTCTGACTACAGAAATGACTTCAGCTGATTTCTTTTACCCCGATTCCATATATTACATTACATACTGCTGTCGCTATATTTCATTTTAAATCAAGAAATAAAAATTTTCAAATTAAGTATAAAGGTATTGGAGATCACTTGTCAGATAAAATGTCATTGAGCCTGTTCTTATCATCTATGATCAAATTCGAAAGTGAATTTCGTTTAAAACACGACAAAATCCATTTTCTGACTACAGAAATGACTTCAGCGGGTGCCTTTTACCCCGATTCCATATATTACATTACATACTGCTGTCGCTATATTTCATTTTAAATCAAGAAATAAAAATTTTCAAATTAGGTATAAAGGTATTGGAGATCACTTGTTAGATAAAATGTCATTGAGCCTGTTCTTATCATCTATGATCAAATTCGAAAGTAAATTTCGTTTAAAACACGACAAAATCCATTTTCTGACTACAGAAATGACTTCAGCGGATGTCTTTTACCCCGATTTCATATATTACATTACATACTACTGTCGCTATATTTCATTTTAAATCAAGAAATAAAAATTTTCAAATTAGGTATGAAGGTATTGGAGATAACTTGTTAGATAAAATGTCATTGAGGCTGTTCTTATCATCTATGATCAAATTCGAAAGTAAATTTCACTTAAAACACGATAAAATCCATTTTCTGACTAAAGAAATTACTTCAGCGGGTGCCTTTTACCCCGATTTCATATATTGTATGCCTGTATTAAATTAGTATATCTAAAAATAGCTCTTTCTCAAAACGAGGCTAATGGAGAGTATATAAGAAGACACACTCGGTAACATACCTATTCTGTTTTCAGATTTCAATCGAGCAACATGGACGCTGTGGCTGAAATAATGGACGTTATGATAAACTCTTATACGGATCCGGATGAGCTTATGGACTTTGCAACGACCATGGGGATCCAGGATTCCGTGTCTGTAAGACTTAGACTTTTCCAGCTGAGACAACAGGAATATGATAATGAGTTTATCGAAGAACAAATGGACTTGGTGCTGCAAACCCTAGGTGGACGTATCCAGACTCCGGTTACTTTTAACGAGGAGGACATGGTCGTATCGCTAGAGTATGTACAAATACAGGAGGAAATTGATGGAGCTGTCAAAGCCCTTCTTTTTGATGACGATATGAACGAGACAGCAAGGTTGTGTTTGGAAGATGGTGATTGGGACGATCCATTTGTTCAGACAGGGGGAGGGGAAGAGCCACGGGCGGGACCCTCCGGTCTACAGAACGATCTTTTTGATGACGATATGAACGAGACAGCAAGGTTGTGTTTGGAAGATGGTGATTGGGACGATCCATTTGTTTAGACAGGGGAAGGGGAAGAGCCACGGGCGGGACCCTCCGGTCTACAGAACGACAACAAACTGAAATACACAATGAGAAAGAAGGACACCCGCACATATGCCAAAAATGCAGCAATAGATACAACATATCAAGTAAAATTGGATGAGCGGTACAATGGTCAGCGGTTAATAGACGTGAGGCAGGGACTTCATGACATGATCCAGGCAGCCCTTAACGAGGCCCGAGGACACCTACAGGGGAATGATCTAGGTCGTGTCGTGATATATCACGATGCTTTGCACAACCCTGTTGTCGTCCCTTTACAGAAGTGGGATACCCTTGACGCTAATAGAGTTATGGAGATCCTCGAAAAGGTACTCAATAGTAACCAGGAACTTTCGATCGATGAGACCTTTGATATAATAATAGGGACCATTGACCTACCTAAAGGAGGCAAGCGAAAACATATCATACGTATTAAAGGTGAAAACACTTCATTGGATTTAAAACGCTCGGTAGTGACTATTGAGAATGAAGATAAAATGTGTATGGCAAGGGCCATTGGAGTCAGCTGGGCAAAATTAAAGAGGTGTACCAAGGAAGAATGGGAGGAGGTAACGAAAAACAGACAGGGAAAAAGTAGCTTGGAGTTGGTTTTAGAATATCAAAAAGTCCCCTTGTCTTACTATAACGACCTTGTCAAAAAGAAGAAGAAACACCAAGGACAGCTGGCAAGGGCTCTGTGTAAGATGGCAGGCGTACCCATAGACCGAACAGCTAGTCTCAACGATGTGGAGGCATTTGAGGAAATCCTAGGAGTACGCGTGATGGTCATCAGCGCTCGCCTAGGCAATAAATTTATTACTGGTCCTAGCAGTGACGGGCGTCCCTGTATCTACGTGTACTTGGTGGACGACGACCACTTTCATGCCATAACAAACATCACTGGGTTTTTTAGCGACTCCTATTTTTGTGAAAAATGTCTCAAACACTATAGTAATAGGGAATATCACCAGTGTGCAGAAAAATGTATAGTGTGCAAGAGGGACCACTGCCCTAAAACGAACAAGACTCTGAGGTGCACAGATTGTAACATGGACTGTAGGTCAGATGATTGTTACAAACAACACAAGAAAGTACCCTTACACAAAAATGGAAGGAGAAAAGGTCAACCCAGTGGGCCTTCCCAGTGTGAAAAGTGGTGGAGGTGTTTCAGGTGTTACAAGGTACTAAGGACGGACATAAGGAAGAAGGAGGACCATGTGTGTGGGGAATACTTTTGTAAGACTTGTAAAAAGTATGTGTTGGACGATCATCAGTGTTATTTAAGAGCGAAAGAATGTAAGGACAAGTTTATACCTAAATATATATTTTTTGATTTTGAGAGTAGTCAGGATGATATGAGTGAGTGCGCGAATGGATACATACCGCAAAAGAAAATAGAATGCGCAGATTGTCAACCATCACAGGTATGTAAGTCTTGTTCTAAGTGTAAAAACTGCAACACGTCATGGTGCGGTAGAACTACGCATCGTCCCAACTTTGTCTTAGCTCATTCGGTATGCCCAAAATGTATTGACAATGAATTGACTGCCAAATCAGTATGTAAGAGATGCGGTAGCCGTTGTAAAAAATGTCAAAAAAATCTGGATGAGAAAGATTTGGGACCTTGTCCAGGGACATGTGGCTTTAGAGAAGTCACTTTCCAGGGACATGATACTGCTGAACAGTTTGGGCAATGGTTATTTACGGAACAACACGAGTACTGCAAGGTGGTTGCTCATAACATGAAAGGTTATGACGGTTACTTTCTGCTAGAGTACCTCGTTGATCAGTCATTACGGCCAGACAAAATTATTTACAACGGGTCCAAGATAATGTACATGACAGTAGAGCGAGACTTACATATCAAGGTAATAGACAGTCTTAACTTCTTACCCATGAAACTGTCAGCATTACCCAAAGCATTTGGTTTACATGAATTGAAAAAAGGGTGGTTCCCACATTATTTTAATACCAGAGAGAATCAAAATTATGTTGGGCCCTACCCTGATGCTAAAGATTATGGTTACGATTTCATGGGTGAGAAAGAAAGAAGCGAGTTAGTAGAGTGGTTGAAACAGAGACAGTGTGAAGTTTTTGATTTTAGAAAAGAGATGTTAGAATATTGTAGAAGTGATGTTGATATATTGAGACAAGCATGTTTGAAATTTAGATATTTGTTAATGAATGCAACGGGAGAAGAAAAAGAGGTCATAAATGGAAAGGGAAAGACTGAAAAAAGGTGGTTTGGGGCCGTAGATCCTTTCGACAGTGTTACGATTGCATCAGTATGCATGAATGTGTTTAGAAGTAAATTTCTAGAAGAAAAGTGGAAGGTACAATTGTATGACACTGATGAATGGATCCCAGCCAAACTATGTGAGGGAGTATTGTATGTACTGGTGAAAGATGAATGGGTGAGTGCAGCAAAATTGAAAGTCAAGGGTAAAGAATTTGTAAGCACCCCGATAGCAAAGATTCTTCCCAGTGGATACAAAGAACAATACAGTAAGGTGTCAATTCAGTGGTTAGAGTGGCGAGCGCTTACAGACCATGTACACATTCAGCATGCACTGAATGAAGGTGAAAAAAAGATACCAGGAACACGATACAAATTAGATGGATATTGTGAAGAAACACACACAGCATACGAGTACCACGGATGTGTGTTTCACGGATGCCCTGTGTGTTTCCCAGACAAACGAGAGGACACGTATCACCCCCTCACCAATCAATCACTGAATGAATTGTATGCTCTGACTCTAAAAAAGAAAGCATACCTCGAGCAATTAGGCATGAAGTATGTGTGTATTTGGGACCATGACTTCAAAAAATTAAAGGACGAAAATGAAGAACTCAAAGAATGCATTGCACAATTAGATGTAGCTGACCGATTAGATCCAAGAGAGAGTTTCTTCGGAGGGCGCACTAATGCCAGTCAACTCTATTACAAAACCAAAGAACATGAACAGGTCAAATACGTAGACTTTACAAGTTTGTACCCTTGGGTGAACAAGTATTGTCGGTATCCCGTAGGTCACCCCAAAATCTTGACCAAAGACTTCGGGAAGCTTGAGGAGTATTTTGGTATTGCCAAAATAAAGACATTACCCCCGAGAGGGCTGTATCATCCAGTCATCCCCTATAGATCAAATGGCAAACTGAAATTTCCTCTATGTCGTACCTGTGCGGATACCGAGAATCAAGATTCATGTACATGTTCTTCTGAAGACAGGGTTTTAATTGGCACGTGGTGCATCCCCGAGATAAAAACGGCTCTAAGACTGGGTTACACACTAGAAAAAATATATGAAGTATACCACTGGGAGGAAACAACACAGTATAATCCTGAGACGGGTGATGGGGGGTTATTCGCCAAGTATATCAACACGTTTTTGAAATTTAAGCAAGAGGCGAGTGGCCCTCCTGATTGGGTCAAAACGAAACAAGACATGACAAAATACATGGAAGATTATCATAAAAAAGAGGGTGTATTGCTGGATCAAAACAGCATTGTAAAAAACCCTGGCAAAAGAGCTCTGGCCAAACTTTGTCTCAATAGCTTTTGGGGTAAGTTTGGACAGAGACTCAATATGCGTCAAACCAAAATATATCACGAGAGTCAAGCAAACTTATTTTTTCAAGTATTTTCTGATCCTACAAAAGAGCCTCTGAACTTTCATATACTCTCAAATGATATGATACAAATAGAGTGGATTTATAAACATGACTTTCACCCCGAAGACAACGAAACAAACATTTACTTGGCGACCTTTACAACATGTTGGGCCCGATTAAAATTGTACAGTGTGCTCGAAAAGTTGAATAAAAGAGTGTTGTACTACGACACGGACTCTGTCATTTACGTGAGTAGACCCGGAGAGTTTGATCCTCCCTTAGGGGACTACTTGGGTGAGTTGACGGATGAACTGGAGCAAGGAGAGCATATTGTAGAATTTGTGTCAGGAGGTCCAAAGAATTACGCATATAAGACCAGTACCAACGAGGAAACATGTAAGGTCAGAGGGTTTACTTTGAACTACACTAATAGCAAACTAATCAATTTTGAAGCCGTGAAAGCTATAGTAACAGATTCAAAAAGTAGTTCAAATATTGTTGTAACCAACCCATGTAAAATATGTAGAGACAAAAGAAAGAGGAAATTGTATAATAGAGAAGAAAAGAAAAGTTATCAAATGGTGTATACAAAGCGAAGGAAACTAGACAATTATGACACTGTACCATATGGATATGACTGATGTAATTTTTTTTTTTGTTCGTGGGTTGTTCAATGTCAATCATTTTTCAAAAAAAGGTGTTAGTCATTTTTCAAAAAGTGTCACTCATTTTTCAAAAAGTGTCACTCGTTTTTACGTTTTTATACTTTTACAGGTAAATTCCCATAGGGTCTGTTTCAAAAAGTGTCACTCATTTTCCTAAAAGTGTCACTCATTTTCAAAAAAGTGTCACTCATTTTCTTAAAAGTGTCGCTTATTTTTCTAGATACCAACTGTTGTTTATTTTATTTGTTAACGTGATAATTGTATTGCTTATAAATAAAAAATTGTAAGAATGAGTTTCTTTTTGTGTTTTGAGTTAATCTAACGTAAGAATATGACAGAAACTCCCGAAAAAGAAACGTTTTTACGTTTCCCTAAACCTGACGAAGAAAGCCATAGTGACAAGTGGCATTTACTGGGCACCCGTGTCCCCCAAGCAGAGATTGTCTACTTTTGTCAGATGATCATAGTGTACATCATTATTATTACGTCCATCATTAACCTATCAGTGCAAAACGGGTCGACCGAGCTTTGGGTATCACTCTTGAGTAGCAGTATCGGGTACGCTTTGCCTAACCCTAGACTTAAAAAATAATGGCCGTCCCTCTTCCATTCGAACCATGTTCTAGTATGTGTATTAGCGGACAAACTGGTAGTGGTAAAACCCAATGGGTGTACCGCTTTTTGAAACAAGTAAACCTCATGTACGGACGGGACCCCCCTTCTCATATTCTCTATTGCTACGGTATCCACCAAGACTTGTTTGATGTCATGGAGAGTTCCATTCCAAACTTTGACAGTAAGCAAGGACTACCTACTGCAGAAGAATTGGATGACTTCACAAGAGACAAAAAACACAAGTTAATCATTTTAGACGACCTAATGCACGAGGTCATGCGGAGTAAAGAAATGGAGTTACTGTTCACCCAAGGCTGCCATCACAGAAAAGTATCGGTGATTATGATCACACAAAACTTATACCCTGGGGGTAAACATGCCAGAACTATAGCTTTGAATACATGGTATCTGGTGCTTATGAAAAATATTCGTGACATATCTCAAGTAGGAGTGCTAGGACGGCAGCTTTATCCCGGTAAATCCGGAGTGTTTATGAAGGCTTACGAAGATGCCCTTAATACGAGACACGGTTATTTCATAGTGGACATGTCCCCTTACTCCGACGACAAGTACCGTTTAAGGACTCGTATATTTCCCAACGAAGATCCTATTGTGTACCGTTTGACGTAAGAATGGAAATAAATAGCTTATAAGAATACAATATGGTAGAACTAATTAAACAGCAACGTCACTTTTTATATTTAGTGGCCAACACTACAGCCGACCAGAGAAAAGCGCTTTTAAAAACTATTACCCGTCAACAGCTAAGGGCGCTTAGTCAAATTGCGTACAACATTATCCGGTTCAAAGGTAGATTGACACTTACGGAAAAAGCCACCTTAAAGAGGCAGAGACGCTTTATTTACTTGCTTGGAGATCGTAACACGGGGTTTGTTAAAAAGAAGGAAGCTATCCAACATAAACAACGTATTATCCATACATTGGTGAAGATTGCTTCAGCCTACTTACAACCCGTATTACAGTAATGGAGAAATATGTATTAGTGCCTTTCGAAAAGTTTGAGCGATTGAAAAAACTATCTGGGAGACAAGATGATCAGCAGAGAGAGGAAAGGGAAGATACCTCGAAAAAGAAGAATAAGAAATTAACACTATTTCCTCCGGGACTTAGAGAGAAGAAACGAAAGAAAGATATAGACTGGATTTCTTATTGAATAACGACTCGACAATTTCATGATTTTATATTTTTATTAACAGAATAATACAATAAAAGTATAAAAGAAGGCATGAGTCATTGTGTGTGTGTTTTTTTTTTTTTTATTATTTCCCTCCGTATTTATTGTATATACACATTTCTCGCTTTATCGATTGTAAGTATTTCTGGAAAGGTAGCGTACAGCAACAATGTCACACTCTCTGGTAAAGGTTTAGCAAATTTGATTTCCAAACGGCAAAGACCTCTTCTTTTTGTGTTGAAAGAATAGTAGGGATCGATATCCAGCACATATAGGCAGTATCCTTGCTTGTACTCTTTGTATGTGATGTTGATATCATTTCTACAGGAAGTGAGGGTCTGATAACAGTCGGTGAAATGATTTCCTTCAAAATTAGGTTGCAAAGGTTGCGATGGTACGGATTGGCCATCAACGAAGAAACCGAGGTAACTGCAGTCGTAATGTTTCAGGTTGAATGGGTTTGTTTTGTAGTCTCCGTTATATGAAACGCTCGCAACCGTCCCTATGATGATTTTGTTTGGCACCCTACCTTGAAATATATCGTCTGCGTGAAAACTATATTGTCCTTGCGCTATCGAGGTTGTTAGTAGGTAGAACTTGAGAGTGCTATCCCCACTAACCATGTTATGGTTCAATCCCTAATCCTCTTAACCCAACCATTAACCTTAACCTTTAACCCAACCATTAACCTTAACCTTTAACCCAACCATTAACCTTAACCTTTAACCCAACCATTAACCTTAACCTTTAACCCAACCCTTAACCTTTAACCCTTAACCTTTAACCCTTAACCTTTAACCCTTAACCTTTAACCCTTAACCTTTAACCCTTAACCTTTAACCTTAACCCTTAACCCTTCAAACATTTTCCAAGAATTCATTTTCATTTTCCAGGAATGTAACCAGAAAATTAAAACATCTATAAAACGATGAGTCAATGCATCAATCAATAGATGAGTCAACACATCAATTAATAGATAAGTCAACGCATCAACTAATAGGCCCCATGTGTCAACATAGAATAAGTACATGCATGAGGGACTATAATCATTTTACTCACTAACCATCTTTCCACTTCCTGTCTTACTACGTCAACATTTCATTTTTCCATCATATACCCATATGAGCAAAATCTCAAACCTATCCCATATTCCTATATGGTATTATATTTCTTATATTAATATGCCCCCATGCTAATGTGTCAATATTGTTCTCTAAAACAAACCTTTTATCATCATTATAACTCAAGGCAATTTTATTTATTTCCTCAGTACATAACATATGCCCATAACTCCTAATAACTACCATTTTCCTTAAATGCGTCTTCTTTTCAAACAAACACTCTATATAATGCTCATGTTTAATAAATGCTTCTACTACTTTCCTTTTAATACCCTTACATTTTTTACTCTCCTCCTCATCATCACACATTTTATAAGAGTATAGCTTAGACCTGAGACCTACAAACTCCTCTATAATCTTACCATTTGCCTCATCTTTAAACATACCAACAATTTTCTTATTTAATCCTGTAGGAATGCCTGAAGGATGATTAGGTGGATATTCGCTCGTATCAAACCATTCTTTAACATCATCACTTAAACCCTAATAAAAATCTTCCGTTTCTATTTCATACATTAAACTATCTGTATCAGTGAAAAGAAGTTTAGCTTTTTCATTATATTTATTTTTAATATAGTTATAATGGAAGTTATACATCAATGTCTTACTTAAATCTAAAATACACATCCCCACATAAATAGGCTTATTAAAATACAATTGTTGTTTTTTCATTTGAATTATACATAAATTTTCATCAATGATAGATATATCATAATAATTTGGTTTAGCGGTTAATCTTTCTGATTTTTCCTTGGTAGTAACTAATCTTATATCTACTCTATTCCTAATATTTTCCATAGTCTTACCAAATACGGAATTATTCATAAGTTTAAAGAAATCCTTTTTCAAATGCGGTTTTAGCTTTTATTCTTAGGTTAGTATTTTTATTGATATAAGTTTGTAACCATTCACTCTCATCAAAAGTTATCCCTCTATGAATCTTTTTAAGCTTTAAACCCAAACTTAAATATAACTTTAAATTTTCACGATGTAATATATATTTAGTTTTGTCATATAAATTAGGTACAAGTTTCTCAACCTTACCTACCTTTATTCTTTCAGGAGCTACCGGAAGGTTGTTATGTAAATCATGTAATTCTGTAGGATATTCTAAATCAACTTCTAATATACATGGCTGATCCCTCCAATTTTCTAAATCATCCATCCATTTAAAATTACCAGTAGGAAGTTTTTGACACATTGCCCAACCATAGAGATTATTCGCGTCTAAATAAATATTAAATTTAGATGGCTTACTTGAGATATATTTCTCACCCATATATTTATTATTCGCTTTTGAATATCGTTTAGAAATTGTTGAGACACCTCCTCTTATTCCGTTTTCGATAAATAAAATCATATCAGGGTCTGATAATAATTCTAATTTTACCTTAGTAGTTTTTAACATTGCCTCCCAAGCTAATCCTGGCGCTGTATAAAACCATGATGGGTCTAACCCATAATTATTAAAGCAAACATTCCTGAAATTTTCAAAGACATCCACCAACAATAAAACGTCAGTCTTATTATATAAGTCGTGATAATCTTTAAAAGTTTTCATGTTGAATGTTTTCCATACATTTTTAGCGTGTTGATAATCCTCCTTAGTAATTCCACTACAACTAAGCTTCGAGTAAAATGCTCTTCGCTCAGGTAACTTTGTTTCCTCTAATTTACTAAGGTTATCAAACCATTCATATGGGAATATACCTTTTTGAGAGACCAATTCAAGCTTTTCCCCCTCGAAATATTTCATGAGATTAGTCTTTTCTTCCTTAGTTAGATTGCTAGCTAATGTGTCTAAACTTTTACCTAGAAATTTTAAACTATCAAGGAATCTAATCTCATGTGTTTTAGTTTTATTCATCCCTTTAACAGTATATTCTATTGGCAACCTTTTAGACACACTTATATACGTTTCCATATTTGTTGGTATACAACTCATATCACCAGGTGTACTCATTAAATCTTTTATAAATAAATGAACATCATACTTACTAAAATTATGAAAGAATACGGGTGTAAAAGTAGGTCTTCTACATTTTAAATTACATATATTGTGCGCGGCTCCCCTATACTTTCCAGTAAAATGACAATGGTATCTTACTTTTTTATCTTTTTCCGTAAATGCCTCACTACATATCCAACAATTTACTGCTCTATCAAACTCTCTTTTATCCTCAACTCTATAAATCAATTCCCTTGTTGGTATATTATCTATTTCTCTTATAACATTTTCTAAATCCTCTACAAATTTCTTAGCAGCATTTTCACCCGAATATTGGAAAACCCTTGAAGGGTAAAAATCTTCGTAAAGAGATTTAATATAAAAACAATATCCTGAAATGTTATGCATATTTAATACCTTTGTATTGTTACCTTTCTTTTCGTTTTTCTTTTCTAACGTAGACTCCATATCCGCATAAATCGTGAAAGGATGTCTCTGTTGTTTATAAAAATTTTCGAAAGATATTTTGGTTCCCTTTTCAGGTAAATCTATTCTACAAGCATCTTTTTCACTACAATACTCTAAATGTTTATTTAAAGTTTCTTCTTTTGTGAAATGATTTAAACATCTTTGACAAATATAAGTTTTACCGTTATGATTGGATATTTGTTTAGATAATAATCTACTCAAGTCTTTAATTAAACAATAATGTTTTTTACCATCCTTCTCAAGAAGCAAAAGATTAATATGATGTTCTCTTTTATAAACCTCCTTACTTATACTAAGCGGTTGAACACCATTGAAATTATTATATCCGTAAATTGATACCGATATTGAAGGATTTTGTCTCTCAAATTTAATTCTATCAGAAAGGGAAACGGGGTAAGCAATCCCTTTCATATCTATACTGTTTAACAAGGGTTGTAGTGTACTAATTCTTTCAGGGCGGATATTTGAGTTTGGATTTAAACCTAAAAGAATGCAATATGCAAAACACATATCATCATCCATATTTTTCGGATTAATAACACTTTTTGTACTCGCTATCTTAGGAGGAGTTGGTATCCAAGAACTACCTCTTATTGGATTATATGTTGCTGTATGTAATCTTAAATCAATTATGAAAATGACTTCCCAATAATCTTCTTCCATTTCCCTCTTCGCTACACTGTTTAATAGATCTTTCACCATTTCATCATATATTTCACCCACATCATACCCATCTAAATTAATGATTGGGTAACCAGAATCGAAATTCATCTCTTTTAGATCATTACTATAAGATTGTTTCATCATACACTTCATAACAAGTTTAAGTTTTGTTTGACGGTTATTTCTCATAATATTGGTTAATTTATCTTTCGCTAAATCAAGGAAATCATCCGGTGTATAACCTCCTTTACCTTCTATAAAATATTCTATGGCAGCCCCTCTTAGTGCTGATAATCTTTGTATAATACTTATTTCATCTTTATCTTTATATATCTTATTTATTTTTTCTTTTAAAGCCTTTATCCTAGGTGATATATTCCTAGGAATTTCTTTAATACTATTTAAATACTTCTCCAACTCATTAATTTCGGTTATAGGTGGAGTTAGTGTCTGAGGTGGTGGTGTATAAGGTGTTGGTTGTAATATCGGCACTCCATGATTATCAATATTATAGTCTAATATTGATGCTTCCCGATTAATGGAGTGGTTCATGATGCGGTTAATTAATGCAGCTCTTCTAAGCGTAGAATATCCCCTGATTCCTATAGACTTAGCTTCTCGTTTTAAGTCTTTTACTGTGAATCTCTGGAATTGATTAGCAAGGTCAGGGGGTGAAGAACTACTTAGACGATCAATTAATTCGGCTCTTTTAAGTCTAGAAAATCCTCGGATTCCTCTAGACTTTGCCAAATTTTTTAAACCTTTTACAGAATATATATTATAATTAATATTTTCCATTTTTATATTATAATCTCTCATTTTTATAATATAAAAATAATTCTTTAACTTAATATTAAATTTACTGAATGTTAATCTTATATTTATTATTCCAAATTCCACCATTATAGTTCTTAACAATTTGTGGACAGCGGTCTATAAATTGACTTGCCTTATAAATCGATGGAAAAGTTTTTATTTCACCAGTTTCAACATCCTCTATACTAACTTTTTTAGGATTATGTATAAAAGTTTTTAATTCATCATACTTAGGGTCTTTGCTTTTTTCTTTTTTAACTATCTTAGACGACTCCTCTGGTAACAAACCATGTTCTTTTACCAACTCCTCCAACCGCTTTTTATTCCAATAACCGTAAAAACTTATATTATTTTGTCTAAGAATTTTTTTTAAATCTATAATCTTTATCATTTTTTAATAAAAAAAAAAATAGTTAACTTAATACACTACACTCATTTTATTTCCATCAGACTGGAAGTTAATTAACCTATCACTAATAATAACAGCATATACCTCTGTATTCGCAAGCACATTTTCAGTAAAACTCACTTTGATTTGGATATCAGTGACAGAGTATTTCAATCTCTCACTCTGTTTGGAAACATCAAACAAAAACAAAGGATAAAGGGTTTTATAATCTGAGGGAGTAATGTTAGGGTTTGACACCATTTCATTAATGTTATATAACTTAGACCTAAATAGAGAAGCGTCCCCATACACTCTACTAAATTGGTTTGCGGTAAAACTGAGATTATAATCAACAGCGGGATATCTAGTAGAATTTAACATAACATAAATGTTTTTAACGTTTCTATGGTCAAATATGGCTGGATTTTGTTGTTGGTCACCGCTTTTACCAGTTTGAAAACCAACAATGATAAAACGTGGCACTTCAGGTGATGATCTGACAGCAAGTCTCCAGGTAAATGATGTTGACACGGGAACCGCAACAGAGTCACACTGCCTCATTCTATATCCAACCGGTATTTTTTCTTTTTTCTCAATAATTTTATAAAGTTGCATTTTCTCTTCATCTGAGGGTAACACATGAGGCATAAACCAAGATACTCTAAGTAAATTAATTCTACCATCAGCAGGAGCAACACCATCTCGAAAGATTGCATCATTATCATCATTTCTCGTTAATGTGAGAGTTTGCTTCATTCCATACAATATCTTATCATAATCATCACAAAAACCAAATATATGTTTTAATGGAACTTTGAAGCTAAAGGTACCTCTTGGAAGAGGGTCATTAATAATATAATCTCTTCTTATAATAAAACCAGTGTTTCCGGCACCTGCGTTAGCTGTTGTATCTTTATACCACAATTGATTTAACCCTTGTGATTTAGAGAAATCATCCGGATATTTTAACAAACCAAGCATTGTAGTAGCCTGGCCAGGATTCAATACAGATTCAATCTCCATACCTGAAAGTTGATACTTAATATTTTTAAAAAGATACATGAGACCATTGTTTGTTAAAGAAATATTAGTGTTAGCATCATAAACTGCTCCATTATCACTTCTTACTAATTCACCTACAAAAAGTAAATAACTCTCACTAGGATGAGTAAAAATATCTTGAGTCTCAATGTTAATCCTAATTTCTCCTCCTGAGTAGTTGAGATTGGTACCGGTGATTGGTTCATACTCATGGTGTTCATACTCAACAATACTATCATCTTTTAAAATTGGTTCAGTGATTCTTAAAATGTCCATTTTATAAAGTGATTATAATTTTTAAATGAAATAAAAATTATAATTGTGTTACCTAAATTACAAACCAAAGCTGGGGAAAAGACTTATTAATATTATTAATATACACACCTCGAAGTTTAATTCTTTTTGCAGTATCCAGACTAGTTTTAGGATAAACTTTATTACCGTATACAAGTGTTATTTTAGGTATACCCCAATTCTTTAAATATTTATTCACCTTTTCCTCAATCTCTTTCATCTTGGTTACCTTTTCAGAAGATAACTTCACAACAGCTTTTTTATAACCATATTTCATTTTATTAATTTCAAGGATATCACAATCTTCTATGTTTAAAGAAGCGCCTGTTATTTCAATAGTAGCAGTATTATATTTTTCATGATCTACACGATTAAAATTTAATATAGACATTCTTTTTATAATGAATATAATTTTCTTAACTTATCTATATTTTTTTCTTCATACTGTTTTAATACCCGCTCCACTGTTTAATCTTTTAACTAAGTCTTGAATAGCAATGGAACTTCCATCTATTAATGTGCTAATGTTTTGTGTTTTAGGAGTATCATTAGGTTTTGGTGTTGTGTTATATTTTTGTAAAATTTGCTTCGATTTTGGTGTTAAAGCTTTCGTAACTAATTTTTTCCCTGCTTCTACAGCTGCACTTTTTCCAACCTCTAAAGCTTTCTTTGCTCCTTCCTTAGCTACACTCTTTCCTACATCAAGGGCAGAAGACGCAATTTGTTTAGCTGCACTACTAGTAAAAAGCCTCGCTAAAAAGTTAGCAATACTATCAAAGATTCCGGAACCACCGTATGAATACCTTGTTTTAAATCCGTGTTTCTTAGTGATTATCATCTTTTTATAGTATAGACATTAAATTTTTATAAGCGTGTGAATTTAAAACACCTTGTCTTTTTAATTCATCACAAATGCTTACTACCTCATTTCTTACACCTGTATTACCTGCGTCTTTACTTGCCAACAACAGGTCTAGTCTTTCTAGTAATGCGTTAGGGTCAGATGGGATAACAATGATACCACTACCTTCATGAAATCTTTTATTATCCCAAATAGGTTTAAGTATGTAATTCCATTTTTTACTTTTAGAAGATTTAGGATATTTACTTTTTGGGTCGTTGTCACGAAAAATGGAGCTTGTTTTTATAATCAACTTCGCGTAATTCTCATAATCATCACCCACAAAAATATTATTATCAGGATCTTTAGACATGATTAACTCCCATAGACCAGGGGTACCTTCATATTCTTCACCATCCACAATAATATCATTGTCTCGAATAACAATTGGTTTGTTACCAATATAAAACTTACCCTTTCTATCATGTATTCCATACGTTGTATCAGCTTCAGACTTAGTAGCAAACTTTCTTAAATACGACTCTGCTATTTCACCGATAAATATCGAGTCTTCTTCTTCTGTTGGTTTATCATAAGCTTTGATAGATGGAAATGCTGGAAAAGTAATAGCCTGTGGTAAGCTTTCAATACCTTCTTTAATAGGTTTAAGCCCCTCTGCAATCTCCTTTGTTGTAGCTTTTTGCGTTTCTGTTATAGGTTTAAAAAACTTTGAAAGGTCAGTTTGTAATTCTCGTTCACCTGTTCTCTCTGCTAGTTGATTATCCCGAATATTCTTTTTCGTTTCGAGATACTCTTTTACAATTAAGTCTCTTTTTGCAGGGTCAGTTATTTTTAGAAATGACATTTTTAATTAGCAACATATTTTTTTAACGTAGTTTTTAACGCAGTTTTTAACGTAGTTTTTAACGTAGTTTTTAACGTAGTTTTATCATAGATTTTATCATAGATTTTAATATATAAGAGCATATATAATGTTCTTATATATTTATTCATCATCATTATCCCCTATTTCACATTGACATTTACATCTAAAATTTAACTTAGGTAATTTAAAAGGGAAGCTTTCCACCATGGTTTTTCTCAACGAGCCTCCGAAAGGAATCCCTCGCTTCTTCCCTCCCTTTTTCAATCAAACTTTCCTTTTCTTCAAGTGTTACCTTCTTTTTAAAGCTAGTTCTTATTTCACTCTTCATTTCTTCATATTTATTCATTTCATCCATTATCAACTTAAACTCATCATCAGATATATGATTATCCATCAAAGCCTTTGATACATGATTTTCTATAGTATTAAGCTTAGCAGCAGCAAGAGTTTGTATCTTTAGATGTTTTTCAGCTTTATTAGTAGTTTTCCTAACAAATACTTTACTAACCAATGAAGAAAGACCAATCACACCAGCAGCAGCTTCCAATCCAACAGCAACGGGTGCCGCTGCAACAGTTGAAAGCAAAACAACACCAATCCCACCCAAAGCCAATGAAACAACAACCAAACCACCTTCAACATTATCAACTACTTTAGCCATCCTACTATATTTCTTATTCAATCTTTCCCTTTCAGTTATTTCCTTTTTGAGGAAATCTAAAACCTCAGATATTTTTTGAAGCCTATAAGAATGACCATTATCCACTACCTCCATTTCAATATCTTCATTAGGTGGGGCGTTAGGGGTAACCCGTTCTTTGGGTAGTGGGGGATATAATTTATTAGGGTGTTCCTGATTTGTATCTGCCATTTTATAAATATAATATTTTTTTTTATGATAAATATTTTAGATAGCAGAATAACTCTCCCTCAGGTATTTCGATTGGTTTTTGTGAGAAATTATAAATGTAGACTAAGATATCATTAACATCATTATCAAGATGTATACCATTAGAAATGGTTAAACTATCTTTCCATTTATTACTAATAGATATCACTACAACTCCTCGTGTAGCTATATAACCAAATCCTAACAGAACTCTCATACCATCATTAGGAGGAATCTTGATAGCTAGTTGTGAGTATATTTTCCATTTTAGAGAATCTTGCTTTAAGGGAGGATATCTTACTTCATGTAAATGAGGTTTCCAAAATATAGTTTTATGTTGGGTAGTAATATTAGGTTTTATACCAAATTTATGAATATCCATTTTTATTTGTTGTAAATAATATTTAAAATATTACAATATAGCTCCTAGGATAGGGATATTAGCAAATGGACTATTAGGTCCAAGTAAAAGTCCTTTTCCATCATACATTTTTCCTCCTTGCTTTAAATACAACCCATCACCAACAGAATCTAATCCTTTACCTTTGTATGGTTTTAAGTATAATCCACTTCCATCAGTTTCAACTTGGCAAACACATCCTCCTTTTTTAAGGTAAAGACCTGACCCCATAGCTTTTTGAACACCTGTTTGAGCTAATCCAGAAAGAGCACCAACACCTAAAGCTGGTAAAACGGTTTTTGCAAGCATCGGTAAAGCTCTAGCAGCCAACCCAGCTAACATTCCGAGAAAACCTCCTTCTATTTTCATGTTATGTTTAAGTTGTTTTGTAGTCATTCTAATAGTTATACCCACACCATCCTCATAGGCTTTAGCCATTTTCCTCGCTTGTGAATTGGTAATTGCTAAAACATCATTACCTTGTAAATCTTCATGACCTAAACGAATACTTACTGGGCAACTAGCTTTAACAGCATGTTGAAGTTTTTGCTTTTGCCCTTCAGATATATTTACTTTAACATTAGTGTAACTCGTCATTTTATATACGAGTATTTTTTTATTTAGCTCATCTCGCTTCTCTAATATGAAACCTAATCGTTAAATTTTCACCTCTAAGATTTAGTAAATTACCATCTTGGTCAGTAATATTTACATTTAGGTTATGTATTTCATCTAACGTTATTGGTAAGTATACTAAATTAACTGGTGACTCAATTATCTTATATCCAGGTGCAACATTTGGGAAAAAAGAGTAAATAGTATTTTTTGTTGAACCATTAACATAACTTCCTGAAATAATATCTATGTTAACGAGCAAACTATTTATGCTAAGAATGTTCACTACATTCTCTGACTCGTGAAATCCTTGCGAATATTTAGCTCGAGTAAATCCTAATACTTCAGCAATGGAACCTGGTTGATTAAAATCTACTTGATAACCATCATCAATAATAAGAACAGACTTTAGGGTATTAGTGTTCGCAGAAAAGTTAATAGGATACTCTTCATTAACTCTATCGTAATGACCATTTTTTCTCATTTCCTGACGAATCGTATCATTAATGTCAACGAGGTCATAACTTCCTTCAGGTATTTTTATTTTATTCCATGTGGTGCCATTGTCTGGAGAATAAACGAATGTGTTGTTCGTTTCATCAATGTTTGGGAAAGAGTAGTAAGTTTCAAGGTTTACCAGAGCTATTTCGTATACTTTATCCTTTTCCAGTTGAATTGGGGGATTAAACCTTGTTCTAAAACGTGTTTTGTTGTCGCTTACTATAATTTGAAATGATGTTTTGTTGCTCGTATTTTTTACAATTTGTTTTAAAAGTTCTTCCATTTTTATAAAGTGAAAATATTATTTAGGTGTGTACAACTTTTTTTTTTTTTTTTTTTTTTTTCTTCTACTAATCCAGGCATGTAAAAATTATCAAAACCGCTTCTATACTTCCCATTATGTTTTCCACTGGTTAAGTCAATGATAACAAAACCATGTGGTCTTTCCCATACCTTTTTACAAAATTCTCTAAACTCTTCTATAGACATATCTTCACCTACATGGTCGCTATAAATATGATTAATGTTTTTTCCGTCTTGTGGGAAAAGGCAAATAAAATTAGCGTTTTCTCTAATAGTTTGTCTCTTTAGTTTAAAATAATTCTGTGAGAGGTAAAAGCAGTCAACATTACTATGCCTTCCTCGAATGTAGTAATACTCACATTTATTTTGCTTTTCTAAAAGTAAATCATCGAAAATCATTAAATTTTTATTTCCTGAGTTTAACTCTCTCGGGTCAGGTACATCACTACCATTTTCAAAGAAGTTGCAATTTATATCCGATTTGTTTTTAAGCGTTTTAACCCATTCTTCAACTAAAATTGTTGGTGGAACGTCTGTTTTTTGTATCTCATCATGCATGTTAAACAATCTTAAAATATGTTTTTTTGGTAGTTTTTCTTCAAAAGCCTTTTTTAGTATTTTGTATTCTGGTTGAAAAAGACTTTTTCCAAAAACACTCAAATCGTTGTAGTCAAGCCAACCTGGTCTGAGTAAAAGGTTTAACAATAAAGTAGTTTTACCACATCCTGATTTACCTACAATTAAACCCCTAATACTTTTCGGTAAAAGGGGGTGATTAAATCTCTTTGATACTACTTCATTCCATGATAAGTTCATAATATCCATTTTTATTTAAATACTTTTTTTTTTTTATATATAAAATAAGATGTATTGCGTTAAATGTAAAAAACATACTGATACGAATAATATAAAATATTCTGTTTCTAAAAATGGAAGAAATATGATGCGGGGGAAATGTGTTATTTGTGGAATAACTAAATCGCAATTTATAAAAAAAAAACCACCGGGAGTAGTATATTAAATAAATTTATAAATAATTTACCCGTTGAAATGCATCTACCAGGGCACAACTTTACGGGGCCAGGTACCAAACTAAATAAAAGACTCAATCCAGATTTAACACCGAAGGAATGGAGTAAACCTATAAACCGTGTTGATAAAGCCGCTTATAATCATGATGTTTGCTATCTTCAACACAATGATACTGCTACAAGAAACGCAGTGTGTGATAAGAATATGTTAACAGAGTTAGAAGGGATTTACAATCCTAGTATTAGAGAAAAAATGGAAAGAGGTTTGGTAAGTAGACTCATTGGAACGAAGATGAAATTTGGAATGGGAGTAAAAAAAAAAGTTCTGAGATGATAAAATTAGCGGAAGAATTGCATAAACCCGTAAGAAGAAAATTTAAGAAAAGGAGAGTTATAGTAAACGGTATAGATAAGATATGGGCTGTGGATTTAGTAGACATGCAAGCTTTTTCTAAATATAATCGCAACGTAAAATACCTTCTCGCTGTCATTGATATCTTTTCTAAATACGGATATCTGGTACCATTGAAAAATAAAAAGGGGGAATCTGTTGCTATAGCGTTAAAGAGTATTTTTAAGGAGAGGAAACCTGAAAAAATGTGGGTGGATAAGGGTAAAGAGTTTTATAACAAAGACGTAAAAGCGTTAGTCGAAATATATTCCACCCAAAACGAGGAGAAATCTAGCGTTGTTGAGAGATGGATTAGAACAATGAAAGAAAAAATGTGGAAGTATTTTTCCGCTAACTCTACAAACGTTTACATTAATGTGCTACCGAATTTGGTTAAAGAATATAATAATACAAGACATTCATCTATTAAGATGACTCCGGTAGATGCTAGTAAAAAAGAAAATGAAACAAGAGTTTGGAGAAATCTTTACCCTCATAATCCTGAAATAAGAGACTCTAATCCTAAGTTTTCTGTTGGAGACAAAGTAAGGATAACTAAAAAGAAAAAGACTTTCGAGAAAGGTTATACGACGAGATGGACGGAAGAGGTTTTTATAGTTTCCGAAGTAAAACGTACATCACCTATAACGTATAGTATTAAGGATCTTAACGGAGACGAAATAGAAGGTACCTTTTATGAACCTGAACTTCAGAAAACTGCCCAAAAGACGTTTAGGATAGAAAAGATTATTAAAAAAGAGAAAGATAAATCTTTTGTAAAGTGGAAAGGTTATCCTAATGAATTTAATTCATGGATTGATAATAAAAATATCGAACAATTCTAAAAATGGAAAATATTTCGATTGAAAATGTAATTTTACCGAATAAACCGTTGAACAATTTCGAATTAGAGGGTGCCGTAAAAAGATTAAAGATTCCTTATTTCAGAGGAGTTTTTTTACTAGACTCACTACCGAGAAAACCGAGTAAAAAAGAATGTGGTATAGTAAACTTTGATAAAAGTGATGGGCCTGGTACACATTGGGTCGCTTGGTATAAAAATGGTAAAACTAAAATTTATTTTGATAGTTATGGTATACAACCACCTATTGAAATTCGAGATTATTTAAAAAGTCCAATACAGTACAATACTGACCAATTACAACAAGCTGGACAAGTATTTTGCGGTCATTTATGTTTGTACATTCTAAAAGAGTTATCTAGAGGTAACCAGTTTCAAAATGTTTTAAATAAACTTTTTTAGTATATATAAAAATGCCTGTTGACAAATTCGGAAGAATGAAAGGTGATGGTGAAACAAGCGGTGATGGTGTGTCACTCGCTTACATAAATAATGTTTTTTTACGTAAAGATGGAACAACTGTTGTTACCGGTTCCATAGACATGAATGGTAATACATTAACGAGGGTTAGTAACCCAGTAAATTCTCATGATGTTGCAACTAAGGATTATGTTGACGCCAACTCAGGGTTGTTGAATGAAAACGGTGGACACCACTTTACTGGATATTTAAATATGGGTTTTAATCCGATAAGAAATGTTAAGGACCCAAAAGAACCGGGCGAGGCTGCTACTAAAAATTATGTGGATAATGTTGATAGAGCCTTCGTTTATAAAGACGGAAGGTGGTATGAGGCAGATGATGCAATTTCAATGGGAGGAAGAGTAATTAACAATCTCGGAACCCCCACGAGACACGACCAAGCCTCTAATAAGTTTTACGTGGATACCACCATTGAGAGAGCTACCGCAGGTGAAAAAGCTTTAACGAGAAAACGAGATGGGTCCTATTCAATAGATGGTGGAATAGATATGAATGGTAACCAGATTACTGGATTATCAAGCCCCATATCCCAAGATGCGGTTACCACTAAAGGTTATGTTGATGACCTCGTTAAAAATATTAGAGGTGGTCAAGGTGCTATGTATAAATCTTTCTCAATGAAAGCGAATGGGGAACTATCAGTAAACCAAAATATTGATATGAATAATTTAAGAATATATAATATAGCGGACCCAAGAAATGAAAAAGATGCTGTCACTAGAGAATATATGGAGCGTTTCTTCAGAGCATATAAACCAAAACCTGTTATAACTGTGTGGGCTGAAGAACAGGGATCAATTTTAAACGGTAATTATGAGTTTTCATTCGGTAATGGTAATTCAGGTAAAAGACACGGTTTAGGGGGTTATTGTATGAATGTGTCAGGTAGAATTATAAGAGGAACTTTAACGATCGTTAAAAGGGATCGTAATGTACCAGAAGAGGTAAAAATTAATATAACGGTAAACGGAAATGAACAGGTTGATTACACTATTATTAAAAAAGCGGGCGAAATTTGTAGCTGTACGATTTTCCCAAAGGCGTTGGAGGTAAATCAATGCGACATAATAAACTTTATTTCGAGAACAGATAACCGTGATGTAACACACGGTTACATATCTATTTTGATAGAATTAGACTTGTAAATATATATAATATATTATAAAAAATATATTATATATTTATTTAGTCATTTTAAATATTTTACAAAATTCTTTTAACAAAAAATTACTGTCTACATATAGGGCATATACTTAAGGGGTGTATTTTATCACATTCCTCACATATACATAGATGCCTACAATTAATGAATGTTATATTAGGTTCATTAATACTACATATACAACATTTTTCCTCTAAAAATAATTTCTTTTTTTCTTTTTCTTTTGTTTTAGGTTTTAAGAAATCTATAATATAATAATCTCTATTTCTTATAACAAAAAAAGAATCATCAAAGTCACTTCTATTAATAAAAGTTATTTCACCCAATCCATTAGTAATTTTAACAAGTGTAGCGTCATTTCTATTAGTTCTAACATAATCAAGTGTTACATTTTTTGTTAATTCTTTTATTTTTTTTAATGCTTCATTCACATCAGGGTCTCCATATAAATTATCAAATCTACCACTAAATTCTATAAAAGGTGAAAGATGGTTAAAATCTTCTAAATTTCTTCTAGACCCTGCTAATACATCAGGTCTAAGTTCAAAAACATAATTCTCACAAAAATTTATTTCCTGTTGATAAGGAGCTAAATGCATTGCAATTCCTGGTCCTGGTCTAGTATAAGGACCAACTCTTTTTCTTTCTTCAGTTTTATTATCATAAAGACCAACCCACATAGATAAACTATGTGTACCACATCGCTCCATTTCTTTACTAAAACAATAATATATAACAGGTGCTGCTTTTCTCAAAGCAGTACAATGATCATTATGATGAATATTTGGGAAATATACTTTTCTTCCTGGAATTTCATAAATAGGTATTTCATTATATTTAGTTTTAATATGTTTTTCTAATTTTTTTAATTCTTTAGGAGTAAATCTATTTAACACACTCATTTTTTATAAGTAATATAATTTCTTTAACTTATTTATTTTTAAATTTATGGTAAAATGGATGTAGTAATTATATAGTTACTTATACATAGACTTATCTTATATATTTTTCATGTAACGTGAGAGTCTAAAGAAAAAAATTTTGTTTTTCATTATATTTTCGTAAACATCTTCACTCCAAGGACAAAAATCTTTTATTATCTTTATTTCTATCGAAGTTATTATCCTAGTTTTATTGTTAATAGATGAACAAATTCTATTTATTGTTTTATTTAATTCTTCTAGAAAATTAGTATCATCATCTGGTTGATAGATGTCTATTGTAAACCCTCTAAGTTTAATTAAATTAGTATTTATTCTTACATATATTGTAATAGCATCATATGGAATCCCATGATTATCAGTTATTATCATATTACTATAAATATAGTAAAAGAAACCTTTATAATCTGATAAAACGTTATTTATAGATTGAACCGGAAATTCTTTATTTATAATATAAACATCTGTATCGGTTTGTGTTATAAAATTTCTAGCGTTCGTTAAAAATCTCATCTTTTTTTAAAATATAATATAATTTCTTAACTTATTTATTTTTTTTAGAGAACAATATTGACACATTAGCATGGGGGCATATTAATATAAGAAATATAATACCATATAGGAATATGGGATAGGTTTGAGATTTTGCTCATATGGGTATATGATGGAAAAATGAAATGTTGACGTAGTAAGACAGGAAGTGGAAAGATGGTTAGTGAGTAAAATGATTATAGTCCCTCATGCATGTACTTATTCTATGTTGACACATGGGGCCTATTAGTTGATGCGTTGACTTATCTATTAATTGATGTGTTGACTCATCTATTGATTGATGCATTGACTCATCGTTTTATAGATGTTTTAATTTTCTGGTTACATTCCTGGAAAATGAAAATGAATTCTTGGAAAATGTTTGAAGGGTTAAGGGTTAAGGTTAAAGGTTAAGGGTTAAAGGTTAAGGGTTAAAGGTTAAGGGTTAAAGGTTAAGGGTTAAGGGTTAAAGGTTAATGGTTGGGTTAAAGGTTAAGGTTAATGGTTGGGTTAAAGGTTAAGGTTAATGGTTGGGTTAAAGGTTAAGGTTAATGGTTGGGTTAAAGGTTAAGGTTAATGGTTGGGTTAAGAGGATTAGGGATTGAACCATAACATGGTTAGTGGGGATAGCACTCTCAAGTTCTACCTACTGTTGTTTTTATCTCTGAGCGGAAATATGGGTACATAGCGGGAGTGTCCTGAATCATTTTGTCGTGAGCCAGAAGCAAATCGTTCTGTAACCGCTGAATACAGAGCTTGAAACGGGCGTCAACGATTTGCACCTTGTAATTCGGAGTAAACGCATCTGTAATGATTCGAAAGGCATCGGATGCTTGCCAAAATTTAAGCCCCATTTGCACTCCGTTAATAAGCAACTTGGGTTGTTGAAACAAGTCCACCGGGATACTTCCTTCCAGATCTATAATTTTACCACTCTTGGTCTTTTCATATCTTTGGAATAAACCGGTATTTGATCCAGTTTTGGGGTCGCTATCGTCCAGATTCCGATAATCCTTGTAGAATAATTGACTGGTCAGAAAAGCTTCCTGTATAGATTGATTGGTATTTAATAAGGTGTCAATGTAGGTCTTATACGGATGCGTGGTTCCGCTATTCGGGAGTGGTTTTTGTTGTAAATGAATGTCCAGCTGTCTGAAAATGGTGTGCAAAGGTAAATTGATAAGTCCCAGCGTATCATCTTCTGACACGGGTGTACCGTCTTGTAAAGCGAGTCTCAATTTCACCCTCAATTTACATTCCTTCAAGTTGATGTAGGCGCTGGCCTGTGGCGGTATATTAAATTCCAAGCTCGATGAAGAATCGGTTACCGGATTAATGGGTCGGAATTCGATCCAATCTTTCGATAACAAGGACGAATCTTTTGGGATCGGATTAAATAACGATAATTCTTCACTGTGCTGAATTTTACTATTCATGCTAATTTTTCAAAACGCCCAGTCGGGATCTTTGCGATACGTTTTGTGAGTCTTCTTACGCTTGATATTCTTACGATCTTCGTCAACACCGTTCTTACGTTTTATTTGAGATTTTGCCCTATCAACTACTTCGGCTAATGGGCTCACCATTTTTACCTGAGGAGTTTTGACTTTTTCAAGTTTTTCTTCCATATCTCGCAGCAGTTTATTCTTTTCTTCTAGTATTTTCTCCAAATTCCTTATTTGATCTGGGATGTGGTCTTTCGGTTTAAAATAATCAATCCAATACTCCACATCTTCTTTGTACGGAACCCACTTCTGTAGTTTTGAATCAAAGACGTCTATGGAACCCATGATTTCTTGAAATGAAGGACACAGTGAAAATCGTTCGAATTCAAATCAATCGGTTTTAAATCTTCGCCTTTTAACGACAGCCTAATAGTGTTAAATTTCTTGACACTCACGGGTCTATAACGTCGATGAAGACATTCCGTAAATTTAAATTTCTTGTATCTTGTTTCGATTTCTATATTGGTGAGAACGGGTTGTAACTTATTCCTGACAAACGTTTCCTCTATAATGTCACAATTCAAATACAACCGCTTACTTTGAGGTGTAAAGTCGCAGGTCAATGACGATTCTACCAGAGCACATAACCAACTTCCTTCTAAAATATAGTCCTTAGAAAACTGGAACAAGAAATCTGCGTTATTCTTACGTATATCGATAGATTCTGCGGAATTTAAATACAAGTAAAACTCTGTCATTCTTCTCTCCTTGTTCTCAATTGGTCTAGTATAGTAGGAATGAGATAAACTGGGCGTAATAAAATGGGTATAAATGAATGAAATCGTCGAAGTAAAGTCTTCTTACGGGTTGATGAAACGTTATTTGAGCATAGTGTGCGTAACAATAGTCTCCTTCTTTCAAAAACTTGAACATCTCTTCTCATTGGATTAATGACTCCATTAAGTATACGTTTTGCCACCTCGATGATAGCCTTTAGTTGACGATTCGTTAAATTCTGCAGTAAATTCTTCCTTACCGTTGTTTCGGTCTCTTGTAGGTGAAGTAAATAAGCGATTTGTAAATAGACTGTAGAGTGTTCCATGATTGAATCGGTTAAAATACTCATTCCTTCTTACGCGTATAGAGTTCGAGTTCAATTAGTGTGGGACAAACAATCTCGTCCTCTTTTTGTGAAGAGGTTACACCCGTTATGACCACTTTCCCTGTATGAAAACAACAAAAATGCACCCCTTCCCTTTTAAAGTTAAGAGAAGGAAATAACTGGGGTTCGTATACGACATCTTTATCGACAGACAAACGCTTCAAATCCAAATCCGAACTGAGGGTATGGCTCATAGACATGGTTAAAAGTTTCACGTCCGATAAATTCACTGGATATCCACAATTCTGTATCAGTCTCGCATATTTCCGTATTCGTTCGTACCCCTCTCTTTTACTCGAAACTTTGCCGTTACAGTTGATAATACCGTTGGAAAACACTAAACAGTTTCCTCCAGCTTTTCTGTGTTGCCATATCAGTCCGGGAAATCGTGCTGGATCATACCGTACATTCGTTATTTTGGAGCAGAGTTGTCTTAAATCAATAGGACAGTTGAGTTGAGCGCTGTAAAGCACGTTTGTGATGATCATGATCGTTTGACTGTCTAGACATAAATGATAGAACATTGCTAGTTTTCAGCCTCTTTTTATATTCTCGGTTGTTTACGAGTATTGCTTAATATCAGTTTCCGGTATCCAGCTGTCATACTTTTTTGGCCAGTGTAACCAGCGCACCAGGACTTCCTGTTTCTTATTGCGTGTCCTTCTTTTCAAAATTTTTTCGATGCTAAAGTCGGTACCGTCGTCAACGTTTATGGCTTGTAATTCTTGTTCGTAAAATGTACGATCAATTTCATCGTTGTCCCAGTCTACTAACGTGTAAATTGGAAGTCCTTGTCTTTTGAAACGTGATCTGATTTTGAAAATCTCCCCTGTCCATTTTTGCGAGTATTCTCTGTCAAATACGGACCTGATGTGTGACAATCGTACAGTCTGGCCGATTTTATATTTGAATTTTTTTATAACGGGCTTTTCCCCTTTGCTTCCTTTGGTTCTAATGAGATACTGTTGAAGACGACTTTCCCCTTCATTTTTCACGGAAATTGCTGCTGGGTTTTCTCCAAGACTCCTGTGGTGAGTGTGATTGTAACTATGTACAAAATCCTGTAAAATGTCAATGTATCTGCTAGTTCTGTTTTTGAGCAGGTATCGAAAAATCTTGTGTTTTAGCGTTTTAATAACTCTTTCCGCGTAATTTGCTTTTGTTTCCGTATTATATGCGTACATATGATGTATACTTTGACTATTTAAATATTTATTTACTTCTTTACTTCTAAATTCCATTCCTCTGTCCGTACGAATTGTGTTTGGCTTTTTGGGGCCTGTCAGTATACGTTTCAATGCCATGACTACATCAGCGCCTCGCTTACTCTTAACAGGTTGAGCATAAAGAAAACGAGAAAATACATCGATAACAATCAAAATGTATTTCACACCTTCGTTATGCTTCTGTAAATTGGCCATGTCCATAAGATCCATGTCCCATTGACTGTCGATGCCATTTACAATCACCCTGGAACGTTTAAAGCGGCGTCTAGCACCCCTGGTCAGAGAATACGCTTCTTGATTCTGCAACCATTGGCGTATTCTGTGCCTGCCAATTTTGTATTTACCCTCGTCTTTAACATGTTGATAGAGTTTTTCAGGACCACCATAGCTAGCGGGAGATTTTAAGTCAAAATACAAAGAAGACAAATATTGTTGCCAGTCAGACATGTTTATTTATTACATAGACATCCATACATTCTTACTACATCAAATAGAAATAGTAAATAGAGAGGTTTCTTTCGTTTTCTATATACAAGCCAACGAGCCTTTCAACACCCTCCGCGGCGTCTCTTCGCAATTGTCTGTATTTCAACCACAATTCGAAGTCATTCATTGTTGTCACAAATATAAGAATGAGTCCGAACATGTTCACATCGGTTTTAGAAAAAGGCTGAATTCAAAGCACTCCAGTTATATGTAGAACCGTCACGGGACAATCTTCCATTGGTAACAGACGCGTTTCGTTGTGTATCACACCTTGAAGTGATTTGACTCGTGTATCCCGTCATTTTCAAATATATACAGGACGGAGACCATTTCTCGTGCTCTTCCCAAGGATCGTCCTTTTCCTCCCATGACATTATGTTGACACCACAGGCAAAACACGTCACTTTATCCGCAGTACCGGTGTAAAAGAAGCCCGCTTTTGCTAATGACCATTTCTCAGGCTTTATTTGCTTCGACCAGTGCTCATACGTTTGTAGTCTATCTTCACATAACATCAAGGCTGGCTTCGAATATGCAGTCACTTTTGTAGAATCTTTGAACATGGTGCTTATTAATGTGATGTTAATTCTGTCAATCGCGCCTATTTACCAGTTTCCGTTATCGTTAGGGTTACATTCAGAACACCGCAACGCCCCTAACTGGTTCATATGATCACTTTGAAGGTAACAGGGAATGACAGCGTCCAACTCGGGTAGATTCCTACCAATCTCTGACACGTGTTTTTTAAGAGAGTTATATTCAGCGGGTCTTAAGCAGATACCCTTTTTGGTCGGTACCACTTCATTGTCTGGTTTCCAATACTGTCTTATATCTACACAAACGCTGTTTTCACCGATACTGCAATAAACGTTTCCTCCTAGGTGAGCGCTGTATGCTTTTTTACCGTGTAATGCTTGATCAACAAACTCAGAGGCATCTACCAAATTCTTCCATCTCATAAGCGTAAGACTAATGCCTTTCTTAGTAGGTATGTCTTCCTGCCATTCCCTGATATCGACTCTCAGTTCACCCCTCCATTCACTGACCTGTACGTAGCGTTCGTTACCGAGACTAAATTTACATCTAACCATGTTGCTGATTCGAGTGTCAAAACTCTTATGACTCCAAACACAAAATTCAGCTTTCTAATATAGTCACAAAGTCTCTTCTGATTGGTCAGTTTGTTTTTTCCATCTGACCAATTGATTATTCGCTTTGTCTGAATTTTTGCAGACGATATTATACAATCGCGCCAGACATCACGCATTTTAATCAGCGGAAAGCGACCTATTTTGTAAGAATATCGACATTTTCTCATGCATTTTTAATGAGAGGCGAATGCTTTGTCTGAATTTTTGCAGACGATATTATACAATCGCGCCAGACATCACGTGGAAGAGTGTCGACATTTCTCAAACATTAAATCATTTTGATATGCGACTCTGTCAGGAGAGTATCGAAAGGTCTCATGAATTATAAAAAAAAAAAATCAGAATTTCTAAGAAAGCTAATGATCAAACCAACAGGGAATTTTATATTATGCCACCGCTATTTGGGGATCGTAGTAAGTTTTTCGCAAACTTTTCCATGTAGAAGCGAGGACCTAAAAGCTGAGCTCTTAAATAGCTAGCGTGCAGGACTTGAGATGGGTCGTGGCTTCGATCCCTGGCTAGGTCGAGGACTGAAAATTGTGAAACCATTTATTTCTCTACCACAGCTGACCGTAATAATGGTTATGTGAGACAGCAGTCAGTGACTTGGAAAGAAAATGATGCCCTGGTAAAAGATACTGCTGGAAAGCATGTATAGGTGCACTGGCCGCAGCGACTTAAGTGCAACAAAAATGTTGAAAACGGCGTTAAACACCATACGATTTTATTCATTAAAGTCAATACAAAACCTAAACTTTGAATGGTAAGGGGGGTAAAAGCGTTCACAGACAAAAGCATTTTTAGTAGAGCAACCTCTTTGAGAGAAAGTTCTCATGCATTTTCAATGGCGAATGCTTTGGCTGAATTTTCGGTTCTATACAATCGGGCGCCGGCCTGATCGGTCAAACGCGCCAAAACACGCTTGGAATTGTCATCTAGCCTCGGCAGGTGGGAGGCAACGAAAGCCAGACAAAAGGTATGCAAGATTACGTCATATTGCCACAGACAGTCTGACCTCCAACAGACAAAGGCCTCTAACAATAGTCTGAACTGTCAAAGACAAAGGCCTGGCCCCTATAGTGCCGCAGGCAATTTGACCTGCATAGTGCCATAATTACTACTAGCGTGCAACAAATATAACTATGCGCAAATTTGTGACATCTGGGTGGAGGGGAGCATGTCGCAACTTTTGACCCAAAGGCCACCATTTGAACATACTAGTACTTGGTAAAGGTCATTGTAGCGATAGCACACATGAAATATCAAACCTCTTGACTGTCTGATTTTGAACAGGAAGATTTCGAAAGGTTGCCGTCTATGAGATTATGTATGAACATTTGACAACTCCGGTGGATCCACTGTTATCCCTAAATGATTTCTTGAGCAAAGTAGGAAGAGGTCAAATAGTAAACTATCGAGGCTCTCCCATATATGGGCAAGAGGTTTCCGGTTCTCACGACTCAAGAGCGACGTTTCTATAAATATCTGACCTCCACGCGCCTGGGCACGCTCTGACGTCACGCGTAAGTCATTAAAAATCCATAAAAAAGCAATTAAAAAGCCATAAATATGCAAATTTGCAAACAAACCGACCCGACTGTAGTAGCGGCGCACCGGAAGTATCGGACAAACAAAGCACCATTTCAGAGACAAATGCTGTATTTCCCGTTCGCAAATCCTTTAAATTTAGCCAAATTCACAACTAAAAAAAAAAAAATGACATGGCAAGAAATCAAAAGGAAATTAATTCCAACACAATTAAAACGTATTTTATATTGCTTTTGGAATTAAAAAAATCATGGACAGACAAAATATGAATTTTATGAGATCGTATTCAAATATAGCGGATTCAGTAGAGACTAAGAATGAACTTACCCTCTATAACCTGCGTAAAATTCAAAATCCTATCCACAAATGATAACAAGAAAATATTGATGCTGAGCATCAATGGCGCCGCAAAGTAGTTGTTTCTGTAACAGGGCATAATGCATTGTGTTATTTCTTAATATGCATCTCTTGCACAATCTTCGTATAGGTTCAAGTGGTGATACTGTATTTAAACTCTGAGCCATCTGGTTCTTGATAAGATTTTTAAATTTCATATCGTTGAAGGCTATTTGTAAACTTCTTATCCATGGACTGGGCCATTTCTTTATCCACAGGACATCATTTGGACACAATTGGTAGATAGAAATGTTAGAACTGTTGCCTTTCAGATATTTGATAGAAGATTTTGAGAAGCGTGCAACAAATATAACTATGCGCAAATTTGTGACATCTGGGTGGAGGGGAGCATGCCGCAACTTTTGACCCAAAGGCCACCATTTGAACATACTAGTACTTGGTAAAGGTCATTGTAGCGATAGCACACATGAAATATCAAACCTCTTGACCGTCTGATTTTGAACAGGAAGATTTCGAAAGGTTGCCGTCTATGAGATTATGTATGAACATTTGACAACTCCGGTGGATCCACTGTTATCCCTAAATGATTTCTTGAGCAAAGTAGGAAGAGGTCAAATAGTAAAAACAACACCTGTCACTAAATGCGACCTAATACTCCCACCATTGCTTTGACAAAAACAGGCAATTGCTAGCATTTTGTTCACAGACAGACACACGGACGGACACACACGGACAGACAGACTGATTCCAGTATGTCCCCGAAAACATTCGTTTTGCAGGAGTATAAATACACGATAAATATGCAGGTCCAAGCCTTGTAGTGGTCCAGTTTTTTAGAGAAAATGTAAATGAAGCACAACATTGGCTTGTAGAAAAGCTCCACTTGAGCATGTTGGGCTTAGGTGAGATAATAATAACATTTGTATTTTTCCCGTGTGAAACGATAATATAGAACAAAACAGATCCTTGAATAAACTTATCTTTTATTGAGAAAAACTGACAGCAAACCAGTTATATATTAATTTGTGGTTAAAAATATTCTTGTATTCTTTAGACTTGAATTGTTGGTGAAATGTTTATACGATCTTGCTACAGAGGAAAGTATGGACATTTTGTTCAAGTGAAATTTCTTATCACAATCTGTGCTCTCTTTGTATCAAAATTATCAAGATACCCTTATGAATAGAGAGAAAAAGGCTGCCTAACTCGAAAATGTGTCAAATTAGGTCAGTTATGCAACCATCAATGAATTAGCAATAAATATGACAGAGATTTTGTACATTATGTGTCAAGGTCATTGGACAGACCAAGGCAATGACTTAAATTTAGTTTTGAAAGTAGTCAATGACCAAAGCATTTGTTTTCACAGATACATCCCCCTTTTTCCTTGCTCTATAATAATATAATAGAAAATACAGAAATTGAGGTTGTTAAAATTTTGAACTATCACATATTGCGCACTATCTTATATAACCATTATCGGTTGATGTATAAAGGTACCAAATTCGAGTATTATAATGCCATAGCTTTGAAGTTATAATGAAATGCCAAATATTAATATAAAGTTTGTGAAGATTTATTAAGAAATGGACAAATGAAAAACAACCCATTCCTGCATTTTGAAAGAAGGGAGGTATTATGTGAAATACTAGGACTGTGAAAGTTTTCTAGTTTTCATTTAAAAGTTTTGTATGCAATAACCTGGATGCTGATACTACATAATAGGTGTAAATACCAAAAATTAACTTTTGAAATGCCTTGCCTGATGACATTAACTTCGGTACCATAAAAAGGTATAGTACAAAAAATAGACATGCAAAATGTAAAGGTACTGTCATTTATCATCTAAATGGGGGTCTTAACCCTTTCCCACACAAGCTTCGATTTTCATGTTTACAGTAACAGCCTTCTGGATCATTTTGGGAAGAGGAGGAATTACTCATCATGAGAAATCTTTCCTTTTCAAAAGCTTGTCTTATTATTAACGTGAACACCATTTTAACTCAATTTTTCAAGTGTCATCTCTTTACATTTAGGAGAGTTCAAAACTTGTTGTTTGAGAAAGGGTTAATATCAATGTTTACCTGTACATTTCTACAGTAAAAGACACATGCAAAAAAGTGAAAAAAAAAAGATAAGAAAAAACCCAAAAATGTGTTCTTGCAACTGGGCTTGAACTCATTAAAACAGAATATATAGACATGGTGAATTAAACACACAGTGAAAAAAGCTAAATTTCTCAAAACGAAATATTTGGAATCCAGACAAATCTGATAGTGTTTCAAACTTTCAGTATGCCTTGTATTAACCCATTACCACACAGTAAAATTTTAGACCTATCCAATTTGAAAGCATAAATTTTGCAGAGAACAAGTTCAGAGTGATTCAAATGGTGTAATTTTGCTGTGTTAGGGTAGAAAACTTTGTGGGAAAAGGAGAAAATGCTGGTTACCTGCATTTTCTCTTTTTTCCACAATATTTTCACAATGCTTCTTCCACAGGGGCGTTAAAAAGTCGTCATTGTGTGGTAATGGGTTAAACAATCCTAGAAATCAAATAAATTTGACTAACAATGTAGACTCTGTTGAGAAAACAATAGGAAATCATCAACTGGTTACTTTTCCTGAACAGTTTACTAGATTGGATCACTCAGTTGAATATTTGAGAGGACCATAGCCAATTTCTTATGAGGTATTGAAACTTTGAAAACAAAATCATTATTTTGTACAGCCATTTTGATAAGGTCACCAGTAAAAATCATTTCAAAATCTGTCACCACCCCTATAAATCATCACAACAACAGTGATTTTGATGAATCAAAATTCTGCAAATAAATTTTTGGATAGATCATCCATGGACAATTTCTTGAATAGACCACAGTCATGCTGCATTTATATGATAGCATGACACAAACAGAGTGTTTGTACAAGAGGCAGCCAGGTGTAACACAAAAAATTGCCTACAGAAATATAAACTTGCTAACTGAACACAGTTAAAACTCTTTCCCAAACAGTTACTTGTTCTCTCAATCCTGTGGTGAAATACAAGGAAAAACATTGTGGAAAAAGGAGATATTGCTTGTTATGTGCAATTTCTCATTTTCTGACAATTTTTGTACTCTATTAGATACCCATTTTTTAATTATTTACACTGTGTTTAACTCTTTGCCAAACACGAAATTTTTGGACTGTTCAAAAAATTACAAATTAAGTTTTGATAGAAATGTGATTTCTGTCTTTCATAGGGTAGACACATTGTGGAAAAAGGAGAAATGCTATTTACAAGCATTTTCTCCTTTTCTGATATCAAATGGCTTTTTTTTAAGGATTGTTAAATGTCGGGATAGTGTGGTAAAGAGTGAAAGTAATGGATCTATCATTTAATAATGATCATAATCCACCAGATGGTTAATAAAATTTCAAAACAGATGCAAACGATCTATGAACTGGAACATGCATCAAAATCATTGAATGCTTTCATCTGCAATGAAGTTTTAGTTACCATCTCAAATATTATAAAATGATGGGTGGATTACCTTGACCATTTCCCAAACAATCCTTGGTTTTTACAATACTGGGAGAGAAGGCTTTCGAAGACAATGTAGGAAAAAGATAAAATGCTGGTTCTACCTTCATAAATAAAAATCAGCATTATATTTCATCTGTCATCCGCAAACAATTCCAATTTGGTCAAGTCCAAGATTTCGTGGTTTGGGAAAGGATTTACTGAACAAAAAAAAAAAAATGTAGATTGGTCCAATCTGAAAGGGCTTGCAAACAATAAAAAAAAATTAAATAAATGTAACTCAAATGTTTGAATTTGTTTCCAGTAGGGTAGAAAACAATGTGGGAAAAGGACAAAATGCTGGTTACCAGCATTTTGTCCTTTTCCCAGTATGTTTGCAAAAAGGCTTTTAAATCAGGTTGTTCAAACCAGGGATCGTTTAAGGAAAGTTTAAGTTTGTAATTTGTTCTATGGTCCTATATTTGTTGTTTGGTGAAGGGTTTCAAAAAAATTCAGCAGTTAAATGCAAAACTATCTTTCATGCAATAATGGATTATATATTTTCAGTAGTTGCGGACCAATCTCTCAATTACTGTATGTACTAACACAGACAGATGTTACAATTTGATAGTTGCAGTACTATTTTAAGTGCCTACAAACAATTTAGGGAATTACAAAACTCATTTTGCACTCATCTATTACAATGTATGTTTACAACAATTACAATCTTTTCTTTTTCTTGAGTTAAAAATTTGATATTTCAAACATGGCCTTTTTGTGAAAAATTGCTTTTTATTAGAACAAGTTATGTGAAGTACTGATGACATGGTACAGTGTATGTCAACCACATCTCACGTTAACACTTGCCCAAAAAAGCTCTTGTGTTTACATGTCTGCAGTACAAGTCTTTTGAAAACACTGTGCAAAAGGAAAAATTGTCGTAACAAGCAATATCTCCTTTTCCCACAGTGTTTTCTATCCTTACAGACAATTTTGCGCTATTTTCATCATATTTGAAACTATCATTTGCAAACTCTTTCAGTTTGGAGGGTCTAGAATTTGTTGTTTTGGAAATGGTTTATGCCATTGAAAGTCATAGATGATTCTTATGATAATGTCAAATGACTGTACACACAAAAAAGAAGTACTTTGACTAGTAAGATTGGCACTTTCACAAAGTACAAGTATATTGTTCACTTATTTGGTAATCGCAGAAAGCGTTGAAGCTCCAACAACTGCTTTGATTGTAACAGGCAAGGAATTCAATGCGAAGTCAAGGAGTTGTTCATCAGTAAGACCATTTTCAGCAATACCAAAGATATAGTCCAAATCTTTCTGGAACAGTGTGATTTGCAGTTCCCAGTCGGCTGCAACACAGTTCAGTCTAGCTCTCCATGTCCATTGTGATGAGGTGTTGTGGCAAACTGGACATTTGCCATTTTCCATTTTCTACATGCTAAAAATGATAAAAATAATTATGACTATTTAAGTAATTTAATGTACAAATGAATTACCATAAAACAAAACCTTAACAATTATTTAACTTGAAAGCATTTGCAACACGAACCTTGGGTTTCAAAGGGTAGAAAACACTGTGGGAAAAGAAACAAGAGGGCCAAGATGGCCCTGTATCGCTTCACTGGCTTTTTAACCCTTTACCACACAAATCGAAGTGTTAATGACCCTGAAAGAGAAGGCTTTCAAAAAAACATCCTGAGAAAAGGACATGTTGTAAGCCATTTCCCTTGATTAATGTTTAAATTGAAGTGACAATATTTTGAAGCCCATGTTAAACTTGCGATCCCTGGAATGAAGGCAATTTTGACCCCAGACCTACAATATGAAACTAGAATGTGTGGTTATAAACAAAAAGATTTTTTAATCTTGCCCAATAAAAAGTCATGTAAAACAAGTTTGCTGAATAAAAGGCCCTGTAAAATATGTGATCCATGACACAGGTTTATCAAGTTTTCACTATAAAAGCCAATGTAAAACTTGTGACCCCTGGTGTGGAGTCAAACTTGACCCCCAAAGTTAAAATTTGGGCCCTCTTGGTAAAGGCCCATTATATAAAGTTACATGCAAAATTTGGTAGCCCTAGGCCTAAATATGGCTATGTACAAGTAGATTATTAAAGTTTCCTTATATAAGACCATGTAGAACTTGTGACCCCCTGGGGTGGGGCTACATTTGACCCCCTGGGCTATAATTTGGGCACCCTTGATAGAGACCCCCTAGATAAAGCTAAATGCAAAATTTGATAGCCCTAGCCCTTATAGCTAGATGCGAAAGATTTTCCTATATAAGCCCGTCCATGTAAAACATGTTACCCCCCGGAGCGAAGTCAAATTTGACCCTCGGCTATAATTTGGACACCCTTGGTACAGGTCCACTAGATAAAGCTACATGCCAAATTTGGTCGCCCTAGGCCCCATGGCTAGGTCAAAGAAGAATTTTAAAGTTCTCCCTATATAAGCCCATGTAAAACTTGTTATATAAGCCCATGTAAAACTTGTTACCCCCGGGCAGGGCCTAATTTGACCCCAGGGCTATAATTTGAACAATCTTGGCAGAGGTCCACTAGATAAAGCTACATGCCAAATTTGGTAGCTCTAGGCCCTATGGCTAGGTAGAAGAGGAATTTTAAAGTTCTCCCTAAATAAGCCCATGTATAACTTGTAACCCCCGGGGCGGGGCCAATTTTGACCCCAGGGCTATAAATTGAAGAAACTTGGTAGAGGTCCACTAGATAAAGCTACATGCCAAATTTGGTAGCCCTTGGCCTTACGGTTTCAGACAAGAAGATTTTCAAAGATTTTCAAAATTTTTCAGTTTTGTTGCCATGGCAACCAGAGTTTTTGAAGGAATTAAATTCTTTCAAGAAATTCTGAAGAGGACCATGGCAGGATCATTTCTGTGAAGTTTCATCAAAATTGGATGGGTAGTTTCAGAGAAGAAGACGTTTTAAAAAAAAGTTAACGCACGGACGGACGCACGACGGACAACAGGCCATGACATAAGCCCGCTGGCCTTCGGCCAGTGGAGCTAAAAATTAGTGTTTTCCACCATTTTCTTCTTTTTCTATAATGTTTTCAATTGTAGGTTTTGAATGTTTTCAAGTGCTACTTTTGTTTATGGTAGGTAGAAGTTGGGCTTGTTAGGAACTGGGCTGAATGAAAGATTTCCATGGCCCTACTTCACAGAAGCAAGTTACTATTAAGATGCTGATCAAATTCTCTTTATCTGATCCAGGTAACAGTTCAACTCTATCCGAATTCCATAGCAATGTATTGAAAAAGTGGAGTACCATTATGGCCCTGTATCATTCCACTGGCTAGCATGTACAACCCATACATGCAATACATCATAAATCTGTGACTACTTAAAAAATCTGCATACTTGGAACAGGACAAGTTTGACCGTAGTACAATGATTTAGAGAATATAAGTAAAGGTTCATCAGAAGAAGCTATATGCTAAATTTTTGTAGCCCAAGGTTTTATGGTTATAAACTTTCACATGCTGATGTAAAACAAGTGAAACACCCCTCACACAAGGCTAGGTTTGACCCTTTGGCTGTAATTTAAAGAAACTTAGTTGATGTGCATCATATAAAGCTACATGCTTAATTTTGTAACCCTACTCCTTTTGATTAAGAGTGAAGACTTTTATCATTTTCACTGTACCTTAGCCAATGTAGAATGTGTGAAAACCCCTACCAGGGCCATTTCTGAACCTAGGACTACAATCCAAGAAACTTGGTACAGGTCCATAATATGAAGCTACATGGTGATTTTGGTAGCCCTTGGCCTTACAGTTTAAAACAAGAACATTTTTCGAATTTTGACAGTAAACTTTTAGAATGAAAATGTTAAAAATATTCTTTTTCTAAACCATAAAAGTTAGAGCTACCAAATTTGACATGTACCAAGTCGCTTCACATTACAGCCCTGAGATAAAAAAAAAAATGGCTCCTCCCAGGAGAATATAAAACATGTGAACCCTCCCCCCGCAGGGTTGGTTTGAACCCCAAGGCTATAATTTGATAGACTTGTTATAGCTCCGTAGGAGGATGAGGCTACATGCAAAATTTGTTAGCTTTGGGCCTTAGTTTCTGATGAAGCATTTTTTTCTCACAAGAAGATTCTCCAAGTTTTCTAATTTTCTTTGGTTTTGTTGCTATGGCAATGGGAGTTTTTGAAGGAATCAATTTCTTTCAAAAAATTTGGAAGAGGACTATGACAGGAACAATTCTGTAAAGTTTCGTTAAAGTCCGACAGGTAGTTCAAGATGTTTGAAGTATAATGCACGCAGAGACAGATGGATGGAGGACACAGGGACATGATATAGGCTGTTTTCAACACTAAAACAATTAATCTTTTTAACATGTTTTTTAATATTTTCTACTACAGGGTCATTAAAACGAGGGAATATGTGGTAAATGGTTCTAGAATTAGATTTTCAAATGCTTACAGAGCTTCCAGGAACATTGATTCCAGATTTTATCAAATATAAAATGATCTAGGAGTAGAAATTAATTTTAGGAAATATATAGCAAAAGCAAAGAACAAGTAATCACAGAAAATGATTTTTGGGCATAGACATGAAAAAGAATATTTACGTGGTTGGGAACAGCAGTAGTATGCTTTTGTTTCTATGACACTGTCTATTGTGACCTGCTCCAGTATGGGTTCTTCAGGTGAGAAATCAGGATCATTTTTAAACATTTCTGTCTTTTTCTGTGATTTGTATGTTTGTTTCATCAGCAACAAACTGTGAACGAAAATTTTTTGTCAAATATATTAAATTTGTTCGACATATTTTCCTGTATGATAAATCAGTAACCTTTAACTTTTTCTATGTGAGAAAAGCAAAAAATGCTGATAAATAGTATTTCATATTTTTTCCCACACTGTTTCCAACACTCAACTCTTTACCAGAGGAAAAAAAAATCAACTTGTCCAAATTTAAAACATTTACAGACAACACATTAAGTGTTGCTACAAAGATGAATTCTCTTTCTGAAATGGGTGAAGACATTGTTGTAAAAGGAGTAAATACTGATTACCAAAATGTTCTCCTTTTCATACAGTGTTTTCAAAAGGCTTCTATCACCATCTTGTAAAAACCATGGATTGTTTAGAAATGGGTTAATATATGTACACACACACATATACATGCACATATATATATATGTGTGTGTGTGTGTCATTGTATGTGTCATTTTCTTTTCAATTACATGACCTAATTATACTATTCAGATCCCAAATATTTAAAACAACCATGAAGAAGCTCGCACAGGAATCATTTAGGTAAAGTTTAGCTTAAATCTACTCCAGGTTCAAGAAAATGGTGAAAGAAATTGTTGATGAAATTCACACATCAGATGTTTTTGAGCATCACAATATCTTACCTACAGCACCTGTTCTCAGCTGAACTAAAAGTGTACTGTGAGTTACTTTCCTTGATGGCTTGGATTGCACTTGTGACAGTGAACATATCCCCAAGTTTAAATCAAATACCTTCAGTATTAATGGATATATTACTACCTTTAGTAGTAAGAGATATTATAATATATCAAAGTTCCATGATGCAGATGCACTCGCAAATGCAGACTCAGCGACAGAAGACAACTAGGCTTTTACAATTAGCTTGAAATTTCTCGAAAAACAACTTAGCTAAATATTAGAATGTTTACATTGAATTTACAGCCAAAAATAAAATGTTTTTGTTCAAGCCAATGCCCATTGGAGTGCTAGCTTTGAAAACTGTCAACATGACCTTATTCATGTCTTTAAAAGTGGCACCATATGATTAAAGTTTGTTAATGGTTTGCTTTTGAAATTCTTACCTGTGACACAGTTGCTGTGGAGATATTCAGTTGTTTGCAATTGTTGTAGGTTTTGGAATAAACATTGGTGAATTCTACAACTGAGTTTACTTCATACTCTTCCAGTGCAAGTTTGTGGAAAAGGGCCATCTTTGAATGGCTGTCCTTGTCTTTCAAACCCAACAATCTAACTGGTAATGTCCCATATTGTTTGTAAGAAATTGGTGATGCCTACAAATCCAAATAAAACCAACTTAGTTAAAAACAGTAAATTGTACTTTACTCTTTAGAACTATTACAGATACTAGAGAAATAATTATGTCTGAATATTTCACTTGAACACTCAAATACGCCTTACTATCAGTTTACAAAACAATCCCAGGTTTTTAGAACCCTGGGAAATAAGTTTTTTGAAATCATTGTGGGAAATGATGAAAATGTTGACAACACAATATTTTCTCCTTTTTCAATTTCTACAACACTTTATACTCCATCAGTTTTTCCTTTTCCCACAATGCTTTCTACTCTACCAAAAAAAACCCAAATCATCATTACAGCAAAAGTTAAATTACCGTTTGCAAATGCTTTCAACTTGAACAAGGCAAAAACTTTGCTGTATGGTAAAGGGGTAAATAAAGGCAAAAACAAAACATTGTAAGGAAAGAAAAATTATGTGAATTTTCTTCTTTGCCAACAATTTTTTCAATCCTATCATTCAGCTTTCTTGTATTTGTACATCTATAATTGCTGTGTACAAATGCTTTTTTGGAGAAGGTGTAAACATATTTCATCTGCTAAACCTTTCACAAATCAGCCCTAGTTTTTACATGTCTGCAGCACAAGTTTTTTGAAAACACTGCTGGAAAACGACAAATTACTCGTAATGAGCAATTATTTTCTATCCTTTTGGAGACTTTTCTGCTATTTTCATCAAATTTACAAATGTCGTCAGCAAATGGCGAAATAATTAACAGAATGATGTAGTACCTTGGAGCAAATTTTCATCCATATAGTTTTTGGACATAGAACGAGACCACATGATCATATCAATATATTTTCCATTTAAACCTTTATCAAACAGTCGTGAATTTTAACAAGAAGGGCAAGAAAGGCCTGAAATCATTCTGCTGGCAGAGATTTTGCTTTTATGCTACATGTAGCATACCTTATGAATTCATGATGCAAATATAGAACACCAGTAAAATCAGTGTGAAGGAAAGCACTTATAAACAAGAAATGGAAATTTTCAACTTTGAATCAAGACTTTTCTCAAACTGATTGTCAGATTTTTTTCAAAATCAATAGGGTTCAAGCTGTTGACATGACAAAGAAACTGCAAGTTTCATAAAAATCTGACCACAGATGCTGACTTCATCATCTACATTTGAATTTGAAATTTTCAACTCAAATTAGCTACTTTTCCATTACTGTTTGTTGGATTTTTTTCAAAGTCAACAAGGTTAAAGCTATTGATGAGATATAAAAAAAAAAAAACTGAAAAATTCACAAAAATCTGATCACAAATAAATACCTTATCATATAAACAAGCAATGAAAATGTTCAACTTGAAATGGATACTTTTCTAATACTGTCTGTTGGATTTTTTTCAAAATCAATAGGGTTTAAGCTATTGATGATGTGAACAGGCTGTGCAAGTTTCATGAAAATATGACCTCAAATGCAGACTTTATTGCATAAAGAAGAGAAGGAAGTTTTCAACTTGAAATCGCTACTTTTCCCATACTGTTTGTTGCAATTTTTTCAAAATCAACAGGGTTTCAGCTATTGATAATATACACAAGCTGAGCAAGTTTCATGAATTCAAAATGGCTACTTTTCCCATACTGTTCGTTGGATTTTTTTCAAAATCAATAGGGTTGATGCTATTTATAAGACGAACTCTGCAAATTTCATGGAAATGTGACCACAAATTTATTGCGTAAACAAGAAAAAGACTTACGAACGGATGGACAGATGACAGATACCACACCATGACATAAGCTCTGCTGGCTTTCAGTCAGTAGTGCTAAAAACATGGAAAAAGAAAGTTTTTTTGAAAAGAATGTGAGAAAAGAACAAAATGCTGATAACAAGCAATATGTTTTATTCACACAACATTCTTTCTATTCTTTCAATGAAAAATTACTTTTTTTGAACAATGTTCACTTCATATTGTATGAAAATGGTTTCAGTTTCACATAGAGTAATCATTTTGTTGTTTAACCCATTACCACACAATCCCTACTTTTGACGCCCCTGAGAAAGAAGCCTGTAGAAAACATTGTGGAAAAAGGAGAAAATGCTGGTAACCAGCATTTTCTCCTTTTCCCACAACATTTCTACCCTTCACAAAACAAATTTAAAAATTTCAGTCACTTTTATATTGTCGTCTGCCAATGCTTTCAATTTGGACAAGCCTAAAATTTTGTCGTTTGGTAAAGAGTTAATTAATAGTAGTATACCTGTACAACTTTGCCTGTTACAGTTGATTTGGAAGGTGAATTAAGTGCTTCCTTCAAGGATCTTTTTAAACCATCCTCAGGTTCTTTTTCAGGCAACACAAGATTCCCTGCATCATATACTGTAGATAGAGTTGGTGCATATGCCACACAACTATTTCTGACTACCCACAGACTGTCGCCTTTCACTACTAGATTTGTAAATTTGTATGTTCTTCCTTCTTTAATGTAGTGGAATTTGTGGGCCTGATAGGATCTAATCTGAAGTTCTTCATCTGCTGTCCTCACTATTAAGTTGAAGTATTTCATCTCCCCTGAGGACCCCTTATAAGAAAGGAGTGCTGAACTTTTTTTCATAACTTTTGCGGTTAAAGTTCGCTTTGAACTATCCCCATCCTATATTCAAAAGAGCAGCTTTAGGCAATATACATCATATGTGTTACTGTTCTATTCATTGAAAACTTTCAGACTTTTTTTTTCAATCATTACAATAACTTAATAGAAATGTATACATGTACTAATTCAAATGCTAGATTTCTTATATCAAAGCAATGGATACAGTAATTTTTTTCCCTAACAAACCCTGGTTTTCACTTGTCCTAAGTACAAATAATTTGAAAAAGCTTTAGGGAAAAGCAGGATTCGAATTTCATTTTATCCACTTGCAAATTTTAGCAAGTAGCACTTATTTCCATTAGCAAAATTAAAATTGGACTCTCATTTATTTTTGAGGCTCGGCTTGCCTGCCAATGGTAAGGAATGAATTGCCAGTTCAAACTGTTCAGTTCTATTCTATTAAGTAACTTGATGACTAGACAACAACCAAACATAAAAAGAATGTTAATTAATATCAACACCCTCATTTAACCATGAATTCCATCAATTCAATTCCAGTTGAATTTCTGTTCTCAATCTAAGCGATCTTTCTCTCTAAATTAAGATGGTGGACGATTTTGTAAATGAATTATGGATGTATCACATCCAGATATCTTCATGTCTGGTAACTATATCTGGTAACTGGTTTAATAAGTCCACCACATCCGACTTGAAGGACCTTGGCTCCAAAACTTGGATAAAGAACGACAACTCAGAGGTTTCAAGGGCGACATGTAAAATTATCTACAGCTGTTGAAGGGTATTCTTAGTGCGACATGACCAATGTTTATCCAGGAAGAAAAAAATTAGCTTATTTGTATTCCTAGAGGAAAATCATATTTTGGTAACTGTTCTTCACTAAGTAGCACTTGCATTATTTATCAAGTGCTTAAAATTTTAACTCCCATTTTCCAATTCTAGCTTGCATTTTGTGAGTAAATATGTGGGAATTTCAAACCGTGAAAAAGAGAAATTGAGAAATTGCCTTCCGTGAAATATTTTCCACCCTAATAGTGAAATTTTTGCTATTTTTACTTCATTTGTGTTTGTTGTCTGTAAACCCTCTCGAATTTGGAACAATTGCTGGAATCTGGATCAAGACAAATACACATTATGTTTAAGCCATTACCACACAATCCCTAGTTTAAACGACCCTGAAAAAGAAGCCTTCATAAAATATTGTGTGAGAAAGAAAAAATGCTGTTAACCAGCATTTTTCTCCTTTTCTCACAATGTTTCGTACCCTTAACAATACAAATTTCAAATTTTCAGTCACTTGTGTCATCTGCAAATGCTTTTGATTTGGACAAACCTAAAATTTTGTTGTTTCGTAATGAGTTAAGTATTGAAACACTAACCATTTCTTATAATTTAATGCTAATGATTTCGCATATCATTTTGCTTATTTCTAAGCCTCTCATATTCCTCTAAAACGCCATTAGGAGGTTGAACAATAGAGGGATTAAAGCGTAGTAAATAAAGGCCATCTAGACGTCTGACACGGCTTAAAGCTACATATGCCATTCCTTTTTCAAACACTGTAGAACCAATATCAATAACTATATTATCTAATGATAGACCTTGAACCTTGTGGATTGTGCAAGCCCAAGACAAAATCAAAGGAAACTGTGATCTTGTGATGTGCCTGCCATACTTGATGAAAGTATGTTGGATTCTTTCAATAGGAATGGCATGTGTCTATTTGAAACATCCTTCCAATGCTTTGGTTATCAAATTTTACATTTATATCAGACACATGTGCATCTTGATACTCAAAAGAATGAACCATGCCCATTGCACCATTCACAAGGCCTTCATGGGTGTAAATATTTCTTGTCAACATAACTCTTGAACCAATACATAAATTAAGATTTCTTGCTAAACCTCCTGCTTGTGTGTCGTCATCAGGTATAAGTTCTATAGGCACATCAGCTATAGGTGTGTAATTAGAAGAAGCAAAAAAGTGATTAGCCATTAATGAAATTTTGGGACTTCGAATTTGTGACTGCATGAATTTATTATAAATATCTACATCTTTACGCAAAGGAAAGACATGTAGATACTTAGATGTCTGAGAGGATGAGGGATGTAATCGGGAAATTAACTTGCGGATATCATTTTGAGTTAAAAAACCAACTCTTGCTCTGTTTAGACGTTGTCCATATGATAAATCTTCAGATTGTCTCATATTTTCTTTCAGAAATATAGGATAGAACAAGTTCCATAACAGAGCGTTGTGAAAACAGAATTTCCCCAATATAGGCCTTAATTGAAAGAAGTCTCCAACCAAAATGACATTCAAGTTTCCAAAGGCATTTACATTATTTTTAATATCAGACAACCTTCTACTGATGTATGTCAGCATCTGATCGCTGACCATGCTAACTTCATCTATAATAATAGTATGGACATTACTCCAATCTCTTTGTAAGGTTGCCAAAATTTGATCAGAAAGCTGTTCATATTGGAGATAATCTGACACAGGAATTTTCAGAGCAGAGTGTATTGTTTGCCCTTTTATATTTCTAGCTGCAGTACCAGTAGGGGCACATACAACTACAGGAGATACGCCAATAATTGAACTTGTAAAAAGGTTCAAGTATGCTATTATCATCTCTATTATGTAACTCTTCCCGACTCCTGCTCCTCCTGTCACAAACAAATGTAGGGTACTATCAGGGTAAAAATGTTCGAAAAAATTATGTACATACTTATAAACTTGTTTTTGACTGGGGGACATTTTAGTTAATTTGAAGTTGAATTCATTGATATTCATGGAAGAACAAGCTATACTATGCATATCAAGTGTATCAAAATCTGAGAACTCTTGTCCATTTTGAACACCTGTGTTAAGATATGCCATGGATGGTAATGATACAAAATCATTGCTACTTATGACTTCATCATCATTGCATACTTGCTCCGTTAGCTCACTTTCGCCAAGTTGTATTCTTCTAATAGTATTTTCAATTTCTGTTGTTATAGAGAAAAATGTGTGATTTACTAACTTGTCAAAAAAACATTTTTTGTGTTGAAAAGCATCTTTGTAGGTGGAAAATCCCTCAATTAAATTTTCTTCCTTTGTATGAGGGTATAATAACAATAACATACTGTAGTAATAATCTTCAGTTCCAAAAGGATATCTAGCATACCGGATAACTCGAAATCTTTTGTTTCTTTGAAGCCATACATTGTAATTTGGACAATAACATTTACCATCAGTCACTTTAGGTTTGCTTATTTTAGAAAACCATGATGCAAATCTATAAAGGCAATACTCATGTAGACCTTCTGGTCTATCACGGTAATAATCAATGATATTTGAATAAAATACATTTGTATCATCATCGTCCAATTGCTGTATTTCTGACTGTGGCCTTAACCTCTTAAATCTTTTATGTAGTGGTCTGGTATTCAGATATATTACCGACCTAGTAGAATGAGACAAAGAGAGTGCACCAAGACGATAAGCTGCTTCTTGTGCACTCATTCGCCTATGCTTCAGAACACACAATCCTATTTTCAGAAGGCGAGTGTACTTTGGGATAGTAGGGTCTTTGCAAAGCACATTGTTTACAAGATTTCCAAGTGCATTTTTCAGATCATCAGGCTCTGATTTGCACAAATACGAACAGACATAATAAGCAGCCCCTTCTGCATTCTGAATTGTTTGAATATCCATATTGGCTCTCCAGTGTCTAAGTATGACAGGATTATAATCATTAACAAACACACTGTCCAATGAACGTTTGGTAACATAGAATCTGCCTCTATTCTTGTGATTGACTTCTAGCCGGCTTACAAGTTTGGTACATTTGCATATCTTGCGGGGAAATCCAAAACGACAACTGCCTCTTTTCGAACAGTAATTTGAATGATGATGAATTTGCAATCTGTTCACCAACGCATGAAGCTCTAAATCTTCACTCTCACTGGGAATTTCACTGGATATAGTGTTTGAAATATAACTAAGAATCTGTGAAACCGATGTCTCATTAATCACTCTTGGTACATCAGACACCCAAAAGAACATATGTATGTGCGGACTACCTCTATTCTGGAACTCAACACGAGCAAAGTATTCAGTAACATGCCCTAAAGGTTTTTTGTGTCCAAGAATGACATGCTTTAAGAGCGCTTGAAATCGCCTTTCAAAGTGTGTTGCAGCAAGTAGTGGATCGTTTTTCATAGAACTAAAGAAAGATTTACCAAATGCATCTTGAAATGATGTATTCTCTAGTGTCATACCTAATTCTGGCCAGTGTAAATCATCAGCAGAAAGGGTCATAAAAACAGTAGGAGGTCCAAGAGCTCTGAACATTGATAGAAGATTGTACAACATATTCCTGAAATAAGCTACAGTTCCTTTGATATTCTTCATAAACATGTAAGAATTTTCCAGTAGATCACCATGTTGGTGAAGACTTTTCACATCTTTTGCTCTGACTGGAACATTGGAACCATTCACACTTCTCTGTATTTGCATGTTTATTCCAATTTCACTTTTCAACAAAGACATATCATACGAAACTGCAGTGTGAAGGAGATAAGTCAAGTTTTTCCTGAACAAGCCATATTTATCATACAAGCGTGAACGAAAATACAAACTGGGAGTTATTTTCAATAGCCTCGGAAAATTAAATCCAAACTTTCCATGCGGAAAAAGCCACGGAAAAGCCATTTCTTCACCTGCATCCAAGTTTAAAATATTAACAGGCTGAAAATCATTTCTTGGAATATGCAAGTGTGCATTGCTGCCTTGGATTCCATGAGAAAAGTATGCATTTGTTGGAACCATGATATTCTCTTCAAGTACATTTTGAATACTGTAACACATATCTATTGATCTGTCACTCAATGTAGGGTTTAAAGTTGCAATGTTTACAGACACATTTCTATATAATGCATTATTTTCCTTTAACCACTGAAGTGCTTCTTTTACTTTATGTAATGAAATTTGCCTTATTTCTGTATCTCTTGGCTCTTGTGTACTTTCACTAAAACTTATAATCACATGAGAACAGTTACTACTGGGAAGAGGAAGTTGTGAAGCTATCTCTACTGTGTTTGATGGTAAATTTAAAACAAGACCTTTTTCAGCAAACTGTCCACCTGGTAGCATTACAATGGTCATAAAAATGTTGGTAAGACAAACCATCCTTTTTTCAAGTCCTGAAAGAACAGATAACTGTTCTGGGGGCATTTCTACCTTTAAAAAAATTGCTTTATATGCAGTATTGGGACATGTGTTTTTCACTAGCTTACAATGACAAGTACGACACAGAGTGTGAGATACATTTAATTCTAGAAGTTTACTTGAGTTGTTTTCCTTAGCAAGATGACATGTCTGATTTCGAAACAAGAATTTATTGCAACAGGCACAACATTCTGTTGGCTTCATTCTTATATGATGCTCATAACTGCTTACATGCTTTTCATGTGTTTCATAATCACAAAATGTTAAATTATCACTTGTCTGTACTTCACATGTTCCACCGACATCAAAATTTTCAAACATACATTGACAATCAAATTGTGTTACTGAACAATTTTTGTTAATATAATATTCATCTAATGTTAATTTTTCAACACAAATGTTTGTTTCTTTTCTTTTTTTCCCTCTTTTTCTGCTGTTTTGCCCTGCCCTTCTGTTTGGTTTCAAAGACCCATATGTGTGGTTTAAATTAATTTGACTAACAATATCATCTTCAAGAGCAGCAACTTCGCTTTGTGAATAATTTTTGTTAATATAACGTTCATGTATTGTTGAATTTTCAACATGAATTTCTGTTCCTTTTTTCCTTTTTTTTCTGCTGATTAGTCTTGCGCTTTTTCCATTTGCTTTCTCAGACTTATACATGTATGTATGATTTACATTTATTTGATAAACAATATCATGTTCAAGAACACAATTACTGCTCGCCATATTCCTGTGTGAAATAACAGCAGCATCCGAACTGATTACATGAGAAGCAATTTCATCAATTTTACCCCTTTTCACATGTCTCTGCGCATGATTTGAAAGTTTTTTCTGTGCATCATTATCAAGTGCAAACTCATGGTTAACATTTGAAATCACACCTGCATATGAACTGTTAGCAAGTGGAGCAACTCCTTGAACTGCATTAAAAATAACAGGTGTAAGCTCATATGAAAACCCACTATAATTATCTATCAAGTATAACAGTATTTCATCCAACGAGTCAAACATCAACAATACAGCAGCACCCCCTTCACTCTGGACCCCATAACAGTTGCGCTGATGCGAGTCAAAAATCATATATTGACCTCTTTCGACATTCACAAATAATGCAACGGTCAAATGATTTACAGTTAATAGATTTGTTCGAGAGTAACAAATGGCTTGAGCGAGGGCATCAACCAGCGAAGTTTCGCCCCTTTGTCTATCTACAAGTGCGTCTACAGTGCCATAGAATACGTCTGTCATGTACTGTAAGTGAGCGACGCGATTGTTGTATGTCAAAACAACTGGAAGATCCCGATGTCCGAGGTAACCATAACGATTTGAGCTGCGAACAATTGACCCGTACAACTGAGACCCTTGAAAAAGAACGTCATCTATGTTAGAAGAGGACCATGGCAACACGTGATAAGGCGAATTCCACAAAAGAAAAAGAGCGAACAATGCAATAGCTGTACACTGAACACCATTATAAGGCCGAAATACTTCACAGCCTTGATGCATATTGCCTAAAACTGCCCTTACCATGATTTCAGCAAAGATGGCGAGAAAGCGTGGATGTTGTTTACTATTCTCTATCATTTGATTGGCTGACTAGGTCACATGAAAATAAGTTTCCCGCGTTAAACCGTTTATGGAAATCACGTGATCCTTTGGCAGGTCAGTAGGGATCACATTGTTGATCACGTGACTCATTCTGTCACGTTTAACATCTAATATTTGCATATGTGAAGAAAATCGACACCTTTCTACACAAACATACACTTGTCAGCAATGAATTACCATACATAACGAAAGAAAAGTCTGTTATCGGATTCTGCTAAATCTGACACTCCAACACATGTCTGGTATCATACAACCCCTCTTTATTATATAGATATATTAAGGACTTGAATAAATTCCTTATATCTAAATAGAATACAGGGGTTGTATGATACCAGTCATGTTGACCTAGTTACAGGTAGCTGGTCTTAAAAACACGATCGCCAAAGAAAAACAATATCTCTACAATTCATACAATACTAGAACAAAAATATAGGTGGGGTCACAATTACCACATAGGGTGCTCGAGGGTCAAAGAGCTTGAAAATGCCTCTTAACCTTTTCCACCGTAAGATATTTAAAATGGTGGCTTCGAAAATTTGTGACAGATACTTTTTGATCACGTGACTTAATCTCGAAATGCATTTTTTTATTTTTCGAAAGGAAAATGTTGATATGTCTACGATCCGTGTTTTTATCCATCTAACAATGAAAGTACAATATACAAAAACGAAGAAAAAAATCCCAACAAATAAAAAAATAGTTATTATGGACCCCGATCTGGTAATCAAAGTACAGTAAATATAGCTGAGTGTTAAAACAAAACATGGAACCAGTTCAATATGGCTGCCTCTATAGGCACTTTACAAAACCGAATAAAAATATAGTGGCGCTTCTCAGGCGGCGCCACAAACATACGGGTGATCTAAAGTAAAACAAAAAGGTAAGAGTCAGTTTAATGTAGCACGTGTTCGCTAATCTTTACCAAGCAAGTACATGTACATTACAGCTCTTCTAAAGGTCTCCCACTCTGTAGTGCCATACCGAGATCAAAGGAACACCGAGTCAACCCTTCACCCAATTATGTAAAAACTCGTAAGACAAATAGTTTTGAACACTCAAAATGAAGCTTGAATATATATTTTGTGAAGGAGGGATGGAAGGTGTGAAATTTCATCTGAAGCCACGTTCCTAATGGTCATGATCTATTACAGTTATTCGTCTGTAGGAACACTGCTGGAAGTGCAACAAAGACTGTTTGATAATAGTGCTGTAATTTCAGTAAATGACTGTCCCTGTCTTTTTGAAAACACTTGACATCTTAACCTTTTACCAAACAATTTCGAGTTTTTACGACCCTGATAAAAACCATGGCTGGAAGACTCGGTGATTTGTCCCACTTTCGGTTATTTGTCACATTTCCTTACCCCCCCCCCAAAAAAAAAAAAATAAAAAACAAAAGGTAAACAATATAAAGCCCAGAAATATCCATGAAAACTGTATTTCACTCAAAATGTGGCTCATGTTTCATTTTCGATTTTTTTCCATATAAATGTGTATCATCTACAGATTTTCAGATACATACAAGCGTTTAAAATGAAACCATAGTAACATTTTTATTTGATTGATTGATTGTATGGTGTTTTACGCCGTTTTCAACATTATTTCAGTTATATCGCGGCGGCCAGTGTACCTATCCATGCTTTCCTGGAGTTTCTTTCACCAGTACTCCGCACATTCTTTCCAAGCCACCGTCTGCTTTCCCACATAACCAACATCGAAACAATGATCAGCGGTGGGAAAGGAATGAATCCTGTTGCAATGACTATCATCAGTCCTCGGAAAGAAATTAGCCGAGCCGGGGATCGAACCCACGACCCTCTGTTCTCAAGTCCTGCACGCTACCGACTGAGCTACCGGGGTAGTGACGTCGACGATCTCCGCCTTATTGGAATCGCCTTCTAGCCTAATGTAAAAATAATGATCGAAACAGTCATCCAATCCAGGATTGTTTTACGTTAATATCCGGTCTAAGTACGATGCATGTCTTCAAAAACAATAATCCTACACGTATAGCTACAAAAATACGGTTAAAAATGTTTTTACATACAAGAAATTGACTTTCAAAATATACCGAAAGTAGGTCAACCTAATTTTGAGGGTATCCTCCAATGACGAATCACGTGATGGGAGGTGTTTTAAATATCCGTTTTCTCTTGTGTTTCGCATCCGAAATGTGCGTAAAAGGTCTCATTTTGGAGCCAAAGGGCGGCCCTGTCATCAAGATATGAAATTAACATCCAACTGGCGGATTTTAGTGGCGCACTAGCGAAGTGAACCTTTGCAGTATTTGAGCAGCTAGTGTAAAGAAATAGGCGTTGGGAAGGTAACAGAACAATGTTAATAACATATATCAACATTCCCTCGATGAATTGATGCATTTATTTTATTTCTATAACAATCCGCATTTCTCCGCAAACCTTTACCTATAAATCAACTCCTTCAAGACCCCCGACGTCCGCCATGTTTTTTTTTTCATTGTCATGATAATTCGCGACCAGAAGTAAAATATGAATAGTGCGGAAATATGGTCCGTTGCACTCTATTTATCACAGTGCAACTTTAATACAGTGTGAGTAAATAATGGAGAAAATATTTAGGTTGTAAGAAACTTTCTTTTCAGGCATGAATATTGACAGTGACATTGATTCAAATGATCTTGAAATACTGGTTTAGATTAAGAAAAATAAGGCAATTTGTATGTTGTATATATATATATGCCCCTCATTAGATTGTGGGCATATGTTTTTGGCTTGTCTTGACTGTCTACAAAAAACAGATATTAACATTGGGCATAACTTTAAAATGGTAAGTGATTTAGCTTTCATATTTCATGTCTACATGCCTTTGGTTAACAGCTTTGTTTTTTTGGACCAAGTTCAAGGTCAAAGTTCAAGTTCAACTGCCAAGGTCAAGGTCAAATTTTAAGGTAACATTTATGCCAAAAACTTTAACATTTGGCCAAAGTTTTGAGTGGTAAGTGATTTGGCTTTCACATTTAACATGAGTGTGTATTCCTTATGATAAGACCTTTCATCTGGTATCAAGGTCATCTGTCATGGTCAAGGTCAAATATTGAATTACTGTTTTTAAAAAATTAGCATTTGTGATTAATTAACACATCATGTTTCATATGTACCTCTTAAGTTTATCCAGAGCTTTTCTTTATGCAGAGCTTTTCACTCCTATGTCTGTTGTCTGTCAGTTCAGTTTTTCAGAACTACACCGTCCAAAGAACTTTGTTAGTATCATCCAATCCTTACATAAATGTACCCACTTTCAGCCAGACTTCACAGACGGATGGTTTTGCATCAGTTTGTGTCCACACAGACTGTAAACTGAGGTACTTTCTGTTCATGAACTTGGTATCGTAAAACGTCCAGAATTTTTTTATTTCTAATATTTCAAAGGGCCGTAACTCTCAATTGACAAATGATATCAAGTTGAAATAAACAGCATTATGTTTGTCTTTGAAAGACCTTTCCATTGATATATAACAACCTAGGATATTTTGAATATTGCAAAATAGTTTGACTTCACTAACCGGAGCTCGGCACTTCTTTATTTGAATAAAGTTCCCACAGATATTTCTTTTTTCTGCTAAAAACAGCGACTATTGGCATAATACCAGCAAACGCCCCTACACTATACAGTCCTATGCATACATTCGGTATTGTTTTACGAATTAAAAGATAAATTAATGAAATTCTGTGCTTTATTCCGTACACCAATATTGTATTTGATGAATACGGAATGAATCCACAAGAAATCAAAATTCTTTTGACACATGATTTAGATTTTCATAGGTTTTCGCGACATAGTTGAGGGGCGTTTTCTGGTATTAAGCCCGGCTGTTTTTGAAAGATCACATATTTTGCTATCGGCTGGTATCGTGTTATCCTAAATGTGATGAATTAAAAGCGTATGCAGCGGTAATTCATCCTCTGCCACCTTATCAACTGCATGCAAAGTAGGTGCACGAATCACTGCAATAATAAATAGGTTATGGCTATAAATAGATATACGCGCTGAATGTAAATTTATACACTGTAAACGCGTTAGTTCTATTTACATGCAAATACGCTTACCTAATGGCACCCTTGACCCACAGCTAAACGCGTACATGCATTAATGTTGTCGATAGATAGGCTTTCAATTTAACTGAGCGTTTTCTTTCTAAAGCGGCCCATCCACACACAATATCATTGTCAATATTATTGACTCAATAATATTGACAGAATAGTTTTTGCCCTCAACTGTACAAAAATATTGATCAATATTTTGTTCATTTGTGCTTCGGTCAACATTCAAACAAGATGGATCCTGTTGTCATGATAAGTATTGCGCTACTGTTGGATAAACGAAAGCGAAAAAAGAAGAAATTTTGGACAAAACAATGGTTCCAGCAAAAACAGAATTTTGGACACGTAATGCTCCTGAATGAACTTCGTATAAATCATCCAGAAGATTACAGAAATTTTCTTCGTATGGACGAGGAATCATTTGACGAACTCATGGACATGTTAACACCTTCAATACTGAAAAAAGACACTCGTATGCGTCAGTCAATAACACCGCTGGAAAGGTTATCAGTCACACTGCGCTATCTGGCCACAGGAAACACTTTTGAAGATCTAAAGTTCCTCTGTGCTATTTCTCCACAGACTATTGGCCGTATAGTCGTTGAAACATGTGAGGCAATCATTGTCTGCTTGGACAAGTACATCAAGGTAAAGCTATTAAAATATAATCACATAGTAATTTGAAACTTTCAAACATTTTCAGACATGTCAATGAAATATTGGTCAAAGTGTACTAGTAATAACTAAGAAAGCTATAATATCCTAGCCAAAAACTCAGGATAATAAAGCAAAATGATTTACAGTTGAACCTCGCTAGTTCGCAGCACAAGGGACCGGGATTTTTTATACTAACTATTCGAAGTTCGGACTATAAAATATTATGAAAATCATTGAAAGAAAAGGAGACATTGCTCGTAACGAGCAATGTCTCCTTTTCTCTCAATGATTTTCTCTTTATCGTATCGATAAACTTCCTGCCATTTTACGATCATCAGAAACTGTTTACAGCAAACTTTTTTACTTGAGGCCGTCAAAAATTTTCGCCTGACAATAGTTAATCGTTCGTATAATTAGGGACCGGAAAGAGCCTACGAACTATTACATGGCTTCGAACCATCGGTGTTCGAACTAACGAGATTGTACTGTAATGTAAAGTTGTATACTAAACGCATATACCATAAAACTTCTCTATAAGTACCATTTAAAACATTGAATTATTAGAGTAAATAAAAATGTTTCAGCTTTATTGAGACTAGAAGCGATGCAAAATGATTCTATTGGAGCTCTTTGTATAGTTTCCAGTCTTCATTAAACTAGTATCATAGAAAAAATATACAGAAAGGTACCAAATTCTGTGTTCGCAATAGAGATTATAATGTATACACCCAAGCAATATATATGGGCGTATATATGTGTTTAGTATATCAATACTACATAAAAATCATTATGCTTTATTATCCCTAGTTTTTTGGCTAGGATATTATAACTTTTCTTACCTATTATTTTTGGAAAAGATGAAAATATTATAAATAAACATTAGACCGTTCCAAAATTTTAATTATGATGCAACAAACTCAGTATTGTAATACTGTCTGTCTTTAAATATGCTCAGTATGTTGTTTTAAGGGTTAAAACTAGAAAAAAAATGAGGCCAAGTTGTTCTCCTGAATGGGAGCAAAGTTTCCATAGATCGGTTGGTTGTTATGAAATGAATCATGGCTGACAGCAGAGGTAGGTGTCGATGACCGGCTAGATGAAATGGACTCGGGCTGTACAAATCTATGTTGCACAAATGACTGTTCAGGTGGATTGATTAAAACCGAATTTCTCTTGAGGGTGCCCATTCTCCCTTCAAACAAAATATCATTGATAGCTTTCTTCGCCAGTAATTGTTGCTGTGGCTCCATTTGCTTGAGCTCATTTACCCATGTTCTAACCAAGCTTGTATTGTCATCTTCTGGTTCACTTAAACGCTTACATGCCAATTCCATAAGCTCATTACGTTTGTCTTCAATTGTCCTCTTCTTTCTTCTGAAGTTTGTCCTCTTCGGGGGAGCCGCAACCCCGCTTGATTGCGTATCTTGTGGTACTTCTGATGACGGCTCTGCCTGAAAAATAGAAACTTAAGTGAATTAGTTACTTATGTGACAGCAGATCAACGGCTTATACAGACAATATTTGTTTATCAAAATGTAAGGTACAAATATTTATAGTTTACTAAAATGCTTATCTTATCTCTTGTAGCTACCAACTAGTGAGGACGAGTGGCGCCATGTGAGTGAAGAGTTTGAATCCCAGTGGAACTTTCCACACTGCATCGGTGCCATTGATGGCAAGCATGTTGCTATAAAGAAACCAGAAGGATCAGGATCTTTTTACTTTAACTACAAGAAGTTCTTCAGTATTGTTTTGATGGCAGTAGTCAATGCAAAGTACGAGTTTTTGATGGTTGATGTTGGTATAAATGGACGAGTTTCGGACGGAGGTGTTATAAACCAAACTGCATTCGGTAGACGCTTTAATGAACACCAACTGAATTTGCCACAACCCGAAGTTCTTGATGAAGGTGACTCCTTGCCAGTGCCATATGTTTTTGTTGGTGATGACGCTTTTGCAATGACTGAAAATTTAATGAAGCCTTACAGTGAAGCACATGGCCAACTCAATAATGACCAACGTGTATATAATTATCGTTTGAGCAGAGCACGCAGAGTAGTTGAAAATGCCTTTGGCGTTTTGTCTTCTAGGTTTGGTGTTTTCCAAAAACCGATACTTCTATGTCCTGAAAAGGCGCAGACTATTACTTTAGCATGTTGCTATCTCCACAATTATCTGAGAAAGAAATCAAGTACGTATCTTACACGCGGCAATGCTGATTGGGAAGACTGTGACGGTAACTGTCACGAAGGTGACTGGAGAGCATCACAAACAGAACTAGCTAGTCTAGTCAGAACCAGTCAGAGAAATTCAACCGCTAGAGCAAAACTGACAAGAGTCATGTTTCAGAACTACTTCTGTACCCGAGGCATGGTTCCATGGCAACAAGGCCATATATAATTTAACCTACAAACACACGGTTTATGTGAAATGCACTAAATGAAACTTACACTCATAAATGTTTCTTTTATCACAATTAAATATTGACTAGGGTACGAGATGACTTTGCAATGTTACCATACTTTGTTATTATATACACTATGCATCTGATTCAGTCATGCAAAACAAAATTGCCTAGAAATAAAACATGATACTTGATTAACATTTATCTTTACTCCTAGTTAGCCTGTCTTGAGTCATGAAGCCTGTTAATGTGTCTGTCCATCGATAAGTATGTTTTCGGTTGGTTGTTCAGAGTTTTCATAGTAGCGGCTTTGCGTTTTTGTCATCATACTTTTGAATTTTATTTTCCAATTCTTTAATTCATGGAATAATAATTATGATGATCCCCCACACGGAATTCCGTATTGTCTTTGCGTTATTTCGCCTAAGGATAAATAACAAAGGCTCTAACAGAACACGCCTCCGTGGTCGAGTGGTAAGAGGCGATGGCTTCTAATCACTAGTTCTCTCACCGCTGTGCGTTCGAGTCCGGCTCGGGACACAAGTGAGAAAGCCAAGTTCTGCTTGCGGATGGTCGGGTGGTTTTTTCTCGGAGTACTTCCGTCTTTGCCCACCCCACGATTGAATCGGCTCAAAATGAGTGAAATAATGTTGACAGGCCGTAAAACCCAAATCAAACAAACAAACTAACAGAACACCACAGGTAAGAAAATATAAACACTTACATTTTCAAGGGTGTTATCATCAGCAATTGACTGTTCTACTTCTGTGTCCAATGAGCTTCGAGATGGTGCTGGTGTTTCCTGATCTTGTAGAAACAACATCGCATCATAATACCACAAAGATGATTCATACACAGGGTTCAAATTTAACGGTCGCAAACTCGCAAAATGCGAGCTGAAATGAAAAAATGCGAGTGCCAAATTCTAGCCCTCGAAATAATTTGCGAGTGCGCCGGAAAATGGGCAAACAGTAGTATATAACAATCGGTTGGGGAACTTTGGGGGATTAGGGGATTATGGATCCACCGCGCAAAAACAATGGGATCACTCACGTATGACTGCCTTTAAACAATGGGGTCACTCAAGCATGAGTGATTACGAACAATGGAGGGGTCATCGACCTTTAAGGAGGGGGTGAGTCATCGAGGGGGGGATTACGCAAAAACAATGGGATCACTCACGTATGACTGCCTTTAAACAATGGGGGTCACTCAAGCACGAGTGATTACGAACAATGGAGAGGTCAGCGACCTTTAAGGAGGGGGTGAGTCATCGAGGGGGATTAGGGGATTATAGATCCACCGCGCAAAAACAATAAGGTCACTGAAGCACGACTGATTACGAACAATGGAGGGGGAGTCATCCTTTAAGAAAGGGATGAGTCATCGAGATGACGTCACCGAGGTGAGTCATCGAGATCAAGGTCTCGTGAATTAATACGTGCAGGAAATGCAGGATCGGACGTGCCCGAGCACGACCTGCGGGTTATTATTCGGAGAACAATGAAATACGTATCGTGTATCATACCAAGGTACAATTGAGGGATTATGGATCCGTCACGCTTATATGTGCAGAAACAACGGGTTATTATTCGGAGTCGAATGGCATACCTATCATATATCTACCAACCAGTAACGATTGCTGTAAGTATCGTATATCTATCTTCCTAGAGACAATGACTCGCCCACTAGTTAGCCATCTCAAGCACCTTTTTATAACTGAAACAATGTTGAGAGACCTTTACTTTCGCTGCTCCGTCCATGTTTAGTGTTATTTCCGCACTGTTTTCAACATACGCACAATCTTTTTTTTTTTTTTCCTCTCGCACACACCGAGATATAGCTGAACCAACGTTGACAGACCCCTAACAAACATTCCAACAAACATTCCAAAAGGTTTTATAAATTCATTACAGGTAAGGGTTTTATAACAAGTGACGCGCTCCGTCGAGAGTAATGATCCAATAGCCTGAAAGGCGTGTGATATCGATTTCAATATTGGCACACGCTTATAGGTTATCGAATTACCACTGTAAGACGGGTAACCCTTTATCACCTCACGTCGTTTCTGTCAGTAATAGTTCCTCGTCAACTACATACAGTATTTCATGCTGAACACGCACGCACACACACACACATATACAACAGGAAAACGATTAACAAAAAATAAATGTACACAAATAGCAAAAGAAACCAAGGCAAATTTTATTTATTTATTATTTTTTTTTTTTACATTAAAAATCACTAATCACTTTTGACATTTCTGTCTTTATCCTCTCTAAACTTCTTTGTACTTTACTAATTTCACGAAAACAGTCAGCCTAGAGAGAGAAAAAAAACATTAACAACAGGAAGAAAAAAAAAAAAAAAAAAAAAAAGTGGTGATGGAAAAATGTGTGAATATGTAAGTAAAAACTTAAAAAAGAAACTCACCAAACGTACCACCCCCTGATGCCAGGCTATATCCCGCTGTGCACTGGAGGAGGATTCCTGGCCACCCTCCTGTTGGCTGGAGGAGGGTTCCTAACCACCCTCCTGCTGGTTGGGGAAGGGTTCCCGGCCACCCTTCTGTTGAAATAGTCTTCTTCTTTTCCGTGCCTAAAAGTTAAACGTGCAAAAAATTATGGCAGAGTTTTAAAAAAGTGTAAGAAGTGAACAGGTAAGTATGATAGCATGAAAACGTATATACCAGAGATATTAAATAACTAAATCTTATTCAAACACGAAAACATGTCCGAATCTTTAAAAAAAAAAAAAACTTATTAAAAAAAAAAAAAAATTATATTCTAAAGAAGACGGTCGAATGCGGTAAAGCCTATAATGATTCCATAAAAAATAAATAGGATTTACAATGATCAGTTTCCTGCACTGTAATAATGAATTAAGCATTCTGTACTCAGTAAATGCACAAAGCTTTCACATCAGTAAGTTTTCATACCTGTGGTTCCCCGTAGTTTGGCCGTCCAGAAGGGGTAGGCTCCAAAATTGGGTTATGATCTGGTGAGATGACCTGCGGATGAAAATTAATTTGTACATCTGCGGGTGTGGAAAAAAAAAAAAAAAAAGAGACTCGGTTCTAAATGAAATATATTCCAAAGAAAAGGTCGGATGCGGTAAAGCCTATAATGATTCCATCAAAAATAAATAGGATTTACAATGATCAGTTTCCTGCACTATAATAATGAATATTAAGCATTCTGTACTCAGTAAATGCACAAAGCTTTCACATCAGTAATTTTTCATACCTGTGGTTCCCCGTAGTTTGGCCGTCCAGAAGGGGCAGGTTCCATTATTGGTTTTTCATTTTCATCTGGTGAGATGACCTGCGGATGATAATTAATTTGTACATCTGCAGATATAATAATTTATCATGTTCAGAAATTTGTTCGGGTTCAATTTCCTCTTGTGATGGGGACTGCATCCGTCTCAACATGAAAACGATAATTTTACTGAATTAATGTTAGTATCACGTTAAAGATAATAAAAACGAGCATCCCCCCCTTCTCCCTCTATGATTATAGTCCACCATGATCTTTTAATCTGTATGTAACACCTCCCCTTTCTTCTGGTTATATTTAGACGCCTGTAGATTTTGTGATTGTATTAGAAGGATGTGTCAGAGAATAGGTTAACAATCCTCATATTTTATTTCATACATTAGCAGGTAAAAAATTGCAAGAACGTGGAATAGAATCCTTTTAGTTTTAGTAATGGAATAGGTAAAACAATACTTACGATTACTTCGTTTACCTGAAAGTAAATAGATATTAGATAACAATCTCTTCATATTTGACATTGTTAATATTCGTTGAGTCGCGTCAAAAAGATAATAGGGGGTGCGCCCTACAAGTTTCAACATGATCGACCCCACGGAATTTTTTTTTTCATCGACAAACAATAGAACGTCACAGTGTATTATGACATACAATGCAGACCAAGTCATCTATTCGTTTATGACTCATTTCAAGGATTGCTAATTACTTAAAATTACATACATGAAAGTTCAGATTTCATTTAGAGACAAGGACTGGAAGTATGCGGTTCGCGTATAGATTTAAATTTAAAAGTGTGATTTTAATGTAACTAGCGTTTTACGGTTTACTTGGTGTACAGGATTTCTTACTGTGTAAAACGAATTATTGAAATCGGTAAGTACATCTTTTATTTTCTTTTTTATACTGTAGGCGCATTTCCCGCCATTTTCAAGTCAAGAAAAAATAACTAAAACTCACCTCTTCCATTTCCAAATTTCGCCACAGGACTAAAGTTTGAAAATCAAAGCGATACTATTTAAAAATTCATAGACAAAAGAACCCGTCCGTAGAAAATTCATTATGGTTTACTTTCATCATTTGTTCCAAAAATTAGACTGAAACTACAGTTAAAGCCAGTATTGTCCTTGGTCACTATCACTTTGAAAAGACTTTTTGATGTTTTTATCAGATATGGGTTTAGAAGAAAATCTATGGGAAACGACATACACCGAGTCCGACCTACAAGAAATTGATAACATTGAGAAAGACTATCTACAAAATCAGCGTGTTTCCAGTTGTCTAGGTAGCAAGCAGTATTTTTTATTTTCATCTTTATTTTAAGTTGATTTAGCTTCCAGTGTGTAAAGTGTAAGATCCGCGCTGAATCCTTTGGATTTTTTTTTTTTCAGGCGACTGTCTTTGAGCAAAACCCAAACAATGCATGAATATGTGAGCTGTCACCGTGATATAAGCTTTCGTCGTGATACGATTGAAATTATGTTGAAAGTTCCGTAAAACACCATTTCGTTAATTCATCAATCGATGACAATTTTTGTTGTAACAGATTTAGAAGAATTTTCTTTCCATTTAAACGAAGAGACCACGGTTTACTCATTACACCCTTCACCATTTGAGAAAACGCAACAGAATAATTTCGAATTTGAAACCACAACAGAAAACGTATTACGCAGTCAAATATTTCACTCGACGCCCGTAAAGGAGAAACACGATTTGTTTCAAATTAGTGCAGAATTTGAACAAAACTTAAAAGGTAATCTTTCCTTTGCTTCTGGTTAATTGAAATACCCATTCAAACCCGCGGACTTTGTTTTGAAATTCGATATACCTTGACACGCGACTCTAATTTCGAAAGTCCTTTAGTTTTACAGTTCGACGCACTCGTATTTTTTTTTTCTCTTTCCCCAAAAGATCAATGAACTTATCTCGTCAATTTACGACCAAGTTCACCAATTAGTTGAAGTTATTTTTTTTTTCGATTTTTGCGATATGTAAAGAAGTAATTCATTCACCGTAAAGAGTAAATACGATAGCCCTGTATTAATTTCAGTCTGCTCGAGTTAGATTACTGAACATTTACAAAAGATCCGCTCTCCCCCTTCAGCGGAAAAACAAGCTGAGCAATTTCTCCTTTGTCCTCAAGACTGAACATCTCAGCGAGGTGCAGTGGCGCAATAAAACTGCGATATCTCCCTTATTCGGGATCAAATTGAGTCAGGATTTGTTGCATTCAACTCAGTCCAACATTCCTAGTCTTTTGGTAGATATGAATAAATAATTCTCATCCGCATTTCTTTTTACAGTTGAACCGTGTTACTTGAGAGAAGATAATTGTAACCAACTGGGTGCGTTACAGTGTCCCATATGCAATCCAACTGACTGGATAAATTGGTTATAGGAATGGAAGGCGTTGTTAAAGCTTTGGTGGAGGAAGGGGCGACCACAGACCAATTTTTAGCCTTTGCGAACGACTACGGCATTCAAGACGATCCTTTTGTTCAGGAAGCTTTTAATCAATTGCTCGCCAATGAATTGCTCCAAAATCAAGGAAGCCCTCGACCATGGACTGTTGACGATGCGAACGACTTGCTGGATTTTTTAAAATCCCCGGTCAAACTGAAGGAGAGGGCGCCCCTGTAAGTTTTCAGTATCATAATTATTATTATTTTTATCATTGTTATAATTATAGTGATTGTTGTTGTTTGTTGTTATTTCCCCGCCCCACCCAATGATTCATCAGTCGTTTAACTTTTCAGCAAAGAAAAACAAACCAATGTCCAGAATAAAGCTGGGAGTCGCTTGTTTGCATGTGTCCAATGCACGAAACCGTTTACGCGAAAGCATAATTTATTTCGGCACGTGAAAGAGTTTTACCAGAAGATGACCTATATCTGCCTCAAATGCAACAAATCCTTCAGTCGTCGAGATAAATTGCATCAGCATGAGTCAAACTGCCAGGGCATTGTCGCTTTTCCCTGTAACCTGTGTGACATCGTTTTGAAAACTGCTCGGGAACTCGAATTTCATCAGAAAATCAAACATGAAGTCAAGCCCCAAAAGAGACAACGAGAGAAGTCGGAAAACGAACCACCGGCTAAACGACAGCGTCAGTCCAGCCCACAACCCGGTCCAAGCTCTGCATCGGGACCGAGCACCTACAAATGCCGCCGTTATCCCGCCCAGTTTCCGGACAGACAAGCGTTGCATGCCCACCAGGTACAACGGCACTACCAGGTGGGCGGTGGCCTTCACCCGGAACCCTTTCAACGCGGACAAGAGCCTTGGGTCAATGAGGATAGGACCGTTAATGAAGGGTTAAGGGACTGTTACCAAACCAATCGGTCCCTGATTTTGGAGCGATATAGGGAAGGACCCGTCGAGTCTCTGTACAACATCCCCATGTATCCAGGCATGACCATATTCGACATCGGTCAGGCATTACAAGGGATCTACGACCGACAGAGTCACGCCTTCAAAATAAACTTGTCCTTCGGGTTCATTATGAGGCACGTGGAGACCGGGCGCTTTCGATATTTTCGGCCCTACGACAACGTTAACGTTTTTGACGAACCCATACTAATCTCTAGAAGATCCGATATTGGCAAAGTCCTCAAGAAACTGAGAACAATGGACGTCATGGCAGAAATATCCAAGAGCCGCCCAAACACCATGTGGAAACTGGTCCTTTCGACCAATATCCGGTGTAAAGTGTATAACACTAATTTCTCATTAGGATACGTAGAACGAACCCCGTTGCCAGAATATATCAGCCGATGCAAAGCCATCATCTCAATGGACAAAGACCCTGTGAACAAAAAAGCCTACAACGACAACCTGTGCGTATTTCGTTGCCTTTGCTTGCACCTAAATGGATCGGTGGACAAAGCCCAAGTACTAGCCCTGTATAACCAGTGGGAAAGGCTGCACAACCAGCGAGAATACGTAGATTTCTTTGGCGGACGTACGACAACTCAAGTTGAATCACCGAACAGTTTTTTAGGGTTGCAGTTGCAAGACCTCCCCGAATTCGAGCAATGTTTCGAGATGAATGTACAAATGTACAGTCTCCAAGAAGACGGGGCAGTGGTGCAAGTCTTTAAATCGACAGAACGCTACCCGGATACCATGTACGTCAACCAACACGAGAATCACTGTTCTTACATCACGGACTTTGCTAATTATGCCAAAAGATTCAAATACCAGCTCTGCGACCGAATGTTTGATCATCACGGGAATTTTAGACAACACTCAAAAATTTGCGACAAAAAAACCGTGTTTGATTTCCCGGGCGGTTTTTACCAAGGGTTCCAGACTGTGTACGAGCTTCTGGAAGAATTTAACATCCACGTTCCGCGAGACGAGCGAATGTACCCCTGGTTCGCCGTGTTTGACTTCGAATCGATGCTTCTGAAACTAGAAGGAGATGCTACAGAGAAAATCGAGTGGACCCAACAACACGTGCCAATAAGTGTTAGCGTCTGCTCCAACGTTCCAGAACACACCCAACCCTTGTGTTTCATCCACCCGGACATGGATCCATTGGTAGAACAAATGGTGGATGCCTTGAATCAGATCCAGCGTTCTGCAAGTGGCCTAGCCCAACAGAAATGGTGTAGGTATTTAGACCTCCTGAACGAACGTCTGGAGCATCTAAACGACGAAAACGAAGAAGACCGAAAAGAGGAGGAAAGGGTAAAAAAATTGTTTGGACAACTCAAAGGCTATATGACAACTTTACCCGTGCTGGGATTCAATAGGTAATTGTTATTTTCGAAATAGTCATGTTTTAAAGTCGATAAAAATAGTTAAATCCAAACACTGAAAATATTGACGAATCTGTATAACTTACTCATTTCAAAGCGCTGAAAGTACTGTTATGCATTGTGATTACAATTCTTTATTTCTAGAAAAAAGAGATATTGTCTTATTCCTGAAATTGTCAATCAAAGCCCTGAAAGCACCGTAGCGAAAAAAAAAATGCTTAAAGTTGACAAGTCACAAAGTATTAAGTTTGGAAATGTAACGCAAGTATCGATAAACCTATTTTCCCCATTTCAGTGCGAAATATGACCTCAACTTGGTCAAACAAAAGCTGGCAAAACATTTAAAGATGTCTAAACAGGAGCACGGGTTTGTCGTGAAGAAATCTAATGCCTATGCCTGTATTACAACAGACGAGTTAAAGTTCCTCGACATCAGCCATTTCCTGGCACCGGGCACATCCTACTCCGGATACCTCAAAGCGTACATGGTCGAGGAAGCTAAGGGTTTCTTTCCCTATGAATGGTTGGATAACCCATCTAAGCTTGAAGAAATGGAATTACCTCCACATGAAGCCTTCTATAGTTCCCTAAAAGGAGTCAACATCACGGAAGACGAGTATGCCTATTGTCAGAAAGTGTGGCGGGACCAAAACATGTCCACCTTTCGCGACTTTTTGATATGGTACAATAACCTCGATGTTGGTCCGTTTGTCACGGCTGTAGAACGACTTCAAACCTTTTACTTTGAGAAAGGAATCGACGTATTTAAGACGGCCATGAGCGTTCCCGGTATAGCCCGTCAGCTACTCTTCAAGTCGGCACGAACTCAAAGAGCGGAATTCGCGTTAATAGATCGAAAGAACGCTGACCTCTACGACACCATCAAAGAAAATATTGTAGGAGGTGATTTATTTATTTATCTATTTTTAATTTTATTTATTTATTTATTTATTCATTATGTTTGCTCGTGTGTTTACACGGAGACATTTACATTCCAGGTCCCTCCATTACTTTCACCCGACACCACGAGGCGGGTAAAACGCAGATCAGGGGGGATAAATTATGCCGAAAGATCGTTGGTTACGACGCCAGTGCCCTCTATCTGTGGTCAATAGGACAACCCATGCAAGAGGGTATCTTTGTGCGTCGTTGTGCCGAGAATGAGTTCAAGCCGGAACACAGAGACCATTTTATGCAGGCTTTCAACTGGTTGAACTATCTCAATAAATACGAAAGTACCGATATTCTTCACCAGCGTAATCATGGCCAAGAAATTCGGATAGATAAATACCCCGTAGATGGTTTCGACCCTAAAACCAATACTGTCTACGAATTTCAGGTAAATTTTAATTCTCGGTAGAAGTCCCATATTTATTATTATTATGATATTTTAACCGTTTCATAACCTTATTTTCATAATCGTATCCTAAATTAACATTTTATTCTCTATCAGGGGTGTTACCATCACGGCCACGAGTGTGACGTCACCAAAAACGTCATCAGCGAGAAGTGGCACAAGATCAAAGAATCGCTGATGAAGAGAACGAGGGCTAAAGTCGCTAAACTGCAACAGAAGGGCTATACCGTGGTACAAATGTGGGAGTGCGAATTTCGGGACTACTGTAAGTCGCATCCAAAAATCTATGCCATCCGGGACCAATGTCGACCGACCTTCAGCCAGAAACACCGGGGAAAAGTCAGCGAAACTCAAATTTTGAACGCTGTTCGATTCGGGAAACTGTTTGGCATGGTGGAATGCGATATCGAGGTTCCGGAGCAGTGGGGGCCGGAATTCGTCCATATCTCCATGACTCCCGAACAATATTTCGCGGAAATGTGTCCCATTTTCTGTAACACGGACGTAGGATTTGACGATATGGGGGAGCATATGCAGGTCCACGTCTGGCATTACCAGCTGTCTGACAAGCCCAGACGGTTGTTAGTGGGTGGCACGAAAGCCCGCCAAATTCTCTTGGCCACACCTCTCCTGAAATGGTACTTGGATCATGGTATGAAAGTGACCAAAATATATCAAGTGATTGAGTATCGTAAGATGGCCTGCTTCCAATCCTTCGTTGATGATGTCAGCGATGCCAGACGAGCCGGGGATGCTTCGTCAGAGCTAGCCATTATCGCCGACACCATGAAATTGATCGGCAATAGCGGGTACGCAATTTTTTTTTTTTTTTTTTTTCATCAAGCTTTTTTTATTATTATCATTACTTTTCTTTTAGTTTTACTTCTTATTTTCATTTTTATTATTGTTCTTTTAGTTTTATTTTATTTAACTCTTGTTGTCAACCTAATATTTTATTAAGCTCTTTTTTTTTTTATTTTACTACATCTTAATTTCTTCCATTTCAGGTATGGTTCTCTCATCATGGATAAGGCGAAGCATTGTCAAATCTACTACGTCGAAGGAGAGAACAGAGCATGTTTCGAGGTCAACAAGCCTCAGTTCAGACAAACCACGTGTCTGGATGAAGAAGATCAATACTTTGAGATCGAGGCAGCCAAACGATGCATCAAACTCGACCTTCCCATACAACTGGGTTTCTTTATACTGCAGTACGCAAAATTACGCATGCTGCAGTTCTACTACGACTTCCTGGATGAATACGTGGAGCGCTCCGACTTTGAGTATTTGGAAATGGACACGGTATGTTGACTCTTTCTATTATTTTACAAAACGATTTAAACCATTTCAAATATTTACGCTTATGTAGTTGAATGATTGTGAACGCTGATAAAGCAATGTTGTTTATATTTCAGGACTCCGCCTATATGGCTTTATCGGCGTCGAGTCTCCAGGAAGTCGTGAAGCCCGAGAAACTGGCGGATTACCAGGGCGGTCTCACCGGGTTATGCGATGATCAGTACAATCCCGTTGGAGACCGTTGGTTCCCCAGGGAATGTTGCGAAAAGCACGCCAAATTCGACAAAAGAGTGCCCGGTCTCTTTAAAACGGAGTATGAGGGGAACGAAATGATTGGTCTGTGTTCTAAAACCTACATGGTGAAGAACACGGATCAGGATCTAAAATTCAGTTCCAAGGGCGTCTCGAAGCGGCTGGTCAAAGACCCCCTACACATCTTTAAAGAAGTCCTAAGCACCGGAAAACCCGCTTCCGGGGAAAATAAGGGTTTCCGTGTGAGAAACAATGGTGTTTACACTTACAACCAGACCCGGTGTGGATTCTCATACTTTTATTGTAAGCGCCGGGTCTTAAACGACGGTATTCACACGGTACCTTTGGAGATCGTGTTATGTCCTAAAAAGACACAACAGGAATTAGACGATGATGATATCGCGCTGGTGGACATGCTGAATAATCAGTTTGACTAAAACAAAGCGTAGTGTCAAGTGTAGTTTAGTGAAAACATTTAAGTCAAAATTATGCGTTAGTAAGTCTACAGCGCAAATATACAGCTTTGTGAACTTAGAAAAAAAAATGGATGTATTCTGTAATTATTCTTATTAAAACAAGTGAAAACAATTGTGACAGAATTCTGAAGATCGAATATGGACTATTATGAACAAAGTGGAAACATATGTGACGCCAAATCTAACGCGTGAATATAAGAATTTAAGAAATAAAGAGAAAACGTGTAAGACAATAAGTTTAGTGCGCAAACATTTGTAATAAATTTAAACCATCCTATTTCTTAAAATGCATGTCACCTATATATTATGTTATAAATAAATGGTACATAATGTATGAAAACGTATAAATCTCTCGCGTTATTTCCCCTTACGCAAAACTTAGCCACGTTTTACGCCGCCTTCGTCATCAGTCATATCTTAGCAGCATTCCCCTTTTTCAGTCATATCACGTCCATAATTGCCCTTATACAGTCATATCACTGCCATATTAGTAGAGAATAAATGAGAGAGATTTTACGTCCCTCCGTCATTTGCGAAATGTATCCCTTTCTCGAATGTACGTCTATTTCTGTGTCAGGAGCTACCTGCAGTGGCAAGACCACCTGGTTATTTCGTCTTCTACGTCATAAAGACCAAATGTTTGAGAACCCGCCACAAAACGTTTTGTATTGCTACGGTATTTACCAACCTTTATTCGACGTTATGGAGCGAGGTTTACCGTTTATCACCTTTCATGAGGGTTTACCCTCTGACGAAGAATTATGTAAGCTGTCAGACAAAAATGTTTGCAATCTGGTGGTTTTAGACGACTTGATGGAAAGCGTGACGTCATCACAAGACATGGAAATTTTATTCGTGAAAGGTATGCACCATCGTCATTTGAGCATTATATACTTGAATCAGAACTTGTATTGTAAGGGCAAACACAGTCGAACCATCAACCTGAATACTCACGTGCTGGTCCTGATGAAAAATCCCAGAGACTTGTCTCAACTCCAGTGTTTGGGACGTCAAGCTTTTTTGGGAAAAGGAGGGTTTCTAATGGACGCTTATCGCGACGCTACTTCGAAACCGTTCGGTTATCTCGTTTTGGATTTTTCTCCGACTGGTCGAGAAGAATACCGAGTAAGAACCCACGTGTTTCCGGACGAAGACACCGTCATTTATCGCCCTAAATAAGCAGAAACAACCCATGACAAGCGTCATACCTTCGTTGGCAGCGGTTGTGGCAACATGCAGAAAATGATCTTGCCGTTCGACAGATATCAACGACTTTTGACAGTTCACGATAGCGCAAAGGCGGAAGAGTCCTCTTTACCGTCAGAAAATCCCGAGGAAATCCTGGAGGTATCGAAAGAAGCGGGGAAATCCGTAGATGATTTACTCGCCTTTTTTCCCAAAACTCTGAAAAGTAGGGCGAGGGCATTATTAACCTTCATTTCCCCTCGTGTAACTTGGAACCAACGCGGAGAAGCGATTATAGGAGGAGAAACAATTCCGAATTCTAATATCGTCGATCTCGTCAAAGTACAATTAAAAGACTACAAAGACCTCGATCCGATTGGCCTCGAAAAATTTTCGCGTATATTAAGAGACATCAACGTTCCTCTTAGCTTATTATCGAGCTCTAGACGAGACCAGACGGGTCAAGGAACAAGCTCCCGAAAAGAACAGATTCCACCTCCTCCAGGCAGTCCGGTGAAAAGACCAAAACCATCCAGTCCGGTGAAAAGACCAAAAAATAAAAAAGTAAAATGGCTCCGTCTGTAACGTACGAAAACTATCTGAAAAGCATCTACTATAATCCGAAGAAGGCGGGCGCTTACGGAGGGGTCGACAAGTTATTTCGGGCCGTGAGAAAAGAGGGAAAATTCGTGCTCACTAAAAAGAAAATTCGAGACTGGCTACTAAAACAAGAAGATTACGCCGTTCATCGAGAAGAAAGACAAACATTTAAACGGAGACGAGTAATCGCCCCTGAGGTGGACTACCAGTGGGACATACACAGCTAATATGGAATATTACAAGAAACAGAACGATGGGTTTGCCTACTTCCTGTTAGCCGTCGACATTTTATCCAAGTACGTTTGGACCGTGGCTCTACGCGGGCGAACGGGGAAAGAAATGGTTGAAGCTTTGCGCAAGGTTTTTGCCCAAGGGAGAAAACCTACGAAACTGAGAAGCGATCCGGGCACGGAATTCGCCAACAAAGACGTGAGAGCGTTTCTAAAGCGAGAAGGGGTCAACTATTTCGTGACCCGCAATTTAGTAAAAGCTTCTTACGCGGAGAGAACCATCAAATCGATCAAGGGTCGCATCGTGAGGTATATGACGCGTCAACAGACGCAAAAGTGGATCCATGTTCTCGCCGATATTACCGAAAATTACAACAAAAGTTATCATCGTTCTATCAAGAGAACTCCAGAAAACGTAAAACCCTCGGACTCCGCGATTTTGTGGCAAATTCAATACGAAAAACTTGCAAAACCGCAAAGGAAAAAAGCTGTGCCCCCCGTTAGTCGCTTTAAGTTCAAAGTCGGAGACCTGGTGCGAGTGTCACGCCTGCGAAGAACCTTTCACCGAGAATACGATGAACGCTGGTCCAGAGAATTGTTTGTTATTAAAAAAAGGTTTATGACCGAATACATTCCGCAGTATCAGTTAAAGGATTACGCGGGCGAAGAAATTTCCGGCACCTTTTATCAAAATCAACTCAAGAAAGCTTACGAAAAAGACACGTACTTGGTGGAAAAAGTGCTAAAATCGAGAAAGCGTGCTGGGCAAAAGCAGTATTTGGCGCGCTGGAAAGGTTGGCCTCCGAAATACGACACGTGGATCAGCGAAGAAGATTTTAAAAGCTTAAGTTCGGTCGAAACTTTATCATAAGATAACCGTCCTTCTAGCACGATGGTACAAAAACATTTACCCTTGTTTGAATTACTCGCCGAGACTGACGATCAACAACGGACGGCTATATTAGGGACTTTAACAGAACCACAGTTAAAAGCCGTGATAGAAGCGGTGTTCAACGTATTGAAAGGTACTTGCCCCATACAGAACAAAGATAAAAAGCAACTTTTTGAGTATAAGGACGTCATTCGACGAATGGTATCCGACGATCTAAAACCCGAACAGAGGCAAAGGCTGTTGAAAAAGCATCAACATATACTCCCTATAATTTTAAAGCCGGTGATTAAACATATAAAACATGTCAACAGATAGATTTATCTACGTCAAAAGCGACGAAAGCGACGATTATTTCGCCGATAACAGTACCTATAAATTCAAAGTTCACTTAAAACTACCGTTGTACTTTTACGGCAAATGGAAAGTGGGACTTGTCCAATTTCACGCCACAGAAAAGGGGAAGTCTGCCACAAAAGCGGATGAAGGGCTTTACATTTACACGGATTTATGCAAGGAAACTATCGTATACGGACAAGAGCGCCCCCTTCTAAGACGAGTGGAAAAAAACAGTCGAGGAAAATGGGATTATACGTTCGAGACCCCATTTTACGTCCCCGTCAAGAAACAGGAACTGCGCGAATTCGAAATCTATATAAGGCGGGAAAACGATGTGGATGCGACACAGTTGATTAATCCGGTCTACCTAACGCTTCATTTTAAACCGTATCCTTTCTTTTAAAAATGCTGAAGCTTTACGTTCCGAATCAGCAAAATTGGTTAGATTTCTTCGAACGCGTTCAAAGCGGACAAACGCAGTTAACGCAGGAAGGAAGAGGGAGAAGGCCGCGTATTATTACGGTGGAACGATCCAATCCGTGCCCTGTAAAAGCCGTCTTGCCGGCGGAACAAACCGCGGTACAAGCCAAAGCCGAATTGGAGAGAGAGGGTATAAATCCGAAAGACGTGGTCAAAGCCGTTCAGTCTTCCACGGATCGGGGAAGAAAGCGCAAGGTAGCAAGTGCGAATAAAGGAAAGACAAAATCCAAGACGTCTAAGAAAGGAAAGAAAACGTCAAACGCGACTAAAAAGGGAGAAAGAATTTCCAAGACATCGTCGACACAGTTTATCAAAAGCTATCACGACATTTTCCAAATAAAATAATGTCCGTCTTTAATGAGCAGGAATTTAAGGAGGGACTCGCCTCAGAGTTAACCTTGTTCGATTTACCAGCGACCCAAACCAGCGTTTCTGACGTGTATTACGAGGAGATTCGACCTTTATCACAAGTAACTGCTGAGGGACCGTTCGAATTTAGAATCAGCGGCCAAAATTCCATGGATTACTTGGATTTGAAAAATTCTCAAATTTACGTGAAACTGAAAGTGGTCAAAGCGGACGGAACGACGCTGACGTCAGAAAATGTCGGCCCGGCGAATTTATTTCTGCAAACACTCTTTAGCTCTTCGGAAGTAACCTTACAGAACAAAGCTAGTATGACTTGTAACTACAATCCTTACAGAGCTTACATTCAGACATTGCTCCGTAACGGACAGGAAACTCTGTCCAGCCAAACACAAACGCAGGGCTGGCTCATGGATGATTCGGATTCTCCGGGAGTGTCGGATCCGAATGGAAATAATAACGGGTTATTCCTGAGGTCTAAATGGATCGAAAAATCTAAAACATTAGACCTTCAGGGTCCGCTGTTTCACGATCTCTTTTCTATGGAAAGATACCTCCTGAATCAGGTAGATGTGAAGATAGAATTGTATAGAAGCGTCGATAGCTTCTCTTTACTTGCTGCCGATAATTCGACGGAATTTAAAATCGATATTGAAGACGTTTACGTCTTAGCCAAGAAAGTCCGCCTAAATCCAGCGGTGATTTACGGACACTCGAAACTCCTAGAGAAGCAAAACGCCATTTATCCCTACACCAAAGTGGAATGCAGGTCCCAAAGCATAGCCACGGGAAGTACTTCGTTTAACTGGGAGAACTTGTTTCAAGGGAGAAAACCCGAGAAAGTGATTATAGGGTTTGTGAAAAGCAAGGCCTTGAACGGAGACTATACCACGAATCCGTTCAATTTCGAAAACTGCGGTATTAAGCATATTGCCTTATATGCGGACGGACTGCCCGTTGGAGGCAATCCGCTGAAAATGGATTTTTCTACCGCGGACGGTACGGCAGTTATAAGAGCTTACACTAATCTATTAATCATTGCCGGAAAATGGAGACAAGACGAAGGCAATGGATTAGACATACAACACTTTAACAGCGGTAGCGCGTTATTTGCCTTCCAGTTGGAACCCGACTTCTCCCACCACGGGGAATATATGTCTTTGGTAAAGAATGGAAATGTCAGATTAGAAGTGCAGTTTAAGGAAGCTTTAACGGGTGAGTAGCGATTTCGAAAGTCCTTTTTTTTTTCTAAAATATAGCGTATGTAATCGTTTCTGATTCGATTGATTATTCGGTGGGTGGTTGGGTTGGTGTGCTGGTTGGTGGGTGGTTGGGTTGGTGTGCTGGTTGGTGGGTGTTTGGATTGGTTGGTTGAATGGTTAGTTGGTTGGTTGGTTGGATGGTTGTTTGCTGGCTGATTTTATTATTTATTTATCTATTTCAGAACCGATGAGTTGTCTCGTATACAGCGAGGGACCGGGTTATTTCGAGATCAATCAAGAACGAGATATAATCGTGCTCTAAGAATGAACACGTCTCAACTCGAATGTATGATCAATTGTGACCCGGCATTACGGCAAAGAATTATAGGGGTATATGCTGCGGATCAACTTCCAACACAACAGTTCGGGCAAGCTTACGGCTTTATCGCTAATACCCAAGCGCATTTATTACCCGGAGAACACTGGTGCGCGTTTTATGATGATGGCCAAGGACACATACAGTTCTTTGACAGTTACGGAAGACAACCTGGTGAAAATAGTGTCTTTTTTCGGCAGTGGTTAAATAAAAAGGCAAAAACGGTTCGATTCAGTCGTACGCAGATTCAAAGCGATGAATCCAAAGTGTGCGGACTTTATTGTATCATGTTTCTGCGTGTAGTGGTGAACAGTGGTTCGTTAGAGGATTTTGTTCGCTTGTTCGATGCTACCGATACTCATGCCAATGACTCATATGTATGCCGAAGTGTATTACGAGCATATTCCGACTGCTTGTCAGGAGAAAAAGGTCAAAACTGTACAGCCTTGTGTAAAAAATACTGATCGTGTTTTAACGACATAATTTTAGCTTGTGTATGTAGTTTGTGTGTAAAATGTGTTTTTAAAAAAAAAAAGAGGAAAAAGAAAATGAATAAAATGTAGAATAGTGTAAATATTGTTAGGTCGTTATTTCAATAAGAAAATGGGGATTAAATTTTTACGAGTTTTATTTACAATTCATACATAGTTTAAACGATGTCATTCAAGCGAATTATTTCGAGAATAAGTCTATACATTTTTGACTTCCAGGCCTCCGTTTTCATATCCGTTTCCCTCCAGTCTTGACAATAAATCTTCAATCTGTACATATCCACGAGTTCTGGTGGTAGATCCTCCGTAATCGAAACGCTAGATTCCCATTTTCTTAAAATCTCTTCTTCATTTACTTCACGGAGAATGTCGTCCCAATACAATTCTAGCTGGTCGTATTCGTTCAAACACGAGTGACTGAGCTGAGATAATCGTCCGTACTGACATCCGTAACAGTTCCTTTTAAACACGATGTGCATTTTACATAGGATTTCCTCGGCGTAGTAAAAGTCGAAACAAGATTCTAAGAAATTCACACTGCACATAATTTCTAGTGTTCTTCCAGGAAATGTTTTAAATACGTTACGCTTATATGAGAATTACAAAGACCCTCAAATACCTCGAAAGGAACTTTTAAACGTCTGCTCCCGCTTTTCAGAAACAGTTTTACTGAATGTCTTTGGCGTTTAACGACGATCGAAAATCTATCGTTCAATGCGCAAGTCACTTCTCCGTTCGAAAATTCAACACGTTCAAACTCGTCTTTTTGTAGTCGATAATCATAAACCTCTAACTGTCTTTGGGTCATGTCAAACGTGCTCACTGTCCGAGTATTCCTGTAAGAATGAACGTAATTAATAATGTTCACATTCTTATTTGGGTGTACATTCGGGACAGCATTCCACGTTATGGTTAGGATCCGTGTAACAAGGAACAACATTTCTCAGCTCTGGCACAAAACTATCTATGATTCCCAGTCCGTTTCTCAGAAACTGATCGAATGTAAGCGATACTCCCTTTTTAGTGGCCTGTAGTTCTTGAGTATCCTCGGGATACCAGAATTTCCGAATGTCTACGCGCTTAAACCCGTTTTGCACGTTTACGTGCCAATTTCCGCCGAGATGCCGACTGTAAGATCGGTCTTGATCTAGTTCCAACTTATGAACGGTGTCTTCCAGAAAAGGCAAACTCGTGAAAAGTTCGTTTGCCCTTTGTAAATTGAGAGTGATTCCCTCTTTAGTCGGTATTTTTCCATCCAGCACTTTCCTGATGTGAATGAATGTTTGACCGTTAAAGTGACTGTCGAACAAGTAAAATCCTTGCCCAATGGGTTGGCAGTATCGCGCTTGGATCCCGACGTTCTGTGTTTCTTTGTAAGCCATTTGATCGTTGTTTTGTATATTTTCACAAATAATTTGTCGAGCTTGTTTCTTCTTTAATCGGTGGAACTAAACTGATACGTTATAGATCGTTTCCCAATAATAAGTCACGAAGTAACACGTTACCATTGGTTATAAGAAAGAGTGGGCGTGTCTTTCTTGGCGTCGATTAGTTAATCGTATTTGATGACGTAGTCACCTTTCACCGGCCGTGTTAAGACTCGTTGTCGATGATATCATCTCCGTGACTCATCCCCCCCCCCAAAAAAAAAGAAATGTCAATGACGTCATGCGTTTTCATCTTTTTCGTGTTCAAACATGTTCTCTCGATGTTTTGACTCAAATAGCACTGATGACGCCATCCATGTTAATTCTTGTTCGATGAGTCATTGATACCGTTAGTTCTCCGCGCCCCTCATTTCGTTCCGAATGGCGGTAACTTTGACGCAAAAGCCTCGGTACGAGCGTATGTCTCATGAGTAGTAAAAGTTTCTTACGGACAACTGACACTAATACACTCTTCAGTGCCCTGAGTAAAGCGCTGTAACGACGGAAATTGTCCGAGTCTCTAGGAAAAATGGGAATTTTTCCGTCAACGATTTGTTTAGCTATTATCTGTATGCATTCCATTTGGGCCGGGGTCATCGATTCGATCATCAATCGTCTACGACCGGCTGTCTCACTTCCCAAGGTAAGAAGATAATGTATTCTGAGAAAGATTCTGGATCGTTCCATCTCGCGTCTTTCGTTGAAATGAGTTTCGAGACGTTATTCGAACGTTTTTATTTAACACAATCGTACGACTCAATACATCTGTTTACGGCCTCTATCGATTCGTAGTAGAGATTGTAAGACGGAAAAAGTTTTCTCAGTAAAAGATCGTGAAAAAGGTACAAAAGCGTTAAACACATGTTGTTGTTTAACCCTGGTAGGTTTCCAGGCGTTTCCAGTAGGTGCGAGCTTCGGTGATGGCTTCGTCGATGCTCTTCGTGTACTGTTTAAGACTTAACCACTGCGTTAAACCGAGGTCAACTCCGATAATGGACGCGGTTCCGTTTACAAATTTTCTTATATCCATAAATATATATCCGTCACGATTGCATACTGTCGCGTAAATGTTTTCCCGTAGATAAAACTGCTTGGCAAACACGCAGGCAGTCACGTTTACGTCTTCTGACACGGGAAAAGTGTAATCGTGCTCGCACCTTTGTGCTAATAGCACGAAACTCGGTGTAGCGCATGTCACAACAGAGAATCGCGACTGCCACCACTTTTACTATCTTTAAATGTTTTCTAAGATGATGATCTTTGGAAATCAATCCTTCTACAGTTTCGATTGCTTCGCACATCATATGCAACGACGTATCATTTTGATCTTGAGGATCCCGGATTTCTTCGGTCATCTTCACAATGCGTATTCGTCTGTTTACGTTTTCCGACTAATAGCAATTTTAAACGACGAACGTTTTTATAGTTTTAAAATCTGATTTGTTGTATCGCCTTTGCGGAATCCGGTCCCGGTTTGAGTGCGGATAGCTCTTGTGGTAACTCTCTACTCCCCAAAATCCTGAATGCCGTCCTGTTATCTCGAATGCGTCTGAAGGCCGCGGCGAGAAGGCGCTTTGGATTTTCGTTGGGACACTGTATGATAACATTGTACCATTTATGTATCAACACGAAGAGTAATGTTTCGATTTGTCGAGGATACGCGCTTTTTAAAAGATCAATTTGATCGAACGTGTATCCTAAACTAAATGCAAACAACTCCCAATTAGACCCCAGTTCGCGAGAATATTCTATCAGTTCGAAATCGGTTACGCGACTATCCATTTTGAAAGTTCAACACCGATACTATTCCTTCGACAATTTAACTCGGAATGCTCGGGCACGTCCGATCCTGCATTTCCTGCACGTATTAATTCACGAGACCTTGACCTCGATGACTCACCTCGGTGACGTCATCTCGATGACTCATCCCTTTCTTAAAGGATGACTCCCCCTCCATTGTTCGTAATCACTCGTGCTTCAGTGACCTTATTGTTTTTGCGCGGTGGATCTATAATCCCCTAATCCCCCTCGATGACTCACCCCCTCCTTAAAGGTCGATGACCCCTCCATTGTTCGTAATCACTCATGCTTGAGTGACCCCATTGTTTAAAGGCAGTCATACGTGAGTGATCCCATTGTTTTTGCGCGGTGGATCCATAATCCCCTAATCCCCCAAAGTTCCCCAACCGATTGTTATATACTACTGCAAACCTACCGCTTAAAAATCTGAATTAATCCATAAATGCGATCGTTTTTCGTGTACACTGAATTGCCGTATGCGGTGTAGAACTATCCTTTGAGAGTATCACCGACCACGTGACCGGTATTCGTAGAGACGCTTGTTGCGATATTGTAAATACATGTATCCGATATTTAAAGCGCGTAGACGATTCTGACGTTGTTTATACGTCTGCATTGCCTCGCTGAGAGTATGGAGCGGAAAATATCCAGTTTTTTCGGCAATAGGCCGGATTCCGTGACATCGCCGGAATATTTAATATAAATTAATGATCAAACAGTTTGTCCAAACAAAGGATATTTCTTTGCCATGCAGAATGTGTAGAGTCTGAGCTATAATATTGTATGAGCAAACAGAGGAGACCCACTCAACAATATTTAGACTCTCCCAAATTGAAAGCGTCTGCATTTGGTACAAAGGAAAGTTAATTCTCTAATAATGTAGAAAACATTGTGGGAAATGGAGAAATTGCTCATTATGAGCAATTTCTCCTTTTGCCACAATGTTTTCATAAGTTTCTCATTTCAGAGTCGTTAAAACACGGGACTGAGTGGCAATGGGTTAAAATATTGCTAGTACAAAATTGATTTTGGCTAGTAGAAAAAATGGTCACTAGCAAATTTTTGCTAGTTGAAAAAAAAGTTAAATTTGACCCCTGATACAAGTCCTCGGTTCCAGCTCCAGACTTTTCGGAATCAAGAACTTTTTTCAGTTCTTTTCGAAAATTGGTTCGAAGCGCATTTAACTTTTTCTTTATATCTTCTTTTGTTGCATCTTGATAACGCTTCCTATACTTTCCTAGGAGAGTGTTATAGGCAGCCTCTTTCTTCACGCGATTACTGTAATCTTCGCATGTCACTTTCCAGAGAGCTGGAAGCACCCTGTACAGATCTATGCATTCAAGCATAAAATTCCGTTCCTCATCTTTGGTTGATTTAGCCATGTTGACTCTACGGAAATTTGGCTAGACTAAATATTGATAAATATTATTGAAGGGTGCAAAACACTTATCAATAAAATTGACAATGCGTCCAGAAATATTTGAGCTCTCTGATTTTCATCAATACATTGACGGTGTCTTCAATATCATCCATTCACTGTCAATTTTATTGTCAATCATCATGATTGACAATAAAATTGACAATGATATTGTGTGTGGATGGGCCGCTTAATACGCACGTGAAACCAGTAGAGCGTGTTTATACATGTTAATTGAATTTTATCGTTGCGTGCTATTTTTACCTTATTCTTTTTATGTGTATTGTCAATTCTCAAGTGGCGGGGGGGGGGGGTTAATTTAAAAGGTAACCGGTCAAAAGCCCCTCCGGTCATTATCCCCTACCCCTAAAACTAACAAGGAGGTCAAAAGCGCCTTCACCATTTTGCGAAGGCGGACATAATCCCCTTCATCAACTTGTAGAGGCGGTCAAAAACCCCTTCGCAATTTCGCAGAGGCGGACATTATCCCCTTCATCAAATTATACAGGCGGTCAAAAGCCCCTTGGTGAAAACGCAAAGGCGGACATTATCCCCTTCTTTGAATTTTCGGGGCGGACAAAAACCCCTCTTTCACTAGCGAAATACAGAATAAGATCTGTGACGGGATGGTCGCAATTGAGAGGGTTTACTGTCCGCCAGTGAAAGAGGGGCTTTTTTCCTTCCGGTTCTTTACCAGTTGAACGATCTGAGAAAGGTTTTTTTTTTTAAATTCTTCGCCAGAAACGGGGGAAAAAAAACGTTTGGGAACAGTATAGATCAAGATCGGGCTTCACAACATGCGTCGTGATTTTGCTGAAAACCATTTGCAACCAATTGTAACGTCAGTTGATCTAATTGTGATCCTTAACTAAAATATCAGAGTTTATGCCTGGGGAAAAAAGGTTTTATAAGTCTGTCTGATACCAGACTGATACATTGTTCCACAATGTTTTCTTCTCTATCGAAGAAATTATACACCAGCATTTACTTCCAAACTCTTGTCTGCAATGACTTCGGAAAATGAAAAAGTGGACAAAAAAATCTATAAATAACAGAATTAAACACATTTTTATTTTGACTTATACATAATCAGTAGCATATGAAATATTTATATATAAACATGGTACAAAATTTTAATGTTATCGAAACAGACATTAATAAAATATTGAAAAAGAAATTACCATACAAAATTGTCGACGTGTCCAAATAGAATGCTTTTACATATGCAATCTCAACAGCAATAAAATGATTGCAAATGTCTTTACAAGGAAAACATGGAAAAAAAAAGGTTTCCAGCGTTTCTCCATTTTCTTTATTTAACCTAACGTCAAATTTTTTACTTAGTCCAGACTGAGAGCATTGCAGACGACAATGAAAATTGACTGGTTTTGCCATGACTTTACAAGAGATATTGTGGAAAAAGAAGTAAATGGTGGTTACAAGCATTATTTATCAATATCAAAACACATTTTATTACGACTTCTACAAATCGCAATATCAGTAGCACATGAATATTGTATGGGGAAAAAAGTACAAAAGAAGAAAATTTTCAACGTGTCCAAATAGAATGCATTTATGCAGATGCAATCTAAACTGCAATAAGATAGCAATACTTTATACAGAGGCGAAAAACATAATTTTGACACGTCGAAATTTGCAGACGACAGAGAAAAGTTGTTGAAATAACAAAAATATGCCATATCATGCGAAAAGAAGAAAATGCTGGTTATCAACAATTTCTTTCCGCACAAAGTTTTCCAAACCCGTCTTAAAATTTGTACGAATTTTCAGACGACAGAGAAAAGTTGATGAAATAGTAGAATTTGCCATGGATAGGTTAGAAAATACTGTGCAGAAAGGAAAAGATGCTGGTTACCAGCTATTTCTTCTTTCCCAACAATTTTTTCAAAACACTTTTTTCTACTTTTTGATTCTGATGTTTTTACCAATGGCATGTAAGAACAAGTCCAATGGCTTCTCCTTTCTAGTGTACTGCAGACACAAGTTTTGCAAGATTTTTTGATGACGTTCTACACTTTTTTTTTGGCGGGTGACAAGGGTTTGGCCCATGTTGTACCGCAGAATGTCAGCTTGTACCATTGCTGAGTCTTTCTGAAGACAGTCAATTACAGTCCACAAAGAAGGATTCTTGTGACCTACAAGATTGCGGAAACCGTTGTTCCATCCTTCACATACATTATTAGTTCTCGCTGCACCCGTCATTGTCGCAGTGTACACATTCCATGTTTCTGGCTGAAATATTGGTGCTGTGCGCCTGAATCTTACGTTTCCGTTGGCTGAGAGGACAGATCTAAATCGATGCAAAAGAAAATTTGTTATATGATTTGTGTGCATTAACCATTTACCAAACAACATAATTGAAAAAAGAAAATAAATTGCAGACGACAGTTTCAATGTGGCTGTAATTGTGGGAATTGCCTGCGATAGGTTACAAAAAATTCTATAAAAATGATGTTTACCAGCAATCCTTTCCTTTATCCATTTATCTTCCTATATTATTAAGTCTTTTCAAACGGAGTCGTTTGTAACTGATGTCTAAAGTAGAACAAGGTGTCTTTGTGAAACAAAAGTGCCCCCGAAACGCCCATTTTTTGAAAATTGTAACCTTGATATTCGACCTTAAGTTTTCACGTTAAGTTTGTGCGGACAGACAGAAGGACAGACGGACGGACAACAGTAAACCAATATGCCCCCGATCTTTCGATACGGAGGCATAAAAACCGGATACCAAAAAGCATTTAAATAGAAAGTGTGTCTAAAAGTAGGCCTATTTGATTTTCATTAAGATGACAATTTGTGATGTGCAACATGACTTAATCGATGAAAAGTCTATAGAGTTTGAACATACCTAAAAGCACCGTTAACATAGGTAGCATCAAAGTAATCTACCAAACCAATAAGGATACTTGGGGCTATATTTCGTAGGTACTCCATCCCTTGTTTAACGTCTGTGACTGGAAGAAATGCCAATCCATCTAGCATTCCACAAAATTGGCGAATGTTAGCGTCATCTCGGTAAAAGGGTTGTAATCCTTCAGATTGAAGTTTGCGCCACGTTGACTGGGTCAGATGGTAGAAGCATCCTTGAATGTGTATGTTAGACGAAATTGATGTCTTAAGGACATTGTGGATGGCCAACTCGTAATCAGCGACAACCGTTTCAAGGTTGGGACGAATGTCTTTGCGTAGACAAGTATCAAGAATGGCAGTAAGGCACTCCTCGTATGTGGTCTGTGTCTTTGACGGAAGAAGAGCATAAACAACTGACTGATAGGAACAACCGAGCGCTGTGCGTATACAAAATATCTGCTGAAATTGTGAAGGTGCTGTTGAATGTGTTCCATCCATAAACCAAGTAGTGGACTCTCCAAGAAGTTTAAGACCTTCATCTGATGCATAGACAATCAGTCGTTCATTTGAAGATTCGTTGTCATACAAAATGTTACGGGTGTAGGCATCCGGAAGGGGTATAGGTATATCAGATATGCGTGTTGGTTCTTTTTCACTTGCAATTTGTTTTTGTCTTCTTGCAAACCTTTTTAATGCCTGCACATTCCCAGCAGCAACAGCCACCTACGAACATATTCAGCTCTCTTTAATTCTCTAAAAAACGACGAAATTACCAACTTTGCAAGATGAATGCATTTACAGACAAGATATTGGTTTTTAACAGCAATTCCTTTTTTCACCTAATTGTTTTTAAAAGTCTTCCCGTGATTTGCTGGAGCAATATGGTGGTTAGTTAAAGACTGACATGTTGTAATACTTGTTGTTGTCGCTAGAATCCTTTTCTATAACAATGAATAACGTCTTTTCCAGAAACTTTTCCATGTCTATAATAGTATTAATTTGCAAGATGAATGCATTTACATATACTGGTTTTTAACAGCAACTCCTTTTTTCACCTAATTGTTTTCAGTTAGATTGTGCAATGATGGTTAAGCCACAAAGAATCACACTGTTTGAAGACCGTAAAAAGTAGTCAGCTGGTCCTTGCGAACATTGCAGGAAAATGGAAAAAGGCTGATAATGACAAATTTTCTAATTTTCACATATCGTTTCTTGACCTTTAAAACATGTCTTTTAGTTCGGCAAGGCGAATTTGTCGTTAAAATTATGTTGTGTGGTAAATGGTTACAGGACAAAGCATTACAGCAGAAGAAGAAGAAGAAAAAAAAGGAGACGAAAAAGAAGAAGAAAAGTAGGAGGAAGAAGACATTATAAAAAAGCAAGATCATAGAAGGTTAATGTCAAAGTGTTTACCTCTTTCGGGTATTCAGCCACAATCTGGGCCGTGGAGCCTCGAGTTTCTTTTATAGCATTCTTAATTTCAGGTTTGGCTTTCATAGCCTCAATCGCCAATGGGTCAGCATCATGGCTGTGTTCGCCAATGGATTTAACTTCAGTAACCTTAAAACAATTATGATATTCTATTATTCAGTCTTTTAGCCCTGACTGAAATTAACACATCCACAATGAAATCATTTGGATATGGCGAATTACATTCATCTCAAATAGTAAAACTTTTCCTTTTTCGACAAGCAAACGTTTTGGTAAAGAGAAACCGTAAAGTTTAAGTCAATAAAGTATTGTCATTGTCATTGTAATAGGTCAAGATTAGCAGTGACAGCGATTGTCTTCAAAAATGTGCAAGCAATTGTGGCAGCAGGAGCCCTTTGAATAAACATGGGTATACTTGTGTACCAATCACAAGTTAACCTCAGTTCAATTTAAAAAGTCAGTGCTAAGAAGTGAGTCAAAAACCAGCACATGATACAGCTGCGCCGAAAAAAATAATATTCTGAAAGTCATTAGTAGACAGAAAGACGGTAAAAGAGGGCGATACATAGAGACAGACGGAAAGAGAGAATTTAACCCTTTCCCGAATAACACCTTAATTTTACGTGTCTGCAGTACAAGTTTTAGAAAACACTGCGTGGAGAATGAGAAATTGCTCGTGACGAGGAATTTCTCCTTTTCCCGCACCATGAAAAGACTTATTAGTATACAGACGGTAAAAGACGAGACACATGGATAGAAATGGAAAAAGAGAAATTAATCCTTTCCTGAACAAGCCCTTGTTTTTACGTTTCTGCAGTAAGCGACTTTTAAAATCATTGCGGGTTAAAACGAGAAATTGCTCGTGACAATTAACTTCTACTTTTCCAGCAGCACGAATAAGCTGTCATTGATAGACAGACAGACGGACAGTAAAAGAGGGAGATACATGGATATAAAAGAAAATAAAGAAATTAACCATTTCCCAAACAAGCCCTTTTTAACGTTTCTGCAGTACAAGAATTTTGAAATCATTGCGTGGGAAAGGAGAAATTGCTCGTGACAATTAACTTCTACTTTTCCAGCAGCACGGATAAGCTGTCATTGATAGACAAACGGACAGACGAAAAAGTGAAAGAGGGATATACATGGATATAAAAGAAAATAGAGAAATTAACCTTTTCCCAAACAAGCCCTTTTTTACATGTCTGCAGTACAATAATTTTGAAATCGTTGCGGGGGAAAAGGAGAAATTGCTCGTGACAATTACCTTCTACTTTTCCAGCAGCATGAATAAACTGTCATTGATAGACAGACGGACGGTGAAAGAAAAGGGGTAGATATATGGAATTAAAAGGAAATAGACAACTTAACCTTTTTTCCGAACAAGCCCTTGTTATTTGGTGTCTGCAGTGCAAGACCTTTGAAAACATTGCGGGGAAAAGGAGAAATTGCTCGCGGCAATTAACTTCTACTTTTCCATAGTCTTTCATTACTAGACACACCAACAGACAGACAGAGAGTAAAAAAAAGGCAGATACATGGAGATAAGACTTTTGAAAACGCTGCGGGGAAAGAGAGCCGGTAAAAGAGGGAGATACGTGGAGATAAAAAGAAATTGAGAAATTAACTTTTTCCCATATAAGCCCTTGTTTTTACGTGTCTGCAGTACAAGACTTTCGAAATCATTGTTGGGGAAAAGGAGAAATTGTTCGTGACGAGTAATTTCTATTTTTCCCGCAGCATGAATGGCCTTTCATCAGTAGATTGAGGGAAAAGGAGAAATTGTTCGTGACGAGTAATTTCTATTTTTCCCGCAGCATGAATGGCTTTTCATCAGTAGATTGACAGACAGCCGGTAAAAGAGGGAGAGATAAATTGAACAAGCCCTTTTTTCTACATGTCTGCAGTACAAGTCTTTTGAAAACACTGCGCGAAAAGGAGAAATTGCTCTAACCACTAGGGGTCTTTTAATTTGGAAGTCTAACTTGTCGTTACGGAAGGATTTATAACAGTAATAAACAGAAGGAAAGAAAGAAACAGAACAAATAAGCAGAAAGACAGATGGAAGAGAGAGAATGAAAGAAAGAAAATGAGACATATAATACAATATCAACTGAGAGAAAGAAAATATTTTAGGACTTACATCAATATCTGTAGTAAGTATGGATCGGCACTGCTTTCCTTTTCGTTGACTACACTCCCATCTTTTCGTACTTTTACTTTCGGCCTTAAACGTGTATGCATGGCCATCATAACACAATTTTCTTGAACCACGAGCTGTAGCAATGAATTCCATTTTTCAAGTGAAATGAAAATCCTTTTGTAAAAATATTTTATGTGTAATTTTAATCAGGGATTAAACAGTTTGAAAATTGCAATTAATGTGGATAATTTACTCAAATTAGTCTAAAAGGCGTTGCCTTAACATCTATTGTTCTTGAACAACACAAACTGTGGACGGATTAAGATATGGAATTATCTATTTGCGTGAAAAAATGATCACACTTTTACTCGTTGATTAAAAAAAGACCGACAGCAAACATTATTAATTGGGGACAAAAATAGGCCGGTAGGGATGCACAGCTCAGATAAGAAGATAATATTATAAAGTGGGCAAAAATGATCGCTCGTTTAAAAGTTGATTGAAAAAAGACCGACAACAAACATATTTAATAGGGTAAAAATAAAAGGGATTTTTGTCCGCCAATTCCTTCCTTTTAAATGCTCGAGATTCACATCGGACATTTTCATACATACACATTTATTTATTGATATAGCTTTTATTGTTAACTGTCAAATTACCAACTAAGGTCTGTGAAGGGATAGTCGCAAATGAGAGGGCTTATTGTCCGCCTGTGAAAGAGGGGCTTTTGGCCGCCCCGAAAATTCAAGGAAGGGGATAATGTCCGCCTTTGCATTTTCACCAAGGGGCTTTTGACCGCCTGTAGAATTTGATGAAGGGGATAATGTCCGCCTCTGCGAAATCGCGAAGGGGTTTTTGACCGCCTCCTCAAGTTGGTGAAGGGGATTATGTCCGCCTTCGCAAAATGGTGAAGGGGCTTTTGACCGCCTTGTTAGTTTTAGGGGTAGGGGATGATGACCGGAGGGGCTTTTGACCGCCATTCAATTTAAAATGATGTAGAACCTGTTAAGTTTTTTGATTGAATTTGCGTTTATTTATCTTCGCCACCGGTTTCCCATACGGGCGACGCCCCCTGAAGGCTGTTAGTATTGTTACGGGGGATAGTGCGGATACAGGACGAAACCCATTCTAAGTTTCGCCTGGTTCTTTAACGTGCTCGGTGTATAGCACCGTCACACGGGATCTCGGTTTAACGTCTCATCCGAAAGACTTAGTAATTTTAGATGGCCAGCCGTGGGAATCGAACCCACACCCTCATGATCACGAGTCTTACGCTCTACCAACTGAGCTATGCGGGCTGGTCACCTGTTAAGTTTGGCTTGGGTAAGGTTCTGTAGTGGATCTAGGTCAGTCTACTGGGGGTTTCCCAGGAAGTGTCCAGGGATTGCCGAGTTTCCGGTGACGTCACGGATGGAACTGAAGTCTCTTCCGGTAAGCCAGGGATGGGGGATAGTCACCGCTCGCAGAGAGTGGCTGTTATCCTTACCATCGGGACCACTGGACTAAATACAGGTAAGCGATTGAATTGTGTAATGTCTCCGAAGTAAACACAAGTTACTTTACTGGTGGCAGAGGTGGGATGAAAAATTTTGGTGATAATGTCAATTATATTTGAAGTAGATGTACAAAATTTAGACTTTGAAAAATTTTGGCCAATGATTTTTGGGAACGTTCAAGTGAAAATTAAAACAGAAAACAGTATTTTTTGGTAGTCAGCTATATACAGAGCTGAATTAGGTTATGGCTAGGGAGTGTTTTTTCTCCACAAAAGTGGAGTAGCTGTATTTGATGGGGGTGCAGTTTAGGTGTCCAGCTGGTCGTTTGTAGTCGACGGCCGCATCTAATGTTGTGTGACACTAACATAGTGTGTTTTGATGGTCACACGGTCTTGTCGTGGGTTTTCGCTGAATCTTGAGGGGATACAGTGATACCTTGAGAGGCCCTGTGTAGCAGCAGGGAGGTGTCTTCACAGTTCTTGCACTGCCCTCGGGTTTGTTGACAGTTTGTCGGCTGTTGCCTAACTAAATTTAGTGATAAACTTTTGGATTTTGGTTTGAACACAAAATTTCTAAATGCTTAAGTTCCTAATTTAACACAAGGTTGTGGGGTAGGGGGGGTCCCTGGAGTTCTAAGCCATGATTGGTTTGGAATTTAGCACAATATTCGTAGATGAAGAATGTCATCTGATGAATAAAGTATGCCATTGGGTTATTCAGAAATATACCTGCATATGGGTACGTCAGCTAGTCTTTATAGCATTTATCGGCCGTGACGTCATCGATAACGCGTTGTCACGTGATACCCACATGATTAGGAAGTAGGACATTGTTTCGGGTCACTAGATATCCACAATGGCTGCGAGCAAACCAATTTTAAGTGTTAAATTATCGGAGGACGACGTGCCAGGGGCAAAATTTAGGTCGTCAAACTTAAGTGAACACTCGCTGCTTGAACTTAAACGATGGGTAGCCTGTCGAGCTCTTCCGACAACTGGAAACAAGGAGCAGCTTTTGGAAAGGTAGGCCCAAAACGAGCTATGCCATTTTGTGTGTGTGTGTGTGTGTGTGTGTGTAGACTTCTTTCTTACGGACGTTTTTCTGTGTGTGCGTATTTTATCTTATATACTGAACCAAAAAAGAAACTTCCCCTGTGTTTAAGTGCTGATATACACAAATATGAAAATCGGGATTAAACTAGATTTATATGCATTGAAAGAGTATTTTATTGCGACTTTGTGTGAAAAAAATTATTGCTGAGGGTTTATCTAAAAGTAGTGAAATGGTACTTAAAATGCGGAAGGGGTCGCTCACCAAAATCACAAATTAATACCGGGTATGACTACCTTCAGCATGAAGGACTGCCTGGCATCGTTGGCGCATAGAACGGATAAGCGTATTGATTTCGGCTTGTGGAATGTTGTTCCATTCCTGAATTAAGGCTTGTCTTAACTGAATGACGTTTGACGGTGGAATAGGGCGACGTCTAACACGCTGGTCCAAATTATCCCAAAGGTGTTCAATGGGATTCAGATCAGGGCTTTTGGCAGGCCAGTCATTAATAAATGCAATGTTATTCGCTCTGAGGAAATTCACATTGTCCCTAGCTGTATGGCTTGTGACATTATCATGCTGAAAAAGAGTGATATTGGCATTATTTTGAAACAGTGGGATAACGTGCCTCGCAAGAATTTCATCTCGGTAGCGTTGGGCATTCAAATTCCCTTCGATAACGACGAGATTAGTGCGAAAGCCATGTGCAATGCCCGCCCAGACCAAGGCAGAACCCCCACCCCCAAAACGATCTCGTTCAAGTACGCAACAGTCGACATAAAGTTCATTTCTCCTACGGTATACTCAAACCCTGCCATCACCTCGATGAATGGAAAACCTGGACTCGTCAGAGAAAAGAACGCCATTCCATTGTTGTCTAAGCCAGCGTTGGTGTGTACGTGCCTAATTAACACGATTTACGCGGTGACGTCGCGTCAAAACACAACCAACGTATGGACGACGTGCACGTAACCCACCCTCGCGCAAGCGATTGCGCACAGTTTGGGCAGATATACGGTTGTTATGTGTACCAGGGGTGTTAGCAGCAGTGGCTGTGGCAGTTAGGAAGCGATTGCGCAGGTGGGTGTTCCGAATATAGCGGTCTTGGCCGTGCGTCGTGACGCGAGGACGTCCACTACGTGGTCGATCTTCCGTACGCCCTGTTGCTTGAAAACGTTGCCTAAGGTGTCGAATAGCACGAGTAGAACATCCAATATTCATAGCAACAGCATTCATCGTCATACCAGCATTAAGCATGCCAATGGCACGTTCGCGTAAATTTTGCGGAATTCTAGGCATATCAAAAATAAAGAAAACTAAAAAGAATTTAATTTTTTTCAACGTCTTTTTCTTATTGATATGAAAGTCTATAAAATTAGACTGAAAGGTTTCAAAAAATATACACGAATTATACTGGTCCGTGCATGCACGTGAAAATCGCTTTCAGCGGGTTTCTTCTGCAAAATGCTTTCAATCGAGTTAAAATTTGTTTTATCGGACACATAATCGTTCGCCCGAATATATGTAGGTCATCTGATATTTTGATTTTTTTTAATAACATTGCATTTGCACTTAAACACAGAGGAAGTTTCTTTTTTGGTTCAGTATACATGGAACAACTATGACACTTGCCAAAATAAGATGGACAGTTTGAGATATTCAACACCGCTCTCGAGCTTTTAGCCTTGCAATTAACGGTTCTAAAGTTCAACGGATCTACACAGACCTACGTGACCTAAGAAATGCAGCTTCGCATGATAAGGACAGAAAAATATCCCAGTTCGACGGTTACTTGAACCATGTACGTCTTGCCCTAGTGACAAGTTTCAAATCCTGATAAAACTACTAGTCACCAGGGCTTTGTTTCAACGCTGCGAAAAAAAAAGTGTCAGATTATCGATCCTAAACATACAGAAAGGTCAAGACTAGGGTGGGTGGGGTATTAGTATTGCTACTTCTCCACTACTTTGGTAGGTTCTGCTGGCATTTATAACAATATTTTACTGTTGAACAAATTTTATATCTCTAGCTGATATTTATACCCCCGCAAAACGAACGTTTTCGGGGGTATACTGGAATCAGCCTGTCTGTCCGTGTGTCCGTCTGTGTACAAAATACTAGTAATTTTGTGTCACAAACTACCCCTACAGTTTTCCTTCAATTGTATTGAAAATTTGCACATATATTGAACATGTATTGAAGGTTTGCAAGACGCAATTATCAAGTGTCAACTCCTCATGGTTGAGGAAAAATCTCTGCTTGATCTTGACACTTTTTTTGTTCTTAACATCCATCTGTCTATAAAATACTAGTAATTTTTTTGTCGCGAACTCCCACTACAGTTTTCCTGCAATTGTATTAAAACTTTGCACATACATTCATCTTACATTGAAGGTTTGCAAAACGCAATTTTCAAGTGTCAACTCCTCCTGGTTGAGGAATTATCTCCCCTTGAACTTGACACTTTTTTTTCTTAACATCCATCTGTGTATGAAATATAGTAATTTTGTGTCGCGAACTCCCACAACAGTTTTCCTGCAATTGTATTAAAACTTTGCACATACATTGATAATATATTGAAGGTTTGCAAAACGCAATTTTGAATTATTAACTCCTGGTTGAAGAATTATCTCCCTTTTTACTTAAACATATTTTTATTTCAGGGTCTCTCAAACATTACAAAGTCAAGGATGATGTTGTGTGCATGGATATCTCCCCTTTGACTTAAACATATTTTTTATTTCAGGGTCTCTCAGACATTACAAAGTCAAGGATGATATTGTGTACATGGATATTTGTATTGAAACTTTGCACATACATTGATCATATATTGAAGGTTTGCAAGACGCAAATTTCATGTGTCCTCCTGGTTGAGGAATTTTCTCCCCTTGGACTTAAACATTTTTTTATTTCAGGGTCTCTCAAACATTACAAAATCAAGGAAAAATTTGGTCTATTACAGCTATGACAAGTTCTGGTTTATTCTGCTTGTCAAGCTTATTTTTGTAAATCTTTTTAGAATTAAGATTATCAAAATCATTTCATATATTTTCAGGTGCCAATCTTGTATAAAAGCTGGTGAGGACAGGGACATTCATGTGGCAATTGATGGAGGTAAATGGTATGCCCTAAAGGTCCAGAAAGTTATTCAAGAATCTAACAGCAGTGCCACTAGTATAGACATTCCAGTGCTGCCTGTCAATGGATGGAAGAAATTCCCGTCTGGGCTAATACCAAGCTCATTCTGTTAGGGTATTATCTATGAGCACATTATAACAACAGCTAGACTAGTTAATAAAAAAACTGGTAAGGCAGATGCAGACATGTGTACTGATTTTAATACCACAAAGCCAATGAATAAGGGCCGTTAGTATTTTGTCAGTGGACATGTGACCCAAGTAATGGATCAGCGGAAAGAAAATTTTCATTTTTTCAAAGCATTTGTGATGGCGTCCTTCACACAGAATAAACAGTACCATGTGAGTATTACTTTGGTTATTGACAATGCTAAAGTGCTTGACGCATCATGTGACTGTAAAGCGTCAGCCATGGGAAGATGTAGTCATGTTGCCGCACTGTTGTTTGCAATTGAGGACTATGTTCTTCAATTTGGATACGATATACCTTCATGTACTAGCCAAATATGCACCTGGAATCTAGGCCGCAAAAAAAAAAAAGAATCCTCAACCTGCTTTCAAGCAACGGTATAGCAAAAAGGCTGCTCCAGACCGCATAGTGAAGCATGACCCTAGGCCTGAGGAAAGCAAAACTGAAAAGGAAGAGGAAAACTTTATAAACTTGTTTATTTCAACTTTGCCTAACTGTGGAAACCAGACTATGTTTGAAAAAATGTTGGAACTAATTTTTGAGGACTATGAGGTGGACACAGATTATTTAAAGGATAAGGTGGAATGGGCTCTGAAGCAACAGTCTGAAATGACAGATCAAGTCCCTGTGGAAGTTCGAGGCACTGAGGCAGATGCTGAATTATGGCAGCAAGCCAGGTGGTATAGAGTTACCGCATCAGTAGCAAAAGATGTAGCGGTGACAAATTCGAGACGTGGCGTTTTTAACCCTCTGAACAACAACCTTTAGGGGGTCTAGACAGAATCGACACTGCTGCAATGAAATATGCGAGAAAGCATGAAGAGGATGCATTTAAATTATACTTACCACCAGGCGGAGAAAAGAAGTCAAAAACTGGTTTTTGGATAAATCAACGATATGTGGGATTGGGATGCAGCCCAGATGGTATCCTAAGAAATAACGTTGATGATATTATTGGAGTGATTGAGATTAAATGCCCCCATGTGCTAGAAAACATCTCTCCTTTCAATATTAAAAACTTGAAGCCAAACCAGAAGAGAAATTTATGCTACACAGTTGAAAAAGGTGAATGTAGACTTAAGAAGACACACAAGTATATGTACCAAGTGCAAATGCAGATGGCAATTTGTGAGTTTTGTGACTTTGTTATTTGGTCACTAAAAGGAATTGCGATAGAAAGCATAAGTAGAGACAGGAAATTCTGGGACTCTTTGTATCCTAAGCTTGAAGCTTTTTATAAAAATTACTCTGCTGCCTGAATATTTTGAAATGCGAATACCACGTACACTGTTGCCTGTGTCTTTACAGTAGAGACAGCGACAAGTAATATAGATAAAACCCAGTTGCACATATACAAATGTATACTATTAGTTCTGTATTAGGTGCATTACCACCCAGTCCCTTGTTTTACAACGCTTTGGAAATGGCCCTTTGAACACATAGTGGAAAAAGGAGAAAATGCTGATAACCAGCATTTTCTCATTTTCCCCACAATGTTTTCAACCCTATCTTAAACCATTACCAAACAATCCCTGGTTTTTACGACCCTGAGATAGAAGCCTTTTGAAAACATTTTGGAAAAGGACAAAATGCTGATAACCAGCATTTTCTCATATTCCCACATTGTTTTCTACCCTGCGCTGGAAACTAATTTCAATTTTTGAGTTGCGTTTATTTTGTCGTCTGCAAGTGCTTTCAATTTTGACCAGTCTAAAATTTTGTCATTTGGTAAAGGGTTAAAGAGAAACATAGGTTTATTTGTCGTCTGCAAATGTTTTCAATTTGGACCAGTCGAAAATGTTTTTTTTTTGGGGGGGGGGAATTATATAGCAGGAGAAAAAAACTGTTTAAAAACATTGTAGGAGAAGATGAAAATGGTGATGACCAGCATTTTCTCCCATTTCGACTATGTTTTCTTCTTTTCTGAAACAAGTTCAATAATTTTGAGCAGTAGCATGTACCACTATACTGATTTTAGATCTGTATTGGCTGCTATAACCTTGAACCACAGAACCCCTAGTTTTAATGATCAAGGTGATCATGAGCATGAAACCATATGAAAGAGTGGGAAAAAAGAAAATGCTTGGTGACCAGCATTTTCTCCTTTTTTATTCACAATGTTTTCTACTTTCTTTAAAGCAGCTGCAAACAAGAAATTAATTACCAAAAACACGAAATTCCTTTTTCAAATGGAAAAAAAAAAAAACATTGTGAGAAAAAGAGAAAATCCTGATCACGTACATTTTCTCCTTTTCCCACAATGTTTCAAAGACCTTATTTCACTATGGCATAAAAACCCAGGCTTGAGTGGTTACAGTGCTCCAAATACAGGGAGTGATTTTGCTTTCACAATTGAAAAAAAAAAAAAAATTCTCCGCTAAACCCTATGACTGTTGTGGGTATTCATTAGAATCGGTTCATCGAGATCACTCTACAAGTATGTGCTGGCTGATCTCAGCCTATGATTTCTTTGAAAACAACATTCTGTCACTTTGACTATAGATAACACAAATACAATGATCAGAGCCCCAAATGTGATTTTGAAATTGAAATATTAATTATTATCCACTTAACCCTATGTTATGGGTACCCATTAGAATCGTCTCACTGAGACCATTCTAATGAGTACCCACAACATAGGGTTTGGAAGAGAAATAATGGATTTATAATACTATCACTCCATCTTATCTGGAGCTCTGCAATGATGCAGCCATTACTTTTCAGGTGTTCATGATACAAATTAGCAGAAATGGATTTCTTTCAATGAAATAGAAAGAAAGAATTAGTTATTAAAATACTGTGTTTTCATAGCTTGTCTTTATTGTAATCATTTAGTACTTACAAATGGTCGAGATAAAACAGGCATTGATTTCAAAACCACAATACATCAGTATTATTTAGTATTCTGATGAATTATTGCCTTTTGAAGGACATGTTTGAAATTAAATTTTTGTCTGGAAAAAGCTAACAAGTCTAGCAGTATGTTGTTTGGAAAGAGCTAAATCTATGCAGATGAATTCAACCCCTGTCAACTGGTGTGTACTGTGCAGATACTTTTTTAAGATGCATTTACCCTCTACCAAACAATCCCGACTACTAACAGCATTGAAAAAGAAAGTTTATGAAAACATTGTCGAAAAAGGAGAAAATGTTTGCTAACCAGCATTTTCTCCTTTTGCCGCAATGTCTTCTACCCTATCTAAAACATATTTATATTTGTGAGTCATACTGTCTGCTATTGAATGTGTACAAGTCTAATATTTTATTGTCTGATAATGAGTTAAATATCCTTTAAAAAAAAAAAAAGTGAATAAGGAAAAGACAGTATTTGTGGCCCAAACTTTTCCATCATCAATTCATCATGGACAACAGGTTCACTGCAATTAGAGATAAATTCCACAAGCTACATTCCATTGTCATATAATGCAGTAACCTATAAAACACTGAATTCTGATTATTTTACAATTGGATCTTGGTAATTTACCAAAAACCCTATCACATGAACCATTTAAGAAACAATCGGTTTGAGGACAAGAGGGACTTTTTACCAATAATTTTAAACTTCTTCATTCTCTCAATTGCCCTTTCAACATGGATCCTAACTCGTGCTATTCTCTTAGTAAGAATTTCTTCTGCAGCAGTCAGTCTTGTTCTTCCATTCAAAAAAGGTGGTATATTCAATTCTATGTTGTGCTGCTGTAGAATGTCTTTGATCAAAAACCCCCTATCAGCAATAACTAAATTCCCAGGCTCCATAAAGTTCACCATCTGTGATTTAACAAAAGTTTCTCTGTCTGAAATTCCACCTTCAAATGTATCTGATAGAAATGAGATGCCTCCACAAGGGGAAATAGCAACTAAACACTTCAAGGTTGTGTGGTTCTTTAAGTCGAACACATATTCCCCTGCTCTTATAAATTTCTTGCTGACTGAATAAAAATTTCAAAGCAATCAATTATGGCTCTGACATTTTTTAATGAATTAAAACAAGGTGGCAAATTCCTTTTAATCATGTTTTGATGGGAATTGTCTTTTCCTTATTCTTTCCGTTTTTTTTTTTTTTTTTGTGTAAGTACTGTATCCATGTGTTGATAACTACAGACACAGTGTTAACACTAATTTCAAATCTGTACGTAAGATCCTGATGAGGAAATGCCTGCCTAAGTTTTACCAATGTCGGAAAAAACTGGTTAATAGGTGACAGCTTCCTCTCTTCGACCTTTCTGTTCAGGCTAGGTGTTGTCTTATTCCCACGCCAGTAATTCAAGTTCAAGGGCTCATTACCAAAAGAGCTAAACAAGTGGTTAAATTGAAGAATTGTGAGGCCTTTGTAGAACTTAAACATTTTTTTATTTTCTGAAATTTTCTCATATGAGAAACGTCTTGCAAAGGCTTCTCCACCTCAACCTCCTTTCTCTTCTGAACCATCAAATTGATTTTACTGGCCAGCTCATTCTTGCAAATGAATGTGGTGTGTGTGCCTTGTGTCAGTGTTTCTTGGCATGTATTGATAGATGCATCCACAAGAACTTTTGAGGGTCTTTGATCTTCTGGTGATTCATCCTTTAATATAAACCAAAGTTTCTTTGTTTGAATTGTTTGAATGGTGTTTTACGCTGCTTTCAACATTTCAGTCATGTAACGGCAACAGCTCACATATTCATGTATTTCCTTGGTTTCACAAGAACTATGCTGGGGCTCAGAAGTGTCTTGCCCAAGGACACTCCAGTGAAAAACCCAGTTGAGTCCTACACTTTACTACTTAGCGACACAGGACAACTATAAAGAAAAAGGGATGAGATTCAGAATGAATCATATTCAGTATAAATAAACGGGATTACGTGTTTACCATGCAACAACGTTTTAGACTAGTCCTAATTGAAAGCATTTGCAGACTATAGTTTAAATGTAGCTCAAATGATGGAATCTGTATAAAATAACATGAAAACATGATGGGAAAATGAACAAATGCTGGTTACTCTTTTTTCTCCTTCACCTATCGTGTTTTTAAAAGACACTTTCTACTTGGGAGAAACTTTGGGGTGTGGTAAAGGCAAATGACAAATTATTTGAACTAGGTTCATGCTATATTTTGTTGTTAATCATTAGAAGAGCCCGAGACAGTAAGAATTACTACCCCAAACACAAGGTCTGATCTATCGATACAGCTATTTGGTATTTTGTCTACAATTTAAAAATACCTGTCCCAAGATGGAATGACCATAATTCAGTGTGCAGAAAATCTGCTATGAGGAATAACTTTTGACAAAAGTTACCTTCACTGTCTGAAATTCTTACATACTGATATCTGGTCTTGTCAAATAACCCAGAATAAGTAATCAGCAGATGTGTGTAAGAAAAAGTTACATTTACACTAAATATGAGCATCATAACTGGACTGTTCTGAAGTTAATAGAGGCAAATTATGTTCTTGCACAAGAAAATACACAGAGAATAATTGCAACAGGAAAATAATACGCCATCTTTCTTTCGACTTGGGCATAGAAAAACCCACCGATTTTTTTATCCCTGATTTTATAACTCTAGATGTAGTAACAAAATTCAAAAGATCTATCACCTGCTGGCCTTCCTTTTCTGAGGCACAAGGTTGCTCTTCAGTTGAAGACTTTGTATATTGAAGCGACACAAGTGCTTCTGATGCTTCCATAATTAGTTTCTCTGAAACTGGGTTAGCTCTCGGTGTTGGTGCTTTTTGCTTGTTACAAAGCTTGGTCACCTGTAAGATAACATGTTTAATTCAGTCACAGTCACATCTATACATCTATTGAGTATTTATCATGGCAATACAATATTTCATTCTCAACATTTATTTCGGAAAGCTAAATTTCAAAAACCTGCAAATGGTTTTGGTCTGTAAATTGTAAATACGGTTAGTGGGCTCAGGTCAGCCTACAAACCTTCAAATATATTGATAAAACTTGTAGGGTTTGATGATGAACACAATGTAAATGTACAAATATTTACTGGCCTGTGTTTTTTTTTTTTTTGCATGTTAAATTAATAATGTCATAAACAGGAAGTTATATGAAATAGTATTAATCGTCATTTTACATAAGTTAACTATCCATGCTCATTTTTCTTTTGTGATGCGATGCGTCAGGCATTTGGTCGAAAAGGTAAAAGGACGAACGAATTGATTTTTTTTTTTATATTAGTACCTGCAAAGGGGTAAAACTAGCAGGAATGGGGTCCGGATGCTCTTCAGTTGGTCCTATTTGGTTAACGAAGTGCCTACTAGTAGTATTGTATTTACCCGATCTGAGACAAAATCGGTCGCACTCCCTTTGCACTCCCTTTTCTTAAGATTTTTTTTTATTTCGTGATTTTTAAAAAAAAAATTTTTATTTTTATTTTTTAAATTTGAAATTTTAAAAAAAGTTTAAGAAAAAAAAATGCGATAATAAAAAAATGAAGAAGTGTCGTGAATGTAAAGAAGAATTACCAAACAATATGTTTAGCAAAAAACATGGAAGATGTAATCCTTGTAGGGCCTTTTTAAGACGAAAGATTAAAAGTACAACCAACAAGGGTGAGATTAATACAGTAGGATGGAAAGTCTTAGTTGCTTCATAACAAACTAACTCGAATTAAAATAAAATAAAAATTTATTTAGAAAAAAAAAAAAAAAAAAAATTATTTCTATATATATATATATATATATTTTTTTATTTCTATAAAATTTTATTTACAAATTTTTTATTAAATTTTTTTAAATTTTTTTTATTAAAATTTTTTATTTTGTGATTTTTAACAATTTTGAAATTTTTAAAAAAGTTAAAGAAAAACATTGTGATAATTCAATGATGATGCTTCCAATGAATGAAACAACAAACATAATAAATGGGGAATCCATTCCTCAACCTGCTCTTTTATATGATAGGGGTTCAATAATAGATGAATATAAATATATAAAAGATGAGATACAAGAATTGTTAGAAATAAAAAGGCAAATGAAATTAGAATATGGTTTACGTCCACAACCAATTTACCAACAAGTTTTATGTCCACAACCAATTTATCAACCAATAATTGTACAACAACCAATTGCGCAACAACCTATGATGCAACAACCAATGATCTCAAGTGAATCACAGCTCCTCCAGCCATTGATGATGAAACTAAAGAACCTGGTGTTGGGTACCAACCAACCAACAGATGATGAATATATGCTCTTTATTGACGAGATAGATGCTTCTCGTGTACAGAACCTAGCTCAACAACCAATTGAACTACAACCAATTAGAGGAAAACAATTTTACTATATATCGTAAAATCATAAAAAAATATAACTTGTTTGTAAAAAAAGTTATATTTTTAAAGTGGGACCAAGCTAATGTTGAAAAACGTTGACCTAGTTAAGAAATCACCTTCAACTCCGTTTTCCATACCTTCTCATAAAAGAAGGTATAGTTGAAGTAAGGTGAGTAATGACACTACCATGATTAAACCATTTTTTATACTTCCTCATCGAAAACGAAAGAGGAAGTATTATTTAGTAAACAACCCTACAGCTTTTACTTAGCTTTTCACAAAACTGAAAATGGTAGTATATTATAATATCAAAAAATTTTACCTTGTTTTTTGAAAAAATGTTCCACGTGTAAAATAATTGTATAAAATACTTATTCTGTTTTTAAACAGCAGCCTTACAACTTTTTGTTTTTAATGTGTAAGAAATATGGTATTAACTTACAGGCTGTTAGCCTACAGTAGAGGTTACCATTTTGTGTTAGTAATTGGTATGAACTTACGGGCTGTTAGGCCTCGCCAGCGGTTCTTATTTTTTTCGGTATTAACTTACGGGCTGTTAGACCACGCCAGAGGTTACCATTTTGTGTTAGTAATAACATTCTTACAACAAGGAAGTAAGACCGCTTTATTATTATAAATAAAAATCATATTTTATACAATTATCATATATACATTTTTAATTTTTTAAAAAACAAAGCAAAAAATTATTAATATCATAACATACTACCATCATCCTCAAAAGTCCAGACTAAACTGGTATTATATGAGTAAGCGTTGTGAAATACTATGTCACGTGGTGTAAACTAATCCTTTTTTCCAATATTAACACTTTACAAGTCTAACTCTATCAAAATAGTTATGTAAGAGTGACGCACCCTAAGGTTGTTTGATCTTGAAATAAAGTTTATGATGTCGCATTCCTTTATTTCGAGCGGTCTAGGAAAAACTACACAGGTAGCAACCGAGCTTTTATTTGCAATAATAGAGTAATCAACCTGCTCTGTTCCGTTTACCATAATATTAACTTTTACCACCTCTGGTATATTAGGGTCTTCGTTAACAAACACTAAACTACCTCTTATAATTCTACCCGGCGCACTCATACAATAACCTCCCATACCATGGTCATTGCCTGAAGCACCATTACCAAATGAAAACTCATAATTACCGTCTCCTATTGGTCCATTTTCTTCGGCACACACGGATATAATAGGTTTGTTAAATCTCATCATTCCATCTACGTAAGCCTTAGTTGCCCCGTCTTGTGGATCCCTCGGGTCTCCAATATCTTTTAAAAAGTTATCATTCATATCGATATCGCTAACAGCAGAAAAAGTTCCTTGTGGAGTTTTTAATATCGCACCACTCCCTGAAGAACGTTTAACAGCTTCTATATTGCTGTCTACGTAATACTTATTTACAGCTTTAATGGTATTCTAAAGGTTGACCAACGTTGGAAATCGTAAATTCACTCATAGAAATGTCAGCAACGGCTATATACCCACCACCTACATGAACAAAGGCTCGATTAGCATTATCTACATATCTTTTGGTTGCTGCATCTTGTGGCTGTGTGGGATCTATAAGATCTGTTAACGAATACCCCCGCATATTTATATTTGTTTGAGCTAAATATATATCATCAGAACGCCTAAATGGTCCTTTAATATTATCCACATAATTTTTAGTAGCAGCTTCACTCGGTTCTGTTGGGTTCCTAACGTTTCTTATCGGATTAAAACCCATATTTAAAAATCCAGTAGCATGATACCCTCCATTTTCTTTTAAAAATCCTTCAACAGAACGGTTGTCAACATAATCCTTAGTTGCCACATCTTGAGAATTTAGTGGATTACTAACCCTTGTTAATGTATTACCATTCATGTTTATAGAACCAGTAACAACAGTTGTTCCATCTTTACGTAAAAAATTATTATTTATGTAAGCGAGTGACACACCATCACCGATTGTGTCATCATCTTCCATTCTTCCAAATTTGTTAACAGGCATTTTTTATAATATTACTAAAAAAGTTTATTTAAAACATTTTGGAATTTATTCTTCGAGCCTAACTCTTTTAGAATGTACAAACATAAATGACCGCAAAATACTTGCCCAGCTTGTTGTAATTGATCAGTATTGTACTGTATTGGGCTTTTTAAATACTCTCGAATTTCAATAGGTGGTTGTATGCCATAACTGTCAAAAGAAATTTTAGTTTTACCATTTTTATACCAAGCGACCCAATGTGTACCAGGTCCACCACTTTTATCAAAGTTTACTATACCACATTCTTTTTTACTCGGTTTTCTCGGTAATGTATCTAGTAAAAAAACTCCTCTAAAATAAGGAATCTTTAATCTTTTAGCTGCATCTTCCAATTCGAAATTGTTCAACGATTTATTTGGTAAAATTACGTTTTCAATCGAAATATTTGACATTTTTTATAGTTAAATATTTCTAATGCCTTTATTATCAACCCATGAATTAAATTCATTGGGATAACCTTTCCACTTTACAAGAGATTTCTTTTTTCCTTTTTTAATAACCTTTTCTATTCTATACAGCTCTTGACTGGTTTTCTGCAGTTCAGGTTCATAAAAGGTACCTTGTATTTCTTCTCCATTAAGATCCTTAATTTTATATGTTACAGGTGATGTAAGTTTTACTTCAGAAACTGTAAAAACCTCCTCAGTCCATCTTGTTGTATAACCTTTCTCAAAAGTCTTTTTCTTTTTACTTATCCTTACTTTGTCTCCAACGGAAAACTTAGGATTTATATCTTTTATTTCGAGATGATAAGGGTAAAGATTTCTCCAAACTTTTGTTTCATTTTCTTTTTTACTAGCATTTACTGGAGTCATCTTAATAGATGAATGCCTCGTGTTATTATATTTTTTAACGAGATCCGGTAGCACATTGATGTAAACGTTTGTGGAGTTAGCGGAAAAATACTTCCACATTTTTTCTTTCATTGTTCTAATCCATCTCTCAACCACACTAGATTTTTCCTCATTTTCAGTAGAATACAATATAACCAAGTTTTTAACATCTTTGTTATAAAACTCTTTACCCTTATCTACCCACATTTTTTCAGGTTTTCTCTCCTTAAAAATACTTTTTAGTGCTATAGCAACAGATTTTCCTGTTTTGTCTTTTAATGGTACTAACCATCCGTATTTAGAAAAGATGTCAATGGCAGCGAGAAGGTATTTAACACCACGATTAAACTTAGAAAATGCTTGCATATCTACTAAATGAACAGCCCATATCTTATCTATACCGTTTACTCTAACTCTCCTTTTCTTAAATTTTCTTTTTACAGGTTTATGTAATTCTTCCGCTAAAATTTTTATCGTGTCGAAATTTTTTTTTTCACTCCCATTCCAAATTTCATCTTCGTTCCAATGAGTTTACTTACCAAACCCCTTTCCGCCCTTTCTCTAATATTAGGATTGTAAATACCTTTTAACTCTGTTAGCATATTTTTATCACATATTTCATTCCTAGTTTTTGTATCATCATGCTTAAGATAGCAAACATCATGATGATAAGCAGCTTGATCTACTCTATTTATAGGTCTACTCCATTCCTTTGGTGTTAAATCTGGATTGAGTCTTTTCTTTAATTTAGTGCCTGGCCCCGTAAAATTGTGACCAGGGAGATGCATTTCAACAGGTAAATTATTTATAAATTTGTTTAATATGCTACCGCCAGTTTTTTTTTTTTTTTTTTCTCCTTTTATAAATTGTGTTTTAGTTATTCCACAAACCACACATTTCCCCTGCATCATATTTCTTCCATTTTTAGAAACAGCATATTCTATATTGTTTGTATCAGTATGTTTTTTTACATTTAACGCAATACATTTTATATATAAAAAATTAAAAAAGCTATATAAAATGGATATTATAAACTTATCATGGAATGAAGTAGTATCAAAGAGATTTAATCACTCCCTTTTACCAAAAAGTACTAGAGGTTTAATTATAGGCAAATCAGGATGTGGTAAAACTACTTTATTGTTAAACCTTTTACTCAGACCAGGTTGGCTTGATTACAATGATTTGAGTGTTTTCGGAAAAAGCCTTTTTCAACCGGAATACCGAATACTAAAAAAGGCTTTTGAAGAAAAACTACCAAAAGAATGTATCTTAAGGTTGTTTAACATGCGTGATGAGATACAAGAACTAAACATTTTACCAACAGCTTTAGTTGAAGAATGGATTAAGACGATTAAAAACAAATCGGATATAAATTGCAACTTCTTTGAAAATGCGAGTGATGTACCTGATCCGAGAGAGTTAAACTCAGAAAATAAAGATTTAATGATTTTTGATGATTTACTTTTAGAAAGGCAAAATAAATGTGAGTGTTACTACATTCGAGGAAGGCATAGTAATGTTGACTGCTTTTACCTCTCACAGAATTATTTTAGACTACCGAGACAAACTATTAGAGAAAACGCTAATTTTATTTGTCTTTTCCCACAAGACCTAAAAAACATTAATCATATTTATAACGATCATGTAGGTGAAGATATGCCTAAGAACGAGTTTAGAAAATTTTGTCAAAAGGCATGGGAAAGACCTCATGGTTTTGCTATCATTGACTTAACCAGTAAAAAACATGATGGGAAGTATAGAAACGGTTTTGACAATTTTTACATACAAAAGTCAATATAAAAAAAAATGAAAAATAACTAAACACAAAATTATAAATATTGTCAACAATGGCAGGTATAAAAAAATATATAGATAATTGCAAACATATTTTCAGATCAATACGTTTAGATTTAAATGAAAAAAGAGAAGGTTTTACAAAACATAATTTAAAATTAATATTAGAACAAATGGGAATAACATATGTTATTACTGAAAATGATCACGAGTATTTTAAGTCTGGAAAAAATATTTAGTAAATATATTAACAAGTAACTTAGAAGAACGAATGGAGATTATGCAAAAAATATATCAAAAAGAAGATCATGAAGTTAGAATTATAAAATTGTTGTATGATTTTTATTTTAATGTATATTATATTATTAATATTACATCTGTTTGTTATAATGATGAGATGGATGAAGATGATATGATAGAATTTTTTAATGATTTTTATAATTGTAATTTTGAAAATAGCATGAAAGATGAGTTAGAAGAATGCTTTAATATTGTTTGTGAACATTTTAAAATATAAAAAAAAAATATTTAAATATAAAAAAATATTTAAATATTAAATTCATACTTCATAAAATGGAAGATCTTTTAGAACAAATTGTAAAAAATACAAACCATAAAACATCATTTCAAATTATAGTAAGCGACAACAAAACACGTTTTAGAACAAGGTTTAATCCCCCAATTCAGCTGGAAAAGGATAAAGTATATGAAATAGCTTTAGTAAACCTTGAAACATACTACTCTTTTCCAAACATTGATGAAACAAACAATATATTCGTTTATTCTCCAGACAATGGTAATTCATGGGTTAAAATTAAAAAATTAAACGAGGCTTACCTGTAAGGTGAAGTTTGATTGTAATTCCATGAGTCCAATAATAGATCATGAGGAATTAAAATGAGATGCGAGCCGCGCATGCGCAGTCAGTTGTTAAAAGCATTTTATCAATGTTGTACAATAAAACCACAAAGCGTACCCTACTATGTTTTCCACTATTTAGGTGAGGGTGGGTGGAGGGATTTTAATTCCTCATGATCTATTATTGGACTCATGGAATTACAATCAAACTTCACCTTACAGGTAAGCCTCGTTTAATTTTTTAATTCCATTTCGCCCAATAACGATCATTTCATTCATTAAAATGAGACTTCAAAGCTACAAGATTGATAAAATGACAAAAGCCGTGAAATCTTACCAGTATGAACAACATATGTTGTGATGATACTTTAAGCCATCAATACTGCACTCTGAAATGCATCATCCTTAACAACCTTTTTGTGATAAAACTTTGTGAATGTACTTTCCTGTGACCAACCCGCTGTTTTCATAATATCCTGTATTGGCACTGCCTTTGCTTTAGCTTTAGATGTTACTGCTGACCTTACACTATGAGCCCCAAATAATGTAATGTCAATACCAGACCTATACATAACTGTTTTAATCCATCTTGCAATTGTGTCTTTCGTGACTGGATGGTTAGGTTTAATATAACTTAGGAGTAAAGAGTCCTCTTTCCCCCTTATAGCCCTAGTCCTGGCTAAATATTCCTTTAACACAAAATAACATAACCTTCTGTCAGGTGGGTATGCTTTTACCCTGAATAATGAACACTCAAAGCCAGGCCGGCTTTGCTTAACTAAACTTGAAAAACCCAAAATATATTCTGAACTAGTTTTGTGTAACTGTTTAACTGTCAACTTGTGTACAGAATCAATCCGTGCTGCGTTTGTCAAAGCCAATAACATGACAAGCTTGAGAGTTAAATCTTTCAGAGATAAATGTTTCACTGGAGAAAGTTTACGGAGATACATCAAAACCTTATCCACATCCCAAATACATTGATACCTAGCCTTGGTAGGACGACAGTTAAAAACACCTCTCAAAAATCTGACTACTAGTGGATGAGTCCCCGCAGTGAAATTTTGAAGCCTAATTCCAATTGAAGATAAAGCAGACCGTGCTATGTTTATAGAACTGTATCCCAAACCATTTTCAAACAAATCTGTCAAGAATTCATTGACTTCATTCACAGAAGGCGAAAATATATCAATTTGTTTCTCACAACAATATTGTATCCATTTTTGTATATAAGTTTTGTATCCCTTTTTCGTGGAGCTGCGCCATGAGGACATAATAATGTCTGTTGCTTTAGTAGAAAGTCCCCTGCTTGTGAACACACTCCTGATACACGACAGGCTATCAGCACAAGTTTGTCTGCTAATGGGTGACTCTGTTCTGAATGCTGTAAAGTCAAGAGATGTTTTGTCTTTGGCAGAATAATTGGAACATCCACTAGAAGTTTCATAAGGGGACTGAACCAGATCTGTGTTTCCCATAATGGCACAATAATAATGGCTTGGGCTTGATTCTCTTGGATTTTCCGAACGCAGCAATTGATCAAACTGAAAGGTGCAAAAATATATACAAGTTTAAACTGCTGCCAATTTACTGTAAATGCATCAATAAAAGCAGCTGAAGGATCAGGTTTCCAAGCACAATATGTTTTTAATTTCCTATTTAATCTTGAGGCAAATAAATCAATACATGGCTTTTGCCATATTTTGCATATCTGCTCAAAAACCTGGTCATTAAGTTCCCATTCAATTTTATCATTAAATTGCCGAGAAGGGGCATCTGCCATATTTGTTTTTCCCGGGATATGTGAAATTGATATCCAAGCACTGTTCTAGTAACACCACATCCATATTTTGCGAGCAATTTTATTGCAGTCAAGCGATCTAGTGCCACCCATGTTTTCTATGTAACACACTGCAGTTGATGAATCGGATAAAATTTGGATATGCAACCCTGCAAGTTTGTTGGATAATGCCTGCAAGGCAAACCAGATAGCCATAATCTCAAGAACATTAATGTGATATTTTTTCTCTTCTTCTGTCCAACGTCCGCCAAACTCCTGGCCCTCATATACAATACCCCAGCCTTGAGTACTAGAATCTGTTTGCACAGTAACATCAGGGGCATGCATCGAAATACGTGGAATCTGAGTGTCAACATTTAAATACCACCACATTAATTCTGACTTCATGCTTGTCAAAATTTCCATGATTGCATCAAAATTTCCACAACTTTTCTTCAATCCAAATATTTTTCCCATTTCTAATTCCCTATAAAACAGTCTACCATATTCTACTGCTGAAAAAGCAGATACTAGGAGGCCAGTTACTTTTGCAACTTGTCTAATTGTTGCTTCTTTCGAATTTATCAGTAATAAACATTCTTTCTTGATTTTCTCCTTTTTCTCGACTGGCAAATATACAATCATTTTTTCAGAGTCAATAATATTTCCTAAATATGCAATAACATGGGTTGGTATAACCACCGATTTTTCTTCATTTAACATGAACCCTAAACTCGTCATAAGTGAAGCAGTATCTTTAAATGCACTCTCACATTCCTGATATGTATGGCCACCTAACAGGCTATCATCGATAAAACCAGTACAAATATGCCCATCATTTCTTAGTTTAGCAAAAACCGGCTTCATCAACTTGGTGTATTTACGAGGTCCGCAACAAAGACCATTTGGCATAGCAGTAAATTGAAAAATCTTTCCTTTCCATGTGAACCGAAGATATTTTTGATGTTCTTCTACAATCGGAACTGAATAATAAGCATGCTTAATATCTATGGAGCAAAAGAACATGTCTTTTGTGACAAGTTTTAATGCCATTTCAAACGTATCCATTTTAAAATGTTGATAAACTACATGCTCATTGATTTTTTTCAAATTTAGAATGAGTCTAAATTCACCATTTTTCTTTTTACGGAGAAAAATTGGCGACAGAAATTGTCCCTCTACAAATTGAACCTCCTTAACCACTTTTTGGGCTAATAATTTATGTATTTCAGCCTCAATAATTTCTGATTCAACTTTATTAAATACTTGACATGGCCTATATGTGGGACTTTGTACAGGAGGAATGCCATCTATGAATTCAATATGAAAATGTTGTACCATATCAATTACACTTTTATCTGAAGTTAGCTCTTTCCATGCAAAAACGAAATATTTCAATCTACCTGCTTGAAACTGCTTGCTTACCTTTTCTAATTTTTGGTTAGTCTCTGCCCCCCCTCGGCGCTGAGAGTTTTTTCTCTCCTCATTAAGTGGTTGGTAATAGAAGCTTCCAGAGTAATTTCCTCTACCTCTCGGGTAGGGACGAAAACGATTATATCCTCTAACTCCCGATCGACCCCGTGGGCCTCCTCTTCTATTAAAATGGACCTTGTTTCCCATACGACTACTATCCTCAATCTCCTTGATAGTTTGAGAGACATCGTCTCCGAAAAGCCAACCAGTATAAGGAATATTATGATTACAAAGCAAGCTAAATTCCTTCTTGAGCTCAGGCTTAACCAAATCTCTCCTCACCATACAATTTTGATAGTTGGAATGACCCAACAGGGCTAAGGAATCATTAATAGTGTCAATCACATTGCTAATTTCACTGCCAGCTCCTGGCTGCGACGATTTCAATTCTTTCTCTACAGCTACCAAACTAGTAACAATGTTAGCCAACTTAATAGAAGCTTTAATGACTGATGTTGCACTTTTCTGTAGTTTACTATCCACAGTCTGAGTATTTCTAGAAATAATGTCCCAAATAGGACGATTCATCTTAACAGTCTGAAGCCCAGCACAATTAGACGGTCTGAGAGTGGCTTCATCCTTTACCAGTTGCTCATACTGGCCTTCATCCATACCTTTTCTAAAAAGGTCAGTCAAATTTGTGGCCAAACTTTCATCAATAGCATTCCCACAATTTTCAACACTTTTAAATCTCTTCGCAAGTCCTGAAAATCTATCCTCAGGCTTCTCTGAAGATACCCCTCCAGCTCCTGCACCAGAAACAGATGGAGGTGGGTCCGGGATTTCCCCGTCAGAATAATCCTGCTCATTATATTCTTCGCAACATTCATTCTCATAGCCATAGCTATCAAAGGTCCATGAGCCTTCGATGTCGTCCATACGACGCCCAAGTTTTTCTATTTCAGTCCTCGACTGGACCTGCGCTTCCTGTATAGATTTAAGAATACTCATCATGACATCGTCATGACCCAATTCATTCTTATTAGACGGCCCCGGTGCAGCTACTTGTGCAGGTTTAGCATTGTAAGATGTCTTCTTGTTAGAACTTGCTTTTGTTTTCTTAGAATCGTCCTTAACCGGAGCGTCTTTCGGATCTTTGTCCGCCATTTCAAAACACGTGGTCCGCTCGTTCACACATAAAATATGAAAAGAAATATTGTTCCCGATATCGAACAGCGTCCGATATGAGCGGAGTGGCAACAAGGAATAAAAATTCCAAATAATCAGCGAACCTCGTCCGCTTAGCCACGATATCCAACAGAAAATTGAATATAATTTCCTTGTTTCTTCGATAAAACAACCGACACCGGCGGAAACGCTAAGCTCATTGACTGCGCATGCGCGGCTCGCATCTCATTTTAATGAACGAAATGATCGTTATTGGGCGAAATGGAATAAGAATACCTTAAGGAAGTTATGACCTTGTTGGCATTAATGACACCATTCACCAGGAAATGAGAAAAAATGGTCATTATGATAGAGTTAATGAAGGGTATCCTATTAACTTTTCTGCAAACACCAATACCCTAAAGTCTATTATTACCTTAGAAGATGGTTATCAAGTAGATTTTAATCAACCAAGCTCCATTGCCAAAGTATTAGGATTTACTCGCGCTAAATATACACAAGGATTTTACGAGTCAGAGAATGTAGTGAACATTCTTAGTATAAATAGTTTGCTTGTTAACATAGATATTATTTCAGGAAGTTATGTTAATGGTTCAACAAAAACACTATTTACTCTTTTTTCCCAGATGTTGCACCCGGATATAAGATAATTGAGTCACCAGTTAATTTAGTATACTTACCAATAACATTAGATGAAATACATAACCTAGAGTTAAATATTACGGATCAAGATGGCAATTTACTAAATCTTAGAGGTGAAAATTGAACAATTAGGTTTCATATTAGAGAAGCGAGATGAGGGACCCAACTAGGATCGGTAGATCCCGGGTAGCCAAGTCTACCCTTTGTTTGTTTGGGCTATATAAAAAAATAGTTATATATAAAATGACGAGTTACACTAATGTTAAAGTAAATATATCGGAAGGACAAAAGGAAAAGCTTCAACATGCTGTTAAAGCTGGTTGTCCAGTAAGTATTCGTTTAGGTCATGAAGATTTACAAGGTAATGATGTTTTAGCATTAACCAATTCACAAGCAAGAAAAATGGCTAAAGCCTATGAGGATGGTAAGGGTATCACAATCAAAATGAGTGCAAAACAACTTAAACATAATAGGTTTTCTCGGAATGTTGGCTGGGTTAGCTGCTAGAGCTTTACCGATGCTTGCAAGAACCGTTTTACCAGCTTTAGGTGTTGGTGCTCTTTCTGGATTAGCCTCAACAGGTGTACAAAAAGCAATGGGGTCAGGTCTTTATCTTAAAAAAGGAGGATGTGTTTGTCAAGTTGAAACTGATGGTTCTGGATTATACTTAAATCCATACAAAGGTAAAGGATTAGAGTCTGTTGGTGATGGGTTGTATTTAAAGCAAGGAGGAAAAATGTATGATGGAAAAGGACTTTTACTTGGACCTAATAGTCCATTTGCTAATATCCCTATCCTAGGAGCTATATTGTAATTCTATAAATATTATTTACAACAAAATAAAAATGGATATACACAAATTTGTTATAAAACCTAATATTACTACTCAACATAAAACTGTATTTTGGAAACCTGATTTACATGGAGTAAGATATCCTCCCTTAAAGCAAGATCCTCTAAAATGGAAAATATACTCACAAGTAACTATCAAGATTCCTCCTCGTGATGGCATGAGACTTTCGCTAGGATTTGGTTATATAACTACACGAGGAGTTGTAGTGATATCTGTTAGTAATAAATGGAAAGATAGTTTAACCATTCTTAATGGGGCACATCTTGATAACGAGGCTAATGATATCTTAGTCTACATTTATAACTTCTCACAAAAACCGATTGAAATACCTGAAGGAGAGTTATTCTGCTATCTAAAATATTTACAATCTTGACATAAAAAATTATTATTTTAATAAAAAATGACAGATACAGATCAAGAACATCCCTCTAAAAAAATCTATCCTCCGTTACCTCAAGAAAGAAATAATCCAAGCGCCCCACCTATCGAGATGCACGCAATGGGTTCCTCACCGAGGTTCGGAGGTGAAGATGACAAAGGTCATTCCTATCGTTTACAAAAAATATCTGAAGTACAAAAGTTTCTCGAAAATGAAATTCAAAAAAGAGATGCCTTAGCTAAAAAATATTTTAGAGCCGCAAGAATTGTTGACAACGTTGACACAGTTTTGATCACGATAACCATGACTTCAGGAGCAGGTGGAATCGGTTTACTATCTACTATTGTAGCTATTCCAGCTGTCATAGCATTAGAAGCAACAGCTATTGCAACTGGGTTACTTTCAATAGTAGGTAAATATGCAGTAAGAAATTCGAGAACCAAGGCAGAAAAACATCAAAAGATTCGAATGATAGCTGATGCTAAGCTTGATACAATTGCTTCACATATATCCAAAGCTTTAACTGACAATCATATCTCTGATGATGAATTCAAACTAATCATGGAAGAATTAGAAAAATATAAAAGCATGAAGGAAGAGATACGTACCAAGATCAAGAAGAAGATTTCCTCAGAAAACGAAGAAAGCTTGATCGAAAAGGGGAGGCAAGAAGCGCGTGAGTCCTTTCGGAGGTTGGTTGAGAAGAATCATAACACTTCCTCAGCATAGTAACAACCCAAGAAAAATTTATTTTTCATGCAACTGTAGTTATGAAACGTGTTAAAAAACTATGATAAAAACTATGTTAAAAACTATGATAAAAACTGTCTCGCCTTTGTCTTGACAAAGGTATGTTAAAAAATTATTTTAGTAATTAAAAAAATGTCTTTTTTAAAAATCGCTGATCCTGCAAAAAGGGACTTAATTGTAAAAGAGTATCTTGAAACGAGAAAGAATATTCGGGATAATCTACTAGCAGAGAGAACAGGTAAACAAGAATTACAAGCCGATCTTTCAAAGTTTATTACACCTTTTACGGAAACACAAAAAGCTGCAGCAAAGGAGATTAAAGAAGAATTTATACCTATTAAAGAAGGTATCGAACAGTTGCCGCAAGCTATTAATCTACCAGCTTTTCCAACAATAGAAGCTTATAGCCCCGGAAAAAAACCAATTATTGAGGAAGCGGTTGGTTTTGATCCCGAAAAAATTGAAAAAATAAATTTTATTGGACCAATACCATTCGAGTATCTAAATAAATCTGATACTGATAAAACATTTGGATTACGTGCTGAAGATGGTAAATTTTATATTGGTAGAAAAATGGTTGTAATTAGTGGTAATGATATTATTATTGGTAACGATGTATATGAAGGCACACCTGGTTTATGGAACTTAATCACATCTAAATATCCTACGCGGGCTGCTAATAAAAATTATAATGAAGAGGATCTTGATAATTACAAAAAGATAATGGTTAGAACTAGTGCTATTAATGAAGATAACGATCCGGATAATTCCTATCCTAAATCTTCTAAATCACTTAAATGGAGATTTATACTTTCTAAAATTTGGAAAGATTCTAAAGAGTATGAAGGAAAGGGTATCGTTGTTATCCCGTGTGACCCTAACGCATAAATAGAAAAACTAGATCTTTTATTGGCAAGTAAAGAAGCAGGCAACACAGGTGTAAGAAACGAGATAGTGAGCATTTGTGATGAATTAAAAAGACAAGGTGTTTTAAATTTACGCGCTTATAAAAATTTAATGTCTATACTATAAAAAATGATCATCACTAAAAAACATGGATTTAAAAAAAGGTATTCATACGGTGGTGCCGGAATCTTTGACAGCGTTGCTAACTTTTTAGCGAGGCTTTTTACTAGTAGCGCAGCTAAACAAATTGTGTCTTCTGCCCTTGATGTAGGAAAAAGTGTAGCTAAGGAAGGTGCAAAGAAAGCTTTAGAGGTTGGAAAAAGTGCAGCTGTAGATGTAGGAAAAAAATTAGTTACAAAAGCTTTAACACCAAAATCAAAGAAAATTTTACAAAAATATAGCGCAACGCCGAAACCCGATGATACTCCTAAAACACAAGACATTAGTACATTAATAGATGGAAGTGCTATTGCTATTCAAGACTTAGTTAAAAGATTAAACAGTGGAGCAGGCATTAAAACAGTATGAAGAAAAATAAGTAAATTATATTCATTATATAAAAAAGAGAATGCAAAACTTAATATTTGATCGTGTAGTTTATAAAAAATATAATACTAGTTCTATTACTATACAAAATGCATCTTTATACCTAAAATATTGTGAGATTCTTGAAATTAATAACACGAAATATGGTTATAAAAAAGCTGTTGTGAAGTTATCTCCTGAAGAAGTAATCAAGATGAAAGAGATTGAGGAAAAGGTGAATGAACGTTTACAAGAGTGGAATTTATACCCCCAAATAACACTTGTATACGGTAATAGAGTTTATCCTAAAACTAAAATAGATAGACTCGACCAGCCTCGTCTGGGAACCGCAAAAAGCATTAAATTTGAAGGTGTGTTTGTTAATGATGAAAATAAGTCTTTCCCCCAGCTTTGGTTAGAAATTTAAGTAAAAGTAACACAATTATAATTTTTATTTATTTATTTAAAATCATAATTGTAATTATAAAATGGACATTTTAAAAATCACCGAACCAATTTCAAAAGATGATGTTATTGATGAGTATGAACACCATGAGTATGAACCGATCACAGGTGCTAATCTCAACAACTCAGGAGGAGATATTAGAATTAGTATCGAAACCCAAGTTATTTTTACTCATCCTAGTGAGAGTTATTTACTTATTGAAGGAAAATTAGTAAAGAATGTTGATGAAACTCCTTATGTTATAGGCACAGACGACACTAATATTGCTTTAACAAACAACGCCTTGATGCACCTGTTTAAAAAATATTAGGTATCAACTTTCAGGTATGGATATTGAATCTATAACAAATCCTGGGCAGGCTACTACAATGCTTGGATTGTTAAAATATCCAGATGATTTTTCTAAATCACAAGGGTTAAATCAATGTTGGTATAAGGATACAACAGTCAATGCAGAAGAACAAAATATAGGATGGGAAATAAGAAGACGATACATCATTAATAATGTTGATCCAGTAGGTTCATTTAGTTTTAGAGTTCCTTTAAAACATATATTTGGTTTTTGTGAGGACTATAATAAAATATTGTATGGAATGAAGCAAACTCTCACCTTAACAAGAAATAATGATAATGATGCAATCTTTCGAATCAATGCTGCTCCTGAAGGTAAAATTAAATTAGATAAGATATCATGGTTTATGCCACATGTGCTACCTGCTGATGGAGAGAAGATAGAACTTTATAAAATTATCGAGAAAAAAGAAAAAATACCAGTTGGATATAGAATGATAGTGTGACTCTATCGCAGTTCCTCAGACAAGATCATTTACCTGGAGACTTTCTGTTAAATCGTCTCCTGAGGTACCACGTTTTATCATTGTAGGCTTTCAAACTGATAAAAGTAATAACCAAAGACGGAATGCATCTATATTTAACAATGTAAATGTTAACAATATTTATGTTATGTTAAATGCTACTAGATACCCTGCGGTTGACTACAATCTTTCATTTGCTAAACAGCAATTTAGTAGAGCGTATGGGGACACTGCATTATTTAGATCTAAGTTTTATAACATGAGTGAATTGGTGTCGAACCCTAATATTTCTCCCTCAGATTATAGAACTCTATATCCTTTGTTTTTGTTTGACGTTTCTAAACAGTGAAAGATTAAAATATTCTGTTACTGATATTCAAATTCAGGCAAATTTTGCCGGAAATGTGAATGCAAACACAGAGGCATATGCTGTTATTATTAGCGATAGGTTAATTAACTTCCAGTCTGATGGAAATAAAATGAGTGTAGTGTATTAAGATATTTTTCCTATATAAAAATGATAAAGGTTACAGATTTAAAAAAAATTCTTAAAGAAAATAATATAAATTTCTGCTCATACTGGGATAAAAAGCGGTTAGTTGAGTTGGTGAAAGAACATGGATTGTTACCATAGGAGGAGTCACCTAAGTTACCTAAAAAAGAAAGAAGCAAAGACCCTAAGTTTGATAGATTAAAGACTATTATGCATAATCCTAAGAAAGTTCGTTTAGAGGATGTTGAAACTGGTGAAATAAAAACCTTTCCATCAATTTATAAGGCAGGTAAATTTATAGATCGCTGCCCAAAAACGATTGAGAATTGGAATGGGAGAACTTGGAATAATAAATATAAGATTAACATACAATAATTTCATTATGACAATGACAATGTCATAATGAAATTTTTTGAAACAAAAAAAAATTTCACTTAAGTTTTTTTATATATATATAAATGAGTTTATTTAATAGATTTACAAATGTAGCTAGACGAGCTGCGTCTAATGTTTACTCGGGAGCAAGACGACTAGCCTCAGCTGTTGTTCCGGAATCCATACAAAGAAGAATAACTGATTTTGGTAACTGGATAACTGGTAATGTGGAGTCGGCACAGATACCACAAGTGTTGGATGAAATTGTTGAACATGTTAGAGAAAATTACCCACCAAGACAGGAGTTACAGATTAGAGAGGGACCATCTGCTTTAGGAGGGTTTGCAGGACAATATGTAATAAATGGAAGTGGGGAAACAGATACGTATACGTTTTTGGAAAGTGCGCGTGATAATATGGTTAATATTATAAGAAATAATGTTGGAAAAAAAATTCAACTAGCTCTTAGATGTATTACGAGAAAAGTAAATGCACCTGAACTTACTTTATTAAATGTTTCTTTTTATTCAGGACATTATATTGTTTATGAGGGAACCGATATAGATGAACTTTATACAACTATGATGGAAAAAAATTTAGAAAAAATAGCGAAATTTCAAAGAGAGGGTAGTGATTGGGTAGTTCATAATATATTAACATTTGAGTTACACACAGTTGAAATTAATCCTTTAAGAGCTAATGGTTACTTACCTTTACCAGATTGGATCTCTAATAAGAAAGCAGTTATTAATATAAAAAATAAAGATGATAAATGTTATTTATGGTGTGTTTTAAGAGCATTAAATCCAAAAAATGACCATCCAGAAAGAGTTGATAAAGAATTAAAAGCAAAGGAGGGTAGCGTAAACATGGAGGGAATAGAGTATCCTGTTTCGTCTGCTGGTATCAAGAAGTTTGAAAAACAAAATCCTGAAATTAGTGTAAACGTTTTTGGAATAAGAGATTATGGTCGAAAAATTTATCCTTATTTAAATACTGATATTGAGAAAAGCAAACATATTGACCTTCTTTTTATTAAAGATGGAGAAAATATGCACTATACCCTCATAAAAAACTTTAATGGGCTGATGAGAACCCAAGTAAGTAATAATAGCGGTATAGAATATTGTAAACGTTGTTTAAATCATTTTGGTAGTATTAAACTTTTAGAAAAACAAAAACAATATTGTAATGAGCATGAGTCTATTTTAATAGAAATGCCATCACAAGGTACTACAATACGTTTTAATCATAACGCAAAGAAAATAAAGGTTCCTTTTGTAGTATATGCTGATTTTGAAAGTGTTTTAAAACCAATACACACATGCGAACCAAATCCGAAAGATAGTTATACTATACAAACTCAAAAACATTTACCTTGTAGTTTTTTACTGATGATATGTCTAAACCAATAGTAAGAAACTATACAGGAGAAGATGCTGGTGAAGTTTTTATAAATATGTTATCAAAAGATATTAAGAACCTTTATGAAAGATATTATCAAAACCCAAAACCAATAAATCTTACAATAGATGAACAACAAAAACATTCACAACAAAAAAAATGTTGGATTTGTGGTAATAAGTTTACAAAAGATAATATTAGAGTAAGAGATCATTGTCATTTTACAGGAGAGTATAGAGGTGCTGCGCATCAAGACTGTGATTTAAAAGCTAGTAAACCTAATTTTACACCAGTATATTTTCATAATTTAAGCGGATATGATGCTCATCTTTTTATAAAATATCTCGGTAAAACTAGTGGTAAGATTAATTGCATTCCAAATAATGAGGAGAAATATATTAGTTTTGGTAAAATCATTTGGGTTGGAGAAACAGAAAAAAAGAAAGATGCTATATATCACGAAATTAGATTTCTTGATAGTTTTAAATTTATGAGTTCTAGTTTGGATAAACTTTCATCTTACTTAGAGGAAAGTCAGTTAAAAATTTTAACAAGATATTTTACTAAAGAACAACTACCACTAGTTAGGAGAAAAGGAGTTTTCCCTTATGAATATTTAGACTCATTTAAAAAGCTTTATGATGAAAAATTACCACCAAAAGAAGCTTTTTATTCCACTTTAAATAAAACACATATTAGTGATGAGGACTATGCTCACGCTAAAAATGTATGGGAAGCTTTTAATATGAAAACTTTTAAGGATTATTTAGAACTTTACAATAAAATAGATGTGTTACTTTTAGCAGACGTCTTTGAGAATTTTAGAGATGTTTGTTGTAAAAATTATAACTTAGATCCTAGTTGGTATTATACAACACCAGGTTTGGCATGGGATGCAGCATTAAAAATAACGGATGTAGAACTAGAACTTTTGTCTGATCCTGATATGCTTTTAATGTTTGAAAAAGGTATCAGAGGTGGTGTTAGTATGTGTTGTAAAAGATATTCAGAAACAAATAACAAATATATGGGTGAATTATATGATTCAAGTAAACCATCAAAATATTTACTATATATAGATGCAAATAGCCTTTATCCTTGGGCGATGAGTCAACCTCTTCCTACTCATGGTTTTAAATGGATGACAGATAAAGAATTAGAAAATTGGCAGGATCATTCTTGTATATTAGAAGTAGATTTAGAATACCCTAAAGATTTACATGATTTACATAATGACTTCCCTTTAGCGCCTGAACGTTTAAAAATAGAAAAGGTAGAAAAACTTATTCCAAACTTAAATAACAAAAAGAATTATGTTTTACATTATAAAGCTTTAAAAACATGTGTTGATTTAGGTTTAAAAATTACTAAAATACATCGCGGAATTAAGTTTGAGGAAAGTGTATGGCTTAAACCATACATTGATACAAATATTAATCTAAGAAAAGCAGCTAAAAATAATTTTGAGAAAGATTTTTTTAAGTTGATGAATAATTCAGTCTTTGGTAAAACTATGGAAAATTTAAGAAATAGAGTAGAAGTTTATTTAGTTAATGATAGAGATAGAGCAAAAAAGCTTGCAGGAAGATCTAATTATAAGCATACTACAATATTTAATGAAGATCTTGTTGCTATTCATATGAAAAAGACTAGTATAAAATTTAACAAACCTATTTATTTAGGAGGAAGTATTTTAGATGTTAGCAAAACACACATGCAAAAAGCTTTGTATAATTACTAAAAACCAAAGTATAGTGAAAACGTTAAAATGTGTTATACTGATACTGATAGTTTTATCCTTGAAATAGAAACTGATGATTTATATAAGGATATAGAAAAAGATGTACTTGAAATGTTTGATACTAGTAATTATCCTAAAGATCACTTCTTTAGAAATTATCATAATGCAAGAGAAGTTGGAAAGTTTAAAGATGAGTTAGGTGGTAATATTATAACTAAGTTTGTTGGCTTAAGAGCAAAAACGTATGCATATAAAACTTTAGATGAAGAGGAAGATAAAAGATGTAAGGGAATGAAGAAGTCAGTAATTAAGAATGAATTAAGATTTGATCATTATAAAGAATGCTGATTTACAGAAGAAGATCAGTATAGGGCAATGCATGTATTAAGAAGTCGTGGTCATGAAGTATATACAGAGAAAATAAAGTTGCTTTGAGTTGTAAAGATGATAAAAGGTTTGTTTTGGAGAACAAGACTGATACATTAGCCTGGGGGGATACTAAAATTAATCAAATATGAAATATAATTATTTATATTTTATATTTCTCATTATTCCATTATTTCCATTATTCCTAAAAAAATTTGAAAAAAAAAAAATATTTTTTAAAACATAAATTTTTATTTCATTTTAATTCGAGTTAGTTTGTTATGAAGCAACTAAGACTTTCCATCCTACTGTATTAATCTCACCATTTTGTGATAGTGTTTCCACAACTAGAAGATCCTTTACTAACCCTTTATTAATGGAAGATCGCCAAGATGTTAAGCAATCTCTGTCCATAGGAGGAGGAAAGTCTTTGGAAAATATCTCATTGTGATCGTCTCTCATTAAGAGGAGATCAAGTTCTGTTTGGTTTATAAATAACCAGGGCCGCTCAGAAACCACTGTTTTGTGGTATTCATCTATTTCCTCCCTTGTTGGTTGTACTTTAATCTTTCGTCTTAAAAAGGCCCTACAAGGATTACATCTTCCATGTTTTTCGCTAAACATATTGTTTGGTAATTCTTTACATTCACGACACTTCTTCATTTTTTTTTTTTTTTAATATCGCATTTTTTTTCTTAAACTTTTTTTAAAATTTCAAATTTAAAAAAGAAAAATAAAAATAATTTTTTTTAAAAATCACAAAATAAAAAAAAATCTTAAGAAAAAGGAGTGCGACCAATTTTGTCTCAGATCGGGTAAATACAATACTACTCCTACTACATATGTACGTCCATTTCTTTACATTTTCGTGGGTGAAGTTCATTCGTTCACAAGCACGCACCCATCTTTTGCATGTTTCGAGGTCTTTATGCGGTTTAGGAAAGGGTATCCAAGTTACGCCTTGCATATAATCTCTCTCTCTTTATACCGTGTATCGCTTCTGCATAGACCATAAGAGCAGTGGCGCGTTGATCCTCGTCTTTTCTTTCTATTTTCCTTCTCGTTCTCCATTGTTAATAACGTTTTGTCCGCCGAATGTTGTCCTACCGAGATCGCGCATGCGCAATATTGATATGTATTTTTAGATTATACCACACTGATCGATAAATGCTATTCAGAAAAGAGATGGGGGTGAATGGTGGGAAGGCACTGCCATGCACTCACAGGGATGTTTTTCATTATGCCTCGTTGCAAATGATGAGGCGATTTGAGTGGAAATGAGGCACTGGTATTTCTGGATGAAACATTTGTCCGGCAGAAATATGACTCTCACCGACTACTTGAGGTGAGGGTGTAAGCTGTTTTTGGACCGGAGAGCGGATTGAGAGGAATCGCTGGCAGTAGTAATTGTACAAAGCAGTATAGTTTCTATGTTGCTAGGCAGACCTTTCACAGTAGACCATTCAAATATGAAGTGTTGCTTATTTCCAGCGAGCTTTGGTTAGACATGAAAACGAGGCGCCGCCTATGTGTCACCATTATAAATGACAGGGTATCCAGTCGTTTCGACACCCGGTCATTTCGACACCCGGTCAGTTCGACACTTTTTGGTCGTTTCGACTCCTGTTTTGGTCATTTCGACACCCCAAAAAAAATTTTGCAAAAAATGGTCGTTTCGACACCCGTTAATTTTCGCCCTTCCCGAATATTGAGAAAAAACATGTATTTTTTGTGCACAGTATGTTGTAAAATATTTAAATATAATTTTTGTTGCAGTATATAGTGAAAATACCCCCTTTGCCGATGTTTATGTTTACTTTTTTTGTTCTACTATTGCAGCCAGACAATCATCTTGGTTGATACAACGGTGGAATTGTATTTGCGGAGATTGGTAATTGAAGAAGACAGAACTGTTATTTGTTAGTAATAATAGAATCTCTTTATGTACTTTTATCTTTTTTCATGTTGATTGAATAAATGCTAATTATGAAACAAACTGTTGGTTAATTGGAATTGTTTCTTTTGATTTGTTTCAATTTGATAATTGTTTTTCGCAAATTATACCCACTGATTGATTGTTTGCTTAAATTTGTATAATGTAGTCAATAGAACTTTTAAAAAATGTCTTTAATTTCTTGAAAAGAAAAAAAAAAAAAAAAAAAGATAAAGAGTATCGGTAATTAATTTGAGTATTTAAACAGTTGTTTAGATAGGGGTCCCAAAAAGTATTTAAATTAGATGAAATTGCAATTAAGTTACATTTACTATATGTGCAGTTGGAAATAACTAGTTAACTTGAATTTGAAGTGACAATAATTTGTTAATAGTTGTTTTATGTATGTATGTCGTTGGAGTTTAAAAATAAACGGGAGTTTTTAAAGCAAGTGTTTCATTATTTTATTGTTCTGCAATGGCAGATAATTGTGTTAAATTTTGGAGTGTGGTCGGGAGGAGACAACAGGCGGTTTCGTGCGATACATGTAACAGATGGCAGCATCTAACATGTGACACAGGTTAGTCAAATTAATTTGTAGAACTTTTACTTTTTTCCCTCTACTGAAATAAAAGTACAGAAATCAATATCTGACCACACGAACCGTACTGTCCGATCTTTTATCTACCGCACACTTTATCTCCCGAACCCTTTACCACACAATCCCAAGTTGTAATGACCTTCAGGTACAAGGTTTTTGGAAACATTGTACAAATAACCAGTGTTTTATCCTTTTCACACAATGTTTTCAACCATATCAAAGAAAACTCCATCACATTGAGTCACATTGAATTTGTTGTCTGCAAATGCTTTTAAGTAGCACAAGCACAAGTCGTTGTTGTGATGGAGTCAAATTTTTTGTCGTTTGTTGAAGTGTTAACAATCAACCGTTATCATGGTTTCAATGGAAAAGCTTGGCTTACCATTATTTAAATCGAGTTTACCCCTTATCCTGCTAAATAATTGATGAGTAAATTTTAAACCAAAAGTAAAATACCAAAGTTTGATATTTCAAAGGTATTTTTTGGGGAAAGATATTTCCTTATCGGTCAGTGTAGATTCAGTATCAGACCGCATGTTTTGTGTAGTCTGACCTTCATTAACACTGCTCGCAAAAGGTCAGTAAATCGCGCTGAGCAGCGTAAGGGTGTGTTGCCCCCACATGATAGCACGAGTTAAAGTCTTTAGATATACTTTTACAATTCGCGCCAAACTTCGCAAACAGAGATTAGAAGGTCACATGACCAAAAAACACGTGTTGTATGTTCGAATCAGTACTTTGCATTTAGAATGTCGTAAGTATTTAAACTATCTCAATTTAAAAATTGGAAATGGTATTATTGTGAAACTGGAAGATACAATGGTATACACCGGGAATAGATTATGTAAATTATGTAATTAAAATGAAACTGTAAATGACTTTCATATTTCATTGATATGTCCGTCGGACAGACAGAAAAAAACTAAAGCGTTGCAACAAAATATGAGTTTTTAAAAAAGTTATACAACCATAGCTCGCGGCTGGTGAGAATCGAGATCAGGCTTCACTCAACGTGCGTTCTGATTCCGAATCGACGCCAGCCGTTATAGAGGCTAGTTGTTAACGGATTGATTAAAGTTGGGGTAGATCTATATTATTCAAAACATACAAAAAGGAGCAACTTTATTCTATTGTTTGACATTAGGTTTGATTTATCGAAAAGGACTGGCTTTTCCGTATTTTCTGTACCTTGTGGATCGTGGTAAAACTTCAGTAGACTGCGGTAATATTTATGTTGACTATACACTGTTTGGCAGGTCGGATTTCAGATATTTGCGCGACTCTGACCATTGCAATATTTTGAAATAAAAAATTGGGCGGAGCACTGATAAAAGAATCACTAGAAAGGCATGGATAGGTGCATTGGTCGCAGCATAAAATGGATACAAAAAGCAGAACATTGATAAACACAGCAGTTAAACTGTCTAGGAAAGCATGGATTGTTGCAATGGTCGCCACAAACTAACTGAAATAATGTTGAAATGGTGGAAAAAGGTAATCAGTCAATCAATACCAAAAACACAACACTGAAAAACAAATAAGTTATGATGTCTATGTAATGGGATATAACAGCTAAACATTGGTCATTTCAACCCCCGCTTTCAAATTCGGCATTGCCGATTACTTTTGCCAATTATTTGAATCAACATGTAAAACAATACAAAAACACATATTTTAATCAGGCACTTACAAAAGAATTACTGAAATACCACAAAGTAAACATATAGAGAAGTTTTATTTTATGATCTCACATATAAGTAACACTCGGAAAAAATCGGTTGTCGAAACGACCAAATTTTCCAAAAAAATTTTCACCGGGGGTCGAAACGACCAAAAAGTGTCGAAATGACCGGGTGTCGAAATGACCGGGTGTCGAAATGACTGTCATTCAATGACAGTGTTTAACTGCCTGTCTGTTGCTTGAAATGAATGAAAGATTCCATAATTATTGCATAACTAAGAAGAATATTGAATTTTCTACTTCATGGTTTAAATCAATCACCTCAAAATTGTATAAAACATCTGTAATTGTTGCATAAAGTGCCCCCCCCCCCCCGGAAAAAATGGACGGGTCGCGCACTTGTTGACACACGTGACAATTTTAATAAATAAGACCCGTTTGAGAATTTTTCCGCCATAAAACGTCATCATTTCTTGCAGAAAGATGGAAGCAGGGTAAGTTTCCTCCATTTACATCATTTGGCGTGATGTTTAAATTTGTCAATATCTGGATCAAAGATTCGGGATTTATAGAATGTTCTTAAATGAAATATGTTAAAGAAAGATAATTGAAGTTGTATACAGAGGATTCTGTAGTGTTTTGCCTTTGAAAACAAATCGATTTTATGCATGTCCGTGGCTGCGCATTTTAGCGCACGTTCAATATTTACAAGAAGGGGGAAGGGTGGCTTTCGAAATTTTTGTCCGATGACCAGTGATTATCTCCCTTGAAAGTTTTCCGTTACGAATAAAAATTGTTTCCATAAGTTGTTTGTAAGATTGTTGGGTAAGAAAGGGAAAATATACCGTGTATTGATTTGAAAACTATGAGAAGAAATCAATAGTTAATGCAATACGAAATATTTTAGAACCTGACTTAAGAAATAATCGGAATATTTGTCAATTACAACTATCACATTTTCCGGACAGAACCAGTTTTCGGATAGCAAGATATATCAATAAATTTATATATCCAATTATATTTTTTACTATTTCACATAACATTTCAAATGACATTTGAATATAAATTGCAGATATGTTTATCAGTTATACTTTAAGGCTAAATATTCCAACAGACTTATGAAAAATTATTTTAAGCATGACTTGTTTCACAAGCACATCTTGGTTTTTCTTTTTTTTTGGGGGGGGGGGACTTTAGGCGGCAATTATAAAGGTTTTATACAATTTCAAGGCGATTGATTTAAACCATTAAGTATAAAATTGAATATTCATCTTATCTTTGCAATAATTATGGAATCTTTCATTCATTTTAAGCAAAAAACAGGCAGTTAAACATTGTCATTTATAGTGGTGCCACATAGACGGTGCCTCGTTTTCATGTCTGTTGACGTCATTATTATATAAGTAAGTTTTTTTCCCCTATGTAAATGCTGTCATACATTGTGTTAGAATTAAAGTTTATACTCATATTGTCTGATTCATTGAAAAAAAAAAAAAAAAAAAGATCTGTTACAGAGTTTTGATGCTTTATCTAATAGCATCGCTTATAAGTAGCCAAAAGCTGCCATATTTAAACTGCCGTAACTTTCTTATAAAATGAGATATTTGGTTGAATTAAACACCATAGGGCTTCACTTGTAAATACCTTTCCAGTGATATGTAACAATAGAGATTTGTTACATAGTTTTGATGTTTTGTGTAATATATAGAGATATATATGAAATCCTCTATTTTTGGCATTGCTTGTAACCAAGAGCTGCCATATTTAAGCTGCCGTAACTTCCTTATAAAATGAGATATTTGGTTGATTTAAACACCATTGAGCTTCATTTGAAAAGACCTTTCCAATGATATATAACAATAATGTCTTTTTTGGAAAAAAAAATTTGGCTTGACCTTGTTACTTTGGTGTCAAGTGACTGGGTGTTCAGTGGGGTTGTCACGGTGCCTCATGGTACTGGCTCATGACTCTGGCTTGATGCACGGTAAAACGATGCTTTGTCAGAGGGGGGCTGAGATCATGTTGTAGATGTGGTTGTCAAATCCTCGCCGCTGTGTCGTTGACGTTGTTGCTGTTGGCAAATGAGGGGACAACCAGTGGTGAACTTTCACGTGGAAAGTCAGCGATGCAGTTCCATTGGCATCGAATGGCTAGGACCAGGGGCGGTCGCCGGAGGTAAAGTCACGTTGGATGATGCCATGTAAGGGAGCGTGCACCCCATTCGGTAGGTGGTAACATCGTTCAGTTGCTCCAGGCATTCGGAGGGCTGGTGCTGATCCTGATGATGTAGGCCATGTGTCTTGCTCAGGACAGAGATACTTGCAAGGCCGCAACAGACATCGGAGAGACTGTATTATCAGTCAGAATGGTTGATTATGGCAATTCTGCCATGATGAGGTGAGAAGAGAGTTACAGGTGCAAGAACCTGCTGACATGATTCCACTTCATGGTGGCCCCGCCCGGGTGGCTCAGTGGTGAGCGTGTCGGACTCATGACCTGGTGGTTGTGAGTTCGATACCCGGTTGAGACGAACTTTCTTTCCGGCGTATTTCGCCTCTCACCTCTGCTGAAGCATGTGAGAAAAGTAGTCGGTGGAAAGAAAGTTGTGTTAGTACTGGTGTAAGAAAGCCAGGAAACACATGTGCGTCATCGACCGCCATGATATGACCTTAGCTGTTAAAGTGGCGTTAAACCCCAATACAACAACCAACCACTTCATGGTGACCGGTGTCGGTTTGTCCAGCTGTACAGGGAGTCCAACAGTGCTATGATGTGTACATGAAAGGTGAATCGGCGCTGATGTAGTGTGGGCTATCAAAGGGGTTGTTGTATTGCAGTCTAAAACAAGAGTGGAGCTGTGTTGCCAGGGACCAGCGATGGCCATTCAATACGTGAAATTCAGTGATGCTCTACAGCGTTCGATTTGGGACAGATGCTCAACACTGGGGATTGAGGCTAGATCTGTCTGAGAATCGGCTATACTATGCAAACAGCTTACCTAGTATGATGAAAAAGAAGATGCCCTGGAAAGAAGCTCGAAGACACGCGCCCACAGAGAAGAAGACCCCTGTTCCCTTAAATGGAAACAGGTGGGGGCTTTCCTTCAGAAGAGACCAAAGTTCAGGTGTCACTTATACTGGGTGAACGCCTGATGTTTGAACAAGTCACAGAAAGGACTCCCTCCAAAAGATAAAGTAGGGGAGAGTGTAGTGGATCTAGGTCAATCTACTGGGGGTTTCCCAGGAAGTGTCCAGAGATTGCCGAGTTTCCGGTGACGTCACGGATGGAACTGAAGTCTCTTCCGGTAAGCCAGGGATGGGGGATAGTCACCGCTCGCAGAGAGTGGCTGTTATCCTTACCATCGGGACCACTGAACTAAATACAGGTAAGCGATTGAATTGCGTAATGTCTCCGAAGTAAACACAAGTTGCTTTAGTTTTGATATTGGTCCTTATATTTATTACTGATTTCTTGTATTACTAGAGACATTCTTCGTGTAAACAATACAGGCGCCACAATACATCTACTAAAACAACTGTCGAACACATAGAAAAGGGTAAAGCCTAATGCCAATTTTCTCCTTTTCCTACAATGATTTCTTCCTTTGGAAAGACTTAAACAACCAATTAGGATGTAGAAGTTAAGCTCTTCTAATTATCGGGGTTTGAATATAATACAGGATATGCATAAAAACTAGGGATGGCAACGGTTAGTAAAATTGCTAACCGGTTAACCGTTAAATCTTTCGATCGGTTAACCGGTTAACCGAACGACCATGTGAAAATCATTCAAGATAGATAGATAAATCCTTTATTAAAGATTTGATCTTTACAGATCTTCATCATCACAATCATTCACAATCATCTATTGTTTAAGTGTTAGTACGGAAGGATTAATGTAAAGGTAAAGATAGAGTGAGTAGTTCGGAAAAGTAAAGAAAAATATTACACTATCATTTACTGAAAGATTAATAGATGTGACAAAAAGGGAAAATTTCCATATAAAAACATTTTCACTATCTGTCACAGCCTTCAACATATTAATGTACTGATTAGGACCAGTTATGCTTTAAAGTAATATGTAGATATAGAAAGATAGATATAAATGTATATGGAGGATGAACCCAAAAAAACAACGATTTCTACCAGAATATTGCTATATGATAATAACAATAATACAAATGATAATATAACATTATCAGTTTAAAGAACTTCTACACTTGAAGGCTTCTAAGACAAACTTACTAAGGTTCTTTAATATTGAATTATTTTTTGTACTCATCACTTCGCTTCTTATAGAAATATTTCTTAATGTATTTTTTCCTTAAATCAGCGTATACTGGACAAACTAGTACAAAATGGTACTCGTCCTCTAGGTCATTCATGTCGCACAATGTACATTTACGTTCATTTCGTTCTAATCTTCTATTTGCGTAGCGCCCGGTTTCAATCAATAACTTATGCGATGAAAGACGTAAACGTGATAAAACAGCACGTTTGTTAATGGGAAGAATATCTAAATACTTTTCAAACTGAATGTCGTTTTTATATCGCAAAAAGAGGTTTAAACTACTTTTCGATTTAACACCATTAAACCAGGTTTGTTTAAACACATCGATGACCCTTTCCTTAAAAATAATATGAAATGTTTCAAGATTGATACTATGTGGGTTACAGAAAACATGGGAAAAGCCATAACTATCCAAAAGAAATTTAACATTGAAAGGCCAGTTTTGTTGTCCGCATAAACACTGCTTCAACATTTCTGTATATAAGCGCTGTATAATAAAGTTATCTGTCTGTATTACTTTAGCCCAATACTTAATAACGCGTGTATAGCGATTTACATATAAAGGAAAACGCCCTAATTCACTGTACACTGCTAAAGAACAGGTTGATTGTTTTACTTTTAATAAATTTTTACAGAATTTCAAATGTACTCTTTCTATTTCCTTACATTTACCAAATCCATTAACTTCAGCGGCATAGTTCATTGTGGAGCTAACAAATGCGTCAAATAACTGGCATTGTATGGAAGGTTTTATAAATAGACTACGTAACTTATTCAGTAATACATTTAGGGCCTTTAGACCTTTTCCTGCTAAGGTCTCCTGGTTTACTGAAAACGACCCATTATAATTGAAAACAGTGCCAAGGTAATTGAAACAGTTTACAACTTCTAATTCTACGTTGCCATATGTCCAGTGGTATGTTATATTTGAATTAACTCGCTTTCGGAATACCATTACCTTGTTTTTTTCTGAATTCACCTGTAACCCCCATTTGTCACAATATTCCTTTAATAAATTAAGTCGACACTGCAAATCCGATTGGCTATTTCCTAATATGACCATGTCATCAGCAAATAAAAGTACTATCATAAGTAATTCATTAATTTCTATACCACAGGTGGGGTCATCCTGTAAAAATAATTCCAAATCATCTATGAAAAGTGAAAACAAAACAGGGGAGATAACCTCTCCTTGCTTTAAACCAACTGCGCACTCAAAGTAATCCGAATACGAGTTACATCCCTTTACACAGGACTTTACCATAGTATACATTTTTTTTATAATTCTGAATAACTTTCCATTTAAACCTTTATGGTAAATTTTGTAACATAAGTTATTAAGGTTAATACTATCAAATGCTTTTTTTAGGTCAACAAAACAACAAAATAACTTTTTTTTCTCATTGAGAACTATATCTACAATAGATTTAAGCATAAAAATTGCATCTACGGAGGATCTTCCCGAACGAAATCCACAGTGTGCGTCACTCAGCATTTCATTGCTCTGAATCCATTTGGTAACCCTATTATTTATAATACCCGTAAATATCTTTGAAAAGCAACTTACTAGGGTTATACCGCGATAATTACTAACATTGGATAGATCATTTTTTTTATGCAGTGGCACAATCACACCTTTTGTCCATAATTCTGGAAAATATCCAGAATCTAATATAGCGTTAAAAATGTCTACCATATAAGGACAAAGTATATCAATTGACTCAATGAAATATTCATTTAATAACCTATCTTGAGCACATGCTTTATTGGTCTTTAATAAACGAACAACTTTATAAACTTCATCTGCCGATATATCCGAGTTCAATTCTGGCCATTCATACTCGTCCAAATTAAAATCAAAATTTTCACAAAACTGATTAGCTTCCCTAACTCCAGGTGTAACTAATTCATCTTGTAATTTTGAAAAATAATCAAAAAACTCTGAAACATTAATATTTTGGCTGACAGTGACTTTTTTCTTTGAGAACATTTGCCAGAAAGATTTTGGTTGAGCGTGACGCAAATTAGTAAGTTCGGAGCACTTCCTCTTTTCGTATAAACGCTTTTTGCGTTTAATAAGTTGCTTATAAAATTTCTTCTTATCGCACATTTCTATTCTATTGATGCTATTCTTACACCTTGTGAAATTATTCCTAGAAGCTAAATACTCGACTTGAGCTTTGCGACAATCATTATCAAACCAGTCATTCTTCTTTCCAAGGTTATTTTCCTCGGTGTAGATGTACTTTCTATTTGAACTTTTCGCAGGGAAAGCAAATAAGGGCTCCGCGATATCTGTGATTAATGTAGAAAAACTATTAATACAAATATCAATTGTTTTGTATTCACTGCTATTTAGATCTGAAACTACCCTATTAAAAACAGGAAGTTGACCGATTATTCGGCGCCGGAACTCATCTTTAAACTCTGCATTCCATTTTACGTGGGTCATTCCATTGCCACCTTCTATCTCACCATCCTGATTGACACAAATAATATTTATCGAAAGCAATGCATGATCGGACCATTCATTAAACGGGTGCACTTTAAAATCTCTAATGTGACACATATCATCTTGATTAATTAAAAAATAGTCTATCATACTCGAACCATTACGACATGTGTATGTATATTCTGCAGTATCAAATAGACGCCCATTAGCAATACGTAGAGAGGTCGACTTACAAAGGTCAATAAGTCTATTACCGAAATTGTTACAAACTAAATCGGGAGACTCACGTGACAAGATGAAGGTACCTGCCATTTGCTCAATATGTCAACATTTATAACCGGTGCGTGAGAAATGCATACCCGTAACGTTTACTATTTCTCTACTTCGGCGCAGAAGACGGGCCAATCTATAGACGATCTCGATCTCTCTCTCTCGGCAATATAATCAATTTTCCACAATGTTTTCTTAAGCGGACTAGAAATTATCAGGCTATTTACAAGTTCACAGAATCGACTTACTGAATCATGCAGATGATGCTATGGTTATTGATCGTCAAACGAAGGGGTCATCCCTAAGTGAATAGGGTGTTAACCTTCTCTCAAACGACAAATTTAAATTTTAGATCCTCCCAAATTCAAAGCCTCTGCAGAAAAAAAAATTATTGTTGATACAAATGATTCTTACTTCTTTGAAAAGATAGAAAACATTGTGGGAAAAGAAGAAATTGCTCATTATGAAAAAGAGTGTTCCCATCGTTGTTTCGCTTGAAATAGGCAACTTCCAAACAGCTGATGTAGGTGGAGGCATGTTGTTTGTTTTCGAGATTTGTGTTTAAGATTAACTTCTGATAGTATATTTCGATTTTCGAAGATACTTATCGAACTGATAATGAACGAAGAGTAATCGCTGTGCGTGCTTGACATGAGATCGATTAACTTGTTAATTTCAGTCCCTCTTACGCTGATGATGATGAATTTGCGTTTATTTATCGTCGCCACCGGTTGCCCATATGGGCAACACCCCCTTGTCATGTGTATGCTATGTTTGTACTCAGTGCTTTTAGCGCTTTGATAGTGTGGATAGTTTAATGGAGTGAAACATGCACGTGAAAGGGGTGATTATTACAATTATGGTTTGAATGTACATGGACATGTAAATGGTTTTGTGTGTGGAGTGTTTGAGAAAGTGTTTGAGAGGGTAGACTATCTGGGAAAATTCTTTCTGTAAGTAATTGTGCTTGTTTGTTCTGTTAATTTTTACATGTCAGTTTATTGGGAGTAATTTGTAAAGCCAAGTTTTACTTTTATTCTATGTAACAATATGTGATACATTTTGTACAAAGTGGAGCGAGTGTAAACACTTTTGAAAACATTGTTAACATTCATAACCCTTTTCCATATAAATTGTTTTAGTCAATGTTTTCATTAATTGAGAAGCCATACTGAGAGGGGTTTTCTATTAAGTTTTCAGGTGGTCATTTACCGATGATTATTCAATGTACATGTACCAATGAATGTTAAAGCAGGGACTTTCTGTCTATGTGACTTAGTGTCCGAGAATGAGCTGAAAACCTTTGTGGTATCTTCCTTAGTGAAAATTTTTCATGTGAACTGTGTGTTCTCACCTGTAGTAGTCTCGGCACCATCCGTTTCCAGCTGCTTTGCAACATACATTAGTACATTGAGAGGGGCATGCTAGTATTTGTACATTTTATGCTGTGTGAAAACGTGAAATAAAGGATTATAGTAGAGATAGTGAGAAAAGTCTTTCTTTGGGAATGAAAGTTGTGGAAAAACATGACAATTGGCGATCCCGGCAGGACTAATTTTCATTCCCGTGATATTTTGTGTATTAATGAAGACATTTACTGTGGGAGGTTCCTGTTCAGATGTTTTCAATTAGCGCTGTTTCGGGTCCTTTTCATTTAGATATGCAGTATCAAATGACATACATTACTATGGTATTGGGCCAGGTATTTCCTTTTCCAATCAGTTCAACGGATTATTAACAAGTTTGAATTCACCTACTACAGAATCTCGGATGATTTGTTTTTTTCAGAGTGTGACAGTTGCTATTATTCATTTTAGTCTGTATACATAGTAGTAAGAACTCACATTAATAGGATACGGCTGATTTAAAGACTGTAGATTTTATTCATGGAGTAACGATTTTCTGATATAAGTTGATTATACTTATGTGTCAAAATGAAGTGCCTTTATGTGTATTAAAAATGTCTTAAACTTTAGTGACACCAGAGTATAATCTATTTTAAGATGGATGTATCTCAGATATTGAAGTTCATTGAACGGAAAGAGAAAGAAATATTAGAGAGAGAAGAGATTGTTAGTATTGTTACGGGGGATAGTGCAGTACAGGACGAAACCCATCTTAAGTTACGCCTGGTTCTCTTACGTGCTCGGTGTATAGCACCGTCACACGGGACCTCGGTTTAACGTCTCATCCGAAAGACTATTAGTAATTTTAGATGGCCAGCCGTGGGGATCGAACCCACACCCGCAAGTGACTCGAAACATCATAAATACGAGTCCTACGCTCTACCTATTGAGTTACGCGGGCTGGTCCTCTTACGCTGATTGTTCAATCCATGCATATATACTTGATTCAGGGCGGGCATTTAATGAAATAATCCAAACAAATCAATTACGATAAATTGTAGAAGCGAGTGCCTTTGATTAGAAGAGGACATCTGTTTTTTATTGTTTATTATCGGAGACTGGGGACCAACTAGCGAATTAACAATGTTTATTGCACAGACATGTCAAACTGTGTATCACACCTTCGCCGCGTCTTGGTGACATGGATGCGCCTATAATGCAGTTATGGTTGGCAGACCCGGCAAAGTTACTTTTGTAGACGTCTTTTTTTCACTATTTTGGTAAAATCTGGGTAATGTATATTTTTTTTTTTCTGGTTAACCGGTTACCGATTTCTTAACCGGTTAATCGGTCATTCGATCGGTTAACCGTTGCCATCCCTAATAGAAACTGTTTATAAAGAATATTTAAACTTCAGAAATAGCCCTGCTAGATCTAGGTTTTCTCTTGATTTTTAACATATTAAACGAGATACGCTTTTTAGGCCGGTGACGATGAGGTCAGACTCTGAATTAAAATGGGGGAGGGTCATCTCGAACTTAAGTCATTACTACCAACAAACGATGTTTTCGTGTGTTCAGCAGACCTTTATTTTGAGTCTTGTAGACTTCGGTAAAGAAAAGTTTGTTAAAAAGGCGAAATTGCCGGTATCGTTTCGCTATCTCGGTGCCACATGATGCATTTTCCTTTTTCAATCTTTCATCGGGATGTTAGGGGCTCGATCCTTAACTGCGTCATTCAAAGGACTTAAAAATCAATAGCTTCTATACTTTGCCTTCAGGACTAAGGAGTTGGCACTGTGGCTGGCCTACCGGTGTCTTGGTGATAAATTTTTAAGACAGAAGTAAAACAGAACGCCGAAGATCGCTTGATCCGGGCCATAAAAGTCTATGAAAGACTTGAATGAGAGAATTGTTATGTAACCGAAACTTATTGGAAATAGCGTCAAAAGTAGAGTGAAATTGGGGGTAGTGGAGCAGGGAGCAGACATTGTGGAGGCCATTGTGGGGAGTCATTCTGTTTTGGCGCTTAAAAAGGATAACGAGAAAGCAGTTGGGCGTACTAACTAGTCTAGTCTATATAAACAATCCTAGTGGAGCAAACAAGTGGAGGTCATTGTGGGGGAGTCATTCGGTTTTGGCGCTAAAAAAAGATAGGGAGCACGCATTTGTTTAAATAAACAGTCTCGGATACAGGTATTATTACCCTTCATGAAAAGCAGAACGGCACAAGCACAAGTAGATTTTAAATGTAATCTTAAAAATAATGTTGGTTTCGAGAACGTAACTTGGATCTCAGCAACAAGTCAGATAGAATGTAAACTGTGAGAAACATTTTCCTTGGTGATAAAAACTGGAAGACAAAAACTGTTTTGATTTTAAAAAAATCAAGTGAAAAGGTTTTTTATGGATTTAAATTTGTTTGATTTACTTTGTGATTTGAAGGAAAGCGTTCACTTTATAGTAGCATTTATTGAAGGAAATTCATTAAGTAATCATATAACAAATAAGTAAAAGAAATGGATAAGATGAATGTTGACTTGCTATCCTATGTATATGTTTTCTAAGGATAGACTAGAAACCTATTCAACTTGGTCTTTACAGATTAAACCTAATAAGGAAGAACTTGTAAGGGCTGGTTTCTTTTATACTGGACAAAATGATACAGTAGAATGTTTTTCTTGTGGAATGCGATTATGTCAATGGAAATCCACCGATAGCGCATTGAAAGAGCGCTTTCAGCAATCCAGTGGGTGTGTTTTTCTGAAAATGATTGGTTATGGGGAGCCTGGTTATGGTGTGTCTGGTTGTGTGGAATCGACATTGGTACAAAAACCCGACCAAAACCAATCTCTCTTTAACGACTCGTTATCATTCACCAAACAAACACCATTTTCTTGAAGCGATAACAATGACTGTTTACCAAACATTTTTAGTGGAAAATGAATCGTAATATTGGTATCAGAGGTCACTTCTGTCATAATATTGATATCAGAAGACAACTTTCATTGCCTAATATATATATATAAAACTATGTCCTCCAACCAGTTGATTTTGATGGAATCTTATTTTGACTCTTTGTATGCAAAGGCGTTGTCAGAAGTACTACAAGCAGTAGTGAAAGAACAATGTAACGGCTGTGAGATAGATCATCCTTCACAGGTTCAACATTTGTGTATCATGTATGATGAAGATGACCATGTTCAAATGTGTTTCTTCGACATGTTGGAGAAAGTTGATGAACAGATAATCGTTGCCGTCTGGTGTGATTTAATGAATGAGTTAGATATTTCCTCTGAACTTATAGATCTACAGAAGCAGAAAATCTTTTGTGACGACTGGTTGCAGACCATGAAAACATCGAATTGGGAGAAGAAAATGAAAAAAATGATTTTAGCAATTTTACTTTGTGAAAGAAGACTATTCTCTTCCATGTTGGAGTGACATTATCATTTTTTTAGATTAAAGAGGTGTTATGTACATTACATGTTAATGTTATATGCATATATGAAATATTATTCATAGATTTATTAATACATTAACTTCTACTTCAATGTCTTGTTCCTTATTTTCGTCTTCACTCGGTTTAAAACCCTTTTATGAAATAATATATCTATCGTATATAAAGCTAGATGAAAAGGAAAACAAAAAAAAAAAAAAAAAAAACGGAAGGTTTTTCTTTTTCAGCAATATTTTCATTTTCATGTGAATGACCACTTTCAACAGTATTTCAGTCATATTACAGAGATCAACCTTAATTTATCCATGTCTACTCATTATCACAAAGTGGTGTTGGACCCTGCTAGCACAATTGATAGTGATACTGACTTATATCTCTTTTTTTTTCGTTAAGAGTTGAGAAAAATATATCTTTGCTTTTTCTCATTGAAAATAAAATGTGATATTAATTAAGGCGATTTACTTGCTTTATGGAAACTAAATAAATTGCATCAATGAGCAATGATGAGAAGGAAGCACTCCTTTTTATACGCCCGTCGAAGACGGGACGTATTATGGGATCACCCATGGCGGGCGGGCGGCGTCCCCATTCTTTGTCCGGAGCATATCTCCAAAACTATGCTAGCTACGGTTATGAAATTTCATGGGTGGATAGATCTCATCAAGGCGGAGTGCAGTGCACAGGAATCATAACTCTCGCTTGCTTAATTTTTGAGTTATTGCCCTTTGTTGTTTTTCATACTTGAATTTTGTCCGGAGCATATCTCCAAAACTATACTAGCTACGGTTATGAAACTTCATGGGTGGATAGATCTCATCAAAGGGGAGTGCAGTACACAGGAATCATAACACTTGCTTCCTTAATTTTTTAGTTATTGCCCTTTGTTGTTTTTCATACTTGAATTTTGTCCGGAGCATATCTCCAAGACTATACTAGCTAAGGTTATGAAACTTCATGGGTGGATAGATCTTATCAAGGGGGAGTGCAGTGCACAGGAATGATAACTCTTGTTTACTTAATTTTTGAGTTATTTCCCTTTGTTTATATTCATACTTGAATTTTGTCCAAAGCATATCTCCAAAACTATGCTAGCTACGGTTATGAAACTTCATGGGTGGATAGATCTCATTAAGGGGGAGTGCAGTGCAAATGAATCATAACTCTTGCTTGCTTAATTTTTTAGTTATTATACGCCCGTCGAACACGGGACGTATTATGGGATCACCCATGGCGGGCGGGAGGGTGGGTTGGCAGGTGGCGTCCAGTTTTTGTCCGGAGCATAACTTTGTCATCTCCAGTCCGATTGACTTGAAACTTGGCATGTGTGTTTGCTGCAATAATACGGAGTGCAGTGCGAAAGAACCATAACTCTACCTCGTGCTGTCTTTGAGTTATTTCCCTTTGATCGTCATTGTTACAGCATTTTCTGCTTGTCCGGAGCATAATTTTGTCATCTCCAGTCCGATTGACTTGAAACTTGGCATGTGTGTTAGTTGCAATAATACGGAGTGCAGTGCGAAAGAACCATAACTCTACCTCATGCTGTCTTTGAGTTATTTCCCTTTGATCGTCATTTTTTACAGCATTTTCTGCTTGTCTGGAATATAACTGTCATCTCCAGTCCGATTGACTTGAAACTTGGTATTTGTGTTTGTTGCAATAATATGGAGTGCAGTGCGAAAGAACCATAACTCTATCTCGTGCTGTCTTGAGTTATTTCCCTTTCATAGTCATTTTTTACAGCATTTTCTGCTTGTCCGGAGCATAACTTTGTAATCTCCAGTCCGATTGACTTGAAACTTGACATGTGTGTTTGTTGCAATAATACGAAGTGCAGTGCGAAAGAACCATAACTCTATCTCATGCTGTCTGAGTTATTTCCCTTTGATCGTCATTTTTATAGCATTTTCTGCTTGTCCAGAATATAACTTTGTCTTCTCAAGTCAGAGTGACTTGAAACTTGGTATGCATGTTTGTTGCAATATTACGGAGTACAGTGCGTAAGAACAATAACTCTACCTAGTGCGGATTTCGAGTAATTCCACTTTGATCTTTATTTTTACAGTATTTCTTGCTTGTCTGGAACGGAACTTTGTCACCTCAAGTCAAATTGACTTGTGACTTGGTAAACATGTTTGTTGCATTACCTGCCCTTTACGATTATTATACCCCCTTGACAACTGGCGGTGGGACGGGCGTATCTTGCGACAATTTGCCGCTCTTATTTCAGCACTATTTTCGAGTTTCATGTAAATGAACGCTTTCAACAGTATTTCAGTCATATAACAGAGATCAACGCCTACTAATTGTCAAAAGGGGTGTTGTGTGACCACTTTTAACTGTATTTCGGTCATATTACAAGAAGTTTTTGGACCCTGCTAGCACAAAATGATACCGACTTAGGCCTATATCCTTTCTTTTTTTTAAAGGTTAAAGCAAAACTTATGCTGTAACTCTTAAAAAAAAAAACGTGATATCCATTAAGATGATTTATTTGCTTTCTGGAAACTAAGTAGATTGCATCAATGAACAGTGAGGAGAAGGAAGCAATCCTGCAACGGAATTACTTCAGTGTTTCTAATGAGGGTTCATTTGTTGGAGCTAGAAAACTGTTTGAAATATTAAATAAGAAATATCCAAAACAATTTACAATATACTTTATTCAAAAGTGGTTAAACAAATAAGATTCATATTCATTACAAAAGCAAGTTCGGCATAAGTTTAAAACTCAACAAGTGCGTGTATCGTCCCATGAGCAGTTTGATGCTGATTTAATGTCCATGGGAAACCTGGCAAAAGAAAACGATGGTATACATTATTTACTTTGTGTAATAGACATTTTTTCTCGATATGCTTGTGTCAGACCACTTGAAAAGAAAAATGCAAAAACTGTCTTGACAGCAGTGAAAGACATTTTTCGTGAAGCTACCCCTTCCAAAGTAAGGACTGATAAATGTGCAGAATTTGTCAATCAGTGGTCAAAAAAGTATCTGAAAGATCATATTTATTATTTCTCTTCACAAAACAAAGTAGGAGCAAATTAAACAACACAACCGCTTCGATTGTCTTGATGAAGACATGGAAGCGAAAGACTCAACAGCAGAATCAAATACAAATAAGCATGGAAGAATTACCAAATTCAACAATAAAAGATGAATGAATACATACTTTCATTCCTCTGTGGTGTCTTCTTTACCTTAAATTTAGCAATGAGTAATAACATTCTGCAATGGAATTGTCGTAGTATTAAAGCCAACTTTGAGGAACTAAACCTGTTGGTAAATGAACAGAAACCAGTAGTAGTTTGTTTACGAGACATTTCTTAAAGACTCCGACAAGTCTAATTTAAAGTATCACTCTAGTTACTTAAAAAACTATAGTGGTACAGATAAAGCTTTGAACAGGAGGTGTTGCCGTGATTGTAAACAACAATGTTCCACATAATGTTGTCAAGCTTGAAACTAGTGTACGAGCTACCGCGGTTGACATTAATCTCAATAAGACAATTACTTTGTATCCTATTTATCTTCCACCTAGCTCGCCAATTGATGTCAAGAAACTTGATGATCTTATAGATCATTTCCCAGCGCCTTCCATTATACTGGGAGCATTTAATTCCCACCATAAATGATGGGGATGCACAGATATAAACGATAAGGGTTGAACACTTGAAGAATTTATTATGAAGCATGACCTTGTTCTACCTAATGATAGGTCTTCAACCTATCTTCATCCTGCTACTGGTTCTTTTTCTTTAGACTTAACTATTTGCAGTCCTGGAATTTCTCCGGACTTTAAATGGAAGGTTGATGCCGACCTTCATGGAAGTGATCATTTCCCGATTCAATTTTCGGAAGTTGGACCTTCAATAGAAGAACGTCCACAACGTTCGAAGCTTCATAAAGCACACTGGGAAAAATTCAAAGTCTGCTGTGAACGGTCAATCAATCCTGACGCCTTTGATGACTGTGAAAATCCAGTCGAACTTTTCACTTCCTTACTATACTCGGCTGCAGAGAAATCTATTCCTCGAACGTTGACAAATCCAGCGCACCCCAGCAAACCATGGTTTAATGATGATTGCAAAAAGGCTTTAGCTGAACGAAAATCTGTTCTAAGACAATTTAATCTGAGACTTACTCAGGAGAATCTTATTAAGTTCAAAATTGCTCATGCTAAAGCACGACGAACTATCGAACGAAGTAAACGTACCTCTTGGCGACAGTACGTATCTAGACTAAACTCTAGATCGTGTGTCAAAAAGACATGGGATATGATTCTTAAAATTAATGGAAAAGTCTCTTCATTAAATGTTGGTCATTTAAATGCTGATGATGGTGTTGTCACATGTAAAACTGACATAGCAAATGTTTTGGCAGACGCTTTTGCAGAGAAGTCTTCTGCATGTAACTAATCAACAACATTTCACAAATTTCAGAATGTTAAAGAAAAGACCAAACTAAACTTCAAACCCAATTATAAGGAGCATTACAATAAAGATTTCACTATGAAAGAACTGAAAAAGGCTCTAAAGAAATGTCATGATACCGCCGTTGGATGTGACGACATCCATTATCAGTTTTTAAGACATTTACCATTTGGATCCCTTGAAAGTTTACTTCAAATATTCAATCAAGTCTGGCACACCGGAATTCTTCCGGATTCCTGGAAGCAAGCTATAGCTATTCCAATACCAAAGCCAGGCAAAGAGTCAACGAATCCTGCAAATTATCGTCCTATAGCCTTAACAAGCTGTATTTGCAAAACCATGGAAAGAATGGTCAATGACCGGCTTGTTTGGTTTCTTGAGAAAACTAACTTATTGCTACCGCCAAGTGCGGATTTCGTAAACAAAGAGGCACTCTCGACCACTTAGTTCGCTTCGAAACTTTTATTCGCAAAGCTGTCATTTAAAAGGAACATGTTGTTTCAATGTTTTTCGATCTCGAAAGTGCTTATGATACCACATGGAAGTATGGAATCATGAATGACCTCCATGATTTCGGTATAAGAGGTCGCCTTGCTTATTTCATTTCGACATTTCTGAATGAACGTCGGTTTAGAGTCCGGGTAGGAAATACTACTCCAAACCCCATGAACAAGAAATGGGCGTTCCCCAAGGAAGCATTCTTTCCGTTACCCTCTTCAGTGTCAAGATAAACGATATTGTTTAGTCTGTTTGTCCTGGTGTAGAATGTTTTTTGTACGTTGACGACTTTTGCATTTGCTACAGGTCTAAGCATAAGTAAACCATTGAACGGTAGTTGCAACAAGTTCTGAACAATTTACGCAAATGGTCAGGAGAAAATGGTTTTAAATTTTCTAAAACAAAGATCAAATGCACGCATTTCTGCCAGTCAAGAAAATTCCATTTAGATCCAGAACTTACGCTAGATGGTGTACAAATTGAGGTCGTCCCTGAATTTAAATTCTTAGGTCTTCTATTTGACTCTAAGCTGTGGTTTATTCCACACATCAATTACCTGAGCCAAAAGTGCCAAAAGCTTTTTTACGAGTTGTCTCCAGCATGGACAGGGAAGCCGACAGAAAAGTCTTACTGAGGCTGTACAGATCACTTGTCCGTTCCAAGTTAGACTACGGCTGCGTTGTATATGGATCAGCACGGCAATCGTACCTCCGTAAGGTGGATTCTATCCACAATCAGGGTTTACGTTTAGCCCTAGGCGCTTATAGAAGATCTCCTGTTAATATAGTTTGTATGCAGAGGCAAATGAACCATCTTTGAATCTACGTAGAAAGAAACTTTCGATGCAATACTACCTTAAGTTAAAATCCAATCCTGAAAATCCCACGCATGAGGTTGTTTTTGAACCGCTCTATAAGGACGAATTTTTAAACAAGTAAAAAGTCATACCTCCGTTTAATTTGCGTTGTGAGGCGGCTATGAACTGTCTTGAATTCGATCTGGAGGATGTAGCGAAACAAAAAATTTCAGACGTTCCTTTATGGACTGCTGGCAGTCCAACCTATATTTATAATCTTACTTCAGATAGAAAGCTACAACAGATCCAATGATTTATAATAGTAAATACCTTGAGATAAAAGAGCAATATTACAATTCGTCGCCTTAATATGAGGTTGTTCTAACCAGCTTTTTCAACATTTTGAGAAAAGCCAGTTTAAAGTTTAAGATCCAAATATCTCTCTTATTAGATGTCTCCTTTTAATGAAAAGATAACATATGACCCGAAGTGAAATACTCTTCATAATTCACTATGCACTTTTTGAAAAGGATAATTAATAATTTGTTAATTTTGATTTATTCATTTTCACATAGAACATAAAAGTAAAGAAAATTTTATTTTATTGAATGTTATAATGTTGGAAAGAATATAGAACATTTTATTTCTTATTTAAATCAAATGACCTACAGTTAGAACATTATAATTGAGACGAAATTTTTTTAGGCTTCATCTTTATTCTAGTCTGTAAACTCCATGTCTAATGTTTTGATTTAAAACCACACAATTAATATTACTAAAAATTATATCAACAGCTCGTAATCTTGGAAAGTTAAGCGAGAATGCGGAATGTAGAAGTTATTCCTTGTATTTTACTTTGTTCACCGAGTCTCCTGTGTAATAAGCAAGGTTTATAGAAACATATTCTTCAAGTGAGGTCTAACAAAGACATAGCGAAAATGTGTTGAAAACAGAAAAAAAAAAAACAGAAAATTCTGGTTTAATAACTTTATTTCAACTTTCTCAAACCTCAAAGGTAACAATTTACCTGATACACCATATGAGACTGTCCCTGTTTGATTCATTTTGGTGTTTACGCGGCTTCCAACAATAGTTCAGTTATATCACGGAAACAACTCACAATTTTCATGCTGTCTGACTTTTACAACCACTACTTGGCCAGGAAATAAGTGCCTTACCCAAGGACATTCCATTCATGAACAAAGCAGTGCAGGCATAAATCAAATCTTGATGAGATTCCACGCCTTTAACTATATAGATCACGGAAATTCCTCTTTCCTTAGCTGGATAAGGATGCAGCCAACAAATTAAAACCGTTTTAAAACGGATTTTTTAAATACTGATGGAGTAGAAAACATTGTGGAAAATGTGAACTTATTCAGTACCAGCAGTTTTATACATGTATTTTCCCGGAATGATTCAAATATTAACAATAATAAAACTCCTTCCAATCTGTTAAAATTAGTGTATATCAGGAAAAAGTTTTTCACATACTTACAAATAAACAGTATTAACTGGATACTGAAAGAAATACTGAACTAAAATGAACTAACTGATTTGTTTTCCATTCCCACTTCTGCACTGGTTACTGTCGCGTATTCAAAATATCAACACTGCTGAAACCATAACGAAAGCTTAGAACATTTTGGAAAGGGGAGAATGGTTGAAAACGACCAATTCCCCCTTTTCTAGCAATGTTTTCTCAAGTATTCTGCAGTAAAGGTGTCACAAGGTACTTACATGGACAAATGGGCTCACCAGGTACCACAAGATAGTAGCAAATAAAAATGATAAAATTAATGCTCAAAGTCCCGTTCACGTATACTGTTGCTTTTGTGGACAGTGTAGATCAAGATCTGACTGCACAGAACGTGTAGTCTGATCTTGAATCTACACTATCAGGTACGTTGATACATTCAAAGCTAAAACCAGCATTGGAATAACACCATTGCGGTATTTTATTCTTACTGAAAATATTCATTTTGTTTATCTGGCATTTTTAAAAGTTCAATATCCATATAAACAGACGACCACAGCGCCTTGTCAGAAAATCAAACAAGTTTCTAACTATTACCAGCTAACAAGAAAAATGAACTATTCAAGAAATAAACTCAACCATTACATGTGTATTACCCATTATGCATTTTTGGATTATTCCAAATTCATAGCAACATCTGAACATAATGAAGTACTATAGAATAATGAAAATCCCATCTTCAGAAAGCTTAGAAAACATTATAGGGAATGGAGAAATTGCATTTTCTCCCTTTTCCATAATGTTTTTTAAAGGTCTTCTGTTTCAAAAAATCCCAATGTTGATGTTATTAAGGAATAGGTTTAACATCTTTGCATCGACACATTCTGTGCAAAAAGCAAATGTGTTTTGAGCATGTATTTATAGATAAGAAGTCATCATCAACTAAATTCTTGCATCCAATCAAATCAAGAACCTAGATATTTGGAAGAAGTCGTAAAAATCCAAGAGTAGATAATGGCACACTGATTAATGTTAACCAGTACAGGGACCTTGAGTACTTGAATTCTCTCAAAAAAACAGTCAAAATTTGATGCACTGCAGAGAATTAATGATCAAATGGAATGTGAATACTGAAGTGACGACTGAAGAAGGATCGTTTGAAGATCCTTTGGACGCAAGCTTAAGCTGTGATGAAAGTCAAAGTCCTCCCAAAGCAATGACGTTGTTTTTATGAGGATATGAAATCTCTTGCATGTTCTGTTAACTTTGGTTAAAAGTTCATCTCGACATATATACCGGAGTATGGTTATCAGCACAACATCTGGCAATGACAATATCAACCTGTAAAAAATGAAACAAATAAGCTTGTAAACATTTACAAAGTAAATAAACACCTCTTCAAACAGACGAGTGCTAAACCTTTGTTTCAAATTAAGCATTTGTCAATGGTAGACTACCTCCCTCTATGACAATTCCGATTTTGTAAAGAAAAACCCCAATAATCGCTTTTCTATCTAATAACAGTTTTTATACCAATTTTACCTGCTTTTTATAGAAACCGTTTTAAGTCGATTTATGAAGCTTTTGCAGCAGAAAGACTTGAAATCATTGTGAAAAAGAGAAGTTGCCCGTAATGAGCAATTTCACTTTTTTTTTTTTTCACTGTTTTCTGGTTTCATAGAGAAATTGTCTGTATTAATTTTAAGTTATTTTGTTCTAGTCCGCTGATGCTTTCAGAGTTCAAAGTCTAAGAATTGAAGGATTTTTAATGGAAGAATGTGTTGTATCACTTACATGAGTGTGGTCTTGTGAACATTGCCTTTACTGGTAATAACACTTTCGTGTTTACTGCAATTGAATTTTAAATTGAGTCTCTGTCTGCATGATAAAAAAATTTGGTTATTTATATTCATTATTAAAAGACAATACAGTTGAAAACAGAAATACTCCAGTATTTATAATGAATAGCATTTCCAACAACTTTCTTATCCGAATATTGCTCCTTTTGCTGGTCGACAAGTATACACCATATTCAGGAAATTAATGTGATGTTTGACATTTTTTTTTCCTGAAACATTACAATGAAGAGGTATCAATTGTCTGTATATTTTTTATTGCATAAAAACCGGTACTTACATGATAAAACGAGAATGGTTCTCGTCTGGGTCTTACAAAGGCGTGAATATATAGACATGCGCATTAAACAACAACTATATAAATGTACAATATGTAACATCCCTTTTGTTTTAAAAGAAAGAAAAAAAAAACTAATAAAGGAAAGTGTGATACAACTGAATGAAATTCCGTAGTACTATATAGGCTATAGCATCAGGTTACATAGATCAAGTTTCCCATTCATCCCGTGATAAAGTCGGTGGTGGTTTGACTTTTCGACCAGACCTGGTTACATAATTGTACGTGACATTATCCATGATGCTAGGTGATACAGAGGCTGGGGTTTCTGGAGGGATCGGCGCGGTGTTATCATTGTCTTTAATTGAATTAGGTCGCGGCTTCTTTTTGTTGATGAAAATCCGGTTACGCCTATATGTCGCACCGTCTGAAGTCTGGATATCGTATGACCTTTCTGTATTTTGTTGCAATATTTTCGCGCGTTCCCAAGCTTCGCCGGGATTTTTTTGAAACATAACGTGCTCGCCTGGCTTGATTAGAGGAAGGGGCTTTGCTTTTTGATCGTAATAAAATTTAGATTTTTCTTGTTGCGCAAGCATATTTTCGCGGACTTTTTCAAAGTTGACTTGTGTGGAAGTCAATTGTTGATTGGTTGATGGGAGAACTGAACGTAGGCGTCTTCCCATCAACAGTTGCGCGGGCGAGTATCCGCACGGTAATGGAGTATCGCGGTACTCTAGCAATGGTAGGTAAGGGTCGCAATGAGCATCCTTAGCTTTCCTAAGAATTCGTTTGGCATGTTTAACATAGATTTCGCTCAAACCATTCGAACTCTGGTGGTTCGGACTGGATGTAACATGAGTAAAATGCCATTCTTTCGCAAATTTAGAGAATTCATCAGACGCAAATTGTGGTCCATTGTCTGTTTTTAATTGCTCAGGTATGCCAAAGCGACTAAAGTGTACTTTTAACTTACGAATTACAGTGATACTCTTTGTACTGGGTAACAAGTCTATTTCAAAATGTCGGCTGAATGCATCTACTGTAATTAAGTATTGCTGATTGTCAAAAGCAAATATGTCACAAGATATGTTTTGCCATGGTCTGAGTGGTATCTCATGTGGCATCAAGGGTTCCTTTGCATTTGCAGAGCGATGCTTTTCACAGATAGGGCATGAAAGAACATAATCTGTGAGCTCTTTATTCATTCCAGGCCAAAACATAATATCGCGCGCTCGGCGTGTAGCTTGATTGCAGCCCTGGTGGCTGTTGTCGTGGACAGCTTTTATCGTGTCCGAACGGATTGATCTCGGAATGACAATCTTTTGGCCTTTAAATATTAGCCCGTTTTCGAACGATAGCTCATCTCTATGATTCCAAAAGTCGACGATAGACTTCGGGCAGTTTTGGCGAAGTTCGGGCCAACCGTTTGTGATAACTTTGATCAAGTTTTGAAATTGCTGATCGTTTTGCAATGCCGTATGGATTTTTTCTAATATTTGGTCACTCATTGGCAGTTGTTTCAGAACAGTATGAACATGCGTATCGAGACCATCAAACATATCTGAGTAAGTCTTAGACTCATAGTTTCTACTTAACGCATCGCCTAAAGGAATACTGGTACCCTTTTTATGTAGGACTTCTATGTCAAAGGGCTGTAGCTGCAACAACATTCTTTGAAGTCTTGGTGGGGCAATACAAAGGGTTTTTTTCCATGATTGATGATATAGGTTTGCAATCGCTTTCGATTGTCGTTCGTTTGTCGTAAATATACTGTTTGAATTTCAAACAACCAAACAAAATTGCCAAAAATTCTTTTTCAATTTGTGCCCATGATGCCTGACTTTCTGTTAAAGTTTTCGACGCGTATGCAATTGGCTTTCCGCCTTGCAAACAAACGGCTCCGATGCCTTTAGAGCTAGCATCGACTTGCAAAGTCACAGGTTTTGTGGGGTCAAAGTATTGCAAAACCGGTGCTTGCGTAATTATCTGTTTTACAGTCTGAAATGTTTTATCTTGCTCCGGTCCCCAGATGAACTCGGTGTCCTTTTTCAAGAGCATGCGCATGGGACTGGTAATGTCTGCAAGATTTGGCGCGAATTTGGAGAGGTATGTGAGCATGCCCAGTAAGGTTTCAGGATCATGTCTAGATTCCGGGGTCTTCATGTTCAAGATCGCGGAGATTTTGTCCTTGTCTGCGGACAGGCCTTTGTCGGTTATCACGTGACCAAAATATTTTGCTTGCTTTTGTCTGATTATGGCCTTTTCTGGATTAAATTTTATACCCTTTTCTCTTGCACGACAAAGCAAATTTCTGAGGTTTTTATCGTGCTCTTTTTCTGACCTTCCAAAAACTATAATGTTCGTCAACAATGCAAACAAACAATGCCGTCTAACCCTTTTAAAATCTCGTCCATTTTCCGATTGTATATGTCCTGTGAGGATTTCAGGCCCATTGGAAGACGTAGGTAACGAAATCTTCCAAATGGCGTCGCGAATGTCGTAAATCGTGACGAATCTTCGGCTAACTGGCAAGAATAGTAACCTTTTGTTGCATCCAGTATGCTGAAGAATTTTGCGCCTGTGAGCTTAGCAGTAATGTCATCGATAGTGCGCATCGGGTAATATGGTCTTTGAATGCAATCATTCAAGGCCTTCGGATCAATGCAAACGCGAAGGTTGCCATTGGGTTTCTCGACACAAACGAGAGCATTTACCCATTCTGTCAGCTCGGTTACTTTTGCGATTATGCCTTTATTTTCCATAGAATTGAGTTCTGCTTTTAACTTGTCTTGTAAAGCATGGGGCACTTTTCTTGTGGCACATACTACAGGTGTAGCATTGTCTTTTAATTTGATCGAGCATTGACCTTCAAATTGTCCAATACCTTCAAAAACGTCTTTATATTCGCGCAAGAGAGGTTCTGGTTCTGAGTTTTGCTGAGTTACAGCGTATGTGAGTTTTATCAACCCTAATTCGCGTGCCGTTTCTAAATTAATCAGCGCGGGGGCGTTTTTCTGGTCTACGCAGTAAAAAGTGGCTTGCGTTGACCCATCTTCATATCTACAGTGTAGCTTCATTTTTTCAAGGAGCATCAACGTATCTCCACTATATGACGTTAATCTCGAGTCGGGGGGGCAACATTGGGGCATTTATTTTTAATCGTTTTAGCAATTCGTATGGTAAAATATTGACCTGGCTCCCTGTATCAATTTTAGCATCAAGGTTTGAGTTGCAAATAGTGAGACGGACGAGTGCTTGGTCTGATAGAGAAGAACCACTTACCGTATAAACGTACAATTCTTCCTCACTAGAATCCGATTTTGCATAATCCTCCGACTGTTGAACCAAACTAGATCTACTGTCATGTTGAGATTTACACATTTTTGCAAAATGGTTTAGTTTTTGACATTTATTACATTTCTGGCCCATGGCTGGACAGTCTTTTTTACTGTGTTTTTTATACCCACAACGGGAACAGATTGTCTCTTTTTCGTAGACTTTGCCCCTTTTCCGGTTAGTTTCGTCTCTGTGCCGGCGTTTCTGTGGTCTTCCTTGCTTTTTGGGCCTCGCATTTACGGTGTCGATTTGTTTTCCATTCTCTCTCATGGCGTCCATCTGTCTCTTGTTATATTCGTGAGCCTGTACAATTTGTTTCGCCATTTCCATTGTCAAGTCTCGCCCTCTTTCGATCAATTTTTCTCGGACTCGATCCGATTTGCATCCGAACACAATTCGGTCACGTATCATTTCTTCCGTTTCGTCGGCAAAGTGGCAGTCTTTGGCCGCAATGATAAGTCTGGCGATAAATTCGTCAAATGAGTCATCGTTTTGAAGTTCATGGTAGAATTTATATCTAGCAAAAATAGGATTTGCTTTCGGCTGAACAAATTCCTTGAATTTTTCGTAAATTGTTTTTGGATTTTTGTTCTCGTCTTCCGTTAGATTCCATGACTCATGAATCGTTCTGCCTCGTTCCCCTACCTACAACAATATATATGCACATTGTTCCTTTGCGGTTTTCCCTTTCAGGGGTCCGTCGAACATTAGGCTACAATGTTTTTTGAACTTGTTCCACGTATCTGGCATGTTCGATGAATTTCAGTCCATTGTTGGGTGAGGTAGAGCTTCCGCCATTTTTCGATTTACTGACCTAATTTCTTTCTTATGAGGCGACAGTAACACAAGAACAATGTTCTTTTAATTAGTCCAACTGTTAAACGTAATAGGACAATTTATATCCCACTTTTGTCACCATGTTTCGTTTGTCAGTTCTCGGATAGTCCACAAGTGTGGTATTTTGTAGATAGAATAAACACAATACGTGTGCGACGGTCAAACTTTAATTAGCGAATCTGCCTGGACCTCGTCTGGGTCTTACAAAGGCGGGAATATATAGACATGCACCACAACCTAAACGTCGGCCTCAGTCATTCCCACAACCTAAATCAGCACCAACACCGGGGCCTAGCACCTATAAATGTCAACGTTGTCCCGCTCAACTTCCGGACAGACGAGCCATGTATGCACAGCATGTTCAACACCACTTTCATGTGGGTGCCGGACTTCACCCTGAACCATTTCTGCGGGGTCAAGTAGTACAGATAACTGTCCCCAAAGGCGATGTTACTTTTTGACTGGTCGCCTCTGGGTACAGAGACGATCAAGACAAAATCAGTTGAAAGCTTAAAGTTTGAAAGCTCCGCACAGATTTTGTGCGCGAGTTTGAACTCTTATAATTTCGCAAATAGAGCACAAAACTTGGATTTAAACATACCTGTTGTTTGTGTATTTAACAACCCTTCGTTTGAAATAGGCCTACAAATATTTTTCAATTTAGAGCTGAACATAAGAGAAAACCGTGCATTTCATCTGTTACTCGAGTTCTTTACGTTCCCGAAAACACACAAAATGGCCGCCACGCGATTTACATGTTATAAACGACTTCTACAAGCTCTCTATGTAATGAAGGGTTTAATAATTTGTCTTTGGTCATTTTTGTTACTAAAACTTAATTGCATTTCCCTGCAATATAGATTAAACCGACGAAACTGAAAGTCAGTATATAGCGCTCTGTCTTTGCTACTGGAAAATTTACGATGGACTTGAGACGGTACGGTGAACAATAAATGTCCAAATATGAAAAAAATCACCGTAGCGTCTCATTATTGAGACTACGGGGTCAAGAGCCTTGGGTTTATGAAAACGGGTCCATTAATGAAAGACTAGGGAGCTACTATGAGACCAATCGCTCCCTCATATAGTGCAATACAGAGAAGTTCACATTGAGTCCCTCTATAATATACCCATGTTCCCCGGTATGACTATAAATGACATCGTTGAGGCTCTACAGGGGATCTTCGATCGACAGCAACACGCCTTCAAAATTAACCTGTCATTCGGATTTATTATGACACACGGATACGAGTCGCTTCGATAATTTCGTGACAACGTAAACGTGTTTGACGCTCCCGTACTGATCTCGAGACGCTCGGATATCGTTAAAGTCCTTAAATAGCTGAAAGCGATGGATGTCATGGCAGAAATGGCCAGAAATCGACCCGATACTAAATGGCGGCTCATACTCCTAACTAATATACGAGCCAAGGTGTACAACAAGTTTAATCTCGGGAATTTATGATTCGTAACGGAAATGGTTTTTACCTGATACTGGTTGTTTTGTTTATATTTTTTCTCCAAAGTCAGGCTTGATCAACTCTGCCAATAGGTGGAATATTGATGGTTTGCCTCCGACGGTTGGTATACTTCATATTTTGTGTGATTTCGTTCCGAAAATTTATCGTGTTGGACTGTACCCCAATATGCACAAAAAAAAAAAAAAAAAATGAAAGACTGAGCTACGAATTTTTCCAACGTACGAGATCGAGCATCATCCGATTTTCTATTGTAATCTGTTCTATATTTCACCCATTCTCAATAAGCGGGTGCACTGGCAGAAGAAAAAAAATGGAAAATCGATTATTACCAATTGCTTTATTTCATTGAAATTATGAAATTTCAACAATCTGTGTATTTGAAAATTACAATACCGTCATCAAGAAATAAAAGCAAAAAGGTTACTTTTTATGTCAAAATCAACACATGAACATTAATTTTTTTGTAAAAAAATGTGCGTTACATCTTTTTTTAGCTTTAATTTTAGAAGTCATATTGGAAAAATGACAAATATTTTCCTAGAAAATCATAATATAGACACTATTATTTGTCGAGGGACTTCTTTCAGTTTCTTGATTGTCATCCTTATTGTCAAGATCACGTCTGATATTTGAAGCAATATTCGTTTTTCTGTATAATAATAATGAAGTTCTATTTCAATTACATTCAACTCAGTTATACCTAAGAGTTCTTATGAAAAACATACATTACTTTCAAGAAATATACATAAGCCTGAAGGGTTTTAGTGTTTTGCTCCCTTGGCTTTGATTTTGTTCGTTTTGGATCAGAAAAATCAGAGGATGGGTAGATGTAACGAACATTTCTATCAAATAAGAAAAAAATAAACTTTTTAAGTAACACAGTAAGAACAGTTTTACACAGAAAATACCGTATAAATGTCTTAAACATTGAAAGGGCATATTTCTATTTCGTCAAGTATTCACTCAGATCAAAGTTTATAGATACAACAGCAGATCCTTAATAAAATGTAAAACCCTCAATGTGAGTGCTTTTTTGAGTATAACCATGGTTAAAGTTTGAAAGTAACTTTACAGATCCCCAGGAACGAAATTAACTCTTAAACAAGAGCGGCAAATTGTCGCAAGATACGCCCGTCCCACCGCCAGTTGTCGAGGGGGTATAATAATCGTAAAGGGCAGGTAGTGCAACAAACATGTTTACCAAGTCTCAAGTCAATTTGACTTGAGGTGACAAAGTTCCGTTCCGGACAACCAAGAAATACTGTAAAAATGAAGATCAAAGTGGAATTACTCAAAATCTGTACTAGGTAGAGTTATTGTTCTTGCGCACTGTACTCCGTAATATTGCAACAAACATGCATACCAAGTTTGAAGTCACTCTGACGTGAGATGACAAAGTTATATTCCGGACAAGCACTAAATGCTGTTAAAAAAAAACGATAAAAGGGAAATAACTCAAAACTCATGCTAGGAAGAGTTATGGTTCTTGTGCACTGCACTCCGTAAATTTTCAACAATCATGCATACCAAATTTGAAGATGTTCAGACTAGAGATGACAAAGTTATATTCCGGACAAGCAGAAAATTCTGTAAAAATGACAATCAAAGGGAAATAACTCAAAGACAGCACAAGGTAGAGTTATGCTTCTTTCGCACTGCACTCCGTATTATTGAAACAAACACAAATGCCAAGTTTCAAGTCAATCGGACTGGAGATGACAAAGTTATGCTCCGGACAAGCAGAAAATGCTGTAAAAATGACGATCAAAGGGAAATAACTCAAAGACAGCACAAGGTAGAGTTATGGTTCTTTCGCACTGCACTCCATATTATTGCAACAAACACAAATGCCAAGTTTCAAGTCAATCGGACTGGAGATGACAAAGTTATGCTCCGGACAAGCAGAAAATGCTGTAAAAATGACGATCAACGGGAAATAACTCAAAGACAGCACGAGGTAGAGTTATGCTTCTTTCGCACTACACTCCGTATTATTGCAACAAACACAAATGCCAAGTTTCAAGTCGATCGGACTGGAGATGACAAAGTTATGCTCCGGAGAAGCAGAAAATGCTGTAAAAATGACGATCAAAGAGAAATAACTCAAAGACAGCACGAGGTAGAGTTATGCTTCTTTCGCACTGCACTCCGTATTATTGCAACAAACACAAATGCCAAGTTTCAAGTCGATCGGACTGGAGATGACAAAGTTATGCTCCGGACAAGCAGAAAATGCTGTAAAAATGACGATCAAAGGGAAATTACTCAAAGACAGCACGAGGTAGAGTTATGGTTCTTTCGCACTGCACTCCGTATTATTGCAACAAACACAAATGCCAAGCTTCAAGTTAATCGGACTGGAGATGACAAAGTTATGCTCCGGACAAGCAGAAAATGCTGTAAAAATGACAATCAAAGGGAAATAACTCAAAGACAGCACGAGGTAGAGTTATGGTTCTTTCGCACTGCACTCCGTATTATTGCAACTAACACACATGCCAAGTTTCTAGTCAATCGGACGGAAGATGACAAAGTTATGCTCCGGACAAGCAGAAAATGCTGTAAAAATGACAATCAAAGGGAAATAACTCAAAGACAGCATGAGGTTGTGTTATGGTTCTTTCGCACTGCACTCCGTATTATTGCAACTAACACACATGCCAAGTTTCAAGTCAATCGGACTGGAGACGAGAAAGTTATGCTCCGGACAAAGAACTGGACGCCGCCCGCTCGCCATGGGTGATCCCATAATACGTCCCGTCTTCGACGGGCGTATAATAACTCAAAAATTAAGCAAACAAGAGTTATTTTTCATGTGCACTGCAATCCCCCTTGATGAGATCTATCAACCCATGAAATTTGATAACCGTAGCTAGTATAGTTTTGGAGATATGCTCCGGACAAAATTCAAGTATGAAAAAATACAAAGGGCAATAACTCAAAAATTAAGCAAGCAAGAGTTATGATTCATTTGCACTGCACTACCCCTTAATGAGATCTATCCACCCATGAAGTTTCATAACCGTAGGTAGCATAGTTTTGGAGATATGCTTTGGACAAAATTCAAGTATGAATATAAACAATGGGAAATAACTCAAAAATCAAGTAAACAAGAGTTATGATTCCTGTGCACTGCACTCCCCCTTGATAAGATCTATCCACCCATGAAGTTTCATAACCTTAGCTAGTATAGTCTTGGAGATATGCTCCGGACAAGATTCAAGTATGAAAAACAACAAAGGGCAATAACTCAAAAATTAAGGAAGCAAGAGTTATGATTACTAAGCACTGCACTCCCCCTTGATGAGATCTATCCACCCATGAAGTTTCATAACCGTAGCTAGTATAGTTTTGGAGATATGCTCCGGACAAAATTCAAGTATGAAAAACAACAAAGGGCAATAACTCAAAAATTAAGCAAGCGAGAGTTATGATTCCTGTGCACTGCACTCCGCCTTGATGAGATCTATCCACCCATGAAATTTCATAACCGTAGCTAGCACAGTTTTGGAGATATGCTCCGGACAAAGAATGGGGACGCCGCCCGCCATTCCGCCCGCCCGCCACGGGTGATCCCATAATACGTCCCGTCTTCGACACTTCAAATCATGAGCTATAAACTTAACTTCTAGAAGTATGCAACTTGAAAGGTTCGTTACCATAGAAAATAAATGGCTAAATGTGTGTTCTAAAGACTTTCAGTATCGGATTCATTGTGAATGCTTATCGGTCTCTTAACCATAAATACAGAAAATTCATAGTTTAATCATGGTGAAGAGTAAATAGCCGAATTGTGTCATTTTATAGTTTTAGAAGTAACGAACATTTCAAATGCTTAGAACTGTGTTTTCTGTACGATGTAATTTGTTCAATGGGATCTTTATCTTCCTTTGAAATTGAAAATAGTCTCCTTGATTTTCCTGTAGCTACTGGCTCTTTTATTTTTCTAATGATTTCTGAAAATTTAACCCAGACGATATCAGGATGTCGTGGCCACTGGAATAGGTTTTTCTTTGTTTCCATGAAAGAAATTTCTGCTTCCATTTCATCTTCATCAATGGTTACACATTTGCCAATATACCACTTATTACAATATAAAGCAGCAACATAATCATTCACATTTGGCTTATATTCTATTGATGATGTTGTCTCCATAGTGGAAATTGCTATATCACTTGCATTGGTATCTTCTGTTGCTTGCCTAGGCTTCTCAACTGACTCCTTTCTCCAAGATTCACAGGTGCTAACATTTGACAGACACGTGTTACAGTAGCAACTGGTCTCTCTCACCGAAACCTCCGATTTGCCGTGACCAATGACTGCATGAATTTTCATCGTCCCAATTACAGGCTTAAGTGTTCTTTTAGCATGTGTAGTGGCTTTTTCTTCACATTCTTCTTTGGCAATATATATAAAACTCACATTTTCAAGATTGGATGATGGTGACTGGGTCCAGGCGAAGAAATCGAGAGCACTTTGAATAGCAGCCTTTCCTGTATTTACTGCCTCATCAGCCATGCGCTTCGCTGTGCCACCTAAGCCGTCACACGGGCCCTTCCCGTGTCCGCTCTCGAAATAGTTCCATTTGGCATTAATTCGGTGAATTTCTTGGTGATTTGCTACTTCATGAAAAATGAATTTGTTTCGATACTGCGATGTTGGACTATCGGTCCAGTAATGGACTGTTATAACATTTGGGCACAAGAGCTTTACTTGTTTCAGGATAGAGTCGATGAATGTAATAACGGTGTTAGAATTATGTGCAAGTTCATCTGATATGATTACAAAACTCTTGTGTTTTAGTTCATCCGAATCTTGTGTCTTAAAGTATACCACAAACGGATGGAGTGTAACACTTGTCTGGTTCCAATATGCAGCTTGAATCTCATTCATTGCCTTACAGCTATAGTTCTCGGCGAAATCCATTTGTATAAGAACGTTATCTTTGGGTAAATTTTCTTTCAGCTTTCTTATCTCCTGATACTGAACCTTTACTCTTGTTACGTGAGCAGCAAATTCCTCTACTTGTGCTTCTGTATGATTAACATATTCTTCTTTTGTCATCTGTTGCTCAATTACTTTCATCACCATCTTCTGTTTCCCCTTTTCTATTACTGGGACACGTTTCCATTGGCTTACAACTATGTCATTTATTTCTTTCTCTCGCACTTCACTCAGGAATTGCTCTGTGGACTCAATCATATGATCTCCATTTACAGATACTTGAATGCTCTCTTTTTTTTGCAGCTCTCAGTGTCAAAGACATATTTTGGTGCTTTGTACAAAGACATGTCGATCTGCTGAAGAACGAGGCAAGCAATATATGTTTCGGGCGTATTCTGCAAAATGATGCCAAGGAAAGTTTACATTCTGGGTTTTCTGAGATGAACTTGTAATGAAGATTTGATAGATAGTCTGTCAGAACCCTTTTCTGTCGCTTTTCTTTGCTATTGCTATCCTTTTTGCAATCTGCTTTGCCTGGCATCACTCTACTGTTATCATCCCTGTTCATAAATGTTATAACTTTATCTCTATTTCTCTGTACCTCTCAAAGACGACTGAATTTGGTATTGGTTGGTATTTTCTTCTCTATTACTCGGAGCTTATTTCTACTCAAACCGGTTTCTTTGCTTGCCATTTTGATACATTTATACTTTTTCAATATGCGTCCGCCGATCATATTATGCATTAGTGCACGCTGGTTTCTTCGTACTTTGCTTCTTGCTCTTGACAAAGAACGTTGGTGAATAGCAGATGCTTTCTCACTCTACAAGCTTGATCTCTTCTTAAACGCATCCCTTTGATTTGCATCTCTGTCTTTGATCTTGGTGTTTGCTTAGTGGGTTCCTTGTGTTTGGATCTCTGAATGAACTGTTGACTTGTCTTGTACTTTCTTTGCAATGTCTCATACTTTTGCTTCCATTCTTTTATTTCCCTTTTGCATTCCTCCAGGGCATTCTTTAATCTGACACGGGAACCGTTAGCTCGAGCGGGAAAAGCCATTTGTACTTGTATACGCCTTGGACCATCTTGTCCGGGTACCATCATAGATGACGAACTTTCATACCCACTCGTATTACTTTCAGGCTCATCATTTAAATCTACTCTAGCCAGAGCACGTTTTCTTGATCTATATCTCCGCAAGTAATCTCTGTTTTTCTCGTTCCTCTTTAATCTTTCACTTTTACCCAGTTGGCTACTGGGAATGTAAGAGGTCATTCTTCTTTGCCTTTCTTTTGCGAGATATTGTTCATTGATTTTGTCTTTGAGTCTTTGCCGGTATGCCTTCTGAATTTCCGCTCTAGACTTCCCCATTCTGAAAACAAGATAGCAGAAATGTTCGTTATTAATCTGGAAATGTTCGTTACGTCTATCTTTACTGTGATTGTTATCTGAGATCGAAAAGAAACTGACACCTTTATGTATAAATAGGTTACGAAAACAGCTATTGACTTTATCAGATACGAAAACGTTAAATAAAGTATAGACAGGTTTGGTGACATGGGAAAAAAAGTGGATAATAAATAGAAAAAGGTGGCTATTTGTTTCCATTTTTATCAACACTTTTCTTTTGCTTTGATTGACATATTTGGTTAAAAGTATTAAAACATTAGATACATTTAAGCGTGCGATCTTATCGAAAATTGGATATTTTGAAAGATCTTGGATTTATAACGGCTTAAGGATAAGACATGTTCGTTACCATATAGTAACAAACATTTCATGTAATTCGTCGCCATTTTTATCCGAAACATGTTGCATGTCACTTACATCATGGTGAATTATTTTTATTTGGTTCTGTATGTTTGGAATTAGACAGAGAACAATAAGGACTGTTTTCATAACAACTAGTGGCGTGACAAAGAAGTAATGTCTTACCTTAAACAATGCTGCAGGGAAAAACAACAAATAAAATCTGTCTTCAAGTCTCAGTAAAACGCCATATTTTTTCGACCGTGGTAACATACGACGTCAATATTATCGATACTGACGATTAGAAATGCCGGAGCTACAATTTTGCAAATTATTTTTTTTTTTGCATTTTCCGAAACTGCACGTCTTCCCGCGTCTTTGTCTGATACCCATCCTCTTATCCAATTAAATCTCTTAGAAATGACATGTGATAAAATGCCGAACGTTGATTTGGTCAAAAGCTGTGTACATGAAAAGGCCGGACTTACAGAATATCAAGCTCAGGCATTTGCGATCTTTCAGCGGGAGACTTTGAAAATGCCGTAAATGTTCCACGTACAGTTTTCTGCTTATATACTGAACCAAAAAAGAAACTTTCCCTGTGTTTAAGTGCAAATGCAATGTTATTAAAAAAAATCAAAATATCAGATGACCTACATATATTCGGGCGAACGATTATGTGTCCGATAAAACAAATTTTAACTCGATTGAAAGCATTTTGCAGAAGAAACCCGCTGAAAGCGATTTTCACGTGCATGCACGGACCAGTATAATTCGTGTATATTTTTTGAAACCTTTCAGTCTAATTTTATAGACTTTCATGTCAATAAGAAAAAGACGTTGAAAAAATTTAAATTCTTTTTAGTTTTCTTTGTTTTTGATATGCCTAGAATTCCGCAAAATTTACGCGAACGTGCCATTGGCATGCTTAATGCTGGTATGACGATGAATGCTGTTGCTATGAATATTGGATGTTCTACTCGTGCTATTCGGCACCTTAGGCAACGTTTTCAAGCAACAGGGCGTACGGAAGATCGACCACGTAGTGGACGTCCTCGCGTCACGACGCGCGGCCAAGACCGCTATATTCGGAACACCCACCTGCGCAATCGCTTCCAAACTGCCACAGCCACTGCTGCTAACACCCCTGGTACACATAACAGCCGTATATCTGCCCAAACTGTGCGCAATCGCTTGCGCGAGGGTGGGCTACGTGCACGTCGTCCATACGTTGGTTGTGTTTTGACGCGACGTCACCGCGTAAATCGTGTTAATTGGGCACGTACACACACCAACGCTGGCTTAGACAACAATGGAATAGCATTCTTTTCTCTCACGAGTCCAGGTTTTCCATTCATCGAGGTAATGGCAGGGTTCGAGTATACCGTAGGAGAAATGAACGTTATGCCGACTGTTGCGTACTTGAACGAGATCGTTTTGGGGGTGGGGGTTCTGTCTTGATCTGGGCGGGCATTGCACATGGCTTTCGCACTAATCTCGTCGTTATCGAAGGGAATTTGAATGCCCAACGCTACCGAGATGAAATTCTTGCGAGGCACGTTATCCCACTGTTTCAATATAATGCCAATATCACTCTTTTTCAGCATGATAATGCCACAAGCCATACAGCTAGGGACAATGTGAATTTCCTCAGGGCGAATAACATTGCATTTATTAATGACGGGCCTGCCAAAAGCCCTGATCTGAATCCCATTGAACACCTTTGGGATAATTTGGACCAGCGTGTTAGACGTCGCCCTATTCCATCGTCAAACGTCATTCAGCTAAGACAAGCCTTAATTCAGGAATGGAACAACATTCCACAAGCCGAAATCAATACACTTATCCGTTCTATGCGCCAACGATGCTAGGCAGTCCTTCATGCTGAAGGTGGTCATACCCAGTATTAATTTGTGATTTTGGTGAGCGACCCCTTCCGCATTTTAACTACCATTTCACTACTTTTGGATAAACCCTCAGCAATAATTTTTTTCACACAAAGTCGCAATAAAATACTCTTTCAATGCATATAAATCTAGTTTAATCCTGATTTTCATATTTGTGTATATCTGCACTTAAACACGGGAAGTTTCTTTTTTGGTTCAGTATATAACCATACCAAAAAAGGTAAGTACAAACATTTTTTACCCATAACAATGATAAACTGTCGCTCTTAGCTTATACATAAATATGTGGAAATGATTCCTTTAATTCCCCGAAAAAAATAAGATAGGTCTCTAAGATAGAAAAAGTGATCAATGACATTTTTTTTACTGACCAATTTATTTACCAAAGAAAGCAAAATGAATATCAATTAAATTACGTGTGATAGTCTACAGTCTTTTTAATTGAAAATGATTTTGAACAGCATTCATTCTTACACAATTGGACCCTATAAACTGAATTTTCGATTTTGCAAAAGTAGTTACGGCTTTTTCAATTGTTAGTCCCTTCCCGATTTGTCTCCCTATTTAGTAGATACAGCATTTTCGTTTTTACCCACACTATGTAAATGCACTTTCCAAATCATCACAGAATCTTCTAATAAGATGATTTGATAAAATTCATGTCAAAAACAACTAAGCATCTACATTCTATGCGCCAAAATTAATGTGACACTTGATGATGTCATCAGTGATGTGGTGAATGACATCACTTCTCCTCAAATACATTTTTATAAACTATTTGAATCACAATAGATCTAGATATAGATTCTAAAATTTAGAATAAGACTGAAAGTTATGAATCAAGACATGAGAGTAAGTTTATTACATCATAGTACAGGTCATACACCAATGAACCTTTTTTATGGTGCCCGAAAGAATGGGGGGGGGGGGGGCAGGGGGCACATAATGGCCACGTTTCCGTCCGTTTTTCCTTCTGTCCAGGTGTTTGTCCGTCTGTAAAAATATAAAAGCTTTTGACTTGAAACTTCATCGTCTGATAACACAGGACTAGGAGGAGTGCTGCACACAAGAACGATAACTCTTTTATCGTTACTTTTTGAGTTATTATTCTTGGTCAACTTCTACATTTGTTAGTGTAACAAGCTCATTCTTGTTCGGGGAGCATTACCCGTCTTATCAGGGTGGCACAGCGTGCTTATTAAGTGATACAATAATTTCGTGAGCTTTTTCCAATGTCTTTGTACCGACGGATGAAATCATGCTGCACAAGCCATTTTCGTTGGAAGTGAAATAATGATTTGAAAAGGGCACTTAATTGTCCAAATAGAGAACGATTGGCCATTTCCATGCATGTGCACGAGTTTTGCTTTCTATTTTACGCGTGTGCAAGGAAACTGGTACATCTAACTGTTCTTTATTTGATCAAGAAAGTGACCCTTTTTAACTCTTTACCTATTACGCCAATTTTAGACTCTTCCAGTTCAACAGAAAATCGAGATATGATGTCAAAAATGTGGACAAATGGAGATACAAATATCTGATAGAGTAGAAAACATTGTTGGAAAAGGAGAAATTGCTCGTTACGAGCAATGTTTATTTTTTCCCACAATGTTTTCAAAAGCCATCTGTTGTTGATCCGTCAAAACGAGTACATATGAAGTAAAGGGTTAATGATTTTAAATCAAAAGCTGATAATTTGATATCCTGTTATTTATTAGCGTTCTCACTTTATACCCACTTTATACCCAATATAATGAATAGTTATTTTGGGGAAAAAAAGGTGTACCTGGGCATCATTATGATGATATAGCGAATTCTAAAGTTCTAAATATCGTCAGTTTTATGGTGGCTACCTACTACCTACTATTTTCTCGAAAGAAGTGGCGGAAATTATATAGCACAAAAGTTTTGCGTACGATATCATAGTGTAAGACCGGAAGTTTGTTTTGTACGGTCATTTCAAATTCTACAGCAATGTTTGGTCACTTGAGAGCAATCTCAAGTGACCAAATGTCTCTGTTCAATCTCAGATGACAGTACAAAACGAACTTTTGGCCCTGCACTGTGGATATTTACATCGATTTTAATTTACATTGATTTACTCCCCGTTTTTTTTTTTCAGAATGAGCCATTCTGGAGAGAGTGATACAGAAAGCGAAACTGAAACCAATTTGTTAAGGTACAAGTGTCATGTATGTAATCTAAAACCAGAGTTTAACGTGCTTATCCATATCCTCCAGCAAATAATTGAGAATGGACCATACCTTATCTCATTACCTGATGGACAACTCTATGTTAGATGCCAGTTTGATGACTGCCAACGGTATTACCACTTAACGTGTATACATAATACCTTTCCTGATGATGATTTAAATCACTCGCATTTAAATGACATCAAAGAAAATGGCATACACTGCCTTAAATGTGAACCAGGTTTTCTAACTGTGAACTATTGAAATATGGCTGGGTATAGAGGCAAGATGCTTGTTGCAATGGCCCTTAAAAGGGTAGAAGAAAACAAAAACCCGATAGGTACTAGTACAAACAGTGGTGTTAATAATGGTTGCAATTCAAAAAATATCAAAGCAAAAACAACCGATCCAAACAACAACACAGAAATAGTAACAGTTCTTTGTAGCCATAATAACAATGATCTTAATTCCGACGAAGATATGTATGACTTTGATGACGAGGCTAAAGATCCAGATTGGACATTTAAAAATAAAAGAAGGCGATATGACGATAGCACATTAGATAGCGATACAGACGCTAGTTGTGAAGATAGATCTAAGCCAAAGAAAATGAGCAAACGGAAAAGGAATACTAAGTATAGAAATAGTTGTAGAGAGAGGAGCAAAGTGTCTAAAAATCCAGACAACACAGAAAACTTGGCATCGGCCGACGTAGAATCAGTAGTACAGTCAATTCAGGAAGGAAATCAAATTAACAGTGACAATTATCTAGATAAAAATACTCAATCATCCAATGAACTAGAGAGAGAGATAGAGGAAATTCCAGTCGTTTTGGAAAACCAATATACAGTAGCTAATGATAACACAGATTTAGAAACAAACCAAGTCCCTGATTTGCAAGTAGTAGAACATGAAGAAATAGTTGAAACTTCTGAAGCGCAAAACACACAAGTAATTAAATCTACTCTTAAGCAAAACCAATTGTTGCGAATGCAGGGGAAAAACTATATTGGACGTAGGAAAGATAAAGATGGAAAATCGAAACACCATGTGAACCGTCAAGCGCGAGTTTTGGGACCAAGATGCTGTACCAACCGATGTAATAAAGGTTGGGGAGGTCGACAGTGTTCATATGTAAATGAATTGATGAGAAATTAAATATTTACCATGTTCTGGGAACGACTAAGTTGGGCTGAGAAAAAAGTCTACATATTAGGCCTCGTTACAAGAAAGGAGATCAATAGGCGCACCATTACAAATGATTTAAGTAGAAGGAAGAATTCGTTTTCCTATTTTCTGAAAATTGAGGAGAAACTTTATCACGTATGTAAATCACTTTTCCTTTCTACACTGTCCTTGAAGGAAGATACAGTTTACAACTGGGTGAATGAAAGTGTGTCAAATCACGGGATGCCAAAGCCAAAAAGCCCCGTACATGGCAACAATAACAAAGTTGCAGCAAAAGAAAGAGCAATTAGATATCCACAAGAAGTACCCAAAATGCCATCTCACTATTGCAGAGCAAAAACATCAAAACATTATTTGGAAACCGAATTATCTAGCCTGAGTGACCTCCACAAGCACTATAAAGAAACAGTACAGTGTGAAGGTAAACCAGCCTACAGTGCAACTCAATTTAAACAACTTTTCAAAGACATGAATTTAGGTTTTTACAAGCCAAAGAAGGATCAATGTGATTTCTGTACAGGTTTTCGAGCAAAAACAGTTGATGAGGATCGATACAATGAACACATTAAAAGAAAAACTGAAGCACAAGTATCAAAGGCGCAAGACAAGAGTGACGCAATTTTAGGCAAGCAGAAAGTATTGACCATGGACCTTCAAAGACTTTTGCTATGTCCAAAACTTGAAGCAAGTTGCTTGTTTTACAAGACAAAGCTGTGCTGCCATAATTTCACATTCTTCGATTTGTCATCGAAGAAGGTTATGTGCTACTTTTGGAATGAAACAGCAGCTAACCTGAGTGCCAGTACTTTTGCAACATGTATCATTGATTATCTTGAAAACTTAGATCTAGAGGGGTTAGATAGGATCATCTTGTACAGTGATGGATGCTCCTATCAAAACAGAAATGTCACGCTTTCTTGCGCATTGTTACAATTCGCCGTACAGCACCAAATAGAAGTTCAGCAAAAGTATCTTGAAAAGGAGCATACATATATGGAGTGTGATAGCATTCATGCAGCAATCGGTCGAAAAATAAAAAACAAAGATATTTTCATACCGCAAAAATACGTGGAACTGATAAAGGAATCAAGAGAACATTCCGATAACCCTTACGAAGTCAAGTATGTTGACTTTAGTTTCTTCAAAGATTTTACAAAGCTGCTCTACTACTCAAGTATCAGACCTGGCCACGGTGTTGGAACACCTGTTGTTACTGATATCAAAATACTGAAATACAGCACTGATGGAAAAATCAGCTACAAACTCAACTACTCGGATGAAGAGTTTACAGAATTACGAAAACCGAGAAATTCATCAGATACTTTTAATGAGTCTGTTCCAGTAGCGTACGTAAAACCATTGCCGATAAAAGGTTCAAAATTTCGGCATCTCCAACAAATAAAAGAAGTCATTCCTAAAGACTATCACGCCTACTATGACTAGCTGCCAAACACAGATAATTAAACTATGTTTTGCGTGCTTCATCACGCCACTTTTGGGGAAAGATGTGTACTCAGAAATTGTGAAAGAATTCCCATTTCATATCTTGTTTTTTCTCAATTTATGTAGTTAAGGTTTTGTTCAGTTTCAATTTAAAGTTAGTTTTACAAAATCGTAGAAGCACATGAAAGAGACCAGTCGTTGCATTTTGGCAAAATGTGCCTTTGTGTTTAAATGTAAATAGTTTTGAATTCTAGCCAAGCACCGTTTCTTTAATGATTATTAAGGTATTACACCCCTAATAAGATCGGAATATTAATCGGCCGATGTCGGTAATGATCGTTGGTCCTGTCATCTGACGATCGTTGCCGAACAAATATTTTAACATTCGTTCAGGAACGATCGAACATTGGCGAATCCATCAATCAGTACCGACATCTGTCGGTTTATATTCCGATCTCATTAGGGGAGTCACACCGTAATACGAAGAAAACTCAACATGATTTTATACTATGTCTACATGTATGTATACACACATGTAGTAAATACTGTTTGTATTGTTGTATTGTAGTACCTACACATACCTTATATTCCTTTCCATGTTTCTCAAAAGAGACAATTTTACTTATGAAATAAATGACTTGAAGAGGTATATTATGTTGACTGATAAAATAATGTTGGGAGCTCCAATGCAATATGGTAAAATCCAATGGATTTAGCCGAGGATTTTGCCATGATTGCAATGAAACAATCAACCTCGGTCTATTAGTCATCATTTTTCATAAGTCTGAAAATAGAATCATACACGCGCACATGCCTCAAGTTATTATTACTTTGTTGTTCATTTTGGTGTTTTTCTTTTTATTTTAAATGATTATGAACAATCTGAAGGCATTCTATTCTTGAAGGCTGGATCAAAGATCGCCTAAAGCATGTTACTCAAGGTTGCATCGGTGTTCATCGTTTTTAGAGTAAAAGTTGATTTTTTGTTCCATAGAGTTATTTTGAAAATAAAACTTTCCAATGCATTTGACGAGATGTGTGTGACAAATCTTACATAATGAATGATGACGGAAGCATTAGCCTTTCTGGCTTTGGTATTGTTGTAAGTAAAGTGTTCTATACAAATGTACTTTACTAAGAGACACGTTCGTCGTTGTACTAAAAAGTTACTGTCCAAGAATAATGCAAGATTATCTTTGAATGAATAAATAAAGGCAATGCTTGGCATTTTGATATTGTTTGTTGTGTAAATGGCTATGGAAGCTTATACTTAATCATCTTGAGTTTTAACGATCCTTATACAGATGTTTTGTGAACATCAAGGTAAAAGGAGAAAATGTTGGTTACCAAGACCTTCTTCTTTTCCTACAACGAACTCTACAATTTGAAAAAGGGATTACTCTATTTTATCTATGTTTATATAGATACATGCAAACATTAATAACCCATTCCCACACAATGACTCCTTTTGACACCCCTGCAAAAGAAACCTTTTGAAAACATTGTTGGAAAAGCAGAAAATGCTGGTAACCAACATTTCCTCCTTTTTCCATAATATTTGGGTTAACGAATAGTTGGTGCTTACCACAGTATTTTTTCCTGTTTTTCACGGTGTTTTAAAGCCCCTCTCTGAGATGTTAAAATCAACAATCGTTTGATAAAAGTAAATACACCAATCATATGAAATAAAACGATATTCCCTCTGGTTTTCATGTCTAGATGTAAAGGCAAAAATACCGGACATGGGCTATTGGTGGCGTCAAATGCCGTAGTTACAATTTTTCACGCATTGGAAAAGCCGTACCTGCGAGAGATGATTTGGAAATAGCCGAACATACAATTTTCTAGAGAAATACAACTAGAATGTGGGTATTTTGTATTAAAAAGAGACCCGTACGTCACCTGTTCAAAGTTTGTATTCAGAGGCCCAGGAGCCATCCTTATATGATAGAAGGAAAAAACTGTCCTTACAATACGGAACTAAACTGGCTTCAAATACAAAAAATCCGGTTTACAATGACATTTTTAATCCACCCAACAAAATACTCTTTCAAAATAAACCTAATTTTATCAAACCACTTGGTCTACAGGTTGAACCTCTTCTTAATGAGTCAAACATAAATGTAAAGAATATTAAACCCTTTAAACTTCCTGTAAAAGAGCCGTGGACCATAGATCCACCAAATATTATTTTTGAACTCAACGTAAATAAGAAATCAGTTACAAATCCATTATTTTATCAAAATAAATTTTTAGAAATCAAATCACAGTATAAAGATTACATTTCAATTTATACTGATGGTTCGAAACAAGATAATAAAGTTGGTTGCGCTTCAGTACACAAACAAGAAACTGCCAAAATAAGACTACCAGATCATAGCTCTATTTTTTCAGCAGAAGCTGTAGCTTTAAACATTGCTCTCTGTTCAATACAAAACAATAATAACAAGAAATTCATAGTTTTTTCTGATTCAATGTCAGTTTTACAATCTTTAAAACATCCTGATAACCCAAATCCATTGATTCAACAATTTCTCAGAAAATATGTTTATTTATGTAGATCAAAGACAATAATATTCTGCTGGATACCCAGCCACATTAATATAAAAGGTAATGAAATAGCTGATCAAGAAGCAAAGGATGCCATAAATATGAACATAGCCAACATAAAAATTCCTTATACTGACAAAAAACAACAAATAAATGAATTTATCAAGTCTGAATGTCAAATTAAATGGCAGCAATGTTTTAACAACAAGCTTTTAGCGATCAAGCCAAATTTTAATGATAAGTATGAATTTTATTGTAATCGAAAAAGTCAAGTAATTTTAACAAGATGTCGTGTGGGACACTCAAGGTTTTCACATGTGCATCTTTTAAATAATGTGAGAGCACCACAATGTATAAACTGTAGTGAACCTTTAACTATAAAACATATTTTATTAAATTGTAAAAATTTCGACCGTATACGGTCAAAACATTTTAGTGTTGATAGCTTACAAAATTTATTTTTACATGTACAACAGAATAACATTTTAGAATACCTAAAAGAGATAGATTTTTATAATAAAATATAGACTCTAATATAGATTTTAATTATCAAATTAACATTTTATTATTCCATTTCTAAATATTACCTTCATGCGCGCTAAATGACCACAGCTGTCGATGCGCCTTAAAACACCAATCAATAATAACAATAATAATAAAAAGAGACCAGTTTTATTACTAAAAGTGACACTATAGCGTTTAAAACATTTTGTATAAAAACATGAAACAGTTTTTTCCTCCTCCTGAAAAGTTGGGATTTTGCAGCCTCGGCATTTCTAATCGTCGGTATCGTTATGTTAATTGACGTCATAAAATTTTAAAGGGACACTGACATCATTTTTCTTAACTTTAGATTTCTCGTAACGAAAACGTCAGCCACGAACATGTCAAATTTTAACTTTGCTAGTAATTTTCTTATTTCAAATACAATAAATGCTGATTCAAACTGAATTATTCTAAGATCATACAACATGCCCTATCTTATAATAATATTTTAAAGCAGATATTTGAGCAGTGTTTGAAAAACTCGAGTAAAACGAACATGTCACTTTGATATGAAAAGTCGCGAGACTTCCCCTTTAATGGTTACACGCGAAATGAATCCTTTCCTTTTCAACAGGCATTATTATCTCAAGTTTTTGCCCTTATATCAGTCTATCGAGAAACATGCAAAGAAAATGCTGAATCAATTCTGTTTTTGGTTGTCAGCTACTAATCGATAGATTAACGAACATGTCAGCAATTTTGGCGATATTATTTTTAAATGATTCATTGGTCTCTTAAAGAAAATATTAGCAATTAAAAAGAAGCTGGACGTTAATAAACTTGATGTCATCATACAAGTGCTTTGAAAAGGCTATTTTTTAACTTAAATCTATACTTTTTCGGCCTTTTTGAACTGTTTAAAATAACATAGTGATGCTCGGCGACAGTAACGAACATGTAAAATTCACTGGTTTAACATGATTTTTTTTTTCTTTCGATGATCTGTCCCGCATACCTTGTTGCATTGTAGACGGACATGTGCTGATTCTTAAAGATGACTGATTTTTATCTAGTATCTTACGTAGGTTTATTAAAACATCGGCGACATCGAATGCACCCGCTTATTGAGAATGGGTGATTTGCTCCTTTACCGCGTTTCAGCTTTTTAGGGCAAGAACACTGCGTTCTGAAAATTTGAACCGGGTTTTTATTTGGTCTTTGCTTTAAATCGTCTATGTTCAGTTCCAGTAAAAAGATTTGGCTTATCCTATGCTACGCACAGTAAAAATTGTCGATCCTATGCCACGCATAGTAAAAAAAGATTTGGCTGGTCCTATTCTACGCACAGGTAGATATCGAATTAGAAAGAAGTCAACTTGCGTACAATGGCTTTAAAAACTGACAATGTTACAATATCAGAACCGAATCAATCTGGAAGAGCATTACAGAGCCAGAGCTTAGAACTTTGACAGAGAATTAAATAGATCAGGTTACACATTTCGGCACTAAGTTGACAGAAATCTGGAGCAGAGTCAGAATGTTCTTCTGTGGAGACATCAAAAAAAGTTACAACGCTCTACTACTCTTGTTTATGCAGAATACAGACTCATGAGAAGACAATGTGTTACATTTCTCCAACAAACACTAACAGAAAATAATTTTGGTGATCTATCTAGAGGAGCCCGTTTTTATCGACCACAGCAACAGTGGCTATATGAATGATGTGTTAGATATTTAGATATGAAAATTGAGAATTTCCAAACATAAAAGCTATCAAGAATTTCAAGTGTTAGGTCGAGATCCTTTACTTTAGCTTCACTTGCACTCGCATAAGTTCAGAGATAAGAAGGTGTCTAATAGATAAAGACAAGAAATTAAAGAGTGTAACTCAGTGTATCCTTACTGACCGCAGTGATATGACCTAAGCGTTAGACTCCAATACAATCAATTAACGATTCAAATATATCAATACAAAGAGATAGGTAAAAAGCAAGCGTGTTCAGCTATGCCGAAAAAATACCACTTACCAGATTGGGCGAACACGTGTAGGGACGAAAAACCCGTTCCCGTCACGTTACTTATCACATGACCAAAATATGGTAGCTATCAAGACGAGGGCGTGTAGCTTTGTCATACATCAGCAACTGGACAATACACGTTTCAGCAACCATGTCTCGTGCAACGGTTACTGTTAGGTAAAAATTTTAATCAATTAAATTGAGTTGTCCTCCATTTATGCTAAAATTTGTTTCTCTCCTGAAATAAAGAGGGACACGAAAGTCAGAATAGTTTTCATAGGGTAGCAACCACCAAGCCTGCGCAGATCAGGGGAGATAATTTAAATTTTTTTCCAGAAATATGACCTCACTAAGGGTCAAATAGATACGCGCCAATTATGGAAAACTATGGCTTTTCCTGACGTCGTATGTCATTGGAAGTTAAAGTCTAAAGATAGGAGTTTGCGAAATAGCTTGCCTCTCACGCGAAACGATTTGAGAACCCCAAACGGGAACCAAGAGAAAATTTCACTGACCGATATTTTTTGGAAAAAAGGTGATTTCACTATTTAAACTGGTATTTTTTTGTAGTTCGATAATCCATTTATACCAAAATTGTGATCTGAAATACAAAAATCGCGCGTCGATAATTGTTTTTAAGCATTTTTCTGACTCGGTATATTTCATGGTAGGGGAGATAAATCAACACCGGAAGTGAAACAGAGTTACAAAATAACCCTTGACGACAGGCTCTGTGGCTAAATTAAACCACTATTTCCAACCAAGATGTTCATATAACGGTCCAGTTTGATAAATTACAACTAATTGAATATGTACATAGTAAATTTTGGTTAGATTTACGAATCAATTTCTTAAAATTGCGTTCGTTTTATAGCTGGGATTCGTACTCAAAATTCAACGTACTGTTTCGTAACCAGGATCTACATGTTTTGTATTCCTCTAATATATGAGTACTGCGCAGCATGATTGTTTTCTTATTCATAATTTTTGGGTTCTCACACAAAACCTAGTGTCAGATATATCAGTTTCTTTGCATTAATTAGTAATATTGTAATATCAACTGGAATATTATGTTATTACTTATTTAATTATTGGCAACCATCACCTTATTCAAGTAACTTTAGTAAGTCAAATCTCCAAACATTTCCCCCATTTTAACATTTATAATTATGGTACTTTACTAAGTAAATATGCATAAGTATGCATTTGAAAATGTACAACTTTGTATTTGCAGACTAAGTGAGTAAGTCTCAATCAGCATGTTCATAGGCAGTCTGATCAGAGGCTACACATTTTGTCAGAACCTCCTGCATAGCTTATCATTTCATATGTAAGCAAATAAAACAATGGAAGCATCTGCAGATTACAAATTATATGTGGTTCAAATGATAGAATTTGTCTATGATAGGGTAGGAAACATTGTGGGAAAAGCAGAAAATACTGGTTACTACCCTTTTTTTAAGGGTTGTTGAAAATCCTGATTGTCTGATAAAGTGTTGAAAAAAAGCTATCACTTGAAATTAATAGGTGTATGTCTCTTCCCAAATTGACAGAATTCCAATCAATGTTACAAAAATTCCATTTTCTAATTCAATAAATCCTTCTCTCAAGACTGGTTATAAATAATCTTGGATGCACTGTACTGAAACAGAAAGGAGAAAACATAGACAAGAAATAAGTGTCATGTTTTAAATCATATCTGTGGTTCATACATTTTCAAATGAGTCTATTTTTCCAATAGCATTAACCTATATTTTCTCCATTGTAAAATGGGTGGGTGGGATAACGTTATTTCCTTTATATAACATATACAGCGTTTTTTGGGTGCATAAACCTTTCAAAACTGAATGGAAGATCATTTTATCATTTACAAGCTATTAGATGTCATCTAGATGACTTTAACTAAACTCAAAAACCTTACATATTGCACATAGTGTGCTTTTTCTCTTTTTCAATATCAAAATGGGGTTCAGTCCGACAGATATAACATCAGAAAAACACACAATAAAATCACCTAACAGCTAAGGTAGAGTATATAATTAATCAATGATGTTCTGCCCACCATGTGGACACTTCATTAACTGCATATCAAGCAGACTCTTATAGTTACAGAGTGAGGTCATTTTTTCCTGAAAAATTAAAATTTGTGTTTTAAGAAACATGATTTTTTGCCTTTTGTCAAGGTATTTTTGATGTAAAGAAATAGTACAACCTATATAAACTATATATTTCCTGATTTGTATTGATGAAATCTTTCAGAAAATGTATAGTTTTTACAGATTAGACTCCTTTCAGAAAAAGGGTGGTGGTTGCTACATAGGGTACAGTAGTGTACTGGTAGGAAGGGTGGAAGAAGATTTGGATCCAGAAGAAAAAAGTGGAGAGAGATTTGGACCCAAGAAGATTCGGCCCAGCTGTCAAAAGGATTCATCCCCAAGTTTAAATTATGTTCATTGTGTTGATTTTTTTTTTTTTTAACTTATTGTTTTGTAAAAATTGCAGATTCACCTTCTAACTATTGACTAAAACGTTTTTTTTTTTTTTCATAGTTTAAGGGCGATTAGGTGTACCTGGTCATTAAAGACATAACTGGGCATAATATCGGAAAACGCCTCGCCACAAATCGCGAAAACCCATGAAAATCAAAATTATGTGTAAAAAAAATAGCAATTGTTTCACAGATTCCAGGGCTTTTTTTCCTTCTATAATTGAGGCCGATATTCGGTGACTTCCCAATTGCAAAACGCATCATTTTTTCCCAATTGTGGCAGAAGAATTTCCCAATTGTGGCGGAAGAATTTCCCAATTTTGCTGAAAGGATTTCCCAATTTTGCTGGAAAAATTTCTCATAATACGATGCTGAAATTCCTAATAAGTTAAATACCAATTTCTCAAAAGCTATTTCAAATGACCAGACACAAAACTCGTTATTTAGCGGTGACTGAAACCGAAAGCAGGTTTTTTTTATTGATTTGTACCGAAATGACTCAGCTGACTGCGCTGCAGTACGGCCGAAATGTTGTGTTTTCTTGGCGCCATTTGGTTTGTTTAATGGAGGCACTCTTAACCGAACCGAGTTATTTTTTGCGCATTATAACACTGTACATAGACTGAATGTGGTTGCCATTTCCCTATCATTCGATATTAAATCCTTTGACATGTTATATAATTGTTTGTCTTTCTTAAAAACTTACAGCTGACAAAAGAAGTTTGCTTAACACTGTGGAACACATTCGTACTCGGTTGCAGTCAACATACTCAAAAAAAAAAAAACACGCTGTATCCAAGCAAAACATGTCAAGAACCGGGAAACATTACAAAAAGTTCGTTAAATAAAATGGCTGCAGATGATAAAGGCAGGCGTAGCCTTTTTACTTTCGGCGTGAAATGTTCGAATTCTTTGCTGATTGATCTACAGGTAATCAAATCTCCGTATATTTAGTCTCAATCTGAAGTGACGGTTCTGTCGGGCATTGCCGATCTCCTATTGTCTGAAGACTAGACAATTATTATCACTGCACATGATGCAAACTCTACATCTTCAGACATAATATCCAAGCCTAGCCTTGTAACTTCCATAGATAATGATTCCCTTGTATCATATGATGGCGGAAAAGCAGTTCATCTAAAGTATTAACTCCGGCACCCATGGGTGTACCACAGTAGTGTTAAAAAGGGCTCTAAGCCTATATGCGCAAATGCTGTGAGATATTTTGCCATAGTTTAAACAGTTAAAATTTGAATATTGAATTTGTTTCACTTGTTAATTAAATTGCTGCACCTTCTATTTACTGTATGTATGTACACTGCCATTAATTTGTTTTATTGATGTATCTTGAAAGTCAGTCTGATTTTTCCCAATTTGGCCAAAATCGCGCTTGAATTTCCCAAAATGAAAGGCTAAGGCCCCTTCCCAATTTTTGGAAAAAAAACCCTGGATTCATTTCGTATATTGTCGGGTGCGCTAACTGCGCCCCAGCCCTAACTCCGCCACCTTTCTTATTTTCATCAAAATCTCGCGATGTTTCAGCGTGCGCAAGACTGACAGTCAGAAAAGTTTTTACTACATCACAGTAAATACATTCCAATGGTTTCACCCCAAATTGAGGTATAAGCAGATATTTGTCTCGATTTTTATGTCCACTTACTGTTTTTCTGTGTATTTTCGTAATGCAATTTTTTTTCGTAAAAAATCACCTCTAAAGTCATGAAGTACAACTGTAAACACATCTGAAATGTTTTGTCTGCAAAGGTTTACATTTTATGAATGAAAATCATGTGACAAAACGAATTTCTGTAAGCCCAAGCAAATCTTTATAGATAGGTTTTGGTCCCAGGGTCCTTAACTGATATTTGCTTTCTCCATTTTAATTCAAGCCCAACTCATGAAAGATTAGAAGAACAAATAAGCAATATTCCCATGTTGCACCTCAGAAAGCTTAACAAGAAATTGTAGAGAAGAACATGCCAGTTAACAGGGCTGCTTTAAATATTTAATGTACCTCGCACCACTCTCGGGTACAGGTTACCAGGAAAGGTGCATCCTAAAACAGTAACCATTGGTGAACCACCTTTATTGACGCTACTAGAACTAGTGGATCACATAAAAACAATGACAAACTCCTGTAGTTATTTATTTTGAAACAGCTCAATGTTGAAGTTACATTTGTTAAAAAAAATAATAACATTAATGATTTGGCCTTATTTTTCGAGACTTGGGAGAATTTCTTACGTTACTCCAGGGGGCGGAGTTAGGCACACAAAAAATGGCGGTTGTTTGTTGACATGCAGTTAATTTTTATCAAGTTTTGGAAGTTTAAAATTACTGTACACATGAATTTTGATGGAGATTGATGGAAATAGAACACATTTGACTTGTGCATTTATTTTTCCTTTTGTATATCATCTGTTTATAGATCTGTTCCCAGATAAAGCTTAGAGGGGCGCAGTTTGAGCATCCAAGGATATATAAAATACAATATTGTCAATGGAATGAAGCTGAAAATTTCATGAATTTCTTCTTTTAACTCAAAAAACAATGCCACATGTATGCATTGACTGTATAGCGGCGGGGCGTTTGCTGGTATTATGCCCATAATTCTTTAGCTTAATTTTGTGGTTGATTTTATTTTTATATTGCACATTTACATAAATTTTCCTTTTGGTAACCCTTTACTGCACAATGCCAACTTTAAACAACCCTGGGAAAGGAGTCTTTTTGAAAACATTGTGGAAAAAGGAGAAAATGTTGGTAACCAGCATTTTCTCCTTTTCCCACAATGTTTTCTTCCCTATCAAGGGAAATTTGCACCATTTGAGCGACATTGAGATTGTCCTCTGCAAATGCTTTCATTTTGGCCAAGGCTAAAATTTTGTTGTCTGGTAAAGGATTAAAGCTATTGCAAATTGTAAGATATTTTTTTTTATTCCCATTTAGATCGTGATTACTTGTGGATTATTTATCTAGATTGACTATTTATAACATGCTTTCTGTTGAAATATAAAAACTAGGTGTTGTGTATTTTATGTGCATATGTGTGTGATTACGTTCATGTTTGAATTTTGACAATGTCTGATAAAATTATGCAAGGGATGGTAGCATAGGATTGATGCAGAAAAAGAGTTTAGTTCAACTCTGTACAAAATGTAAAAGAATTAAATGCAAAATGAAATGTCCAAATGATTTATTCATCAGGACTGCAGCTAATGTTCATGTCAAGGGGTGATTCAAGGGGTGATAGGGGTTACTGTAAATATCAAGTTCATTTAAACCCTTTACCACACTATCCCTGAGCAAGAGAGCTGTTGAAAACATTAAGAGAAAGAGGAGAAAATGCTTCTGACCAGCATTAATTTTGTCCTTTTCCCATCGTCTGAGGAAGGGTTGAAAGGGCATGTAGATTAAAACTGATTTGAGGTTAAGTCTAAAGGAAAAAAGATGAAGATACTGCAGAATGGTGTTTATTACACCTTTACCTGGCTTTTGTATCCAACACCTGTCTCTATGGATTGTAGGAAAGTATCAGGAAAAAAAGAATCAGGATAAAAAGTATCGGAAAGAAAGTATCAGGAAAAAAAGTATCAGCTGCCCAAAAGAGACTACGTTAAAATGGTATATGATGTAAAAATTCAGTTGATAGGTTACATTGACTTTGTTTAAAAAAAGAAAATGTGGTATTTGTACATTTTTCCTTTTACTTTTTCTGGCCTGAGATTGGGAAGAAATGTGCAAACACTCATCTTTGGTTGTTGATACCTGTAAGAGATCGGGGTGTAACAATACTAGTAATTAAAATGTTTTTGATTTGTGTTTATCTATCCGTGTAGTTTTTGTAATTTACAATCTGTATTATTTAAATTGAGATCTAATGTTCACTTTGATTAAGTCATTAATTGATATTGCTAAACTGTTTATAATATATTGCCTTTAATCATCATTTCATTTGTGATTGATCTTAAACTTCCACTTTACTTCCAATACTCACAGATTGTGAGTTTTAAAAGGTAGAAGACCTTTGAAAACATTGTAGGAAAAAGAGGAAATGCTTTTAACTAGCATTTTGAGTGTGCTAAAATGTCATAAGTTTATGACATAAAGTATCAAAATCATAATTATATGATTTAAAATGAATATTGATATAGCATGACAACTGTTACAGAAAGGGATTCTTTTTTTTCCAGATACCTTCTTTCCTAACAAAAATTGATACTTTTTTTCAGATACTTTTTCCCCTGATACTTTCTTTCCAATAACCGTCTCTATCTGTTAGAGAAAAACACAATTAATGACAACCTTTATAACAATCTCAATACAACTCAAAAAGGAAAAGAAAAGGAAGTATTTTAATTGAAATAATAATAATGATGATAGTAATAAAAAGGAAAAAAAAATGACAAGGATGTTTTAAAGGTATATGTCATTTCTATGGTTATGTAACTTTTTGTTTTACCGAAACCTCCAATTCATTCAACATTCAGGCGGAATCTTCTCACAAGTGGGATGAATCTCCTCAAAATTCGGATAAAAGTAATCCAATTTTAGCCAATAATAAATAGTGATAATAGAAACCACTAATTATCATTATATTCTGCAAAACTTCCCCCCAAAACACGGAAAAGAGTAACCTAACTTTAGCCAGTAAAAACATGGTGACAATAGAATGGCTACTGACAGAACGCCCTAATCAGAGCTCCAGATAGAGGGAATGATTTTGATTTTAAAATTAAAAATATTAATTATTCTGCACCAAACCCTATGTTATGGGTACTCATTAGAATCATCTCAACGAGACAATTCTAATTAGTACCCACAACATAGGGTTTGAAAGAGAAATAATGGATTTAGAATACCATCACTCTTCCTTATCTGGAGCTTTGCCTAATGATTATTATGCTCTACAAAACTTCTACAAAAGATAAAGATTATTTGCTAAAAATACTATAAAACAATGTAGGCTGAATATTCCCAACCTCAAGGCCGGATCTTTTCAACTGTTGGGCTGAATCTTCTCGAAAAGTGCAGATAGGCGTTCAGCCAAATTTTCCTGGGTACGAATCTTCTAACATCCGGCCTGAAATATACATCGGAAATTTTTTGACGAAATGGAAATCATATGAAGAAATGGAAATTGGCAAAGTGTGAAATTGATAGTTTAGTTGGTTTGTTTTACAAAAAGTTAGGACTGTGAAATGTGAAAAAAAAATTGAAATTAAATATACTTACACATGTAGTCACTTTTGGTATAATTGGGGGTTCTTTGTTATCGTGGTATTTACAAATTCTGATACTGCGGCCAAAAATCACCACCTAGAGGATGCTATCTGATGAGTTTTTATAGGTCAGATACTGTCAACACTCCTCACAACCTTACCTTGACAAATTTTCTGAAAACTATATGTAAATTCAAGTTTTCATCAAAATAGCAAGAAAACTTACCTCTCTGCAAAATCACACAATCCCTTAAATCAAATTGATGACCTCATCAGCGTAACAAAAGCAATATCTATATAATCTATAGTAACAGCTCTGTAAAATTTCTTTACCTTTCAGTTAGGTTCAAAACATTGGAAAGTAAAGTTTAGACGACCATCTAACGATGACAATACGGCTTTCCAAATATGGGAATGAAATAAGAGGCCCTGACACAATTTTCAACATGCGAATAATAAAATCTTATTCTCAAGGCACTTCAAATTGGATTTTCTTTCACTTGTTATCTCTGTTCTACTGAAATGAGAGAACAGTCTAAAAAATTCCCTTTTTATCCACATAGTGGGATACTAATACTAGTTTAAACACAGATCCACCTTTGTATTTTTCTAGTTCGTTTTCACAAGTGCCATAAGTAAAGATATGATGCTTACAATAGGACAGGGAGAATTATTCACAGCTGTATATCAGAATTCTTGATAAAATCATTTCAAAACCCAGAAAAAAATTACTATTCATTGGCTAAAGTTTTTAAGATAAATAGGATGAGCATAATATTATACATCTTTCAGGGCCTAAATACCAGGATAATACCGGAAGTAGTCCTTTTTTGAGAGCCGTCAATTCTGTACCCTGCCTTGTCTGATTTAGGAAATAGTTAAGTGACAAGCACAAAATCTGTTACTGTGCAAATATACATGAGATGTCATTGCATGTTTTCTACTACAAAAAATATCAGGCAGGACATTAATTTTCCTACACAGAGTGGAATGTATTAGTACCACAATAATAGAGAATTCAGAAATAATTCAAGAGTAATTTTTCATAGCTTGGCCATTTTTTTTTAAAATCCTTTTTATCTGTGTGAAATGGAAATGGATGGGCAAAATGGAAATGACAGTTATGTGAAGTTTATAGGGAAATAATTTGAGTAAAAAAAATAGTAAAAAAAAAAATTCAGATCATTTTGAAAAAAAAAAGATTGTGCAGTTGAAGTAAGTTAGATTTTGTCCTAGTTACAGAGCCATTTTTTATTATATCTTAATAGTATGTGCAAAATGGAAACATTCGAGGGGGGGGTTAGGAAACGGAAACCATTTTTACAGTATAAATCTGAAAACAAACTATAAGAATGACTGAAAAAAAAATGTCCTATTCTTATGAATACAGGTGAAAAGGGGCTTCAAGTAAATAGAAAAGAAAATTATCTCCAAAAGTCCATATTTTGGTGTTCTTTCGCCCAAAAGCATACTATTTCTTTCCAAATTGAAGGAAATTACACTGACAAGAATCTAAAAACTGTTACGTGTATTTCATGTTTTAATTGACAATTAATTACTTTTTAAATCATTTTTATACTCCAACAATTCATATTGCACATATGGTCAAGGACAAAATATTAAAGCTTTTATTTACTCAAGAGCTTTATGATTTTGTAAATCTCAAAAAACGAACAAAATGTATCGTGTTTGGCAGCAATTTTAGGAAACATAAACATGTCCACACCCTTAAAATTTCCGAAAACCCCAAAAATTCCAAACAGGGAGTCATGGGTGAGCTAAGATGACCCCCAAACTTAAAAAGCTATCAGAAACACTGCACTCGATACCCATACAAACAAACAAAGTTTTATACACTTACAGACAACTCAAAAACAAAGACACTGGTATAGATCTGGCAGTGACATCGGTGAAAGAGGTGAAAGCTTTGATCGGGTCAGGATTCGAGTATGAAGTGATGATTGTCTCCAATTTGGCCTGCTTTAAAACAGCCAAACACAAGGAAACAGATAATGTTCAGTTCACGGTAAGTGACTTAGATTGTAGTTCATGGCACAAACCAGTATTTTGGGTAAAAATTTACATTGCAATATTTCTAGTTTTTAGCCCATCTGAGCACAAAGTGCTCAAGGTGAGTTTTTGTGATCGTACTGTGTCTGGTGTGCCTCGTCTGTAGGCCATCGTGTGGTTGTAAACGTTTACTTTGTGTGCACTCTAGAGGCCACATTTTCAGTCCAATACTTACGAAACTTGGTCAGGTAAACTTGATAACATCTCCGACAATGTCAAAATTGGGTCATGCCTAGTCAAAAACTGGGTCACTGGGCAAAATCTTAGAAAAACCTTGTTTGCTCTCAAAAGACCACATTTTCAGCTTGATGCTCTTAAAACTTTGTCAGTGTGTTTGTCTTGATGAAATCTTTGACAAGATTGAAATGGGTTATGTTGGGTCGAAAAGTAGGTCACTGGGCAAAATCTTATTTAAAACCTTGTGTGCACTCTATAGGTCACATTTTCAGCCTGATACTCTTGAAACTTAGAATGTTTCTCTTGATATTATCTCAGATAAGTTTGAATTTGGGACACGCTTGGCCAAGAGTAGGTCACTAGAAAACAATCTTAGAAAAACCTTTGGTGCACTCTAGGAGACACATTTCCAGCCCTATACTAGTGAAACAAGATGTCTGTTTGTAAAATAGTCATGCCCCCCTACTGCCACACTGATACAGGAAGTGGCACAGTTCATAAACTAATATCAAAAGAATTGATTGGGAAATATCGATGTCATCTTTTTGATTTATAGCCCACTTCAATTGTTAAACGTGATAATCTGTCAACAGTTAGCATAATTATACACACCGCTGTGTGTATACATACAAGATTGTAAACAGTCGCCGATACACAGACTGGGTTATCGATTTTCTTCTCGGCACGCGCTTTCGAATTCCGCTTTTTCCCAGTTGGCTTCGATGCTTATTACGTCCCAGATAATACGCGAATAAAATGTTGGAGCCACATATGATGATTTTTGAGACACTTTAATTTTTTTTTAGCAAATGGCTCAAGTGGCGAATGGCAGCGCGGGCCCTGAATCATCTGGTGGTCACTGTGACCTTGACCTTTCAAGGATTAACCTTAAAATCGATAGGGATCATTTACACTCCAAGATGAATATCTGTACAGAATTTGAAGGACCTAGGTCAATTCTGTGTGTAGTTATCATTTGGACAAGGTTTGGTCTATATATCATTAAGTTGAAGGTCACTGTGACCTTGACCTTTGATGGATTAATCTCAAAATCGATAGGGATCATTTACACTCCGGGATGAATATCTGTACAGAATTTGAAGAACCTATGTCAATTCTGTGTGTAGTTATCATCTGGACAAGGTTTGGTCTATATATCATTAAGTTGAAGGCCACTGTGACCTTGACCTTTGATGGATTAATCTCAAAATCGATAGGGATCATCTACACTCCGAGACAAATTATCTGTGCCAAATTTGACGAATCTAGGTCAATTCTGTGTCTAGTTATCATCCGGACAAGGTTTAGTCTATATATCAACATGTTGACGCTAACTGTGACCTTGACATTTGACCGATTGGCCTCAAAATCAATAGGGATCATCTACACTTGGAGACGCATGTCTGTGCCAAATTTGACGAACCTAGGTCAATTCTGTGTCTAGTTATCATCCAGACAAGGTTTGGTCTATATATCAACATGTTGACGGTCACTGTGACCTTGACATTTGACCGATTGACTTCAAAATCAATAGGGATCATCTCCACCCCGAGACACATGTCTGTGCGAAATTTGACAAATCTAGGTCAATTCTGTGTTTAGTTATCATCCAGGCAAGGTTTGGTCTACTGACCGACCGACATGTGCAAAGCAATATACCCCCACTTCATTGAAGGGGGGCATAATTAGGTCAGAGTGTTTGTTTTGATGATATCTTGGACAGGTTTGAAATAAGGTATGTCAGGTAAAAGAGTAAGTCACTGGACCAAATCTTAGAAAAACTTGCGTGCACTCTATAGACCACATTTTCAGCTAGATGCTCATGAAACTAGGTCGAAACATTTGTCTTGATAAAATTTGGGATAAGTTTAAAATTGGGTCACGCTGGGTCATAAAAAAGGTCACTGGGCCAAACCTTAAAAAGACCTTGTGTGCACTCTATAGGCCAATTCTTTTTCAGCCTGATACTCTTGAAACTTGGTCCAGTGTCTTGATGATATCTTGGACAAGTTGGAAATTGGGTCAGGTCATGTAAAAAAGTAGGTCACATACACTCATGTGTTGTACAAAAGCCTTGTTCGTCAGGGTTATTAAAACACAAGATTGTGGGATAAAGGGTTAAATGACATGAGATGTCCATTTTGAAAGCATTTGCAGACATACAAATTGAATAAACATCACATGATGGGATTTATCTTTGAAAAAGTCAAAAACATTGTGGGGAAAAAGAAGAGACCAGCATTTTCTTTTTTTCCCATTATGTTTTCTTGTCCTTCAGGATCATACGAAGATCAGATTGTGTGGTAAAGGGTTAAATCATTATGTCGAAAGCTATCATCTGCTTTGTCTCTTGATTTGTTAATGTATGGTTTTTAATGCTGTTTTCAACCTTATTATGCTCCCCTTCAACGAAGTGGGGGTATATTGCTTTGCTAATGTCGGTCGGTCCGTCGGTCGGTCCGTTGGTCAGTAGACCTTACCTTGTCCAGATGATAACTAGACACAGAATTGACCTAGGTTTGTCAAATTTGGCACAGACATGCGTTTCGGAGTGTAGATGATCCCTATTGATTTTGAGGTCAATCGGTCAAATGTCAAGGTCACAGTGACCGTCAACATGTTGATATATAGACCAAACCTTGTCCGGATGATAACTGGAAACAGAATTGACCTAGATTCGTCAAATTTGGCACAGACATTGGTCTTGGAGTGCAGATGATCCTTATCGATTTTGAGATTAATTCATCAAAGGTCAAGGTCACAGTGGCCTTCAACTTGATGATATATAGACCAAACCTTGTCCAGATGATAACTAGACACAGAATTGACCTAGGTCCTTCAAATTCTGTACAGATATTCATCTCGGAGTGTAAATGATCCCTATCGATTTTGAGATTAATCCATCAAAGGTCAAGGTCACAGTGGCCTTCAACTTAATGATATATAGACCAAACCTTGTCCAGATGATAACTACACACAGAATTGACCTAGGTCCTTCAAATTCTGTACAGATATTCATCTTGGAGTGTAAATGATCCTTATCGATTTTAAGGTTAATCCATGAAAGGTCAACCAGATGATTCAGGGCCCGCCCAGCTGTTTGCCACTTGAGCCATTTGCTAAAAAAAAATTAAAGTGTCTCAAAAATCATTATATGTGGCTCAACTTGTGGCTCCAACATTTTATTCGTGTATTATCGGGGATGTAGTAAGCATTAAAGTCAACTGGGAAAAAGCGGAAGTCGAACGCGCGTGCCGAGAAGAAAATCGATAACCCAGTCTGTGTATCGGCGACTGTTTACAATCTTGTATGTATACACACAGCGGTGTGTATAATTATGCTAACTGTTGACAGATTATCACGTTTAACAATTGAAGTGGGCTATAAATCAAAAAGATGACATCGATATTTCCCAATCAATTCTTTTGATATTAGTTTATGAACTGTGCCACTTCCTGTATCAGTGTGGCAGTAGGGGGGCATGACTGTTTTACAAACAGACATCTTGTTTCTGTTATATTGCGGCAGGTAGTGCACCTGTCCATCTTTTCCTGAAGTTTTTTTTTACCGTTACTTTGCACAGTATTCTTCCCAAGCCACTTGCTGCTTTCCCAAATAACTGTCGTCAAAATATTAATAAGCTGTAAGAGAGGAATGAATCCTGTCACAATAACTATGATCAATCTTCAGAAAGAACCTGCTGGTTTCAAGTAGCTAATGCAACACACTGTGCTACTGGACTTGGCTACCATAGGCCAAAACAAAATATATGTGTGGTTCCAGTTATAGAAGAATAAAGGTTGCTGGGTAGGAAGATTATTATGCCCCCCTTCAACGAAGTGGGGGTATTTTGCTTTGCACATGTCGGTCGGTCGGTCCGTTGGTCGGTCAGTCGGTCGGACAGTCGGTAGACCTTACCTTTTCCGGATAATAACTAGACACAGAATTGACTTAGGTTGGTCAAATTTGGCACAGACATGCATCTCCCAGTGTAGATGATCCCTATTGATTTTGAGGTCAATCGGTCAAATGTCAAGGTCACAGTGATCGTCAACATGTTGATATATAGACCAAACCTTGTCCGATGATAACTAGACACAGAATTGACATAGGTTTGTCAAATTTGGCACAGACATTCGTCTCGGAGTGTAGATGATTCCAGTGCTCTCAATAAGGGCCCATTTCAGGAATTTTTGCAATTCCATGTTCAAATTTTAGGAACTTCTTTTAAAAAATCAGGAATTTTTTTCCCGCATCGGTCAATGTGGTCATAGGCTTAGATTTATTTTGATTGTGTCGCGGAATGTCCAATCCTAATTTCAAACCCTATGTTGTGATTACTCTAAAGTTTTATCCAGAAAGACATGTCCTTAGAATAACCATATAATAGGGTTAGAAATGCATATATATCTATAACAACACTGATTATGATCTGTGATTGGCTGGCAGTGATGGACCATGGTACTTTAAATTAAGAATAAATAATTTCTTTCGTCATTTGTTTCAAACAAAGTGAACATGCTAAACCAGCTATCTTGAATTTTTTGATGTGCATGATTTTCTTTCAGTTTCTTAGTGGATTTTGGAAGAGACGTATCTCGGATAGACGTGGCTTCCTTCGTAATGACGGTCACGTCGCACGATGATTTTTTTAAAGAAATTTGCCAAAGTGTGCTGCATAATTCCTAAAAGAAATGTGTATTGAAACTATAATCTGCCGATTTTTAAAGAGTTGGACAAATAATTGATATTACTCGATTATTTCAATTTCTTTCATGTTGCATGTTTGCAAACAAACAATATTCCCCGATCTTCGATTGCGTGTCTTATTAATTGTAATTATCCATTAATTTCTACAGCTGCAGTCATATTTAGATGGTTGATTACTTACCGATCATAATTGACCGACCTATTAAACACTTACCATAATCCGGTCATAATTGGATAAACAATCGCATATGTGTAATTGTCATCTCTACACCGTAATCAGGATCACCAAAACGCTTTAACATGATTAGAGACTCTTTGTAAAGCGCCTTCCTGACATTAAATAGACGACATTGAAGGTTTCCACACGCGTCAAACCCTTTGTGCATTGTTTTTTGAAAAAACGTCCTGGTTGAAATTCTCTGACGTTTTTGTCAAAATCTGGACGTAAAGAGATGTCCAACTTTCAAAATGCTGAAAATTTTTCTCAAAATTTGAACGTAATATACATCGACGTCCACTTATTGAGAGCACTGTGATCCCTATTGATTTTGAGGTCAATCGGTCAAATGTCAAGGTCACAGTGACCATCAACATGTTGATATATAGACCAAATATTGTCCGGATGATAACTAGGCACAGAATTGACCTAAGTTTGTTAAATTTGGCACAGACATTCCTCTCGAAGTGTAGATGATCCCAAACGATTTTGAGGTCAATCGGTCAAATGTCAAGGTCACAGACATGTCAACATGTTGATATATAGACCAAACCTTGTCCAGATGATAACTAGACACAGAATTGACCTAGGTTCGTCAAATTTGGCACAGACATTTGTCTCGGAGTGTAGATGATCCTTATCAATTTTGAGATTAATCCATGAAAGGTCAAGGTCACAGTGGCCTTCAACTTGATGATATATAGACCAAACCTTGTCAGGATGATAACTAGACACTGAATTGACACAGGTTCTTCAAATTCTGTACAGATATTCATCCCGGAGTGTAAATGATCGCTATCAATTTTGAGATTAATCCATCAAAGGTCAAGGTCACAGTGGCCTTCAACTTAATGATATATAGACCAAACCTTGTCCAGATGATAACTACACACAGAATTGACCTAGGTCCTTCAATTCTGTACAGATATTCATCTTGGAGTGTAAATGATCCCTATCGATTTTAAGGTTAATCCGTGAAAGGTCAAGGTCACAGTGACCACCAGATGATTCAGGGCCTGCCCTGCCCTTCGCCACTTGAGCCATTTGCTAAAAAAAAATTAAAGTGTCTCAAAAATCATCATATGTGGCTCAACTTGTGGCTCCAACATTTTTTTCGCGTGTTATCGGGGACATAGTAAGCATCGAAGTCGACTGGGAAAAAGCGGAAGTCGAACACGCGTGCTGAGAAGAAAATCGATAACCTAGTCTGTGTATCGGCGACTGTTTACAATCTTGTATGTATACACACGCCGGTGTGTACATGTATAATTATGCGAACTGTTGACAGATTATCACGTTTAACAATTGAAGTGGGCTATAAATCAAAAAGATGACATCGATATTTCCCAATCAATTCTTTTGATATCAGTTTATGAACTGTGCCACTTCCTGTATCAATGTGGCAGTAGGGGGGCATGAATGTTTTACAAACAGACATCTTGTTTTATTTTCTTAAGCTATTTTTTCCAAACACGCCATGGGGGCATTTTATAGAGGTTAAATGACATAGAATTTTCAGAGGGTGACAATGATATTACCGTGTGATAGAAATTAACAGGTGAAAAACATGTGGTTGTAAAAATCAGACACTGTCCGGTATCTGGAACCACATTTTGTTTGTGGTATCTTGGGTAGTTACCGTAAATGATGTCATACTTCCCTCTTGTTGAATTGCATGCTCTGATTACCCAGGTAACAGCTGCATGGGGACTACTACTTCTGCCTTTAATTTAAGAGTTACAAAAGTATTGCCAGACACAGATTCACAAATTCTCTACTAGACGACGAAATTTTAGCCTTGTCCAAAGCGAAAGCATCTGCAGACTACAATTTAAATGTTACACAAAACATGAAATATGTCTTATAAAGGATAGAAAACATTGTGGGAAAAGAAGAAAATGCTGGTTACCAGCATTTTCTCATTTTCCCACAATTTTTTCAAAAGGCTTCTTTTTCGGAGTTGTTAAAAGTCCGGATTGTGTGGTAAAGGGTTAAGAAAGTTAAGTAGAATAGATTTACAAATTTCATAACTCTGATTGTGGGTTTAAAGGTGGCCCTTCAGATTTTGGGACGAAAATTTTACAAAAATGCAAAAGAGTCATCCTTATACTCCCAAAGCCTTTTAATATTCATTCATAAAACCCCAGTAGTTGAAAACCACCCGACAACAAGAGAAATTACAGATTTACTACAGCCCAGGTCGACACCGACGGGAAACACGGTCTATTTTTACATGAGCAACTCGCTCATTTACATACCGGAAATACACAGACGAAGCTTCAAACATAGCGTCTGAAGAAGATATTATGGAAAATAATTACATGTTTGTTATGTTATGGAATTTAAGCGTCATTAGTCACGTGGCAGTCACTTGACATTCCCACAATGCTTTTTTGATTTCTGGCGCGAAATCTAAAAATAGCTTAAGAGGCTACGTAGCCTTTTAAGGGAACACCATCAAAAAAAAATTTTTTTGTAATTTTATGATTCTTAATTATTGATGATTTGTATTGTTTTTTCATATAAATTTCAGTGATATATATATTTTTTAATTTGGTGAGATGTGAAAAATCTAAATACCCAACTTTAAAGTTACCGGTACAATAAGCTGTGCGCAAAAACTTAAAGCCATGGTCACATTTATGGTCATGCACGTAGTTGTCTGTAGTTCATTTTAAACGTAGTCTGCCATAGTGTTACTATGGTCAACTAGGTTGAAGTACATTCGAAATTGGGCTTAAAATTTGCAATAAGAGGAAATATAGAAAGTCTAAGTAGGTTGAACTATGTGTAAGTACGGTTAACTACATTCAACTGCGTGCAAAGTGGAAAGGGTTAACTAGGGTACAACTATGTCTAACTACGATTAACAATGTTAAACTTCATGTAAACTATGCCCTAAGTACGCACAACTACAGTAAATTAAGGTCAACTATGTTAAGCTACAGTAAAACGTTGTGGTTGTGCCAGCTCAGTACGGGTAAGCTGCAGTCATAATACTTTAACTGCTGTCACATCTTATGTAGTGACTGTAGTGGGGAATTACCGTAGTTTGCCGTAGTTTAACGTATTAAATACACTACAGTTAAGTAGGGTCAATTATGGTTAACTACGATCAACTACGTTCAAACTACAGTCACAGTAGGGTCACAACATCATAGTTAACCTTAACAAATTTTTTAACATGTTAAAAAATAATGCGCTTACTATGGGCAGATCATAAGTTCAAACTACGTTCATTACTACGTTGAACTACGCTTATCTACCTGTAACTACGTTAGACTATGTTTAATACATTCAACTACGGCCATCTACGGTCATTCCCCACTATGGTCAACTATGTAAGGTGTGACCACGGCTTAAAATGGTGCCCTGAGGTTTCCCTATAAGAATCTTTCATAACTATCACATAAGCAACATTGAGCTAATTAGGCAAGCTTGACAAATATGACCAAAGTGCCAGGCTGGAGCACTGAACTCTTCACTAAATGACAATGTGTAAAAATTGACCAATTTGAAAGCATTTTGCAGATGACAGAAATCATTGTGGGAAAAGGTGAAAATGCTGATTAGCAGCATTTTCCCCTTACCCCGCAATGTTTTTAAAAAAATTTTAATTTGTCTGTTAAAACTCAAGATTGTGTGATTAAGGATGATTGATTGATTGTATGGTGTTTAATGCTGTTTTTCAATATTATTTCAGTTATATGTCGGCGGCCAGTGCATTTATCCAAGCTTTCCTGGAATTTCTTTTATCAGTACTTAGCACAATATTCTTTCCAAGCCACTGGTTGCTTTCACACATAAGTATTTTGTCGTAACAATGGTCAGCAGTTACAGAGGAACGAATCCTGTCGCAATGAATCATTAATCCTTGGGAAGAAATTGGCCAAGCCAGGGATTGAACCAGAAACCTCCTCTTCTCAAGTCGTGTATGCTACCCGCTTAGCTCCTGGGGCTGGGCAAAGAATTTGGGCCCTGCTACCTAGCCCATGGAGCTAGGAAAGCAGTTTATTAAGGATAAAAGTAAGCAGTCAGACTAAGGCAGCCAACATTTCTATGGATAAGCTTCAGGCTCAGCTTATATACGAGGGGTGATCAAAAAGATAGCGGACCACCTCGTTATTTTGAAAACTACTATACGTAGGATTACAAAAATTTGTATAGATGAGCATTAATTATCTGGTAACTGACTAAAGCTTTCAAATGTCGTCTTATTCAAGTAGGTAAAGTGTGACGTCATTCTCATGACGTCATATACTGCATTAGTGGTCCAAAATGTCGGACGTTTTATTTGAGCCGAGAGTAATCATAAAGTTTTACGTCAAACTCGGAAAATATTTATCGGAAATCAAAACCGATTCAGAAACAGTTTAAGGGGACTCTGCACTAAAGAATTCTGATATTCGTACATGGATCGGACCAATTTAGACAAGGGTGCGATACTGTTAAAGATGGCCCTAAATCTGGCTGTCCATCAACATCAATCACAGACAAAATCATAACGTGTGTAGAGTAGCATGCAAAACAAAATCATCGAGATACTGTCAGGAAAATAGCTGACACATACAACATTTCATATAAAAGTGCTCAGAAGATTTTGATTGAGAATCTTGGAATGCCGTGTGTTTGCTTAAGGTGGGTACCTCGGCAACTGACACCCGAGAAAATGGGGGTTAGGGTCGAAATCTGTTAAGAAATTTCAGAACGCATTAGGATAGAGGGGTCAAACTTTACCCATCGTATTGGAACAAGCGATGAAACATAGGCACACTTTAACGAGACTGAATCTAAACAATAAAGCACTGTATGGAAACATCCAACATCGCCTTCCGCTGGTAAAGCCAACCTCTCTAAGTCACTTGGTAAAGCTATACATCATGTATTTCTGTTCTCCTTTTTTTCCTCTACATCATGTTGTATCTATACATACTGCAGTCAATACTGAGTTTTATGCCAACATTATCCAAATAAATTTCACAAACACCATACGGAAAAAACAGCCTGAAGTCCTGCGGGGTGACGTCACTTTACACCAAGATAACGCCCTAGCTCACAAAGCCGCGCTTGGACAAGAAACGTTGCAAAAACTAAACATAGAAACACCAACCAATGCCCCTTAAAATTTAGTCCTGACTCCATGTGACATCTGACTAGTTCCTGTTTTGAAAGATTCTCTATGTGGCACGCACTACAAGAGTAGAGAGGAGCTAACCCTCGCTATGACCGGGTCCTTGAGAGTAATGTCACGTGACGCGCTCGCACTCGTGTTTCGCACGTGGAAATCAAGAATTAGTAAGTGCATAGAACTCAAAGGAGGTTACTTTCAAAAATAGTAAACACTCCAAGTTGTTTTTTATAATGATATTCCGATACCGGCACTGGTCTACGTTCTTTCTGATCACCCCACGTACCTACATATGTACCCCAACATCTTGTCTAAAGCATATTTTATTTGCATTTATTTAACCCTAGAGCGCTGAATTAACAAAAGGGACCTTTACAACTTTAAAAAACATCCGAAATATTGTCATTTCAAGGTCGTTTTTGCTAGAATGTAAAATGAAGTAGCAGACAGAGTAGACGTTCTGTGCAGTCTGATCTTGATCTACACTGTCTGCAAAAACAGCTTAAGTTGGTTCCAGCCTTTGCATATAGTCAAGGGAGGAAGTTATGCTACCCACAACCCTCCCCCATTTTAAAAGACAACTTTTGTTAACATGGTGTATTTGGCATTATAAAGAAGTTGCTACTTCAATGACAAAGCCATTTTGGCATATGAAAATTAGTCCATACCATACGAGCCCCCGATTTCTTACAATCAACACATTTGCAACAAAATCGTTGCATTATCTTCCGCTAGGTGACAATTTTCAGATACAGACCTATCTGATTCGGGCATTCTGGGTACAGAACCGAACTGCATTTCAAAATGACAACCTTTACTTGGAATTCCAAAATGAAATAAACGTTTACTCAGTAAAATGCTACCTAGTATGACTCATTCAGCTATGGTCAGCTAGCACATAATATATGCACCAGGTATTTATAAAAAGCAGCCCCTTCAGGCTTGGATTAAAGCTTTTGTGTAAGTCCAGACACTTCTTGTTGATAAGTGGTAAAACCCTGCATGAGTCCTGGTTTCCTTAAAGTCTATATTTAGAAACTGTGCTCAGAGATGTGCAGTAAGAACAATAGTATTTGTAAAAACTATTTTTCCTGTTTGAAATAATTATATTTTTAGGAAGTTTGGAGTGAAAAACAGGCCAGATTTTTCCACAGAGGTATTGTTTGTAGCCATTTTCTCCATTGCTACTTTATTAGCAGCGAGTTTTTGTTTACACACCACATATTAATATTTATTCTGTACTGGATAGTGATGCGCCCCAGCAGACAGGTCAAATCTTCAAAGAATATTTTATGCACAGACAACGAAAATTGTTGAGGTAAGGTAGACAAATGTAGTCTAGCTGGAGGACTTCAATACGTACTTACAGACTAAGCCATTATGTCAACAGAGATACCTCAGCCTTACCTAATATACCTGCCCAAACACCTCAACATCTTGTATAAAGCCTAATGTGTTTGAGCCATGCTCTGTGAAAAGGGGCTTACAGCATCTGCAAAAAGTATCGACCCATGTTAGCCTGCGCAGTCTGCATAGGCTGACATGAATCGAAACTTTTTGCTATTGGTCAACTTTCTGCATGTCTAAGGACTAATCTAGCCCATGATGCGGTCGGTTATTAGACAAAAAAGGATTTTACAAATCTATAATTAAATGATGAAATGCTTGGTATAATGCATTATGGAGATGCATTTAACCCCCTTTTGCTAGAGTATGGCACATTTGCATTAACTCTTTACCAAACGACAAAATTTTAGACTGGTCCAAATTCAAAGCACCAGCAGATGACGAAATAAACGTAACTCAAAAATTCAAATTTGTTTCCAGCAGGGTAGAAAACATTGTGGGAAAAGGAGAAAATGCTGGTTACCAGCATTTTCTGCTTTGCCCACAATGTTTTCAAAAGGCTTCTATCTTGGGGTCGTAAAAACCAGGGATTGTTTGGTAAATGATTAATTCAAGTGAGGTAATTTGCCAGCCACAATAAGTCAAATACTAAATAAACAATAAAAAAAAAATAGGTAATTTTTTTCTACAGGTTCAGAGAAAGTTCAGTGAGTTTGAAGATTTACACACAAAGCTCAACACCAAATACGCAGGAACAGCATTTCCACAGTTACCAAAGAAGGTCATCAAGGTCAGTTTGGTGGTTGCCAAGGAGAGGAGGCAAGACTTGGACAAGTTTCTGAAGTATTTAGCAATGACAGATAAGCTGAGCTCGTGCCCACTGCTTTTAGAGTTTTTAGGTATTATATATGCCTAGTTTATATAAACCCCTTTACCATATGGCAAAAGTTTAGCGTTGTCCAAATTGAAAGCCTTTCAGACGACAATTTTAGTGTAGCTCAAATGGTGCAATTTTTCTTTATTAGGCTAGAAAACAATGTGGGAAAAGGAGAAAATGCTGGTAACCAGCATTTTCTCCTTTTCCCACATTGTTTTCAAAAGGCTTCTTTCTCATGGTGGTTAAAAGTCAGCATTGTGCAGTAAAGGGTTAACTGTCTAAGAAATAATTCTGTCTTTAAACACTTCACTAACCACTTCCAAGTTTTAACTACCCTTTCAGAGAAGGCTGTTGGTGGGAAAAGGAGGATGTTGGTAACTTGCACTCTCTCTTTTTCTTACAATGTTTGTCACTCTGTCACACAAATGCATGTACATGTATCAACATCACAGCCAAATTCAATGTGTCACCTTTAAATGCTTTCAGAATGACAGATCTGAGATTTTTTTCGTCTGGTAAAAGGTTAATGACCAAGCGGAAAAAGACTTCTGATAAAAGGCTAACTCTTTACAAACCAATACTTTTTTAAAGCACTTGCAGATTATAGATCAAAATGGTTAAAATGAACGTGCTAAATTTTTTTGCCCTTCCCAAAGTGTTTTCAAAAGCCTTCTTCCTTACGGTGATTCAAATTTGGGACTGTTTAGTAAAGGGTCAGCCCTTACCAAACAATTCCAAATTTTAATGATCCCAAGAAAAAAAGACTTTTGAAAATATCATCAAAAAAAGAGAAAATGATGGTTGACAGTGATAAGAATCAACTGTTTTCTAGAGGACAAAGTTAGACTCTTCCATATCGAAAGAACTAGCAGACAACAAATTAAAGATCGCTATAGTTCAGTGATGGGATTTGTCATTAAAAGAATAGAAACATTATGGGAAAAGGAAATGCTGGTGACTAGTCTTCAAAAGCCGTCTTGTAAAGTGGTTAAAACTCGGGACTGTTTGATAAATGGTTAACTCTTTACCAAACAACAAAATTTTAGACTGGTCCAAATTGAAAGCACTTGCAGACGACAAAATAAATGTAACTCAAAAATTGAAATTTGTTTTCAGCAGGGTAGAAAACATTGTGGGAAAAGGAGAAAATGCTGGTAACCAGCATTTTCTCCTTTTCCAACAATGTTTTCAAAAGGCTTCTATCTCATGGTCATAAAAACCAGGGATTGTTTGGGAAAGGGTTAAAAAATACAGAACAAAACAGTTAGGCCACTCCCATTTTTTCAGGGGTTAACTCTTTGAAAGCCAGTAACTTCAGAAAACCCGAAACGACTGAATTGGATGTCAGTCAAACAGAAAAGACTGAAGAAGATGCTGATGAAAAGGAGACAGCCAAACAGTTTTCAGAAGAGTGGGTAATATGATGGATATTTGAAAAGTAGCTGTAAAGGTGTTTTCATTACCTGTTTATGCCTGAAGGGTCATATAATAAGCAAGTTCCTGATGGTTTGTTTGCCTGTCTGTCTATCTTTATGACTTGTCTGTCCACCCATCAGGCCATTATCAGTTTCAAACTGCTCTATACCTCTTGAACCAGTTGTCTTATTATACTTACACAAATGATGTTTTGAGAGTGTACTGGAGTCACCTTGTCCGCTTGTCCATGAATCTTCTTGTGTATCCATACCTCCACTGAAATCTTGTCTAAAGTATAAAGGCTATTGACTTTCAGATACAGATAGATCACATTGAGGACAAGTGAAGTGTGCAGGATCTGTATCTCAGTTTTAAGTATTTTTGGAGTTATTGCCCTTTGTGTTTTTGCTTTTAGTGTTTTTGTCCAGAGCATAACTTTCAAAGCATTTTTGGAGTTAATGCTCTTGGTTTTTTGCTTTTAGTGTTTTTGTCCAGAGCATAACTTTCAAAGTATTTTTGGAGTTATTGCCCTTTGTTTTTTTGCTTTTTAGTGTTTTTGTCCAGAGCATAACTTTCAAAGTATAAAAGCTATTTACTTCATACTTCAGATACAGATAGGGGTCACACTGACAACAAGTTCATGCACAGCATATATTACTCAGTCTTCAGTATTTTTTTTTATATTTTTTTGGAGTTTTTGCCATAAGTTTTTTTTTTGTCTGGAGCATAACTTCCAAAGTATAAAATTTATTGACATGAAACCTCAAATACAGATAGATCAAATTATGGACAAATGCTGTGCACAAGATCTTTTACTCTTTTATCAGTATTTAGGAGTTACTGCCCATAGCCATTTTATATTTTCAGTTTTGAAAGTTGCCATCATTCAGCAACAAGGCACCAGATGGGGGTATTTGTCCGCCTGTGGCAGTTCTAGTTAGCTCCACTGGCCGAAGGCCAGCGGGCTTATGTCATGGCCCGTTGTCCGTCGTGCGTGCGTCCGTCTGTGCGTCCGTCCGTCCGTTAAGTTTTATTTTAAACATCTTCTTCTCTGAAACTACCCAGCCAATTTTGATGAAACTTCACAGAAATGATCCTGCCATGGTCATCTTCAGAATTTTTTGAACAAATTTAATTCCTTCAAAAACTCTGGTTGCCATGGCAACAAAACTTAAAAATGTTGGAAATCTTTGAAAATCTTATTGTCTGAAACCATAAGGCCTAGGGCTACCAAATTTGGCATGTAGCTTTATCTAGTAGACCTCTATCAAGTTTCTTTAAATTATAGCCCTGAGGTCAAATTTGACCCCGCCCCGGGGGTCACACGTTTTACATAGGCTTATATAGAGAAAACTTTAGAAATCTCCTTGCACCTAGCCATAAGGCCCAGTTCTACCAAATTTTGCATGTGGCTTTATCTAGTGGACCTCTACCAAGAGTGCCCAACTTATAGCCCTGGGGTCAAAATTGGCCCAACCCCGGGGGTCACAATTTTTATATGAGCTTATATAGACAAAACTTTCGAAATTTCCCTGTACTCAGTCATAAGGCCTAGGGTTACCAAACTTTGCATCTGGCTTTATCTAGTTTGCCTCTACCAAGAGTACCCAAATTATAGCCCTAGGGTCGAATTTGACCCCACCCCAGGGGTCAGAAGTTTTACATGGGCTTATTAGTGAAATCTTTAGAAATTTTCTTGTTACTTACCATAAGAACTTGGGCTACCACTTTTAGTCCTGTGCCAGGGGTCTTATGTTCAAAACCAGTTGGCCAAGTATTGTAATGTTTGGCATATAGGGATTTTACGTATTAGCCAGTGGAGCGATACAGGGCCGTCATGGCCCTCTTGTTTTCCAAAATATTTCACTCATGTGTGCGCCTTGATAGTGCAGTGTGTAGAGCATTGGTTTCAGCTGCCATGCTTCAAGGTAAAGGTCACAGCTGGGGGTCATAGGTCACATGCTTTTAACCCTTGTCAAAGGACAAATTCTTTTTAGACTCTTATTAGACTCTTTCTAATTGAAAAAATCTGTAGATGACAAATTCAACGTTGATACAAATGAGCTTTAGCTCTGATAGGGCAGAAAACATTGTGGGAAAAGGAGATAATGCTGGTTACCAGCATTTTCTCCTTTTCCCATAATGTTTTCAGAAGCCTTCACAAGGTCTTGAAAACCCGGATTTTTTTCACAAAGGTTGTAAATTGTGCCTTCTCCCCATCTATTGAATCCTGGTCTGATTTTTACATGTGTACCTTGATGAAACAAGATGTAGACCAGGGGATTCAGACTCCAGGCTTCCAAGGAGAAAGTCATAGAAGGGTCCATAGGTGAGATGCTTTTGATAGCACCTTTTAGGTGTATACTGTTGGTTTTATTCAAAGGGTATAGAAAACTTTTTAACTCTTTACCGAAAGAGAAAAAATTAGACGTGTCCAACTCAAAGGCATTTGCAGTCGACATATTGAATGTTACACAAAGTATGAAATTTGGTTTTGAAAAGGTAGAAGACACTGTGGGTAGAAGGAGAAAATGCTGGTTACCAGTATTTTCTCCTTTTCCCTCAATGATTTCAAAAGGCTTCTTTGTCAGGGTTGTTAAAAGTCGGGATTGTGTGATTGTGTGGTAAATAAGAGATTATAGTGCCATTGGCTTAGACTTGTCATAGAATTGTAGGCATTGAATATCAGACTCGGAGATTTTCAACCCTTACACAATCTTGAATTTTTATGACCATTAAGAAGAAGGCTTTTGAGAACTTTTTGTGAAAAGGAGATAATGCTTGTAACCAGCATATCCTTTTTCCCCACAATGTTTTCTACCTTATCAAGGACAAATTTTGTCATTTGGACTACCTTTCAATTTAGTTGTCTACAATGCTTTCAATTTGGACTAGTTTGACTCTTTACTGCACAATGCCGACTTTTAATGACCCTGGGAAAGAAGCATTTTCTCCTTTTTCCACAATGTTGTCTACCCTATCAAAGAAAAAATTACATCAGTTGATGCACAATGAAATTGTTGTCTGGAAATGCTTTCAGTTTTGGACAAGGCTAAAATTTTGTTGTCAGGTAAAGGATTAAAGAGTGAAGCCAATATGGCCTTCTTGTTTTTTATTTCAGAGGTTTATTTGAGGAGGGAGATGAAGATATTGAATACAATGATGATGATATCTTTGCTGACAAGACTGATAATACAGAAACAGCTGGTAACTATCTTTTGCCTTTAACTCTTTACCAAACCACAAAATTTTGGACATATCCAAATTGAAAGCATTTGCTGACAACAATTTAAAGATAGCTGAAAAAGTAGTCCTCAAAAGGGTAGAAAACATTGTGGAAAAAGGAGAAAATGCTGGTCACCAGCATTTTCTCTTTTTCCAACAATGTTTTCAAAAGCCTTCTCTTTCAGGGTCGTTAAAGCTTGGGATTGTGCGGTAAAGCAGGGGTCAAATTTAACTTTTTTTTCAACTAGCAAAAATTTGCTAGTGACCATTTTTTCTACTAGCCAAAATCAATTTTGTACTAGCAATATTTTAACCCATTGCCACTCAGTCCCGTGTTTTAACGACTCTGAAATGAGAAACTTATGAAAACATTGTGGCAAAAGGAGAAATTGCTCATAATGAGCAATTTCTCCATTTCCCACAATGTTTTCTACATTATTAGAGAATTAACTTTCCTTTGTACCAAATGCAGACGCTTTCAATTTGGGAGAGTCTAAATATTGTTGAGTGGGTCTCCTCTGTTTGCTCATACAATATTATAGCTCAGACTCTACACATTCTGCATGGCAAAGAAATATCCTTTGTTTGGACAAACTGTTTGATCATTAATTTATATTAAATATTCCGGCGATGTCACGGAATCCGGCCTATTGCCGAAAAAACTGGATATTTTCCGCTCCATACTCTCAGCGAGGCAATGCAGACCTATAAACAACGTCAGAATCGTCTACGCGCTTTAAATATCGGATACATGTATTTACAATATCGCAACAAGCGTCTCTACGAATACCGGTCACGTGGTCGGTGATACTCTCAAAGGATAGGTCTACACCGCATACGGCAATTCAGTGTACACGAAAAACGATCGCATTTATGGATTAATTCAGATTTTTAAGCGGTAGGTTTGCCCATTTTCCGGCGCACTCGCAAATTATTTCGAGGGCTAGAATGTGGCACTCGCATTTTTTCATTTCAGCTCGCATTTTGCGAGTTTGCGACCGTTAAATTTGAACCCTGTAAAGGGTTCACTCTATACCACACAATCTTGTATTTTTATAACCATAATGCAGAAAGTCTTTGAAAACATAGTGGTGCAACGGAAACCAGTATTTTGTCCATTTACCATAATGTTTGCTCCGCTCCCATACCAATATACCAATTTTCAGTGTTTGCTCTGCACCCACACCAATGTACAAATTTCATTATCCCAGGCACATTTCATTTGTTGCCCACAACCACTGTCAGAGTCCAAATTTGTTCATCTGGCTAAGAGTTAACCCTTGTTTTTTCCTCTTGTAGAATTTTTCAGAATTTAGAATTTTATACTTGTCCATGTTGAAAGCATTAGCAGATGACGAGTAAATTGTGATTAGAATGATAGGATTTTCCCTGTGAAAGTGCAGAAAACATTCTACACAATGTTTTCAAAAGACTTCCATATAGTCGTTAGAATTCAGGGGTGTTTGGTAATGGATTAAATGTGGTGATATGTTTTCTTTTTGGCTCACCTGAACATGTAATGCTCAAGATTAGCTTTTGTGATCGTGCGGTATCTGCCATCTGTGGTGTGTTGTCTGTCTTCCGTTGTGCTGTTATCAACATTTACCTTGTATGGCGTCTACAGGCCACATTTTCGTTGAATACTCATGAAACTTGGTCAGAATGTTTGTCTTGATGAAATCTTGGACAAGTTCAAAATTTGGTCAGGTTGGATCAAAAAGTAGGTCACTGGGCTAAATCTTAGAAAAATCATGTGTGCACTCTAGAGGCCACATTTTCAGCCTGATACTCATGGAAGTCGGTCAGAATGTTTGACTTGATGATATCTTGGACAATTTTGAATTAGGGTCACATCGGTTCAAAAAGTAGGTCACTGGGCCAAATTGTAGTAAAGCTTTGTGTGAACCATAGGGACCACATTTTCAGCCCGATACTCATGAAACTTTGTCAAAATGTTTGTCGTTATGATATCCTGGATAAGTTTGAAATTGGGCCATGTGTTTTACATCATTAAAACCAGGATCTCTTCAGCTTTATCAACTGTTGATGACTTTATTCAGGTGAGTGCTTTAGGACCAATGGCCATCTTGTTACATTTAAAAGGGTGGAAAACTTTACTGGAAAAAGAGGAAAAACTGTTTTTTCTTTTTGGAGATTGTTTTTAAATCCGTCTTCCTGATGTAGTGTAAACTCTAGCTCATATAGTAAATTAGGAAACAATAGTAAATTAATCTGCAAAATGCAATTAGTCTACTGTTATTTGCTTACAATTCCTTAACTCTTTACCAATGACAAAAGTGCAGTTAGTAACTCTTTATTCTGCACTGAAAAACAGTTACGTGGGAAAGCAGTGTCTTTGAAAGAATTTGGTACAAGGAATACCTGGAAAGCAAAAGTTGGTATGCTGGCTGCTGTAATATAATTGAAATGATGTTGAAAATAATATTAAACAGCATTTCAATAAATAAAAAGAAATTTGTTTTAAACTCATCTACCCACAATGTTTTCAAAAGCCTTACTTCTTAGGGCCATGAAAACACAGGATTTTATGGAAAAATCTCAGCATTAAACAATAATTAAACAATTATCGAGTTTCACATACTTTGCAGTTGGGGACAACACTAAGATTTTTGGGGACCAGGATCTTGGAGGTGCAATAGATGATGATGAAGATAGTGACCTATTTGTGCCAGATGCAAGGCCAGAGGTCAGGGGTCAAGGTCAGGTAGTCAAACCTCAAGAGGGGCAAGAGAATGAGGATTTGTTGTAGTAGGTGCCTTTTACCCTTTACTAAATGATCTCCAGTTTTAGTGACCTTGACACAGGTGTCTTTTGAAAATATTGTGGGAACAGGAGAACATCATGGTAACTGGCATTTTCTCTGTTTCCCAAGATGATTTTCTGGCTTTTCATGCACTGTAGTTTATCAGTCCATCTATTATATCAATTTTATACCTCATGAATGTAATATTTCATTTGTTAGCGACATTTGTGACAGAAAGAAAATAGTGTTAGTGATGATGGTGTGTAGATACCCTGTTGCTATCAAAAGATATAGCTTTCAACCTTGTAGCTATCAAAATATATACCGTATTTCCCCTAAGTATTCGGACGGGAAAAAAAAATTATTTATTTTGGTGTCCGAAAATTTACAAAAATAATTGTCTTACTGTCCGAAAATTTAGGGATGAATTGATGATGGAAATCTCTATCGGAAAACTTCGGTTCCTAACGCACTGTATCGAAGAACATTTTAATTATTAACGATCCATTATCTACAGGTTTGCGGTGTCAATTAACAGTAAGTATGACAAATAATACCTGTCAATCAAGGTAGTTCCCAATTAAAAGTTTAATGACAGTACGAATGTTTGCAAATGTTTTTCTCACTGAAATACGCTTTAATTATTTCCCCTACACAATCCAAGATCAAAGAGGATGACGTAGTATGCCGCCGAATGTTTGATCAAGTACCGCACATACTCGCTTGTTAGTAATTTAATTGGTTGGATTAGTGATAACCAATCATTTATTCTTGTCAATTTTTACCTATCAATGCGATTCTGTATCTACACCTGGAAAATATTTAAATTGGAAAAAATATATTTCAGGCCCTTTTACACTATTTTAATACACGTCGGATTGGATTAATACATTGTGAAAATCAGTTATTGATTGGTAAGGGTAAGGGTTTATTGGTAAGGGTTAATCTTGACCTAACCAAACCAGGTTATGTCGTTCAAACACATTCTTGTCTCCATGTCAACATGTCGAACTGTGTACAGGCATTGCAACTATCAACACCGTTATGCATTAAAAGTGTATCTTACAGCGTTTATCGCTAAAATTTATGACTTTAATGCGTCACGGTTTTGGACATAAATATCTAGCCCGTGTAACACAAAGTAGCACTCGTATTCAGCTTACCGCGATCATCAGATGCCATACAAAGGATTAATCCTTAAAACAAAGATCGATTTACGATTCTCGGGTACTTGCTAATTAACCCTCTCCCAAACATGCCCTTGTTTTTACGTGTCTGCAGTACAAGTCTTACGAAAACACTGTGGGAAAAGGAGAAACGAGCAATTTATCCTTTTCTCACCGTGTTTTCAACCCCTTTGGAGAACTTTCCGCCATTTTAATAACTTTTAAAATTTAAAATTGTCGTATGCAAACTCTTTCAGTTTGGAAGGGTCTAAAATTTGTCCTTTGGGAAAGAGCATTGCGGGTCTTCGTCGAACTTCTAAACCATTATAATTTCGTGTCCGAAAATTAAGGGACAGACATTTTACTAAGTGTCCGAAATTAGGGAAAAAAAATAAATTATTTTGGCAAATAATTAATGCTGTCCGAAAATTTAGGGTGTCCGAATACTTAGGGGAAATACGGTAGCTATCAAAACTGCACCAATTAAATGTTGTAGCCATAAAAAATGAAGCAGTTACAAGTTATAGCTATTAAATGATATAGTTTTCTAAAACTAGGTTATAACAGATGCTATCAAAAGGTGTAGCTATCAATATTGTACATATCAAAACTGTAGTTATCAAAACTGGTTATTAAAAGATGTGCCTATCAAAACTGTAGTTATCAAAAGATACTGGGTATGACCATTGTAAATTGTCAGCTACAAATGTGTAGTTAGTGGTTTTTAATAATGGTTCTGAGCTTCGTTACCCTAAAGAAGACTTGAAAATATTGTGGGAAAAGCAGAAAAGGCACGGTTACAAGCATTTTGTCCATTTCACACAGTTTGCTACCTGTTCAAGAAAAAACTCTCATAATTAATGCCACATTTAAATGGACATCTGCAAATGCTTACAGTTTACACTTTGTCCTCATGAACAAAGTTTACTATATTATTTGTCACCATACTCTTACAGCATTGAAGATAATTTGGAAGAACTAGTCAAACTTGGTGCAAAGCCTAGACAATCAATGGACACTAAAGATCAAACAGGAAACAAGAAGAAGCCAGCTATTCCTTCCAAGAAACCAGAATTAACAAGAAACAAATCTGAAACAAGTAAGAAAGCAAATGAGGAGAATGAAGAAGTCAAGGTAATTAAACAGAAACCTTCACTACACCAGAAGCCTAGAATTGCTGATAAGCCCCCTCTGGCTCAGAAACCTGAGCTCAAACCAAAGCCTAAATCTGGAAGCAGTGAGAAGGTTAATTCATTGCAGCAGAAGGAGACTGAGACAAATGTGCCAAATTTAAGTGAAGATGACATTCTAAAGTACATACAAGAAAATGATGCAAACAATAATGATGAGTTGGATTTATTTTCGTAAAAGTATTTGTTCAGTTTGAATGCAATGATCTATCAAGATAACAAAATTTCAGTCTCGACAAAATTGAAGGCATTTGCGGATGACTAGATCTAATTAACCTTTACCACACATTACTGAGTTTTAACAATCTGGAAAGAGAGGGCTTACGAAAATGTTGAGGGAATAGGGGAAAATGCTGGTAACCAGCATTTTCTCCGTTTCTCTCAATGTTTCCTACTAAATCCAAAATTTTGTCGTTTGGTAAAGGGTTAAATGTAGCTCAAATGATAATTTCTGTCTGTCTGTTTCTGATACGATAGAAAACATTGTTGGAAAAAGACAAAATGCTGGTTACCAGGATTTTCTCCTTTTCTAAAAACGTTTTCAAAAGCCTTGTCTTTCAGGGTTTTTAAAACTCCGGATTTTATGATGATGACTTGATGACCCTGAGGTATAAGGACTTCCTGAACATTGTGGGAAAAAGGGAAAATGTTGGAAACCAGTACTTTTTCGTGTTCCTACAATGTTTTTAAATTATTTGAAAGAAAAGGCTTATTATTGATCATTTCTTCTATTCCTATAATGTGTTAAAAAAGTGGTTTTATAGAAGACAAGGGGCAGTGAGTTAACCCTTCAACCAAATAACCCCAAGTTCTAACTACCTTACCAAAGAAAGCCTTTGAAAACATTCAGGGAAAAGGAAAAAAATACTAGTAGCTAGTGTGATTTTTTTATCATTTCAGAGACAAATCCCTGTTTTTTAGCAACATTTGATTTTTCTCTTACAAATACTTTTAACCCTTTACTGTTGCCAAAGTTTTAGACTGGTCCAAATTGATAGGATATGCAGACAACAGATCTAATGTGGTTCCAATGATGGAATTTGTGTGTGAAAAAGAGTACAAAACATTGTGGAAAAGGGAGAAAATGCTGGTTATCAGCATTTTCTCCTTTTCCCACAATGTTTCCAGAAGTTTTATCCTTCACGATCGATTAAACTCAATATTGTGTGGTAAAGGTTTAATTTGGTCAAGTCTGAAATATCCTGCTTTTTTAAGGAGTAAAATAATGGGTTGTCTACCCTTTGTATTAATTACTGTATTGAAAATACAAATTTGTTTTCCTGTGCCAATTTTACATTGACTTTTATTGAGGTAATTTAATTACACATGTTCAACAGAAATATAGTACTATTTACTGTTTTTAGCTCACCTGAGTATGAATTACTCATTGTGAGCTGTTGTGGTCAGTCAGAGTCCCTAAGTGTATGACTGTGCTTTTAGTATCAACAATTCTTTTAAACATCTTCCTTCCCCAGCTACAGGACTGCTTGCAGCTAAAGTTTATAGAAACCTCCATGGGGTCAAGCTCTTTCAAAGATCTTTAAAGACTCTAATTCTATGTATAACTCTGGTTGCAGCGTAACAAAAAAGGAGAAATGTGAGAAATCTTATCCAAGACTGTAGCACCTATTGGCATGTAGCTTCATCTAGGTGACAGCACAGGGTCAATGGTCTTTTGCATTTTAATTATGTGCTCTTAACATCTGTTGAAACCCTTGTCTGATTTTGTTAATATTTCACATATGTGTTTAAAATGACTCGCAAAGCAAAAGGTTTCAGAGCCTATGCTTAAAGGTCAAAGTAAAGGGTCAAATGTCTCATACTCTATAATCATCTCTTGAAGCCCAGGTCTAATTTGGAAAAAATTGAGACAATTGTGTGCCTTGATGAATGACAAGGTCATAGTCCCAGCAGAGAGTCAAAGGTCATATGCTCTTCATTCAAGTCCTCTTAGTATCTATTGGACCCATTGTCCAGTTTCGAAAATATTTCACGCAACTGGATAATTGACTACAGAGTTAAGGATTCAGATCCCTGGCTCAAAGGTCTAGGTCACTCCTGGAGGGTCAAAGGTTATGTGCTTTGTAATTGTGTCTGCTCCATCTCTTTTGAACTCAAGATTGGAATTTGAAAATATTTCATGCATGTTTGCACTTTAGTAAGACGACTAGCAGAACAGACAGTTCATAGCCCAGAATCAAATGACACGGTCACAGCAGATGTCATACATTTCTTGCACTTTGACTGTGTACATCTTTAACTGCTGCTCTGATTTTGAAAGTATTAAATACACACATGCACCTTGATGAGAGGAAGTGTGGAGCAGAAGTTTCAGAGTCAATGCTCCAAGGTCAAGGTCACAGCAGAGGTTAAAGGTGGAATCTCATTAATCATGTCTGCTTCGTATCTCTTGAACCCCTAGTCTGTTTTTGAAAATATTGTACATACCAATATTTCATGTACGAATACACCATGAGACAACATAGAGAGGGAAGGTTTCAGAGCCTGGACTCAAAGGTTGAGGTTACACCAGGGGTTGGCAGTCAAAAATTCCTTGCTCTTTAACTCTTTACCACACAATCCTGAGTTTTAACAACCCTTAGAATGAAGCCTTTTGAAAACATTGTGGGAAAAGGAGAAAATGCTGGTAACCAGCATTTTCTCCTTTTCCCACAATGTTTTCTATCCTTCCTAAATCAAATTTCAATTTTTGAGTCACATTTATTTTGTTGTCTGCAAATGCTTTCAATTTGGACTAGTCCAAAATGTTTGGTAAAAAGTTAAATTTGTCCATAATACTTGATTGATTGATTGTATGGTATTAAACGCCGTTTTCAACATTATTTCAGTTATATCGCGGCGGCCAGTGCACCTATCCATGCGTTCCTGGAGTCTCTTTTACCAGTACTTCGCACAATTTTCTTTCCAAGCCACTGGCCGCTTTCCAACATTATCATCATCGAAACAATGGTCAGTGGTGGGAGAGGAATGAATCCTGTCGCAGTGACCATCATCAATCCTCGGAAAGAAATTGGCCGAGCCAGGGGTTGTGACCAGGGATCGAACCCTAGACTCCATGTTCTCAAGTCCTGCACGCTACTCACTGAGCTACCGGTGCTCGGCCCATAATTCTTGAACACCTTGATCCATATTCACCGATCATTCTTCAGTCTAACCAAGGATTAAGAAAGTAACAGTACATCTGATTGGCCAAAACATTTGGTTTAGAAGATCAGAAGTTGTGTTACTTTCAACTTTAGAAAATATTGGAGAAATATAAACTGAGAATGTTCTTAAGAATGGTTGGTGAATATGGTCCCTGGTCTCATTTTGAAAATATTTCACACATGTGTGAACCTTGAGATGATATGCAGTGCCGAGGTGCAGATGCTGTCTGTCCACTTGTCCATCTGTCTGTTAGAAATTTCATCATTGTTTCCTGTTTTCAACATTATTTCACTTAACTCTTTACCACACAATCCCGAGATTTAACGACCCTAGGAAAGAAGCCTTTTGAAAACATTATGGGAAAAGTAGAAAATGCCGTAACCAGCATTTTCTTCGTTTCCCACAGTGTTTTCTACCCTTCCAAAAACAATTTTCAATTTTTGAGTCACGTTTATGTTAACGTCTGCAAGCGTTTTTAATTCTGACTAAAACTGCAGTAACCAGTGCACCTATCCATGCTCTTTGAGATTCTTTTACTAGTACTTTGCACCATGTTCTTTCCAAGTCATTGGCTACTTTTCCACATAACCAACATCAAAACAATAATTACTCATGAGAGAGGACTGAATCTTGTGGCAATGACTTATCATCAATTCTTGGAAAGAAATTTACCGATCTGGGGATCTCAGCCAGCAGCCGCCTGGTTCAGAACCTACTGACTGGTCTATCAGGCTTTCGCAAATAAACAGTCTGCAAGTGGTAATACATTTACTTCTAACCAGAGGACAAATTTGTAGACATGTCTGATTTGAGTGCATTTGTAGACAACAAACTGAATGTTTCTCAAATGATGGGATAAGTCTTTGAAAGGGTAGTAAACAATGTGGCTTACCAGCATTTTCTCATTTTCCCACAATGCTTTTGTTTTCAGATGACCCTTTTTATTAGGTTGGTTACACTCAGGATGGTGTAGTGAAGGTTTAACCCTTTACTACACAATCCTGACTTTTAACTACCCTGTGGAAGTAGCCTTTTGAAAACATTGTGGGAAAAGGAGAAAATGCTGGTTATCAGCATTTTCTCCTTTTCCCACAATGTTTTCTACCCTATCAAAAACAGAAATCATCATTTGAGTTACATTTGTCATCTGCACATGCTTTCAATTTGATTGAGTCCAAAGTTTTGTCGTGTGGGAAAGGGTTAAACAACTGGAAATAATACCAGCCCAATGTCAATCAATTTACTCTTTACCGCACAGTTCCAACTTTAAACAACCCTGAGGAAGGAGCCTTTTGAAAACACTGTTAGAAAAGGAGAAAATGCTGGTAACCAGCATTTTCTCCTTTTCCCACAATGTTTTCTACCCTTCCCAAAGCAAATTTGAATAGATGAGTCGCTTTTGTTTTGTTGTCTGCATATGCCTTCAATTTGGACATGCCTAAAAATTTTGTCGTTTGGTAAAGAGTTAAGCAATCAAGTCATTGGGTTAAACTTGGGATTCACACAGCTGAACTAAAGAAAGGCAATACAAATTAAATATTGACAGTTTTTAATACCAATGAAATACAGATATAAACAACAACAAACAGAAACTGTTAACCTTTAACCAACAGCTCCAGGTTTCAACAAGTGTCAAGAAAAAGTCTATAGAAAATAATCGTGGAAAAGGAGAAAATATTGATGACCAGCATTTTCTCCTTTTCACACAATAGAATAAATTTACAATTACAGCCATTATTTCACTGGTTGTATACAAATGCTTTCCATTTTGACAAGTAAAAATTTTGTCATCTGGTAAAGAGTTAACCCTTTACCAAATGATTCAATGTCTTTTTTACCTGAACAAGGAAGAATTTGTTAATTGTTGGAAAGGGGAAATGTTTGAAATTAGCATCTTCTCCTTTTTCCAGTGTCCATAATGCACAATACGGAAGTGCGTAACATAGTAAAAAATGCATAGACAAAAAATGGGAACAGGCAACACATTCCTTCATTACTTCATAAAACAACTCCATCTTCTTAATTATGCCTAAAACTGCCGAAGAAAAGGAATATTTCCAACCAATTTTAAAATGCCAAATATTGCCATTTCGTCCTATTTCTTTTCCGTGGAATATCTCACCGTCTCCTGTAGTGTAGATCAACGTCAGACTGCATGTTCTGTGAAGTCAGGGTCCGTATTCACCAGCAAGTCTTAAGAATATTCTGTCTTACTTGCCAAAATTTTCTTAATTTGAAAGTAACACTACTTCTGATTGGCTAAACCGAATGGTTTAGCCAATTAAAAGTTGTGTTTCTTTTAAATTTTGAAAATCTTGAACAAAGAATGGTTGGCGAATATGGACCCTCTAGATCTGATTTACTCTTTACCACACAATCCCGACTTTTAACGACCCTGAGGAAGAAGCCTTTTGAAAACATTGTGCGAAAAGGAGAAAATGCTGGCAACCAGCATTTTCTCCTTTTCCCACAATGTTTTCTACCCTATCAAGAACAAAAATCATTTAAGTTACATCAAATTTGTCGTCTGCAAATGCCTTCAGTTTGGTATAGTCTAAAATATTGTCGTTTGGTAAAGAGTTAACACTGTCAGCATATGGCACTGCATTGTCCTTGGTTGCCTTTGGGTGAAGTAGAACTCTCAATTTGAAGTGGGAAATGATTCTGAATCTCTGGTTATACCCCTGGCAAATACTTTCACTATGGATGATTCAAGAATTCTTTTTTTCTGGTACAGACTCACCTCTTCCAGATTCATCTAAAATGAAGCCAAAAGCAGATGACAAATTACATGAGGCTCGACTGATTGGGCTTGTCTTTTAACGAATAGAAAACATTATGAGAAAAATGCTGGATGCCAGCATTTTCCTCCTTTTCCCACATTGTTTCTTAAGATTTTATTCCTCAGATGATTGTTTGATAAAGCATTGAAGAACCCAACCCAACATGTACAAAAACCTTTTGATGCCTGTTACTAAAAAAATATTGTACCAAATTGATGTTTTATCCTTGGATATGATAAGATAGCTTGTGTTTATTATAAGTGCTAAACAATTTTTCAATTTGAAATAATACATGTGTACTATCTAGGGTAATCAAAAAGAAAGTAACTATGTCCATCAAACAGAGGTTTGTTACAAGTTCCTCAGTTTTGAACTTGTCAAAATTATGAAAAATACAAATACAAAGTCGTACTTCTTAACAGCTGCAATTAACACCTAATACCGAATGTGCTTACCTACACCAAATCATATTGAACAATTTAAGCATCAGAAAGTATAAATGAAGACATAAAATTTCGACCAAACAACACTTTATTGTGCTCAACTTTAATTATGCAAACAAAATCTTATGCTTTTAACATTTTTATGTTGAATTTGGTTTGAATCTTGAGGCATTTTTATTTAAAGTGTTACTTTTTTTCCTGTTACGTTTATTCCATTACTCTTTTCCTAATACTTTCTTTCCTAAATTCACTATCACCAAACAATCTCTTGCTTACAAGATCCTGAGGAAAAAGGGTTTATGAGAACACTGAAAGAGAAGGAGAAAATGTTGATACCCAGCATTTTCGCTTTTTCCCACAATTTATTTCAGCCTTAAAAACCAAAATCCCAAACGTTGCATCAAAAAAAGTTTGTCATCTGCAAATGCTTTGAATCTGGTTCAGTCCATTATTCTTTCATCTGGTAAAGAGTTAAAATACCCAACCCAACATGGCCAAAAGCCCTGTGATGCATGATACTTAAAAAAAAAAAGAGGACCATAATGGTCCTATATTGCTCACCTGAGTACTAAGCAATAAAGGTCTACAATGAAGATAAATACCAAATATTGAGGTTCAAGGCCAAATGATAATGAAACAAGAGCGGCAAATTGTCGCAAGATATGCCCATCCCACCGCCAGTTGTTGAGGAGGTACAATAATTGCAAAGGGCAGGTAATGCAACAAACATGTTTACCAAGTCTCAAGTCGATTTGACTTGAGACTTCAGTTCCATTCCAGACAAGCAAGAAATACTGTAAAAATGAAGATCAAAGTGGAATTACTCAAAATCCGCTCTAGGTAGAGTTATTGTTCTTGCATACTGTACTCCGTAATATTGCAACAAACATGCCTACCAAGTTTGAAGTCGTTCTGACTTGAGATGACAGAGTTATATTCCTGACAAGCACTAAATGTTGTAAAAATGACGATCAAAGGGAAATAACTCAAAGACAGCACGAGGTAGAGTTACAATTCTTGTGCACTGCACTTCCAAATATTGCAACAAATAAGCATACCATATTTCAAGTCATTCCTACTTAAGATGACAAAGTTTTGCTCCGGACAAGCAAGAAATGCTATAAAAATGAAGGTCAAAGGGGGAATAACTCAAAATTCGTGCTACAAAGCGTTATGGTTCTTGTGCACTGCACTCCGTAATTTTTCAACAATCATGCATACCAAATTTGAAGATGTTCAGGCTAGAGATGACAAAAGTTATATTCCGGACAAGCAGAAAATGCTGTAAAAATGACTATCAAAGGGAAATAACTCATAGACAGTACAAGGTAGAGTTATTGTTCTTTCATACTGCACTTCATATTATTGCAACAAACACAAATGCCAAGTTTCAAGTCAATCGGACTGGATATGACAAAGCTATGCTCCGGACAAAGAACTATTCTATAGAACTTTCGAATTCAAGGGCAAATAACTCCAGTTGTTCTGGTCCGATTAGACTCATAATCAAACTCATCTGAGATCTTATGCTCATAAGTATTTTGAACAAGGTTGATGCTGATTGGTTAAAAATTGAAGATACCAGAGTGTAAACAAAGTCAAATATAGCAATTTTTCTTGTTCACGGGCAAATAACTCACGTTGTTCTGATCTGATTATACCCATAATTGAACTCATCCGATGTCTTATAGTCGTAAGTATTTTGACCAAGTTTGATGCTGATTGGTTAAAAATTGTAGATGCTAGAGTGTTAACAAAGTCAAATATAGCAATTTTTCTAATTCAAGGGCAAATAACTCCAGTCGTTCTGGTCCGATTAGACCCATTATCGAACTCATCCGAGATCTTATGGTCATATATATTTTGACCAAGTTTGGTGCTGATTGGTTAATAATTGTAGATACTAGAGTGTAAACAAAGTCAAATATAGCAATTTTTCTAATTCAAGGGCAAATAACTCCAGTTGTTCTGGTCCGATTAGACCCATTATCGAACTCATCCGAGATCTTATGGTCATATATATTTTGACCAAGTTTGGTGCTGATTGGTTAATAATTCTAGAGTGTAAACAAAGTCAAATATAGCAATTTTTCTAATTTAAGGGCAAATATTTCCAGTTGTTCTGGTCTGATTAGACCCATAATCGAACTTATCCGAGATCTTATGGTCATATATATTTTGACCAAGTCTGGTGCTGATTGGTTAATATTTGTAGATGCTAGAGTGTAAACAAAAAAATGTGAACGGACAGACGGACGGACGGTGAGTGATCACAATAGCTCATCCTGAGCACTTTGTGCTCAGGTGAGCTAAAAAAGCAGCATATTGATTTTTTTTTTCTTGGTTATAAGGTGATGATTTATGTTTACCATGGATAGCAAACTACTTGTCTCATTGAAATATCTTAACCCCTTACCACACAATCATGACTTTTAACGACCTTGAGAAAGAAAGCCTTGAAAAACATTGTGGGAAAAGGAGAAAATGCTGGTAACCAGCATTTTCTCCCTTTCCCACAATATTTTCTACCCTTCCAAAACAAATTTCAATTCTAGAGTCACATTTATCTTGCTGTCTGCAAATGTTTTCAATTTGAACTACTCTAAAAGTTTATCGTTTGGTAAAGATTTAACCCTTTACCTAACAATTCCATGTTTTCATGATCCTGTGGAAGAGGCCTTTAGAAAACATTGTGGGAAAAGAAGAAAATGCTGGTAACAAGCATTCTCTCTTTTTTCTACAATTTTTTCTACCCTGTCAAAGAACTTGAGCTCATTTGTACCACTTTCAACTTTGTTGTATGTACAGCCTTGTTTGCAATTTCCAGATATTGTAAAAGAAAATATGAATAATACAAAGAGTATTCAACTGCCAGAAAAACAATTTCACTGATAACCTGGCTTAACTTTTTACCATGGATGTTGAGCAAAAACAGATTTTGGCAATGCCAGTATTTTACCTTTACAATATGTTGTAACTAAAAATTTTATCTCGGATAATTGATTTTCTTTTATCTATATATACCAATCACAGTCGGAAAAACATAGAGGGAAAAAGGAGCAATAACTTGTAACAAGCAATTTCTCCTTTACCCTCAATATTTTCCATCTTGTGCACAAAAATATTTCCCTCGTCTTAAAATGTTTTTATCTCATGTAAAAATTATTTTTTTATCATTTTTATATTTTCTTAAGCAATTTTTTACATGAACAGGTACAAAAAGCAATCCTTGAAGATTTCTCTGCAACCTCTTTTCCCTCCTCATTTTTTAAAGCAGTGGGTTTTTTTTTTGTTGGAAACTTCAATATTTTCTAAGTAATCGGATTTCACTTTACAATGTTGATGTACTTTTTTGTGCAACAAATGATAAAAATTATGTTAAAGATATGAGTAACAAGATATAAAAAAACAGTTAATAATGATATTCATCCTCATGATAACAAGAGGGCCAAGATGGCCCTGGATCGCTCACCTGAAACTTTGAGAGGACCATAGCCAATTTTTTTTGAAGTAGTGAAATTTTGGAAACAAAGTCATTATTTTGCCAAACAATTTTGAAAAGGTCACCTGTAAAAATCATTTCAAAATCTGTCAGCACCCCTATGAGCACAATTCTTGAACTTATGATGCAAAATTACTTAAATTACATCACATTTAAATTTACAGTCATATAAAGTTTGTATAGAATTCAGAAAACAATCCATCATGAAGTACAGAAATGGTGATCAACAAGGCAGTTAACACCCAGATAGAGGCCTTACTGAAAACTGGTGAAATATTATGCATGTATTCCAAAGATAACAGTTTTATATTACCTCTTGCAATACATAGCTATCAAATACATCAAGTAGAAAGTGTGCATATCAGCATTTCTCACCAGTGCATTCACTTACCTGGTACAGTTTGACGTCTGCAATAGCCCTTTTCATCAAAATACCTACACAGTCTTTTGATGAAAATTAAAAGGTCACCAAAGGATCATTTCTGTGAAATTTTTTCAAAATCTGACCAGTGGTTTTAGAGAAGAAGAATTTTTAAGAATTTCTTCACGTCTGTATAGTGCAAATAGCCCCCCACTACCACAGCCATGTTTCTTGATGGATCAAAACTTCACGAACAGTTTTTCAAAAGGGGCACCCAAGGAACATTTCTGTGAAATTATTTCAAAATCTGATGAGTGGTTTAAGAGAAGAAGAATTTAAAAGAATTTCTTTAAGTCCATACAGTGTAAAGAGCCCCCCCCCCCTCCACCATGTTTTTCGACAGATCAAAATTTCGCAAACAATTTTTGAAAAGGGTCACCCAAGGAACATTTCTGTAAAATTATTTCAAAATCTGACGATCGGTTTCAGAGGAGAAGATTTTTAAAGAATTTCTTAGAAAATTCCATTTGGTTGCGAGAGTTTTTGATTGAATCAAATTCTGTGAACAATTTTTAAAGAGAACCTCCAAAGGAACATTCCAGCCAAGTTTGGTCCAGCGGTTTAGGAAGAGAAGATGTTCAAAGAATTGTTGACGACGCACGACGGACACAACGTGATCCTAAGAGCTCCCCTTGAGCATGTTGTGCTCAGGTGAGTTAATAAAAGAGATATATTCTAAAGCATTTCATGCATGTCAATGTTCTAATATATGAACTTTATATTATGTAAGCGCTTGTTTGTGCTGAAAGCTGTGAAACTAATTTATACATATGAGTAACAAAATTTATAATATACAAGTAAGAATGATATGTCTCCATATTATCAAAAACAAAACAATAAAATATTAAGCATGTCATTCATGTAAATTAAAATATATGTACATGTAAAAACACATCACAAAACTGCAAGTACACAAAAAGCAAAACAAGAGGGCCACTATATTGCTCCACTGCCTTATAACTCTACAACATGACAAAATTTTAGACTGGTCCAAATTCAAAGCATTTGCAGACGACAAAAAAATAATGACTCAAAATTGAAGTTTGTTTTTGGATGTGTAGAAAACACTGTGGGAAAAGGAAAAACTGCTGGTAACTGACATTTTCTCCTTTTTCCAAAATGTTTTCTACCCCGTCAAAGACATATCACACCATTTGAGCCACACTTAGATTGTCGTCTGCACATGCTTTCAATTTAGACCAGTCTAAATTTTTGTCGTTTGGTAAAGATTTAAGTATTATCCACACCAAATATCAATGAACTCTGAAAAGAAGATTTACAAAATTTAAAAGCTGAAAAACATTTTTCTCTATGAAATGAGTGGTAAAGTTTTTGGCAGAAAAAAATGAAATGATAACAGACCTTGCTTCCATTATATGTTCAACAAACATGTATCAGAGTACAACAATTTACACCAAATAAAGCATCATAACAGAAAACTTTCACAGTCAAATAATATACCTAATATACACAAGAGGGCCATGATGGCCCTAAAGTCGCTCACCTGAGTCTTTTGACCAAACATGACCCATTTTCAATCTCTTTTGAGATATCATGACAAACAATCTACTAAGTTTTCATAATTATTGGACTGAAAATTTGGCTTCTAGCATGTACACGAGCTTTTTCTAGAATTTCTCTCAGTGACCTACTTTTTAGCCAACCACACCCAATTTTCCCATTGTAAATATTATCAAAACAAAGATACTGACCACCTTTCTTAAGTATTGGACAGAAAATGTGGCCTAAAGAGCATACACAGGTTTTTTCTAAGATTTGACCTACTGACCTAGTTTTTGACCTGACATAACTGATTTTTGAAGTCATCTGAGATGTCATCAAGTCAAACATTCTGACCAACTTTCAAGAAATTTGGACTGAAACTGTGACCTCTAGAGCATACACAAGTTTTTTTTTTTTTTTTTTTTTAAAGATTTGACCTAGTAACCTAGTTCTTTGCCTGACATGACCCATTTTCAAACTTGTCCGAGATATCATCAAGACAAACATTCGGACCAAATTTCAAGAGTTTTGGACTGAAAATGTGGCCTCTAGAGCTTACATAAGGTTTTTCCTAAGATATGACCTTTTGACCTACTTTTTGACTAGACATGTCCCATTTTCAAACACATCCGAGATATCATAAAGACAAACATTCTGACCAACTTTCCAGAGCATTGGACTGAAAATGTGGCCTCTAGAGTGTGTACAAGGTTTTTCTAAGATTTGACCTAGTGACCTAGTTTTTGGCCAAGCATGATCCATTTTCGAACTCGTCCGAGATATCATCAAGACAAACATTCTGACCAAGTTTCATGAGTAACTGACAGAAAATGTGGCCTCTAGAGCATACACAAGGTTTTTCTAAGATTTGACCTAGTGACCTAGTTTTTGACCCGACATGACCCATTCTTGAACTCAACTGAGATATCATCAAGACAAACATTCTGAACAATTTTCAAGAGTTTTGGGCTGAAAATGTGGCCTCTAGAGCGTACACAAGGTTTTTCTAAGATTTGACCTAGTTACCTAGTTTTTTGCCCAACATGACCTATTTTCAAACTCGTCTGAGATATCATCATGACAAACATTCTGACCAATTTTCAAGAGTTTTGGACTGAAAATGTGGCCTCTAGGGCGTACACAAGGTTTTTCTAAGATTTGACCTAGTGACCTAGTTTTTGACCAAACATGACCCATTTTCAAACTCGTCTGAGATATCATCAAGTTTCATGAGTATCCGACATAAAATGTGGCCTCTAGAGCGTACACAAGGTTTTTCTATGATTTGACCTAGTGACCTAGGTTTTGACCCGACATAACCCATTTTCAAATTTGTCCGAGATATTATCTAGACAAACATTCTGACAAACTTTTAAGAGTTTTTGACTGAAAATGTGGCCTCTAGAGTGTACACAAGGTTTTTCTAAGATTTGAGCTAGTGACCTAGTTTTTGAACCGACATGACCCATTTTCAAACTCGTCCAAGATACCATCAAGACAAACATTCTGACCAAGTTTCACAAGTATCGGACTGAAAACATGGCCTCTAGAGCGTACACAAGGTTTTTCTAAGATTTGACCTAGTGACCTAGTTTTTGACCCAACATGACCCAATTTCGAACTCGTCTGAGATATCATCGAGACAAACATTCTGACCAAGTTTCATGAGTATCGGACTGAAAATGTGGCCTCAAGAGCGTACACAAGGAAAAGTTGATGACGGACAACGCACAACAGACGACGCACGCCAGACACAGCACAATCACAAAAACTCACCATGAGCACTTTGTGCTCAGGTGAGCTAAAAACAAATAATGTTACAGTGAAGCAAGACAATCAAAGGAGAAAAACAGTAACACAATGTTATGTGGAAAACAAGAGTTTCATCACTGCTGTTTGTTTGTATTGGAATTTAACGCCATTGTAACAGCTTAGGTCATATCACAGTGATCTGTGTACCTACACATGTCTTTCCTGGCTTTCTCACACCAGTACTGACAAATTTTCTATCCAAGCAACTGAATACTTTTTTCACTAGCATCAGAGTTGAGAAGCAAAAAATTGCCAGAAAGAAACTTTGCCTCAACTGTGTATTGAACCAACAACCACCAGGTCACAAGTTGGATATGCTAAGCATTAAGCTACTTTGCTGGGCTACTTCACTTTAACACTTTAATTATATCTTGCTGTCGCCAATAATTAAGCTAAACAAAAAGCAGCCATGGTCTCTGTGGGTTTAAAATTACATAAAAAAATCAGGTAGTGGTCAGCCAAGTGATCATTTTGGCCAATTTGTTATGAATTTTTAACTGTGGATTGGGAGAAGAGGTTTTTAAGGCTTATCAGTATTTTTTAGTTTTGTTTCCATGGCAACCATTTTTACTATGATCAAATTAAATTCCAAAGAGAGCCATGGCAAGATCATTTCTGTATGGAATTGCAAAAATTTGATGAGTAACTTCAGAGACAATGTTTGGAATAAAAGTTAATGCACGCACACCTATGGATGGACCGATTTATACACAACAATCAGACGGCCTATGGCCAGTGTAGCAAAAAATGGCACAATATACATAAAGGAGTTAGGAAAACCACCTTTTACTAAAGTCATGGAGAACCTCATGAGAAAAAGAGCAATTTCTTGTAAAAAACCAAGGATTCTTTTCCCATAACTTACTATATCACTGTCTGTTAAAAAATGCCTAAGATGTTGTTTTAGATATGTGCTCAATTAATCCTTTACCACACAATCCAGAGATTTAACAAACCCTAAAAAGTAAGGCTTTTGAAAACATTTTGGGAAAAGGAGAAACTGCTGGTTATCAGCACTACTCCTTTTCCCTCAGAGTTTTTTTTCTGCATTTTGATAGACAAATTTCATATTCTGAATACTATTTAATTTGTTGTCTGCAAATGCTTTGAATTTGGACAAGGCTAAAATTTTGTCATCTGGTAAAGAGGTAAGACAGTTGTCTGCTCTGTCAGACCAAAGTGACCATAGCTCTTCTTCAAATAATCTGTCTTTTGAAAACTTTTGAAAACATCACGAGAGAAGAAAATAACAATGATCAGCATTATATCTTTTTCCCACCATGCGTTCTATGTTCCAAAAAACATATCTCACCATTAAAGACACACAGAATTTTTTTTTCTGCTCATGTTTTTTAAAAATGGACAAGTCTAACATTTTAGGCATGGAAAGACTTAACTAAGATATAGTATTGCCACTTTTATCAAAAATAATTTCATAAATTGCAAGAAAGGAAAACAAAATTCACCATAAAAAAAGATCAAGATGGCCATTGGCCCTAAAGTTCACCTGAGGAAAGTCACCGGGATTAGAAAAATTTTGGACTTGAAATGTGGCCTCTAGGATGCACACAAGGTTTTCAATGGTTTGTCTGTATTGGAGATTTGAACTTGTTGAAGATAAAAAATTAAACCTTCTGTCCAACTGTCATGAGTATCAGATTGAAAATGTGGCCCCTGTAGCACACACAAGATTTCTCTTAGAATTGTTTCAGTGACCTACTTTTTGACCTATATAAATTACACTTCAATCTTATGCAAGAAATTATCAAAACAAACCCTCAGATCAACTCTCAAGACAAGTTTAATTGAAAATTTGGTTTCTAGAGTGCACACAAGAATTTTCTCAACTTTTGACCTTGTGTCCTCTATTTTGAATGGACATGATACTTGTCCAAGATATCACAAGGAAAAGATTTTAAAAAAACTTACACCAGTATTGGAAAGGAGATGTGGTCTCATAGGTGCACACAAGGATTTCCATGATTGTTTCCTGTAACCCACTATGTTCAGCAGATTTGACCCATTTGAAACTCATCCATGTCGACAAGAGAAACATGGATGTTTTAACATGTGTCCAAGTAAACTAAATTTTGACCCTAGGTGACCAATTTTCAGAGTTTCGTTGAAGATATCGCTATGACAACATTGTGCCAAACTTTCATGAGTACTAGACTTAATATGTGGCCTCTAGACTGCTCACAAGGTTTTCTATAATTGGTCCAGTCCAAATAACCTATTTTTTTTGCCTGATATGACCCATTTACGAGATTGTCCCATATAATGTCAAGACAAAATTTGATCTAATTGTTATGTGTATTGGACTTCAAGTGTGGCCACTAGGTTGCTCACATAGTTTTCTAAGTTTGGTCCCTGTGACCTGCATCTGACCCAACATGACTTATTATTTTGAAATCATCCGAGATGTCATCAAGAAAAACATTCTGACCACATTTCATGAGTCTTGAACTAAACATGTGACCTGTGGACTGCATGCAAGGTAACTGTTGGTGCCAGCATGGTCGATGATGCATGGTGAATGACATAGACAGCACAATCACAAGAGCTCACCTTGCACACTTTGTGTTAACCCTTTACCACACAATGCCGACTTTTAATGCCCTTAAGAAAGAAGCCTTTTGAAAACATTGTGGGAAAAGGAGAAAATGCTGGTAACCAGTATTTTCTCCTTTTCCCACAACGTTTTCTGTCCTATCAAAGAAAAATTGCACCATTTGAAGCACAATGAAATTGTCGTCTACAAATCCTTTCAATTTTGACAAGGTTAAAACTGTTGTCTGGTACAGAGTTAAAACTATATAAATGTATTATGCAGGCAGATGAGAACAAAGCTTAGCTCTATACCAGACAACAAAGTTTTAGATTTAGACAAAGTCAAATCATTTGTAGGCAGCAAATACAATGTTGCTGAAATGATGGGATTGTCTTTGAAAAGGTAGAAAACATTCTGGGAAAAAGACGATAATGCTGGTAATCAGCAGATTCTCCTTTTCCCATGATGCTTTTAAAAGCCTTTTTCTTTAGGATTGTATGAAATAGGATTGTTTGGTAAGGAATTACAGCTAATAATATGTACAGTGTAAAATATTATCTGAACACAACTAATTTGTCATGGAGACTACATTAGAAAACACTCTGACAAAAGCAGAAATGTCTTCCTATTGCAATAAGAATGTGTGGCACGGCATAAGACACCAAAGACACCTATAAACCTGAAATTGATTCTTTTATTAGTAATTTTACATGTAGGTCTACATGTGCTATTTTATTGCTGTACATAGACTGAAATTAAGTCTGTTTGGCTTCAGTGTGTAGTCACTTGCCAAACATGTTTTGTTCTAACTTAGCAGAAGACTTCGCAAAGATCTTAGAAAAAGCAGAAAAACATTCTGGAAAGTATCATTTTCTGCTTTTCCCATAATGTTTTCACTCAAATAGGTTAGTTTCAGTATTATTTAATGTTTTAACAAGAAAAGCCTTCAGCGTAAAATTGTATCATCTAGTGAAGACAAAAGAGAAAGTTAAATATTAATAAGCCAGTCTAGTCATGGTTTAGAGGCATGTTTAGTAAACCAGTTTGGATATGGTTTAGTGGCATGTTTAGTAAACCAGTTTGGATATGGTTTACAGGCATGTTTAGTAAACCGGTCTGGATATGGTTTATGATCATTTTTAGGAAACCAGTCTTGATATGGTTTATGAGCAAGTTAAGTAAACCCGGAAAACCAGTTTGGATTCGATTACTGCTCTGTGCAAACATTTCACTAATTGTACCTTCCATAGCTGTCTGAAAATCAACCAGACCAAGCAACACCCTATCTATAAACGGCAGCTTTCTGATGCTATATGCACCCACCAGAGAACAAAACAAGAGGGCCATGATGGCCCTGAAATCACTCACCTGAGTCTTTTGACCAAACATGACCCATTTTCAATCTCTTTTGAGATATTATGACAAGCATTTTACCAAGATTTTCATGAGTTATTGACCCTAAATGACCCACTTGCAAACTGGTGCAAGACCAACATTCTGACCAAGTTTCATTAGTATTGCATTTAAAATGAGGCCTCTAGAAAGTAAACAAGGTTTTTCTAAGATTTGACCAAGTGACCTAGTTTTTGATCAGGCATTACCCATTATCAAACACTTTTGAGATATCACTAAGACAAACATTCCAACCAAGTTTCATGAGTATTGGACTGAAAATGTGGCCTCTAGAGCGTATAAAAGGTTTTTCTAAGATTTGACCAAGTGACTTAGTTTTTGACCCGACATTACCCATTATCAAACTCTCTTGAGATATCACCAAAACAAACATTCTGACCAAGTTTGAAGAGTATCAGACTGAAAATGTGGCCTCTAGAGCGTACACAAGGTTTTTCTAATTTTTGACCCAGTGACCTAGTTTTTGACCCCACATGACCCATTTTCAAAGTCATTCAAGGTATCATCAAGACAAACATTCTGACCAAGTTTCAGGAGTATCGGACTGAAAATGTGGCCTCCAGAGCCTACACAAGGTTTTTCTAAGATTTGACCTAGTGACCTAGTTTTTCACCAGACATGACCCATTTTCAAACTCGTCTTAGATATCATCAAGACAAACATTCTGACCAACTTTCAGGAGTTTTGGATTGTAAACGTGGCCTCTAGAGCGTATAAAAGGTTTTTCTAAGATTTGACCTGGTGACCTAGTTTATGACCAGACATGACCTATTTTTTAACTCGTCCAAGATATTATCGAGACAAACATTCTGACCAAGTTTCAAGAGTTTTGGACTGAAAATGTGGCCTCGAGAGCGTACACAAGATTTTTCTAAGATTTGACCTAGTAACCTAGTTTTTGACCCCACATGGCCCATTTTCAAACTTGTCCGAGATATCATCAAGACAAACATTCTGACTACCTTTCAAAAGTGTTGGACTGAAAATGTGGCCTCCAGAGCGTACACAAGGTTTTTCTAAGATTTGACCTGGTGACCTAGTTTTTGACCTGACATGGTCCATTTTCGAACTCGTCCAAGATATCATCAAAACAAACATTCTGACCAACTTTCAAGAGTGTTGGACTGAAAATGTGGCCTCTAGAGCGCACACAAGGTTTTTCTAAGATTTGCCCTGGTGACCTAGTTTTTGATCCGACATGACCCATTTTCGAACTCGTCCGAGATATCATCAAGGCAAACATTCTGACCAACTTTCAGGAGTGTTGGACAGAAAATGTGGACTCTAGAGCATACACAAGATTTTTCTAAGATTTGACCTAGTGACCTAGTTTTTGACCTGACATGAACCATTTTCGAACTCATCCGAGATTTTATTGAGACAAACATTCTGACCAAGTTTCATGAGTATTGGACTGAAAATGTGGCCTCTAGAGCGTACACAAGGTAAAAAGTTGACGACGGACTACGGATGCCGGACACAGCATGCTCACAATAGCTCACCATGAGCACTTCGTGCTCAGGTGAGCTAAAAACAAAGTGCCATTTATTTTGTTTTGAATTAGTGAGGGAATAATATGTTTGGGTTATATTTCCTTTACAAACAAGACTTTCCTTTTCAAATAACTTTGTTAAACACACTAAAGAATTTAACCTATTGAAGTAAGGCCATGAGACCAATTTTTGTACATAATTAACGCGTGCTATTGAATTTCAGAGACTCACAACCAAACATATTATACGAGGGTTGTCCTGAAATTTTGAGACTGCTTTAATAAAATGAAATATACATGTCTGATTTTATCCAGAGTTTTGATCTAATAAAAAGTACCGTATATCTGATGAATATGTTTGGAAAATTACACTATAATCAGACAAGCCAATTTATCACTACAAACATATGAACATACAATAGTGACTCAACACAAGCAGTTTGACGACGTCTACATAGTTAAGCGCAACATCAAATTAACCCTTTACCACACAATCCTGGGTTTTAAGAACCGTGAGGGAGAAGCCTTTTGAAAATATTGTGGGAAAAGGAGAAAATGCTGGAAACCAGCATTTTCTCCTTTTTCCACAATGTTTTCTACAATATCAAAGACAAATTCCATGGTTTGAGCCACATTTCAATTGTCTTCTGCAGATGCTTTCAATGTTGACAAGTCAACATTTTGTTGTGTGTTAAAGAATTAAAGTTTCTTAAAATATCCACACATTTCTTCTGCCTTATAACCCACTGTTAGAGTATATCTCTAAACCATTATTTGGGTTAGGCTGTTTACCAAACTACAGTTTAGACTAGTCCAAACTGAGAGCATTTACGGACAAAAAAATAAATGACTCAAAAATTGAAATTTGCTTTCAAAAGGATAGGAAAGACTGCTGGAAAAGGAGAAAATACTGGTTACCAGCATTCTCTCCTTTTACCAGAATTTTTTCAAAAGCTTTCTTTCTCCAGGTTGTTATAACTGGATTGTGTGGTGAAAGGTTAATGTAAAACTGACTTTATCTCCCTCTCTTATAGGCTGTCTGATTGGTGCATACTACTAATTACCAATAACTGCCATCGATAAAATGGGTGTTGCCTGATGGCCACAGAGTTACAACACCTGCTGGTTTTATTGCTCAGCTATGTTGTCATGTTTCTTGTATAAACTTAGACTGTGCATCAGCCTACAGAAAAATCTACTGTATGTAGTAACATAAATTCAAGCAAGTTAATCCTTTACAAGACAACAAAATTTTAGCCTAGTCCAAATTGAAAGCATTTGCAGGTTACAATTTCAATGTGGCTCATATAGTGCCATTTTTCCTTGATAGGGTAGAAAGCATTCTGGGAAAAGGAGAAAATGCTGCATTTTCTCCTTTTCCCACAATGTTTTCAAAAGGCTTTTTTCCCAGGATCATATAAAGTCAGCATTGTGCAGTAAAGGGTTAGAGGGAGCCATTTCATCACACCTGTCCATGGTTAGTAAACCAGTCAGTTATTGTTTTTTCATATTTTGATAACCAGTCCACATTGATAGTAATTTTCTCCAAAGCTTGTTTCACGGCTCTAAGTCCTGATCCAGAATTTTTACTTGTAAAAAATTGTCTCACCTGAAAAAATAGAGAGTGAATGCAAAGTATTTGATATGAAAAGGAAAACATTCACTCACTACCAAGTAAATGCCTATTTTTTACATATCGGCAGGTAAAAACTTCAAACACATCATGGGAAAAGGAGCAGATGCTTGTACACAACAACTGCTCCTATAGGCACTTTGTTTACCATCACATCCAATCCATAGGGTAAAATTTTGGGTTACGAATCTTGCTTCTATTAAGCCTCTTGGTCCTTTTCCTTGAGCCTGGTAGTGCAGTTGGTACAGTATAGCACTTGAGACCAGTGGGTCGCTTGTTCAAATCCCATGCTCAGTGAATTTCTTTCTGAGGATTGATGATGGGCATTGTGACAGAATTCATACCCGTTTCTATGATGCTTGTGTGGAAAAGCTGCTTAGGAAGAATATTGAGCAAAGTACTGGTTAAGAAGCTCCATAACACCATGTATAGGTGCACTGGCCACCCCAATATTACTGAAATGAAGCTGAAAAAGGCGTCATCAACCATATAAAAAAATCCTTATCTTTCAATATTTACAAGTTTTGACTAAGGTGGTACAGTAGTATTTGATGGGTAACTGTACTATTTGACAATAAACAAACTATGAGATTTGCCCATATCAAATGAATTTGCAAATGACAAATAAACCCCTAACAAAACATCATCCTGTTTAAATGACCCCAAAGAAAGAAAGCTTTAAAGACATTGTGGGAAAAGTAGAAAATACTGGTAACTACAATATTTTCTAACCTTCTTTAGACAGCTCAAATCATCTGAGCCATATTCAATTTCTCACCTGCAAATGCTTTCAATTTGGACAAGTCTACAATTTTGCAATCTGGAAAAAGTTAAACAAGTTGGGTCATGAGAGCCCTATATTGCACATCTGATTGGAATTGTACAATGAAAATGCTGTTCTGTTTGGTTTAGCCAAACCGTTTTACTCTTTCCCTTCATAGAGAGAGCTCGGGATTTGAGAATGTTACACTAAGTCTGTTAACCCTTTACAACACAATTCCGACTTTTCAGGACCCTGAGGGAAAGGGCTTTTGAAAATATTGAGGGAAAAGGAGAAAATGCTTGTAACCAGCATTTCCTCCTTTTCCCTCAAAGTTTTCTACCATTAAGAAAACAAATTTCAATTTTTGAGTCACATATATTTTGTTGTCTGAAAATGCTTTGAATTTGGACGAGTCTGAAATTTTGTTGTTTCGTAAAGAGTTAATATTAGTGGAATGTGTCTTAAAATAACGAATGTAGAAACCCAGTTTTTGTGGATTTGAGCAAAAGAACAGACTTAAGCTTTTTCGTTAATCTGGGCCCTGATAAAGAACTAATAAATGTACCTGTTCTAGATCGAACTGTGTATCAAATCCACTGGCCACTTGTTTTATCAGCCGTGTCAGGGAAAACACTGATGATCCATACCTGAAGAGTACAAGCTACATCAGTCTTAGATCAACCAAACTTCAGCTTTTAACCCTTTAACACACAATTCCAGGTTTTAACAAACTTGTGGAAGATGGCTTTAGACAACATTGTGGGAAAAGAATAAAATACTGGTAAGCAGAAAATCCCAGGTTTTGACAAATCTGAGGAAGAAGAATTTAGAAAACATTGTAGGAAAAGGAGAAAATGCTGGTTACCAGCATCTGTAACAGGATCAGCCGTCAATTTCACAATAAAAAATTGGTGACTGTTTCTGTTGAGTTGTTACCAAACCTTGACTACCAGAGAGATGAGGAAAAAGAAAAGCGGAGACAATTTACCACCAAATGTCAGTACTTTTAATGTTCTTTTAACCACAAAATTATCTAGAAAAATTTAGTCTAATTCTAACCTCAAAAGTTATTATCGTTTAAAAGCTAACAAAATTGGATGGAAATGAGATGAAACAGTGGGTGAAAGGAACTCTAGTGACTGGCCCAAAAGGAGCAGGTAAACACTACCTTCAGTTTTCCAGAATCCAGCAGTGACTTTGATTGATTGAATTTGCGTTTATTTATCGTCGCCACCTGTTGCCCATATGGGCGACGCCCCCTGAAGGCTGTTAGTATTGTTACGGGGGAATAGTGCAGATACAGGACGAAACCCATCCTAAGTTACGCCTGGTTCTTTTACGTGCTCGGTGTATAGCACCGTCACACGGGACCTCGGTTTAACGTCTCATCCGAAAGACTATTAGTAATTTTAGATGGCCAGCCGTGGGGATCGAACCCACACCCTCAAGTGACTCGAAACATTACGTTCACGAGTCCTCCGCTCTACCTATTGAGCTATGCGGGCTGGTCGTGCAGTGACTTTCACTAAACCCTGTGTTTAAGACTCTCCATTATAAAAAATGACAAACAGGTTACCTAATTTGCATAAAATTCCATATAGATCTAAGCCCGACCTACCAATAATAACTCACAATGAGTATACCAGTGATAGCTGATCCACATAAGTCTATATAAACAAAGTGTAAAGAAAACATTAGCTACACGGGCAAGCCTACAGATTTATCTATCAACTCTTTACCAGATGACAAAATTTTGGGCTAGTCCAAATTGAAAGCATTTGCAGACGTCAAAATTATTTTGACTCAAAAATGGAAATTTGCTTTGAGAAGGGTAGAAAACACTGTGGGAAAAGGAGAAAATGCTGGTTGCCACCATTTTCTCCTTTTCCCATAATGTTTTCAAAAGGCCTCTTTCTTAGGGTCATTAAAAGTCGGGATTGTGTGGTAAAGGGTTAAACATATAGAAACATTCTAGGAAAAAGAGCGATTTCAATTTATGATGTTCACTTTTGAATTAATGAATAAAGTAGATAGCAATTCTGCCACACATCTTCTCCTTTTCCCATATTGTTTTCTCTATTTTCATAAGCAAATCCCACACACTTAATTTGTCATCTGTGAATGCTTTAGATTTGAACAAGTCTAAGTTTTTGGTGTGTGGTAAAGACTTAACTCTTCACCACACAACCTGATGTTTTTATCACTTCCAGGAAAAAGGCATTGAAAACATTGTTGAAAGAGGAGAAAATGACGGTACTGGGTAACCCATATTTTCTCCTTTCCCACAAATTTTCTATCCTTTTAGATATACATGGAAAGCCCATTATGTGTAGGCCTAATTTGATTCGTCATTTACGAATGTAAACTCAAATGTTTTTGATTTGGACTGGTCTAAAATTATGTTGTTTAGAAGACTCTTCCTCATTTTTAAAGTATTAGAAGATGACAAAATAAAAACAGCTCAAATACCTGGATTTGTCTCTGAAGGGGTAAAAAACACTGTGGGAAAAGATTTTCTCTGTAGAAAGCCATCTTCCTCAGGGTAGCTCTTTTTCTCCTAATGTTTTCCAAACTATTGAAAAATCTTTTCCTTCAAATATTTCTTCCTTCTGAGGTTAGCTGGGGATTTTTGGTAGGTCTTCAAACCGCTTAGCCCTTTACCAAACAATTCAGACTTAAATGACCCTATGGAAGCAGACTTTTGAAAATGTTGTGAGAAAAGGAGAAAATGCTAGTACCATGCATTTTCCCCTATTTGAACAATGTTTTCCTCTCTTTGAAAGACAAATTTCGTGTATTCAGTTACATTCATTTTATCCCCTGCAAATGCTTTCAATTTGGCCAAGTCTAATTTCCTTTCGTTTGGTAGAGGATTTAAATTGTTATTTTCACGTTTAAGTTAATTGTTTTTGAAAAATATTGCACAGAAACATTTTCTTACCTCTTCGAAAAAAGATCCCAATGTTGCTGTACAAAACGCCATGCCAAAATCTCTCCAGGTAAATTAGTGGTTACCATGGAAATCAAAGCTACTGTGTCTTGTGACTTTACTTTAGTCTCATCTATACTGTAGTCTAGTAGTCTAAACAAAACCATCACAGACTTAACAACTTTGTATGAATAAATAACTGCTGTCAAGTGGTCTAAATACAAACATATCATATTGACAGTAAGTTTTTCTATAAGATTACGATTTTATATTTGACAATTTCATCTTTTAACTCTTTACCAAATGGCAAAATTTTAGACTTGTCCAAATTGAAAGCACTTGCAGACAACATTACAAACCTGACTTAAAAATAGACATTTGTTTTGGGGAGGGTAGAAAACATTGTGGGAAAAGGAGAAAATGCTGGTTACCAGCATTTTCTCCTTTTCCCACAATGTTTTCAAAAGTCTCTATCCTCAGGGTCGTTAAAAGTCGGGATTGTGTGGTAAAGAGTTCAGACATATTTTTAGACAGATCCGAATGGAAAACATTTGCAGACAACAAAGTAAATGTGGCTAGAATATTTAGATTTGTCTTTGATAGGGTTTGAAAATGTTGTGGGCATAGGAGAAAATATGGGTCACCACCATTTTTTTCTTTTCCCACAATGTTTTCAGATACTCTCCTTTCAGGATCATTACCACTCAGGATTAACCCTTTACCACACAATCCCTACTTTTGATGACCCTGAGAAAGAAGCCTTTAGAAAACATTGTGGGAAAAGGAGAAAATGCTGGTAACCAGCATTTTCTCCTTTCCCCACAATGTTTTTTACCCTTCACAAAACAAATTTCAAATTTTCAGCCACTTTTATTTTGTCGTCTGCACATGCTTTGATTTGGACAAACCTAAAATTTTGTCGTTTGGTAATGAGTTAAGCGGTAAAGAAACACGTTAAGAGTGCTTGTTATGCACAAATAATCTCTAACAGTCCTTTACAAGCGCAGAGAAATTGGACAGTCACATTTTGTAAAAAGGTAAAAGTTTTGGGTTTACGTAATGTCTTAAAATCAGGAACTACCTTCAGCTTTATCGAAACAAGATATGACATCATCATACTTATTTTAACTCTTTACTGCACAATGCCGACTTTTAACGACCCTGGGAAAGAAGCCTTTCGAAAACATTGTGGGAAAAGGAGAAAATGCTGGTAGCCAGCATTTTCTCCTTTTCCCACAATATTTTTTACCCTATCAAAGAAAAATCAAACCATTTGAGCCACATTGAAATTGTCATCTGCAAATGCTTTGAATTTGGACAAGGCTAAAATTTTGCCATGTGGCAAAGGGTTAAATAGTGTCCCACCATTTTCTTCTTTACCTGCAAGGTTTTTCAAAGCCTTGTTGTTCAGGGTTAGAGGGTGTTCAACAAAGATTGGTTTGTCAACTAAAAATGCTTCAAATTTGAAAAAGTCTAAATTTTTGTTGTCTGTTCTGAATTAACCTATTAATAGCTAAAAATCTCTACATTAATAGCATTGAAATTTATTTGCTACTGCCTAGTTTTAAAACTCCGAGTGGGAGGACTTTTGAAAACATTGTGGGAAAAGGAGAAAATGCTGGTAACCACCATTTTTTCCTTTCTTCACAATATTTACTGCCCTTTCTAAAGGAAATCCTGTCATTTGAGCTACATCTGAATTGTCGTCTGCCACTGTTTTTAATTTGGAAACGCCTAAAATTCTGCAGTTTAGTAAAGAGTTGAAGAATGACAGTCAGTTGTAAATGGTCCTACTAATATCCAACAATATAGACAGACCTGGACAACAGTCTTGCATCCCGGGAAAATCCCAAAACTGAAAGCAACTTTCTTTTCTCCGAGGCATCCATTTCCGTCTGATATGCCTTCCACACTGTCTCCCAGTCCTGCTCTGTACCATATTCTATACCCGCTAAATATATCACAGTCTTCAGGTTTACATTTATGCTGAAATTAAACAAACAATTTCGTTGAAATGATATCCCCCGCTGAAAAAGACCTATTCAAAAATTTACGCGACTGTGTAACTCAAAATCACTCCCAGTCGGCCATTTTGCATCGAATCAAAGAAACAAAAAAATCATATCAGCGGAACAGGTTATTGTACACATGTATAAAGTTTCACGAAATTCCGTCCAATGGTTTTGGACATATTGTCCCGGACGGACACATGGACGGACGGACAGATGGACGAACGGACAGATGGACAGCGCTAAAACTATATCCCTCCGCCTTTGGCGGGGGATAAAAAATTCATTCCCCTTCACCTTTTACCACACAATCCTGACTTTTCACAGTCTTGAAGAAGAAGGCTTTTGAAAACAGAGTAGGAAAAGGAGAGAATAATGGTTACCAGCATTTTCTTCTTCTCCCACATTTTCTATCTTATTTATGACTGAAGTTATAATATGCAATGAATTTGTCATTGCAAATGCTTTCAATTTGTTTAATTCCAGAATTTTGTAATTTTGTTAAAGGGTTATTTAACCCTTTACCAAACAATCCCTGGTTTTTACGACCCAGAGGAAGAAGCCTTCTGAAAACATTGCGGGAAGAAAGGAGAAAATGCTGGTTACCAGCATTTTCTCCTTTTCCCACAATGTTTTCTCCTCTTCTAAAGTCAAGTTTCAATTTTTGAGTCACGTTTATTTTGTCGTCTGCAAATGCTTTCAATTTGGATAAGTCTAAAATTTTGTCGTTTGGTAAAGAGTTAACCATATACCATGCAGACCCAAGTTTTCATGAACCTGAGTTTGATTGATTGAATAGTGTTTTATGCAGCTTTTACCATTATTTCTGGCATATCATGTCAAAGGCTCACATCTTCATGTTTGTCCTAGGTTTCATTAGTACTAGGTTAGGGTTCTAAAATGTCCTGTCCAAGGACACTCCCACGAAAACCGCAAAGCCTCCCTGAGGCTCAAAGCTAGGACCTCCAGGTTACAATACTTTACTTTAACTCTTTACCAAACGACAAAATTTTAGACTTGTCCAAATTGAAAGCATTTGCAGACGACAAATTAAAGATGGCTCAAATTCTGGAATTTGTCCTTCACAGAGTAGAAAACATTGTGGGAAAAGGAGAAAATGCTGGTTACCAGCATTTTCTCCTTTTTCCACAATGTTTTCAAAAGGCTTCTTTCCAAGGGTCGTTAAAACCTGGGACTGTTTGGTAAAGGGTTAACACTAAGCCACAAAAGACTCCTGGTAACCTGCATTTTCCCCTTTTCCTACATTTTCTACTCTTACCTACAATGTTCTCTACCATACCAAAGACAGAAATCACAATTTGAGCCACATTAAATTTGTCATCTGCAAATGCTTTCAATTTGGACTACTCTAAAATTTTGTCCTGTGGTAAACAATTTAAACAGAGGATTGTTTGTTGTAGGGTAAATGATTTTGGACACAACATTGTGAATAGAGGTTTGAATATTATGTACATTGAATGGTTATTCTTCCACTGCTCAAACAGTTCTCTCCCTTTCTTCACCGATCTCTCATGCCCTAGATGTACGGCTTTCCCTAGAATTGAAGCCCGCAGATATTTCTCCAGATGTGTCCCTTCATCTTTCCACTCTGTTTTATCCAACCGGTTTTTCATCAGTTTCAACATATACTGTTTATAGTATGTATAGGCTGGCTTGTTTTCAATGCGATTCTGAAAGACCAATACAATTCGTTTTTTATAACTTTCAACAGAATTTATTAACTCTTTACCAAACAACAAACTTAGAGACTTGTCCTACTTCTAAGCATTTGCAGACAACAAAATAAACGTGACTCAAATAAAAGAAATTTTTTTCTGGGAAGGGTAGAAAACATTGTGGGAAAAGGAGAAAATGCTGGTAACCAGTATTTTCTCCTTTTCTCACAATGTTTTCAAGTCTTCTTCCTCAGGGTCGGTAAAACTAAGGATTGTTTGGTAAAGGGTTAAACTACAGTAAAACCCACTTTAGTGGTCACCTCTATTTAGCAAGCAACCTGTTCTAATCCTTTACCACACAATCCCAAGTTTTAACAACCCTAAGAAATAAGGCTTTGGAAAACATTGTGGGAAAAGGAGAAAAAGCTGGATAGCAGCATTTTCTCCCTTTCCCACAACATTCTCTACCCTGTCAAATACAACTCTTGTCATTTGAGCCACATTCATTTTGTTGTCTGCAAATCAATTTGGCATGGACCAAACTTTTGTCGTTTGTTAGAGTTAACCCTTTACCACACAATCATGAGTTTTAATGATCCTGCAGAAGTAGGCTTTTAAAAACATTGTGACATGTGTGGTAAAGGGTCAATCTGGTTGCTTGTATAATACAGGTATGTATTTCAACATGTTTGCCTTCTTTTAAAACTCAAATTATGCTTGCTTCACTCTTTACCAAAAGACAAAATTTTAAACTGTACCAAATTAAAAGCTTTTACAGACAACAAAATAAATGTTATACAACTGATGATTTCTGGCTTTGTTGGGGCAGAAAACACTGAGGGAAAAGGAGAAAATGCTGGTAACCAGCATTTTCTCCTTTTCCCACAATGTTTTTTAAAGCCTTCTTCTTTAGGGTCATTAAAACTTGGGCATGTGTGGTAAGGGTTAAAACATTGTGGAAAAGGGACAAGTACTAGTTACCAGCATTTCATCTTTTCTTCACAACATTTTCTACCCTTTCAAAGAAATATTCCATCATATGAGTCATTATCTAATTTTTTGTCCGCAAGTACTTTAAAAATCTTCTATTCTAGAATGGTGTCATTTAGTAGAGAGTTAACTTTTTAACACATAATCCAGACTTTTACTGACTCAGAGAAGGTAAGCTTTTCTAGCAATGTTTACTACTCTTCCTAAAACTGAATTCCCACTGGTAACCAGCATTTTCTCCTTACCAACGATGTTTTCTACTCTTCCAAAAATAATTTCCATTTTTGAGTCACATATTTTGTGGTCTGCAAATGCTTTCAATTCGGACTGGTCTGAAGTTTTGCCATTTGGGCCAGACTTAACTAAAAATTCTTTTACCAGCACTTGGTACAGTACTCTTCCCAAGCCACTAGCTGCTTTCCCACATTATCATCGTCAAAACAGTAAGCGTTGAGAGAGAAAGAATTCTGTCGCAATGACACTCATCAGTGCATTGAAAGAAATGTGCCTAGCTGGGGATTCAAACTGCATTCAAACAATTGCCGAAACAATGATCAGAGAGACAGGTACAAATCTGGTCACTTTGACTATCATGAATCCTTGAAAAGAAATTAGCCGAGGTGGGGATGTGAACCCTGGTTTCAAGCCCTATGTTACTGACTGAGCTACAAGGTCTCACCCCATCTGAACAAACGAACTTTAAAGCTAGAAATCCCAACAAGAATTTCCAATGGTAAAGTACCTGAATGTAATTGAGGTTTTCCAAGAGAACTGCCCAAGGGAGATAATCATCTTCATTCACCATGTACTCCGACATCTGTAACGCTAGTTCATACTTCACAAGACCAGCTCTTGCTAGGGTAAACACATCATCAATCATCCCTGCCCTCTCCACACTTGTAAACACCTAAACCAAAAACAGTTTAACTTTTTACCACAGGACAAAATTTTAGACTTATCCAAACTGAAAGCATTTGCAGACGACAATTTCAATGATGGAATTTGTCTTTGATAGGGTAGAAAACATTATGGGAAAAGGAGCAAATGCTGGTTACCAGCATTTTCTCCTTTTCCCACAATGTCTTCAAAAGGCTTTTCCTTTAACCTTTACCACACAATCACCTGTTTTAACAACTCTAACAAAGACTGCTTTTGAAAACCTTATGGGAAAAGGAGAAAATGCTGGTTACCATGAAAATGGTTGTTACTAGCATTTTTTTTCATTGTCTGTCATTTGTTGTAAGTGATAAATAAAATCTAATATTAGTGTCTGTGTATTATCATTTTTGTTAAATCATTTAACTCTTTACCGCACAATCTTGAGTTCAAAAGACCTTAACAGAAAATGCTTTTGAAACATTGTGAGAAAAGGAGAAAATGCTGGTTTTGAACAAGAAGATTTTCGAAGTTTTTTCTAAGGAAGCCTGTGTGAAACTTGTGATCCAGGGTGAGGCCATTTTTTGACCATTAACCGCAGAGCTTTAATTACTTGAATCCTGGTAGAGGTCCACCATTTGGTTCTACACAAGCCTCTATATAAGTCTATGTAAACATTTTTCGAGGGGGGGGGGGGGCAATTTTGACCCAAGAGCTATGATTTTAGGAATTTTGGTAGAGGTCCACGAGAGAGAGAGAGAGAGAGAGAGAGAGAGAGAGAGAGAGAGAGAGAGAGAGAGAGAGAGAGAGAGAGAGAGAGAGAGAGAGAGATGTGTGTGTGCAGAATTTGGCAGCCCTATGCCATATGGTTAGATACAAGAAGATTTTTAAAGTGACTGCCTGGGTAGGGCCAAATTTACCCTAGAGCTATAATTTGAGCACTCTTGGTACAGACCCACTAGATAAAGTCTATGTAAAACTTTTGACTTGTGGGCCTGAGACAATTTTCACCCCAGGGCTATAATTTGAAGAATCTTAGTAGAGGTCTAGTAGATAAAGCTACTTGCCAAATTTAGTAGCCCTATGCCTTATGGTTAGGAACAAGAAGACTTTTAAAGTTTTCTCTAAATAAGCACATGTAAAACTTGTGACCCCTGTGGCAGAGCCGACTTGACACTAGGTCTATAATTTGAAGGAATTTGGCAAAGATCTATTAGATGAAGCTACATACAAAATTTGGTAGCTAGGCCTTATAGTTTCAGACAAGAAAATTTTTTAAAGATTTTCAGTATTTTCCAGTTTTGTTGCCATGGCAACCAGAGTTTTTGGGGGAATCAGACTCTTTGAAGAAATATGAAGAGGACCATGGCAGGATTATTTCTGAGAAGTTTTATAAAAATTGGATCTGGGAAAGAAAGTTGTGTCAGTACAAGTGTTAGAAAGCCAGGAAACACATGTGTAGATGAACTGACCACTGTGATATGACCAAAGCTGTAAAAATGGTGTTAAACTCCAATACAATCAATACAATCATTGTCCATTGTGCCTTTGACAAGTGATCAAAATTTATGTCCTAATTGCCTTGGACAAGTGAGTAAAGTTTAGTGCCCTTTAAGAAGTGAGGAAAATTTATGTTATATGTGTCATTGTACAAGTAAAAGTGATTTATTCCTTACATGCCTTTGTACAATTGAAGAAAACATATGGTTTGTGTGTGCCTTTTAAGAAGTGAGGAAAATTTATATCTATCCTGTGCCCTTGGACAATTGAGCACTGTTTATGTTCAAGTGTGGATAATCTGTATCTTATGTGTCCCTGTACAACTGCATTTTTTTCCCCGCAGGTTCTTAGACAAGTTAGGACAATAAATTATGCATTTTCAACACCCATGAGAAAGACCTGATCTTACTTACATTATGATTGAGATCTAATTGCCGTATTGTCTCATTCCATCCCCTTTCATCGTAATTCACACGATAAAATCCATACATCCTAGAGTTTCCTTTTATCCAGGTTGTCTGCTTCGGAACATCAAAGGTGTCTGCACATAACATGTACTGTATATATAATCTACTATAACCCATAACAACAATATTCCATGTTTTAACAAAGAGATGCAAACACTGTAAGAAAAAGAGAAAATACTGGTTGCAAGTATGTTTTCTCCCATACTCCAGTTCAATATGTACACAAGTGTTTTTATTAACTTTTTCCATACCATAGATGACACCAGAACCTTTTGCAGACTATGTAGATCATGATCAGACTGCACAGAACATGCAGTCTGATCTGTGATCTACACTGTCCACTGCTGTATTCTAGATTATGAACGAACTGTCTCTTGGTCTTGCTGAAGAAATGTTTTTTTAGCCTTTGAGAAAATGCGTTTAATTTATTCAGTAATGAAAGAATTCAGAATGACATACTCCAAAACACTTATTCCATTTTCTGAAATTTTTTTTGGAATTGCATTGTTTTGTGTTACTAACATGAATTGATACAGATACAAAATGGATACTGTAAGTGAGTGATAAGGATTGAGATATATGTGATGGATATCAATGATGTTTCATTTTGAATGATAAAAGTGTATTACTACAGTTTTTAGATGATGATGATGATGATGATGTAAGAGATACAAATTTGATGTCCAATTATAATTTGTACTTATCACTTTAACTCTTTGCCAGATGACAAAATTTTAGCCTTGTCCAAATTGAAAGCATTTGCAGACGACAATTTCAGTGTGATTCAAATGCTGCAGACTTTCTTCGATAGGGTGAAAAACATTGTGAAAAGGAGAAAATGCTGGTTACCAGTATTTTCTCCTTTTTCCGCAATGTTTTCGAAAGGTTTCTTTCCTAGGGTAGTTAAAGTCGGCATTGTACTGTCAAGTGTTAAAGCATGGTAGTGACACTACTGAGTAATTATATTAATATTTAATATTGTCATATGGGCCAGAGGCCTAAAAAACATGCAACTAATAAAGATTGATAAATTTGTTAATTTTGATTCATTAATTGGTTGGTTGACCGTAAGTGGTTGTGCAGGCTAACCTGGGTCTATGCTTTTTATGGGTGCTTTAAGCCCCCTTTTCACACAGCATGGCTCATTTAATCCTTTAAATACTGGAGTACAGAGTAGAATAACTTTTTCACAATGAGACAGTTTTAATTAAAACCCACAACACAGGTTTCAGTAAAAAACAAAAATGATGTGACTTTTTGGACCCCAAAGTTTCCTCTTTATGCAACTTTGTACATTCCACAAGGGGGGTGGAGGAGGAGGAGGAGGAGGAGGAGGAGGAGGAGGACGACGACGACGACGACAACAACAACAACAACAACACTACTACTACTACTACTACTACTACTACTTATTATACCTGAAGCATCTGTTAGTAACACCTTTTTGACATCTTGTGGATTTGTGGATGTGGTATAGGTAAAGGGTATCTCCCATCTGTAACTGAAATGAAATACATTCTTTTTGAAAACATTTTTTACTCTAAATACGGTCATACCTGTCCTTAGAAACCAAATAAGTGGATGCTTAACTCTTTACCAAACAATCCTGAGTTTTTCAACGACCCTGCATTTCAAAATAGCCTTTTGAAAAAAATCATGTGGGAAAAGGAGAAAATGCCGGTAATCAGCATTTTTTCCTTTTTCCACAGGGTTTTCCTTACTTCCACAGACAATTACCATCATTTTAGCTAAATCTATTTTATCGTCTGCAAATGCTTACATACATGTATTGTACCAGCAAAAATTTTGTTGTTTGGTAAAGAGTTAACTCTTAACAAACAACAGAATTTTAGACTGGTCCAAAATGAAAGTATTGGTAGACAACAAATAAAATAATACTAAAATGATGGGATTTGTAATAGAAAAAACAGAAAAAATTGTGCGAGAAGGAAAAAATACTTATTACCAGCATTTTCTCCTTTTTCCACAATGTTTTCAAATGGCTTTTACCTCAGTATCATTAAAATTCAGAATTGTGAGGTGGAAGTCAAATTGTACTTTCAAAACTTTTACCCTATACCACTAGGACTGAAACGAGAACAAATTTCAAACCTGGGTACCTGTGTGTCAAGTGCCAAGTCACCCTTAACCCTTTACGTCACAATGGTGCGACCTTGGGAAAGAAGCCTTTTTAAAAACATTGTTGGAAAAGGAGAAAATGCTGGTAACCAGCATTTTCTCCTTTTCCCTCAATGTTTTCTACCCTATCAAAGAAAAATTTCACGATTTAAGCCACATTAGAATTGTTGTCGGCAAATGCTTTCAATTTGGATGAGACTAAAATGTTCTCATCTGGCAAAGGGTTAAACATAGTTCACACTTATTTACAAAATTTGACAATTGACTCTTTACCAAACCACAGAATTTTAGACTGGTCCAAATTGAAAGTATTTGCAGATGACAAAATAAACCTGACTGAAAAATTGAAATTTGCTTTGGGAAGGTAGAAAACACTGTGGGAAAAGGAGAAAATGCTGGTAACCAGCATTTTCTCCTTTTCCTACAGTGTTTTCAAAAGCCTTCTTTGTCAGGGTCATGAAAACCAGGGATTGTTTGGGAAAGACTTAACCCATTACCACACAATCCCGAGTTTTAACGACACTGCGAAAGAAGCCTTTTGAAAACATTGTAGTAACCAGCATTTTCTCCTTTTCCCACAATGTTTTCTACCCTCCCCAAAACAAATTTTAATTTCTGAGTCACATTTAAATTGTCATCTGCAAATGCTCTCAATTTGGACAAGTCTAAAACACTGTCGTTTGGGAAAGACTTACGAAGTCACACAATATATTTAAGCCATGCTTTGGCTAAAGTGTGTTTAATACATCACAGAGATGTGTGTTACCAAACAATTCATCAAATTATCACAGAGCCATAAAATCCATTTCATATAACAACCAACTCAATTATGAAGCACCCTGCTCTTCTGACATGTGGAAAATTTACCAGAAGCAAACACTTTGGAACAGAATCTGCCTATGCAGGCTGACCTGGGTAGATACTTTTTTCATATGCTTAACCCTTTACCACACGACAAATTTTAAACCTGTCTGAATTGAAAGCATTTGTAGATGACAGTTTCAATGTGGCTCATATGAAATGATTTTTCTTTGATAGGGTAGAAAACATTGTGGGAAAAGGAGAAAATGCTGGTAACCAGCATTTTCTCCTTTTCCCACAATGTTTTCAAAAGTCTTCTTTATCAGGGGTGTTAAAAGTCATCATTGTGTGGTAAAGGGTTAAACCTCCTTTCACAGTGCATGGCTCGTCTTATTATATACCTATGAATCATCTGACTAGAATACCCCCACTTTCAGCATTTTCTCTTTTTCCCACACTGTTTTCAAGAGATATTTAATTTCAAAACAGGAAATGTTCGGTAAAGGTTTAAATAAAATAGCCAATCATTTGTGCCATTTTTGAGTTCACATTTAAAAATTAGCTGTCAGGACAACTATCACAAAAGGCTGTCTCACCCATATGGAGAGATAAAATCTTCTGTCGTATTTTCAGACTGGTACAACAAAAATCTGGACTGGGTCGCTGTTACTTTATTTCCTGTTCTAGTCAAAGTGATAACTGGATAACCCATCTGCTCAGTCCAGGTTTTCATCATTCTGTCTACATTTGTACCAAGGTTTCTCTTCTGCTTCACAACTTCCTGAAAAGGTTGAACTCAATTGACAGAATAACTGTTCTGGAGAGTGAGAGAGAGAGAAAGACAGATGGATGGATGGATGGATGGTTGAAAAGGGATAAGGAAAAAGGCATGAAACCACTTTGACCAAAGTATAATAGTACATTTAAATCTTTACCAGATGGCAAGGTTTTAGACTCATCCGAATTGAGATCCTATGAAGATGACAAATCAAATATACAACTGTAACTCATATAATGAGATACATGTATGTCTCTGAATGGCCTGAAAACATTGTGGGAAAATTACAAAATACTGGCTACCATTACCAGCATTTTCTCCTTTTCACACAATGTTTTCAATAGGCCTTTTCCTCCAATTCATTAGAAAATGGGCGTGTGTGGTAAAGGGTAATTTGTATGTTTCTGTATTTTATAATATGGGCAATACCCTTGTTGCTTAGAGTGAAAAGAAAAAAAGAAAAAAACTAAACTATATGTCAGCCTTTTAACCCTTTACTACAAAATCCTGACCGTCACTGACCCTGTCAGAAAAGGTTTTTGAAAACATAGAGGGAAAAATAGAAAATGCTGGTAACCAGCATTTTCTCCTTTTCCCCCGATGTTTTCTATCCTATCAAAGACAGAAATCATCAATTTAGCAACATTTAATCAATTGTATGCAAATACTCTGAGTTTGGTCAAGTCCTAAATTTTGTCGTCTGGTAAAGAGTTAACCCTTTACCACACAACCCCAAGTTTTAACAACTCCCCAAAGAAGAAGGCTTTTGAAACCAACTGTGGGAAAAGGAGCAATTTTTTCTCCTTTTTCCCAAAATATTTTCTACCTTTTCTAATACCAAAATAGCAATATTATTATTTTTCAATTTTGGACAATTTGGACAAGTCTGAAATTTTGTTGAGTGGTAAAGTGTTAACCTAGTTTGATAATGACAAAATGTCACAGTGTCTCACTGTCTTGGTAAATAAAAATCAATCAACGGAATTTCAGTTTGCATCTTCATCAAATTACAAAGTTTCAGGCTTGTCCATATTGAAAGCACAATGCTGGCAACATGCCAAAAATGGTCCATATGATCAATATTTTCAACTTTTCCAAAATTGTTTTCAAAAGGCCTCCTCCTCGGGGCAGTTAAAAACACAGGATTGTTTGCTAAAGGACTAGCCTAATTTTATGAGATATTGCATTGACAGACTGTCTTTTCAAAGAAATTTCATTTGACAGAGTTTCCATCGAACTTAAAGGTCTTTTTAACCATATAGTCAAACACAAGAGTCTCCATACAAAGATGATCACATACCTGCTGTAACGAGCTCCACAAGTCTTTAGTTGCGGCATTAGCATACTTATATCTGTTGAGATAGGCAGTTAGACCTGTTTTAAACAATTCATCGCCCATAAAATTGCTCAACATTCTCAAGATGGATGCTCCCTGTCACAATATGGTGAAATGAAGATTACAATAACATCTATACATCTTCGTTTTATTCTTTACTGCAATGCAAAATATATGTGCCATGCCCTATGAAGAGGGGGGTTTGATGCATCTGCAAAATCCAAGGTCAGTTGACACAATACACAAAGGCTGACCCGAGTTCGAACTTTTGCTATCGATCAATTTTCAGGATGTCAGAGGACCAGTCTACCTCATGGTTTGGTCAGTTGTTTGACAAAATGGATTTTACATATACCTAATTGTGAGATGACTTGCTTGGTCTAATGCATTACTGAGATGCATTAAATGGCCTTGCAAAGAGCGAAGCTCATTTATTGAACTATCGGCAGTAAACTAGTTAACTCTTTACCAAACGACAAAAGTCTAAACTTGTACAAATCGAAAGTATTTGCAGAGAACATAATAAGTATTTCTATATTGGATAGGATAGAAAACATTGTGGTTAAAGGAGAAAATGCTAGTAACCTGCATTTTCTCCTCTTCCCAAAATGTTTTTCAAAAGCATTCTTCACTAAGGTTGCGCAGTAAAAAGTTAAGTATTACAACCATGATGGGATTTTTCTTTAATTCTTTTCCAGAAGACAAAATCTTACACATATCCACTTTGAAAGTATTTGCAGACAACATGTATATTGTGACTTTAATAGTTGTATTTATTTTTGTTAGGAAAGAAAATGCTTTGGGAAATGGGAAAAATGCTGGTTACTAGCCTTACCCCCTTTTCTCACAATAGTTTTCAAAAGTCTTCTTCTACAGAGTCATTAAAACATGGAATTGTTCAGCAAGGAACGCAAGGGGTAGTAAACATAAAGGGAAAAGGAGAAAATGCTGGATACTACTTCAAACAATGCTTTGCAAAGGGTTGAAAAAAAAAATAAAGCATTTTCTCCATTTCCCCCAATAATTTTCAATGACCTTCTTCCTCTGAGTCAACAGAACATGGAATTATTTTTTTGAAGTTTTAACAATTTACCAGACAATTCCAAGTTTAAATGACCCTGATATAGGAGGTTTCAATCTGGAAAAAGGAGAATATGCTTGTGGCCAGTTTCTCCATTTCCCATATGGCTTGCAACATGAGAAAAGGGACATTGGGACATTTGCGTAAAGTGTCGTCTCGGATCAGCCTGCGTAGTCCGCGCAGGCTAATCCGAGACGGCACTTTACGGCTACATTAGATTTTGTGCTATAGTAGACATGCGCAAAACAGAAAATTACATAAAAACGTAAAGTGCTGTCTCGGATTAGCCTGCGCGGACTGCGCAGGCTGATCCGAGACGACACTTTACGCAAATGTCTGAATGCCCCTTTTCGCGTGTTGCAGGCCATATTGTTTTCAAAAGCCAAATTCCTCTGGGCCATTAAAAGAAGGAATGTTGTAGTAAAGGGTAAATCTATACTTACTTTATCATATGTTATAGAATCAAAAAGCTCATTTATCTGGTTTGGGTTTTCCACAGGTAGGCTGATAGGATGAGAGTTAGTCAGACTGTCTAGTCTCAAGGCTGGTATAAGAGATTCATATACAAACTGGTCTTTCTGAAAGTAAGCATTCATTGTAAAATTGGTGTAAGTCAGACTGTAGTTCGCTGATAGGATGAGACTTAGCCATACTGTCTAGTCTAAACACTGGTACAAGAGAATCATACACTAACTGGTCTAACAGAACATAAACAATTATTGAACACTGGTGTTCATCATACCATACATGGCTGACAGAATGACAGTTAGTCATACTGTCCAGTACCAAGGCTGGTATCACTGACTAATATACAAACTAAACTTTCTGAATATATATAACCATCGTACATCGGTGTCCATCTCCAACTTACAGTATAATTTCTAATAATTCATAGACTCAAATTCTCTTCCTGTGACCATTAATTTGGAGTATTTTTCAATTTTCAAATTTATCAGTCTTAATCAATTTCCAACATGACATCTGTTACCATTTTGAAAGATATAATTATTTACAATTTAATTATCTGTTAACATTTTTCAACTTATAATCTATCAGTAACGCCTTTCCATTTTCTTACCCACTGTGTCTTATAAACATATTTCCATTCTCTAGCTTATAATGTCCTGCTAACCTCTTTCTATCTTATAATCTCTTTTCATCTCTTTCAACATTCCAGCTTATAAAGTCTTATTAACCCCTTTCCATTTTCCAGCTTAGGATCTCTTATCAACCTCACTCCATTTTTTTACTTATAATCTCTTACTAACCTCTTTCCATTTTCCAACTTATATTTCTTTATCATCTTTTTCCATTTTCTTACATATAAAATAACCTTTTCTCAACTTGTTACCATTTCCGACTTACAATCTCTTATTATTTCAAATTTCAATAATCTTTAGTCAACCTCTTTCATTTTTCTAAGTTTCACAGTCTTGTTTATTTCTTTCCATTTTCCTACTTAAATTTCCTTTACATCAACCTTTTTCCATTTTCTACTTATAAAAATCTTTTATAAACCTCTTGCCATTTCCAACTTACATATCAAAATGCTTTGAATTTGGAGAAGTTTAATAATTTGTCATGTGGTATAGATTTAACCTCTCTTCTTTTTTTACAAAACTCTTTCCCAAACTACGATATTTAACACTGGTCCAATTTGAAAGCACTTGCAGACGACAACATTTATACAGTACAAATGATGGGATTTGTATCAGATAGTCTAGTAAACATTGTGGGAAAAGGAGAAAATGCTGGTTACCAGCATTTTCCCCTTTTCCCACAATGTTTTCAAAAGGCCTACTTCTCAGGGTCGTCAAAACTCGGGATTTTGTGCTAAACGGTTAAGACCTATGATATCTGACCATTTTCCAACTATCATCCACCACTGATGCTCCAATATACTCCACAAAGCTTGCAAATCCTTCATTCAACCATAAATCATCCCACCATTCCATAGTCACTAGATTGCCAAACCACTGAAAATAGTCATAAATAATTTTAATAATAAACTCTATACCAGGCGATAGAGTTTTAGGTTCATTCAGACTGAAAGCATTTTCCAGACAACAAAGCTGTCATGGGTAAGTGATGGAAAGAAAAGTAAACCTTGTGTAAAATGGAGACAATGCTAGTTACCAGCACTTTCTCCTTATCCCAGAATGTTTTCAAAAGAGTCTTCTTTCATGTTCTTTAAAACATGGGATTGGCAGTAACATTCCAGTGTCCAGTGCACCTATCAAGGCTTTCCTAGATCTTTTCTTACCAATACTTAGAATAACATTCTTCCAAAGGTACTTGCTGCTTTCCCACATAACCACTGTCAACTCAATAATCAGCGGTGTGAAAGGAATGAACTCTATTGCAATAACTATCATAAATATTCAGAAAGAAATTGGCAAAGCTGGGGATTTGAACTAACAACCCGGACTTTTAACAACCCTGGGAAAGTGGCCTTCTGAAAACATTGAGGGAAAAGGAGAAAATACTGAGAACCAGCATTTTCTCCTTTTCCCACAATGTTTTCTACCTTTCCCAAGACAAATTTCAATTTTTCAGCCACATTCGTTTTATCTCTTCAAATGCTTTCATTTCGGAAAAGTTTAAATTTTTTTTTGTTTGGTAAAGAGTTAAAAGGATCAAAGCAACATTACCTGATGGGCAAGCTCATGGGCAATGACTACAGCTACCCACTGTTGGTTATGGGCAGAGGATATTTTAGGGTCAAAAAGAACAGCTGTCATTCTGTACGTAATCAGACCCCAATTCTCCATGGCCCCTGCCTCAAAGTCCGGAATAGCTATCAGATCTGTTATCAACATAAAACAGTAGAAAGTTAATGTAACAAACAAATTATTCAGCCCTACTTTGTGAAAAGGAGGTTCAATACATCTGCAAAAAGTGTCAACCCAGGTAAGCCTGCTCAGTCTGTGCAGACTAACATGGGTCAATTTGTTTTTGCTCGCGATTAATTTTCTGAGTGTCCAAGACCAGCCTATCTCATGCTTCAGTCTGTTGTAATACAATTTTGATTTTACAGATCCATAATCATTTGATAACTTGCTTTGTATAATACATCTCCAAGATGCATTTAACTCCCTTTTACCAGAGCATGACTCCATCATGTGTCTAGAATTTAGACAAGAGGACCAATGTATTCCTTATGGTTCACCTCAGTCCAAACAACAAACTTTTAACCTTTTCCAATTTGATAGCATTTGCAGAAAACAAACCTGACATGGGCTGAAATGAATGAAATCATCTTTGAAAGCGTAGAAGACATTGTGGCAAAGGAGAAAATGCTGGTTACCAGCATTTTCTCCTTTTCCCACATTGTTGTCACAAGGCTTCTCCCCTTGGGTTGTTAAAGCACAGGATCTTTGGTGAAAGCTTAATTTATGAATGCCACCATGAAACTTTAAGTGGCAACTATTGAACCTAAAAATTTTATGACAAGCTGTCGCAAAAAATGTGAATTAGCGATCCAGAAAATGTGGAAGCTATTTAAATTTTTTGAGATGAGAGCTACTGCTTGATGGCAAGAGCTGTTTGGAAGTTTCAAACGTCAGGGTACACAAGAAAAATCATTTTTGAACCCCACTGCATCAGTAACTAGGTTTATTTTTCCATTTTCAGTTAAATATTATCTCTGAAAGGGGACGGGGATCAATTTTTTCCTGATTTTGTTGCACACCTTGTCATATTATATACAGTATAGAGGGAGTCGCCAATGGGCTATTCATCGTAACGGTGTTAATAAAAATTTGAGTATATTCCATGATGTACAAGCAATGCACCAATGTGCTGTAAGTGTTCAATGATCGACCAAGGAAAAATTTATTGTTCCGTCATAGACCAACGGAGCTTCAAAGGCCTGTGGATAGATTCCACTGTAACACATTATCAGGCTTAAAATAATATTCATACATTTAGATGGTATGAATTAAATTTGTCTGCAATTTGATCATTTACATTTGGCAGCTAGAGGGCCTTTAGACACAAAAATCAGAAAAGATCATTCTTCTTTGCTTTTTATCAAAACTCTACCAGTAACCTGTGCAGTGTATCAATAACAAAAACCAGGTGATTCCCCTCTGTGCAGTACTCGCATCATGATGTGAATAGTCCTGCGAACTGATCCTGCCCATCTGGTGGTTTGAACCAAGAATCTTTCAAAATAGAAACTGGACCCAGTTTCATGAAAAACTTCAGTCTTTTATTTTACTCAAATCCAAGAAGAAGCTAAATTTCTGACTTGAGTTCATTGTTTGAGAAACATTTCACAAACATTAACAAGCTCAAATAACATTCTAAAATCCTGTTTTGAACACATAATGTCTGGCTCAGCAAAGCAAAATGATGGACTTTCGTCTGTTAACTGAGAGTCTTACTTTGCTGAGTTGAGTCTGAAACTGTTAACCAAGTTAAGTGTTTATTTTGCTGACGTGAATCTGAAATGTGTCAACTCAGGATTTGAAAATTTTACATAAGTCTGCTAATGTTAGTAAAACATGTCTAAATCAACAAACTAAGAGGTCCCTTACTGGCTTTGAGCAAAATAAGACAGAGCTCCAGAAAGAGGGAGGGATTTTGATTTTAAAATAAAAAAATATTAATTGTTCTCCACTAAACCCTTTGTTATGGGTACTCATTAGAATAGTCTCATCATGACGATTCTAATGAGTACCCACAACATAGGGTTTTGATAAGAACTAATGGATTTAGAATACCATCACTCACGCTTATCTGGAGCTCTACAGACTAAAAGTTTTTCTTGAAACCAGGCCGTGACGCTGTAAACCTTTGCTACAATATCCTACTTCTTACCTTGCTTTGGTAACGGATATTTCACATTAAAGAACTTTTCATAATAATCCAGCACCTTGGTGGCTGTAGACAGGGCAAAATGAGCACTCTCTATAAAATCTTCAGGAGCATAAACATTTACCTGGAAAATAAAGTTTGTTTGGTGCCGTTTAACCCTTTACCACACAATCCAGAGTTTCAACGACACTGAGAAAGTAGACTTTAGAAAACATTGTGGGAAAAGGAGAAAATGCTGGTAACCAGCATTTTCTCCATTTCCCACAATGTTTTCTACCCTATCAAAGACAAATTCCATCATTTGAGCCACATTAGAAATGTTGTCTGCAGATGCTTTCAATTCGGACAAGTCTATATTTTTGTTGTGTGGTAAAGAGTTAACTTTAAGAGTAAGAGTTTACAAAACAGTTCTCTGCTTTAACTTTTCACCATATGACTAACTTTTGGACTGAAGTGAATTGAAATCATTTGCAGATGATAATTTAATGATTTTCCAATGATATTATTTGTCCTTGAACAGATAGAAAACATTGTGTGAAAAGGAGCAATTTCTCCGTTTTCCACAATTTTTTCAAAAGTTTTTCTATGGGTTGTTAAAAGTCTGTATTTTGTGGAAAAGAGTAAAAGAACACATATGGAATTAATTTCTTATGTCAAATTGTAGGTAAGTATAGATTGTAAAAAACTATCGACAATGGAATTCTAGATCAGCAAGTTTTTCGCTCATGAGAATGCATCTTCGACAGAGAGGTTTTCAAGGCATTATGGCAAGTAAAGAAACCAATTCTAATACATAGTTTCTCTAGCTTCAACCAGGGAGTAAACTTCATCTGTGAAAAGTTAACTAGAGGCCCTTCAGGACTTGAATCGCTCAACTGGCAATAATTTTGTTCATTTTCTAGCATACGTCATGAATTCATGATGCAAAACAATTCAACCCTTCACCACACAGCCTCGCGATTTAACGACACTGGGGGAAAAGCCTTTTAAAAACATTGCGGGAGAAGGAGAAAATGCTGGTTATCAGTTTCCTGCCCTTTTTGAGTCCATTTTCATTATTTGAGCTGCATTTAATTTGTAGTCTGCAACAGCTTTGAATTTGGACAAGTGTAAAATTTTGTCATTTAGTAAAGAGTTAAAAGTTAAAAGACAAATGCAACTCATCCCCCTTTGGGGAGATTTGGGGGGATTTGTTGCGATTTGGCTTGAAAGTACTAGGACAGCATAATTAGTAGGTATGATGAATTGAACAAATTGTGAAATGATCAAAGTACAGTTTCTCAAAATGAATGGTTTGGATTCCAGCCAAATTTGAAAAGAGTTTTAGAACTCATTGTATAAAACAAATGTGGACTTGATCATGTATACAAGTAATGTAAATTTTAAGCTTCAAATGGCTACTTTTTCCTTACTAATGGTCAGATTTTTTTTCCGAAATTTATACTAATCATATAAAGGAACTGAGTAAGTTTCACAAAAATCTGACAACATATGCAGACATAAACAACAAAAAAGACTAAGAAAAAACAAAACTAACGGAAGGACGGACAGAGCTTCACCATGCCATATTCTGATCAATAACCTTTTACCAAAAAATCCTGCATTTTTATGATGCTGAGGAGAATGGCTACTGAAAACATTGTGGGAAATGGACGAAATGCTTGTAATCAGCAATATTTTCTATCCTTTCAAAGACAAATCCTGACATTTGAGACACATGTAATTAGCCACCCATAAATGCTGTCAATTTAAGCTAAAATTTTGTTCACTGCTAAAGGGTTAATATCAATAACAAGAGGGCCATGATGACCCTAAGTTGCTCACCTGAGTCTTTGGACCAAACATGACTCATTTTCAATCTCCTTTGAGATATATGAGAAACATTCTACCAAGCTTTCATAATTATTGGACTTAAATTTTGGCCTCTAGCTTGTACACAAGCTTTTTCTAGAATTTCTCTCAGTGACCTACTTTTTAGCCAAACATAGCCAATTTTCCTGTTGTAGATATTATCAAAACAATGATTCTGCCCACCTTTCTGAAAATGTGGCCTCTAGAGCTTACACAAGATTTTTCTAAGATATGACATAGTGACCTAGTTTTAGAACCTACATGACCCATTTTCAAACTCATCCAAGATATTATCAAGACAAACATTCTGACCAAGTTTCATGAGTATTGCACTGAAAATGTGGCCTTTAGAGCATACACAAGGTTTTTCTAAGATTTGACCTAGTGACCTACTTATTGACCCAACATGACCCATTTTCGAACTCATCTGTGCTATCATCAAGACAAAGATTCTAACTAACTTTCAAGAACAAGGTTTTTCTAAGATTTGACCTAGTGACAGAGTTTTTGACCAGACATGACCCATTTTCGAACTTGTCCAAGATATCATCAAATCAAAGATTCCGACCGACTTTCAAGAGTTTTGACTGAAAATGTGGCCTCTAGAGCATACACAAGGTTTTTCTAAGTTTTGACCTACCGACCTAGTTTTTGACCCAACATGACCCATTTTTGAACTTGTCCAAGATATTAAGACAAACATTCTGACCAACTCTCAAGAGTTTTGGACTGCAAATGTGGCCTCTAGAACGTACATAAGGTTTTTCTAAGATTTGACCTAGTGTCATAGTTTTTGACCCAGCATGACCCATTTTTGATCTCATCCAAGATATCATCAAGACAAACATTCTGACCAACTTTCAAGAGTTTTGGACTGAAAGTGTGGCCTCTAGAGCATACACAAGGTTTTTCTAAGATTTGATCTAGTGACCTAGTTTTTGACCTGACATGACCCATTTTCGAATTGCTGTATGAGTATCAGACAAAAAAATGTGGCCTCTAGAGCGTACACAAGGTAAAAGTTGACGACGGACAATGGACACAGCACGATCACAAAAGCTCACCATGAGCACTTCATGCTCAGATGAGCTAAAAACTGTTTAAAAAGAAATGGACATAAACTTACAGTAATACCAGAACTGGTGTTTGATGTCAGATGGGCATAGTCGCATACAATAAATGCAACCAGGTAGGTGCTCATTTTAACTGATTTTTGAAACTCGTCTTTCTTCAAACCTCCGCTATAGTCCTTTGTTGACGCTAAAGGCATGTTGAACAAAGCAAGCTGGTTTTTTTCTCGGATCATAGTCAGCTGAAACGTAGCTTTCAGGTTTGGCTCGTCGAAGCAAGGAAAAGCAGCCCTGGCATCTGTGGCTTCAAAGTGGGTAGTAGCTATATGCCTGGAGTACAAAACACAGCAGAAATACAGAAGATAGGAATATTTAAAGCCCCAATAGTAGCCAAAAAACAACATCTAAAACAACAATGTGGGGGGTAAAATGCATTTTAATTTAAACCATACTTTAAAAGTATAGAAATTATCATGAAGATGACAATCTGTCATTGTTCCATCAGACATGTGTTAGTCACTGGCAGAAAATTTTAAACTAGGTCAAAAGTTCCCAAGTCGCTCTATCTTTCGTTTACTTTCTATCACCCTAATTGTTTACTTTTGGCTGTTACTGGGCCTTTAAAGATTGAGATAGCAATATAGCCTTTGGGGTTCATTATAACCCATGTTGTGAGTATACAGTAGAACTGCCTCAATGAGTACTCACAACAGAAGTTTCAGTTTTTAAATAAGGTTTATCTGCAGGCCTGAATGCCCTTACTTATCATAACCACTAGAGACAGTTAACCCTTTATGAGACAAAATAATTTCAGAGTCATGGAAAATGACAATATTTGTAGATAACAATTTAAACGCAGCACAAAAGATGATGCATGCCTTTGTGAAAGGTAGAAAACATTGTGGGTAAAGGACAAAAATCATGGTCACCAGCACTGTCTTCTTTTACCGCAATGTCTTCAGAAGGTGTCTTCCTCAGGTTTGTTTAAAGGATTTTCTGGTTAAGGGATGATAGGGCTCAACATTGATTTTTAAGAAAAGGGTAACTCAGCTAACTTTGAACAAGGTCTGGACGTCACTCTTTCCAATATTAATTTTCCTCTGGGTTGTTGACTTCATTTGCTATCCAATCAGACCTTATTTATCAAATTGCATGCCATAAACTGACCTTTAAGTCCCAATAATGGCCAAAATTAAACAGTGCATGTGTCAAAATGCATCTAAATTTAAATCATACTTTTTAAACAAAAAAAAAATTATTATGGACAAGATGATTTTTTATTGTAATGTGGGTTCAAGTGTAAGTCACCGGCAGAAATGCATTTCAAACCCAGGTAGAAATTACACAAAAGTTAAGAGCGATTTGGCAACTTTTGACCCACTTTTAAAATAATTTTTGTCAGCGACTAGCACTTAGACCTACCGACTACCTTACATGAACAAATTGTCAATTTACAGCCATTTACAGGAAAACGTAACAAAATTGAAAATGTTTACTTATAGAATCAGTGCTTTGGCCTTGTTAAAACAAGGTATTGTTTTGTAATAGTTTAATGAGGTCAAAGTTCACATACCTTGTTTCACCACTTTTGGTCTGATATGTGCTTTTATAAAACCCAGCTAACTTTCCGATTAATTGTCCTTCAAACACCACCATCAGATCCACCTTGGCGCCCTTCTTCAAAACAGAGTCTAACTGCACATAAATCTGTTCATTTGCCTTATACTCAAGAAATTTGGAAACACCATAAGTTGAACTGTCTGATGTAGCTAACACTGATATGTGACTGATATTCAATTCTTTGGAATTAAAAACAATAAAATCTGTGTCTTTTTTGATTTCACAAGATATTGTCACGTTGCCTTTAAAATGAGACTGCGAGATATTTGGATGTATAAACAAAGTGTAATGAACTGGTAAAACATTTTTTGGTAGGCGAAGTGACTTATAGGGAAACTTCTCTCCATTTGTTGCAATGTACTCCTGTGTGACATTCTGCTGTTCTGTTTGTGGCTTGGTTTCAGGAACTGCGCCGCTTTTGGGAGTTGAACCACAGTTGGATAGTGTTGCTATGAGAGCTATCACAAGGATAATAAGCCCACCGATGACAGCGATGACAGCAGCCCTGCCTTTTGTGCATACCAGCAGTCTGAGCTTCTGTATAATGTTGGGTTCATACATTGCTTTCCGGTGTAAACTCTCACCTGAAGAAATTAATGTTAGCCCTTTACTACAGGACAAAATTTTAGCCTTATGCAAATCTAAAGCAAATTCAATATGGCTTAAATGATGTGTGGTAAGTTTGGGCGAGATTATCACAGTACAAAATGGCTAGTTCCCTGAACCGAAAATGAGGGGAACCTTCTTTGTACCGAATTAGTATGATTTCCGCCATCTTAATGGACAGTTACTATCTATACTAAAGGAGATATCGGACGTCATCCTCACCATGTAAGACTTCTATTAAATCCAGTTGTTGAAGACTAGAACTTTAGAGGTAAGTTTACGGTTTTACAACAGATGCAATTTTTCTTTGAAAAGGTAGAAAACATGGTAGAAAAAGGAGAAAATGCTGGTTACCAGCATTTTCTCCTTTTTCCACAATGATTTCAAATGGTTTATTTTCCAAGGTCATTAAAAGTCAGCTTTATACAGTAAAGGGTTAACGCTTTATCAAATAATTCTATCTTTTAATTAATGTGAAGAAAAAAGCTCTTAACCAGCATTCTTTCTTTTTTCAACAATGTTTTCAATTCTTAGAGAGACAAATTTCATACTTAATTCACTGCCTTTAAATAACTTCAAGAAGTATCGCTTTTAATGGTTACTGCACAGCAAAAAAGTAAACTTGGCCAAATTGATAGATTTTTCAGACGACAATTTAAATGTGGCTCAAATGATGGAAGCTGTCTTTGATAGCATAGAAAACTTGAGAAGAAAGGAGAAAAAAGCTGGTTTTCTGTATTTTCTACATTTACTTCAATGTTTTCTAAAATCTTCATCATCTTGTTCGTTAAACCTCGGAATATTCAGGAGATCAAAGCATGACTCAGGCACCGGTATCGAAACCGTTTGTGACGAAAACAGTTGTTGCTGCTTTCAAACACCAGTATAATCAAATCACTAACCAGGCAAAAATGACACATCTTCAATTTCATTATCAGACATATTCAGAACGATTTTCCGTTGTCGGACCAGCTTGACAGACTGTTGTTAAGATACACTTAAATGTTTTCGTGACGAAATGCTGTTTTTCATAAACTATGTGTACAATGGACGTGATGTTCAAGAATGTATAAAAATGAATCATCTAATAAAAATTCCTAAGCCGACAAGATATATCACTATGCATCTTTTAATGATTATACGTAAATCGATAGTAATAATTCAGCAACAGATGTCTTTTGGGCTAAAAATAGTGAATTAAATAAATTGGACATTAAAACAGCAAGAGTTACTGATGGCATTTAGTTTCGAATTTTTAGAACAATCAAAGGACTGCTAGTCCTCAGAGATACTTGATGTGCAGTTAGTTTTGATGGGACCATACGGACTTAACTTTTCATGTGAACTGAAAAACGTAGCAATTTCTTGAATGAAAAGACGCAAAACGTAAAAGCTGAGTAGATCTTCCGGCTTGTAAGTTATTTTCCTTATTGAAGGAGATAAAAAAAACTTTCTCTTTCTTGCACCTTAGGTAAATCCGTCATGGTAAATCTTTTAGTGTTGTTATTTATATGAAAATAGGCAAAGCCTAGAAACGGACGAAAGAGACTTTTTTCTCAGACATATTAAAACAAACGACCTAACCAACCAAAAACAATGCGACAAGCACTCTTCCTGTCTCTTTGTCCCAAATCTCCTAAAATATCTTTATCCAATCCTCTACATGTATGTAGTACCCAACTATCTATCCCTAGTCCTCTTGTCAGCTTTCTCAAAATCAACAACATTTACAATACTCTTTTTCTTCATTAAATAACAATTGGAGAAATAATTTTTTCATTAGCCTTGTGAATAATGTGTTAAAAAACACAAGACGTAGGCAAGGGTGTTGAAGAAACCAAAGCGAACACAAAATAACTAAGGCGAACTGCAAGAGGACGAACGGGATCAAGGCCGACATCAGAAAATGCCGTCAAAGCAAGAATGGCGTAGTTCATACGTCATTGAAACTAACAGTATAAGTATTTTTTTTCCAATGTTTTTGTTATGATACGCGAACAAAAGGAAATGTTGTAGACAGATTACATTTTAAGAAATTTTAACAAAAATTAATTAATCTTGTGGATTTAGTCTGACTGTGTTGGATTCTTCTTGTAATAAACCAATCTTCTGGTTGTCAAGGAAGTTGAAGTACGGATACAGTCCAACTTTTTGTCCATATGGACATTATTAGTTGTATGGACAGGTGGCAGGGGACTTGGAAACCTGTTCACGGCTGTGGTGAATCATGTCGCCCCGAGCCGAAGGCGAGAAGGCTTGGGGCGACATGATTCACCACAGCCGTGAACAAGTTTCCAAGTCCCCAGCCACCTGACCGTACAACGACTTTATTATAATGCAAAGTTTTACCATCCCAACGTGTGTTAAGCGATATTACCTGTTTTTTTGGTTTCAAAAACTGAGTACCCTGACGAAGTAGAATTTCCATTCTGAGTGCCCCAATTCAATGAAAACTGACGTCACTGGGAACTGACGTCACTGAAACCTTGGTAAAACGTGCAGTTTGGTGCATAACCTTGATGTTAATTTTGATAGACACCGCCATTTTGGATGTTGTGTTGAAAGTGTCGTCATGTATACGGGGCTCCCAAGAGGGAAACTGCTTTTACGTTGGTTTTGCCAGTGTACATGATATATATGTTCGGGGCATATTATCCAATCAGATCACGAGAAATTTCTTTGCAGTATAATAATATCTCCCGCTAGATGGCATTCTACAAATCCACACCTATCTACTTTGGGCATTCTGGGTATAGAACCGGACTACTTTTCAAAACAACAACCGTTACTTTGAATTTTAAAATGAAATAAACGTTTACTCAATAAAACGCTACCTGGTGCGATTCGTTCAGCTATGATCGGCTAGCATGTAACCTATGCATCGGCCATTTATTAAAACAGCCCCTACATGCTTGGATAATGGGCTAATAGCTTCGGTATAAGCCCTACTTTTCCGAAGTATACGGGGGTGGGTGATGCGTCATAGCAGACAGGTCGAATCTTCGAAGAATATGACATGCGCAGACAACGCCATATGGAGAAATTCAAAATGGCCGAAAATTGTTCTTCAGGGTTGAGATATGACTAAATACGTGTAACCTATAGGCGGTCTTTCGCCCGTTTTAGTCATAGGTACTAACAACTTGAGAAATAGAACATTTGCCGTGTTTGCAAGTAGCCTGATAACTTTGAATTTCGTAAGGCTAGAAACACGACATTTTTTCTTTTTATTATTATTATTACTGATGATGGCCATTGCCACAGGATTTTTTCCTCTGTCAAAGCCAACGAGTCCCAATAGCTCGGTAGTGTAAGGACTTGATACTAGGGGGGTCGCTATTTCGATCCCCCGCAAGGCTAATTTCTGTCAGAAAATTGATGACAGTCTTTGCAATAAGATTCATTCCTTTCTCACTGCTGATCATCGTTTCGACCATAGTTGCGTGGCAAAGCGACCAGTAATATATAGAAAGAACAATTTGCGAATTAATGGTAAAAGAAAGCTCCAGGAAAGTATGGATAGGTGCACTGGCCGCCACAATACAACTGAAATAATGTTGAAAACGGCATTAAATACCATCGATTAACCAATCAATCAGTCACAGCCAAATACTGTGTCTTTGGGAGTTTATGTGGGAAAGCCGAGTCGTGGCTTGGGGAAATTAGTTTTGTTACTCGTGGGTTCATCGACTGACGATATGTGACTGAAATTCCGTCAGAAAATTGGGCTTAAACGCTGAACTAAGCTGTTAGGTAGGGGCATTGGGTTGGAGTCCGGGACTAGCAAGCAAATAGCTCTTTCTGCCTTCTATGCTTAATTTTATCTATTGATCTAAGAATCTTATTCAGCAAAGGATGTACGAATTCAATGACAGATACCATAATATTGTTGCAAAAATTCATAATCTTTGTAAACACTTTGTCACTTTTGTTTTTGTTTTTTTTTGGAAAGCGACGAGCATCAAAATTTCCTAGTTTCCATAACCATCGTTTAAAATGTCAATTTTAACTGTTTGAATATTCGCTGGAATACGATACATCTATAGGTCAATTGATAACAGTACCCACAGAAGACAGAAATATTTAAAGCCATTTACTCAGGCATTTTATCAAATGCCGCCAGTTTCAAAGTGCATTGTAGAAAAACAAAAACCACGTGATTGTCCCCCGTAATTTGGAAATAATCATTTAAGGATGATGTATTTAGATAAGATCTACATTGGATGGGGTTGAAACATTTGGGCCATCCTCTGTGAAAAGGGCCCAATCGTTTACCAGACAACAAAAATAGACTGGTCCATATTGAAAGTATTTGATGACGACTGATTGAATGTGGCTCAAATGATCGGCTTGTCTATAAAAGAATGGAAAACATTGGTCACCAGCCTTTTCTCATTCTCTCACGATGTTTTAAAAGCTTACATCCACATGGTCGTGAAAAAAACGTGGTTTTTGTTTGAAGATTAACTCAGTCAAACAGTGAATACAAGTTTTCACGTGTGGTAATTTTGTTATTTCATTGCCCAGCGATTTATATACAATAATGTAATAATCATAATGTATCCTGCACCCAGAACCATCGTTTCATTCTTGATACTTAGACATGGTGTCCAAGCATATCTACAATTACTCTCGTGACTCAGTATGTTTTACATAGGCTAAAATCAATAGTTGATTGATTGTTTTGCGTTTATCGCCGTTTTCAACACTATTTCAGTTAAATTGCTTTCCTGGAGTCTCTTTTACCAGTACTCCGCACAATTTTCTTTCCAAGCCACTGGCTGCTTTCCCACATAACCATCGTCGAGGCAATGGTCATCGGTTGGAGAAGAATGAATCCTGTCGTAATGACTATCATCAATCCTAGGAAGGAAGATGGCCGAGCTAGGGATCGAATCCACGACCCCCTGTTTTCAATTCCTGCACGCTACCGACTGAGCTACCGGGGCTCGGCTAAAATCAATAAACAATGACTTGTATGATGTGTTTTAAGAACGTTCAAGGGTCAAGGGGGCGGAACGTGACTTCACCGATTTACAACGTGACCACGTGACTTCTAGGTCTCGATTTGGCATTAATAGAAAGAAATCTCAGAGATAAACACAAAAACACGACGCTTTGATCTTAGACTTTCGGAATTTCTCTAAAAAAATGGGAATGAGTCTTGTGTATTACAACTATATTTCGATATTAAAGTTTATTGCAGGTAATTACTGTACTTAGCTATTCTAAAGCTCTTCGTGTAGTTCGATTTCCACTTCGCAGTTTTGTCATTCAGAAACTACAGTTTTGCTCAATGATCACTATGACTTGGTAAAAAAACAGTTGTGAAGAGAGTAGAACTCCATATCCCGTTTCTTTCTCGTTCAATTCTAGTGAACCATTTACTAAACAAGTTTGTGTTTTTACGAACCTGACGAATATGACTCCTGAAAACACCGTGGTATAAGCAGAAAATGCTGGTAACCTCCTTTTCATACAAAGTTTTGTACTATCCCAAAGAAAGAAATATCTTGTTGCCTATATTCCATTTATCGTCTGCAAATGTTTTCAATTTAGTCGAGAGTAAAATTTTGCTCGGCGTTCGTTAAAGAGTTCTTTTAAAAAGCGATGGCGCGAAAGGCATCGATTTAGTCTTACTTGTTAAGTTGGCATTACGTATTTTCTTTTTTTTTTTTAATACACGGTTTACAGAAAATTTACAAAGATGGACTCATGTCAGCCTGCGCAGTGTGACATGTGTCGATACTTTTTGCAGATGCAATAAACCCCCCTTTTCCTAAAGCATAGCTCAAGTAAGTCTTACCCTATTTCAAGCTCTTGGTCGTATCACAGACCCAAAGTCATAGCACATTGTATGAAAAAGGAGAAAATGCTGGTCACCAGTAAATAGTTACACTTTGATATCCTTTTCCTGGGCACTCTGTGTCTCAGTGGTTAAGGCGCTGGCTTTGTAAGAAGAAATCTTGGTTCAATCTCCACTGAAAGCGCTCTAACCTGTCCCTACATACACATGCATTCTTGTATTCCTGTAATACACCATGTAGTAGCCGTTCTGATACTTGCGAACTCTTTTTTCGAGAGATATGTCTGGTCAAGCTAGTACACTAGAGCCTCCCAAAACTCGAATTTGAAGCAGCTACGCGCATACTTCGATTGTTCGACGTGCTACGTTCCTGACAATTAATTTGTTTGAAAGCGGGGACGAGGGTCTTAGATGAAATACACCTATACGAAGAGACGTTGCTTCATAAAATAGAGCAAAAACGTGACTTAACTACATGCAAATATTTAGATTTAGGGCGATTTGAAACTGAAGGTCGTTACGCCCAGTTATTTGAAACAATCTTTTTTAGAATCTGATGATCTATTGTAGCTGGTAAAGATTGTCTTTAAAGTACAATCTTAATAGTAAATGATTGTCAAAACCTCGACACGTGAAGTAAAAATACTGATTAAACCTGCCAGGTTTCACCCAGATAATAACCATTTTATTTTTGTTAGGGAATCGTCTCGTACAGTTTATTTTTAAAGTAGCTCTTATATTTCAAGAAGATTTAGTATTTTGACTAATTCGTGTTTAAAATGGACTCAAATCTTTTAAGATTTGACCAATTGGAGTTATGCTGTTATAAAACAGAGCACAAGTTTCTTGTTTTGTTATCTATTTTTGTTATATAAATGCATACAAAACGAATAAATACGAAATGTGTCAGTTATCTAGAACAACAACCACAAAATGATAAATGGACCAAAGTTTATAAAACCTCGGTTCAATTACGTTCCTGACCAAACTTTAGATTTCATTTATGCTTTGGATAGTGATGAAATTTGAAGTTAAGACTTACATTTGATGAAAATGGTGAGAGAAGAACAAAAAGGGTAAAGAGAGAAAGGGCGGTCACAGATGTTTGAATCATGTAGAATCCGCCCCAATTTTGCCATTTCTTTTTATATGGTTTATATTTTTTCGTTTCAGGCACTGTTTATATATGTTTATGTTTTGTACAAATGACCAACTCTCTTAAAGGTATGGACACGCTTATTGAAAATAACTCTGAACTTGTTGACGTTGTGGTCGTCGTCACTGTTGTCGTTAATTTTCTTCTTCTTCCTCTTCTTCTTTTCGTTCCTTTTCTTCTTTTTCTTCTAAAGGGGTCGTATTCAACAAATATTCTATATGAGCCATGCTCTGGTAAAAGAGGGGGGTGGGGTTTAATGCATCTCCGTGATGCATTATACCAAGCAAGTCATTACATTATTCAATCAATCAATCAAGTTTATTGTTCAAATCACACATACATGATACACGAACAAGGAGCACAAATTACATACAAAAATAATTACAAATAATGACGGAAAAAATTGGGTTAGAATAGTTGGGGGCCGTAACCTTGGTCAGAATGTGAAATAGACTATAGGGCTTGAAAAGTTGTAGTAAAAGGACCTTTTTTATTTGATTGGTCAATTCAGTTTACACACAGTGACGTAGTTTCATTGATTAAGTTGGGTAGATAGATTATTATGGATCTATGCAATCCATTATATGTATGGTCCTTGGACATGCAGAAAATTTACCAAAGCTAAGTTTCGACCCTGGTCAGCCTGCGCGGATTGCGCTGACCTGAGTCGATACTTTTTGCAGATGCATTAGACCCCCTTTTCACCGAGCATGGCTGATATCAAATTGTAATCGTAATTTCTCAGACTAGCCCTGTGATTGCATGTGAAGTTCTGAATGTGCTTTGCTCCATCATATTTTTGATAACTTGCTACGGGAAAAAAATATACTCTCTAGAACCCAGGGCTTGCATGATCAAACCTCAGCTCTTGTAAATGACGATAGTCATTGCGTCAGAAATCATGCCCGTTTGACCTTCGAACAACGTGCTATATGACCCAAAATGTTGGCTTCGACAGATTGCTGTATGATTCATGTCATTACTGTCGCAGGCAAAGGTCCTTAGACCGCCTTGATATAACTGAAATACACTCAAAACCTGCTTAAAATACAAATGATAGATGTGCATATCAATGAAGTCTTTCTTTTTTTCTCAGACGTGTTTTTCGCCGCTTTCAACAAAAGTTCAGTTCAGTCAAACCTTTGTCAGCGATCATTTAAGAGAAAGTTAAATATTTTAGGCAAGCACTGTTTTAAGTTCCAAATGTCCCTGTGTATGACAGCATCTCTTGCCTAAAGAGATCGGCATTGTACAAGCCGTTAACCGGTTGCTCGAGAAAGGGCTGAACTTAATAATGAAAAGCCTGGTTGACTGTGATGTTCTTAAGCAGTACATCATACGAGCATAGTTTACATTTGCTTTTTTGAATTTTGAATAGGACCATTGTGTTTGAACTGTCAAAATATTCCATTTCCACGAGACTGTAACAGAATTATTCAGTGTGAAGAAAACGAGGTAATTATTTGATTAACTTACATAAATATACATTCAATTCATTTACACAGGGTTACAGTAAATTCATTTACATACGTTATATTCAGTTCACTTACTTAGGTTTACATTAAGTGCATTTACCTAGATTGACATTTAATTCATTTAAATAGCTTTATATTCAAACCACTTTACTGTTATAATTTTACATTAAAATCAAATACATAAGTTTACGGACAATTTGTCTCCATTCAATTCACTTACATACATTCACATGTACGAGTAAGTATGAATTGTTTGAAGCGTATTATACCAGAGGACTCTCCGTGACAATATCTTACGCACAAGTAGTTACCTATTACTTAAGTTTCAACTTAACTTGTTCATTGTCAATCTACAAATGACAAATGATTGTGCTTAATATGCAAAAATTTGCTAATGTTGCCTTTGAACGTGTGAGACATTTTTTTTTTTCAAAAAAAAAAAAACAAAACCGAATTCGTTTGTTAGAGTGGCGTCACGACCGTGTTACAGTAGCACCATGGCAACAACACCTTTTTTTTTACTCGTTTCCTTGATTTCATTAGTGCACTCCTACTCGCAGAGTTGATTATATATGACATTTGATAATGCGACATTTCATCTGAATACCTTTTGATATTAAGCTGATATAATTTCGTTCTCACTTAATGAAACGTGTCATTGGTTCCGTAATGATATTTTGCGGAACTGATGAACCCTGTATCTAAACTTCTCTAAAAGATTTTTTCTGGTCTGACAAAATTTAAAATTGAAACCATTCACTACTTTAGTTGCTGTTGCATTCCAGGTAGATGAAGATCGGGCTGCACAAAACGTGCAGTCTGGTTTTGATCTGTACTATCCGCCTTGCCGCGACATTCTGGACTTGAGTACACGTAAAATTGCAGCTACCGGGGTCTTGTTACTTGAAAGAAAATGCCTGTTTAGTTCATTCGGCTTTCTAAATGTTAAGACAAAATTTCCCTATTTTTTTTTTATCAGAGCTGAACTTCATATTGAAGGGTTTTTTTTTGAAACACGAGTTTTGATTGCTTAAACAGTTACTTTTTACATGTATTTTTATTATCAATAGCGATAAAAACGAACTTTCAAAGTAAATCGTCAATGGCTAGACATGGCGTATAAACTGAGACTAATGTAGGAGCCAACGGTGTCCTACGCAACCAGTGCCGCTTTCGAGGATCGAACGCCGTACCTCTATATACAAAAATCCAACGCTTAAACTATTAAGTCACGGAGTGTCCCCATATGAAAAAACTGTGATGACCAAACAAGTTGCAAAGAATATTAAACTAAGGTTAAAAGAACCGTTATTTATTCAATCCAGAAATTCTTTCGTGCCTTTTCTACCTCTGAATCGTTATTTTCCGTCTTCAGATCGATTTCCTCCTTTAATTTGACATCGTCTTCGTCAACATTATGATCATAGACCATCTTCTCGTCATATACTTATTCCATCATAGTGCTGCATTGGTGGTCACTCTTCTGGGCTCTCCTTCTTTATTATTATCATCAATATTTCAGAAATGTGAGGCTGAAAGTTTTGTGACGGATTCAGCCAATACATTGTATAATGTGGGATGTTCATCGGTAAGAAACTTCAATTTTTTGTAAGTCTTATCATTATGATGACGACTAAGTATGATTTGACCGACCATAAAGTAGACCAAGACCTCCGCCGTACCGAGAGTCTATGTATAAAAAGACAGCGCCACCACGGGGTGCTGGAGTAATGACACGAGGATATCAAATTGTAAGACCAATGAATCGACAAAATCACCTTCATGAGAGACAAAATCTGCACACAAATAAATGACCAATCCAGTGGCATGAAAGTTATTTCCAAATATGGTCATTGGAACGGAGTGTATTACCAGGAAATAAGTAAATAATACGTCACGATTAGCCGCTTAGGAAGTCATAGATCACTCTGATTGGACTCTGTATTCCTGTCAGTTACGCACAGAACGTTGTCGTCAAAGTATATCGTTCGAGTAAATGTCAGTAAATCATAACCTATGGCCTGCAACACGCGAAAAGGGGCATTCGGACATTTGCGTAAAGTGTCATTTCGGATCAGCCTGCGCAGTCCGCGCAGACTAATCCGAAACGAAGCTTTCCGTTTTTATGTAATTTTCTGTTTTGCGAAAGTCTACTGTAGGACAAAATCTAACGTACTCATAAAGTGCCGTCTCGGATTAGCCTACGCGGAATGCGCAGGCTGATCCGAGACGACACTTTACGCAAAAGTCCGAATGCCCCTTTTCGCGTGTTGAAAGCCATATATGACAGTCTAGATCCAATATCAAATTACACGTTTGTTTCCACACAAATGAATTAGCTAGTCACAGTTTGTGTTACTCTCTATATAAGAAGTTAACTTGAAAATGCAGTTTAAATGGCTGGTGAATACCGGTCTACTCGTACTGAATTGTCTTTGTAGAAAGCATTTTGTTCTATACAGTTTGTGAGAGCACCAAATTTCATTGAGATGTAGCTAGAATCTTAAGCCCAAAAAGTCATTTGTATTTTCCATTTGTTGTATTTGAAAATCTTTTTTCTACAAAAGCTTCGGATAAAACACATTATTGTTGCTTCAGTTATCTAGTGTTTAATTGGCCAACTTGTATAGCGTTGAACGAAACCTAAATGTAATGTTATGTTCTGTGTTCATTTTTAATTTCACAAAGAGATGCAGCGCCAAGAGATCTCAGATTAAGAAAAAAGATATCACTGTCTGTAGCCAGTGCTGTGACGGGGATTATTGCAATAGATATCTGTGTGGATATACACCATCAAGTATGTATTTGTGACACCACTTTCATTCTTTGATACTGTACTTTGATAGACAAAAAGAAAATGTGCAGAGAAATAGTTTTTCCCGAAAAACTGGTGCAAAACTACAAACGAAATATATCACATATTAATGCTGAATATTTCATTATTTGAATTTTAATCATATCTTGTACGTAAACTAGACAATTTAAATTGGACGAAATCGAAGGAAAGAATAAATTTTGAATGAAAATTGTTGATAATTAGAATGTTTTTTTTTTTTTTAACAATCTCTTCATTTGCACAAAATAAAAAAAAAAAAGGCCTGAATAGAATCAATAAAAGCTTTTACGAGGTCAGTTAACTTCAAACGAACATGCAAACAAACAAACGAGTTTAAAAAAAAAGCAAATGAGAAGTTTTTTGTGCAACAGCAGTTGTGAATGCTTGTATGATTTACTTGTTGTTTTGCTTTTGTACTTGTGTACATGTATGGCAAATAAAAAGTATTGTATTTTATCTTATTGTATTGTATTGTATGAGCAATTATTGTAGCTTCCACACCATTTTGTAAAGACGTCTCCGTTTGAAGTTAGGTATTTAAAAAAAATCACTGTGTGAATGCATTTTTTTTCAGTTGACATGGCCAATCGTATGTATTGTTTAAAATGTGACGATGTGATCCACCCAACACAGTGTGAAAATACCGTGCTGTGTGACACTAATGAGGTACAATCATTCACTTTAAATCACACATTGCTTTCTCTTCAGGAAAGTATACCAATATTTGTATTTACTTGATGTTTAACGTTATAGTAATATTGTAGTAACGTTGTTCTACGGAGACAAACACACCGTGTTTAGTTTTTCTCTGTTTGGTGCTCTCTGACATCGTCGGGAAGTAATGGTGATGTGTGGTCTTGGGGGGGGGGGGTGTTTGTTTAAGAAAATTTTTCTGATCTTACATAGATAGATCTGTATTTTTGAATAATCAACACTCATTAGAGAAAACAATTATATACGAATTATTATGTTAATATCGTACTTGTGTCAGTGAATGAATCTTAACTATAATATGTTCAATCCATATAATTATGTGTAATTACAAATTGTAATTTGTAAACAAGCACCCTTGTAAATCACTTTATTTCTTTAAAGATACATCTTTACAGCAAGAGAGTAAACACACGCTATTAAAACTTTATAGTGTGTGCAATCTAGTAAGCTGTGTAAACTTAGGTAAAAATCGATATAAGGTGTATAGGATAAAGAAACACAAATGATTTGTCTTCGATTTAAACCGGAAACTATGATTGTGGTGTCTAGGGATAGCCTCCAGAGAATGAAACCTTGCATGCGTCAGGGACAATATTTGGCACGAAGATACAAGAATGATTATAGTTTCTTAAAATAATGATAAAATTGGTTAAAAAAAACTGGATGACAACGAGTAAAGATTTATCTTTAAATCAAATTTATGGTCTCCATAAACGGTATTTTTTTTTTTAAACTAAATTGCAATAAAAATGTATTTAACATGTTAATCATTACATCATCATATTACCAAACGTGCACAACAGTTCAGTATGTATTATTTCAAGATTCAGTTTGACATGATTGAAACACCAAAGAAATATTTCTTTTTCGCTTTCAATGGGAAAAAAACATATTCACTTTCAATAACGATATTACCTGATGCAGAAATTTCAAGCCAGAAAAACCTTACACTCTTGATCACATTTACAGATCTGTTACACAGAATATATAAAACGCAATGGTGAGTATCGGTATAGAATGGGCTGCATAAATCCTCAGGTAAGCTCTTTACCTTTATGTCATAAGTGCATAGTAGAAATAGAGCCTCAATAGAGTCTGACTATTAAATGTACACCAGTCACCGGTAATTAAGCAGTTTTACAAGTGTCCATAGACGAAATGCCAACGGGCAAGAATTTGGTCTTACTTCGTCTTACTTAGAGGCATTTTACCATTTACCAGACAACCCGATATTTAAACGATCCTGAAGAATGAAGCTTTTGAAAACATTGTGGATAAACGAGAAAATGCCAGTAACTTTTCCAATAATGTCACATGATCTTTTCACTCATTGAAGCTACATCTCTTCTGTCGTCTGCAAAACGTTTACAAAGAGTTAAAATCAGAGAACTAGCATTTCCTTCTTTTCCAACAATGTCAGATGCTCGTTTACAAGCAAATTCAATCATTTAAGCCACATCTCTGCTGTCGTCTGCAAAAACGTTTACAAAGAGTTAAAATCAGAGAAGAAAAAACGTTTTCTGATGTAAACTTCATTGTAATGATAGTCTAAAAACAAAATAGAATCACTTGGAAAAGTAACTCAATAATGGCCTTTCTTAATTTGCAGCATTATTTCAAAGTTTGAGAACAAAGAAGTTCCGGTATGCATACGGTCGTAAAAATTGTAAATGGAGCTATTGCTCAAGACGGCCAAAAAGTTCCAAAGTGCACGTTGTTACAAAGCATAAAAGAAGTAGATTGAAAGTCTTTCGTGACGATTACACTTTCGCAATCCAATCAATTTAATCAGTAAACATAGGCTTTACTGTAGTTTCTATTTTTAACAGCAAATGTTTGGCGCTTGAACACAAAATATGTGGCAGTGGAAAAATATCTCGGACGCCCTGCCGAAATTAAAACCTTTATAAATCGAACTTTAAACCAGGAAGAAATACTGTCTAGCACAGGTTCAAATAGTTTTGGAACAGGTTAGATAGCTGGTTACCATCATTTTTCTGTGTCCAGCATTGTTTTCAAAATCACCATTCATCACGGACGTGAAAATGTGGTATTATCTGGCAAAGGATGAAAAAGGTAACCAGTCTCTCTATACTCGAAACATGCAGTGTTTTGAATTGATTTCAGAGTTGTAGTGACCTAGGGGACGCAGCAATAAAATCTCAAGGTCGTAAACGTTTTCTTATCAATCCCGAGGTGCGTATTGATAGCTATTGTAATAGATGTTGTCGAGACAAAACGGGAAATAGCGGAAACTGTAACAGAAAACTTTGCAATGACCAGGAACCAGTGCCCGCATGTAAGTGAGTTTTTTATCCATATCAGTATCTCTGGTATAACAGTTATGATCTTACCAACCACTCCAAAATCTAAATTGCAAGACAAGCCGTCTGAGTTTACAAAATATGTCAGATTGGGGTTTTAGACAAGAGTGAAATATGAAACATATCATTCGTGTTAATGGACATGCGCTGGCAGTGAACCTGTCGAAACTGATAAGTAGACACTCCGAGTAATTCGTATTTGTAGATATAGTTCTGTGCAAGCATCAGGAACACATCAAATCATATAAAGGGTAACCTTTTATGCACAAAATATAATATTGATGATGACAACGTCAGGGATGTGCCTAGGGTAAAATCAAGAAAACGTGCCATTGCTAGAACAGCTGTCTTTTTTTTGCATTGCATATAAATTCATACCGCTTAGCTTGTTCAAATAAAAGTCAAAATGACTAAATACTGATAGAACAGCTGTCTTTTTTTTGCATTGCATATAAATTCATACCGCTTAGCTTGTTCAAATAAAAGTCAAAATGACTAAATACTGACATACATCATCACAATGTGTCAACACTACCAAATAATCTCACTTCTTTACGACCCCGAGCAAGCCGATGCTAAGTACAGACTTTTTTTTCAAACATTTTATGCGTATGCTTGAAATTATTAATGGAATTCTTTAAGTCATGTAACAGCAACCTTTTACACAACAAAATTAGAAGCACGATACATTGTTTTACATTAGTTTTTTCAAAAGTGGTATTTTTCATGGACATTTGACCATTATCTAAAGGTCAGTTTTAAAACAAAGCATGCCTAAATTATGAATAACCTTAAAAACTACAGACGTAGAAGAGCTTATACTGGTCAAACCACCACTAAGAACAGATTACTGTGTCGACCTAACTGAAAATAGCTGTAAAGTACTAGTGATTGAAGACCCCACAGTATGTAATGTTCCCGGAATCTCTCACTTCGCCTGTCGACAGACATGTGGCACGTGTGGTAAGAAGCGTTTGTGTGTCTCCATGTTTGTGTTCTTTATGTGTCTGATGTCTATTTCCCACCCCAAGTCCTGACTCGAGTAAGATGTACATGTATATGGATATTGTCGAAATAAATGAAAGGCAGTTGCAGGCGGCGTTAAACACGTTATTAGCATACCTCTTTGTGTCTATCTATCCATGGTAGTAATGCTAATCAAAATAACGCACATGAAAGGTCCGAAATATGTCATTAATACTTTTGTCCCGTAAGAAAGTATTTCTCAACTTAAAATTCCAGTCTCGATTTTGCAATTAATCAATCCTGACATTTCCCGCCTTCGAGCAAATTCAATAACGAGTTGACTGTATATTACGGTATCTGTAAAATGCATAACCTTGCAATGGAGCAAATTATTACTTGAGTCAACAAACGATTCATAGTTGATACTCAATCACGAGTTTAATTCCTTAGATCTACATGGAGATAATGGAGGGGGGAAAATGCTCGTAAAACGCAGACAATCTCTTTTCATGAAAATGTTTTTTTTTTGTACATTTTAAATAATTTTCCTTCGCGTCGTTTTCGTTTCTTTAGTTGAAATGTAGGATGAGGTTACATTACGTTTACGTCCATTACACAAATCAACAAAATCAATTTTATCTTTAACAGTTGCCGCTATTTCGTCTGGAAGTTCTTTACCAGCGACAGGTATGTCAGTTGCAACGTTCCTTCTCTCATGTAATGTCTGTTATAGGCTATATGCCGTTCTGCTTTACTTAAAATGTCTTTTACTTGTGACCTCCATTGTCATTTACAAGTATCGTTTACTTGTTTCTTTATAGACTCACTATAACAATTTCATTTTATCAAATAGGACCTTTGCAGCTATTTGGCTCAGGCTATGGAGTTGTAATAAGGGAATCCTACATCAATCCTAAATGTTTCGATCACAGCCTAGAAAAAAATGATAAGGTGGCTGTTGCCGTGATTGTGACTGTCAAACTAGGATCTGCTACTATTGACTTTTTTTAAAGTGAGCAATAAAGATTTAAAGTTGTGTCTTTCCATTTATGGACAAAGTGCTGCGGAGCCCAAGCCCAGTTCTGGTGAAATCCTGGAGAGACGGGGACCTTTGCCGAGATATTATCGAAATAATACTTTAAGCTGCGTACGACACCATTCAAATTGTACTTAATACACTATATCGTGTTGTAGCTTTTTGTTGTGTCGTTTATTCAGACTGTTTCTATGAGAGTAGAAAGTACCAGGGTGCCTACGAAAATACGGTTACAGGAGCAACTTGTATCGAGTGGTCTTTAGTATTTTATCAAGAGTCTATGGCATCCATGTTTCCTGATGCTACTCTACGTGATGCTAAAAATAGATGCAGAGATCCAGACGGTAATGAAACATTGCTATTCATTTTTTCTTATTTTGTAGAAAATCATTTTTGTCGTCAGTTGAATTAAAATAATTCACGTATCTCTGCTTTGTTTATTATAAGGAAAACTATACAGAGGATAATCAACTGCATTTATCTTATTACAAAAATATGTCACTAGAACGGGCTGAAAATCGAGTTTGAAAAAAGGATGTTTTTATCACATTAGCTACCCTTTTTGTCAGTGTAATACATAAAATCATTGCAAATTTTATTATTGCAAATTTTATTATTGCATATTATTATGTTTTACACTCGTTTGAGATAAGCAGTGCGTGACATCTTGAATGATATCAATTTATACTGCTTCAACAGACTTGAGTCGGGTTTTGCTTATGGTAATTTCCACGTATAGCGTGTATAATGCAATTTTGACCAATAAATCGTGAGATTTATAAAAATTGCATTTGTTGGCTTTTAAGATACAACATCATTTAAACCGTCTATGAAAATGTCAGAAGACCCCCAAATAACATTTTCTAGAGTCGTTTAAATTTTTTTTTATCCTATATGCCAACTTATAAAAGATTCAGTATATCCAACTCACGAGACATTTAAGTGGCATGGTTTTATTATCATACGAATGCAGTTGTTTTTCTGTCTATTATTAATCACCATAAAATCAACACAAAGCACAGACATTAAACCAAACGCTGGAAACAAGCTCTGTGGTAATCTGGTAGAGGTACATAAATTCCTCACCTTTTTACATGACAATACGTCCAGGCGTACAGATTATGCATGTATCGCACTGCCTTACTTGATTCTTTGATTGGGGGTTTAAAACTGCATACCAACAAGATGCTTGTAACTGAAATACAGGGATAATGGAAAACTTCTGCAATATTCTTCTATGAATAGGTACTGGTTGCAGGGAATACAGGAATCTTTTTTTGTAAAATGGTAAATATCCAATACTCTACAGATCAACCTGTTTGTTAAAAAAAAAGGTGCAAATGCAATTACTATTAATAGTCACAAAAATGAGTAGGGTAACGATGTGAGAGACTGTATGGAAATTTGATGGAAATTTGATTTATTAATCAAGTGTACTTCCGACCAAAGCTGGTATCATAACTATCAAAGTAATATAACCGCTAAGTAGTGATGATGGTAACTGTCGCATCCCTGGGAATGATCGGCTAGTACGAAATCCCCATTCGTCATTGGGAGGTGTATTGAAAAAAAATAGCCGTTCATTGTTAAGAAATGTGTTTCATAATACCTGTCCTTATTTCGAGCGTCAAATTTTTTCCACTAATTTCAAATTAACTGAATTGAAAGCTGCTAACTTTTGGCAGACATAATAAAATATCATTTGATATGCAGTACATATGCATTACTTTAATAACAGTTAATATACTACACTTTTTCTGGCGTTTTCATTTTCCAACATGACGTTCACTGAGCAGTTCTGACGTCAAGTTTATTATGAGGATCTTTCATTACATATTTATGTGTACTCCTTCTATTTCATAAATTTCCCTCTTGATTGCAGCTTTAAAGTCTTAAGTATCTCCTAAATTTTTGGCTGTACACCTTTTATAATGCATCTTACAAGAAAAAGTTTGAATGGTCAGAGTGTTTGACCATTCCTGAAAGAAATGAAGTTTAGCCAGAATACTTCTGAAACTCAATGAACTATACTGTCGGTCATGTGTCTTTTGTGGCTCGACCTTGCTTAAACCAAATGCATATACTAGGTCTTCAATGTCATTACTTTGTTTCTTTTGGCATCGGAGTGAAATTCTTCCAGGGGATGTTCAGATAGCCCTCCTTATTTACAGTGTCGGCACTGTTCTCATCATCTGCGAAAAGCATGGGAACCACTATACTATCTGCACTGAAAACATGAGATGATTGTCTCATTGTATAGCAGTTTTCCATTATGAAAGCCCGATTTCTCTGAACATTATCCTCATTTTGCTGCTTGTAAACCTGTTAAGATAAACTTTAAACAAAGAGTTGGAGTTATTTGAACTCCAAGATTTGACGTTATGAAGGACACTCCTTTTGAAATGGACTTGTCAGGAAAAGTGTAGTATTTCAACAATTGTTTAAGTCATGTCTGTGTATTACATATCAAATAAATTTTTATCTTGTCTACTTATAGGTGGTAATTTTCCATTCATTTTAAAGTCATGTAGACATTACTAATGGTTAGAGTAAGGACAGATATTATGAAACACCCTATAGTATAGATAGTTTGATTTGATAGTAATCTTAATGCCCACATTGATTTGGAAATCTTCAGAGCCCTGGCATATTGGTATATCGAGTTTTAGGTACAACATCAACCACATTTTATTTGATAGTCCTAATTAAGGCTGTTAGAATCCATTTCTTAAGTATTTCCGATTTGGTGAAGTCTACATTACATTTAATCTTTTTCAATGTCATTTCATATCTTTCAAGGTAGAGGTCATCCATGGTGTTTCACCTCCACAAACAATGATTGGGACTACTGTCCAGTCCCATTCTGTGACCGTAAGTATTTCAGGTTTCAACTTACTTACGTCCTTCTTTACCCATTTTCATTCCACATCCGGCCCTGAATGTGTGTTGCGAAGGGTGATACGTGCAGCCTAATCTTTATTCTCCGCTTCCTATGGAATGGTTTCAGTCATGTTAGCATTAAATTCCAAAAGGAATATATTTTGGCAGTGGTTCATACTACATACCGGTATTTGGCAGGATATGTGTTAATGCTGACGTGGAGCCTAAGACTTTGGATCTCAAGTCCAATATGACTTACACTATTTCAATATTACTTACACAAGAAAACACATAATCGTGGCGTTGGCCAAAGGGTTGTTTCTACGTTTCCTTTGCAAGATATGGTATATTTGATGGCCAATGTGTCGTTTTCATTAGTGTTCATGACCTGTATGCAGAACCAATAAAAATTTGTGATTTCGTTGAAAATTTCTCGACAGGAAATCTTAGCTATTACTTGAAATTTGGGGTTTTGTTACTACAATGAATCCAACATAACAACGAAGCAAATGACATTCAGTAAGACCTTGGTAATTTGAATGTGAAAGTGAGTAGAACTTACCGAAAATTCACTCGTTCTGTATCATCGCTCTAAAGACTGAATGCAAATAATAAATGAAATGTTCACATTATACGAATTTCAATGAATTCGACTGGCAATGAGTATTATGCTGTCTGGACGCTAGGAAATAGTTGACGTTGAAGCAGTCTTTTAAAAAGTGTTGGATGCCTCAGTTACTTGTCAGAACCCTGTATACTATCAATGCCATGGTGTCGTATCAGCTGGTGTGTTTTTTGTGCTATGTGTTGTTGCGGCTGTGGTTGTTAGACCCTGCACAAATGTGATATGCTAATGTCCCTCTGTAATGTCTTACAGAATGCTACTTTACTGGAGAAAGTCGACTCTATAACGGATATAAGAACACAGATATGTACGGATACAACTGTCTACCCTGGACCATGTCGCCGCTCAATCTACCGGATTCCAATTTTGTGGACGGTTCAAAACAAGCAGCAGACAATTACTGTAGAAACCCTTTCCCGAAAAACACAGTTGCCGCGAACTCGTCTTTAGATGAACCTATTTGTTTTACAAGTAGTGGTTACAGGGATTGTGGTGTCAAACGATGTACAGGTTTGTGAAATTGATAAAAAATGTTTAAACCATTTTAAAAACAAATAGCTCAGAACCTATATTTTTCTTTGTTTCTGAAATAAATTCATTACACATTGGGAAAAACAATCCTTATTCAACCCATGCACAGGAAATATCTATATCTAATCCGTTTGTTGTAAGAATCTAAAGTTTGATGAACACAACAAAAACATGACCACTATTTAAAGAAGATACCACCATAACCCGTATACCATTTGTGATTCCTTCTGGTTCCACTTCAGGGATTTGCATAGATTATTATTCTTATGGCATATTTGCGATTTCATTGTAAGTAATCTTTTGATATTTTTCTATTTCAGATGTGTGTAAGGACAGTTCATCGACTAATTGTAGTCTAGTCAAGAATTATGTATGTCAGAACGACTACATGAGTACGACACTGTGTCCGAAAACGTGCGGGAAATGTGGTGAGTCTATTGATGATATTTTGTAGTTGATAAAAAAACCTTCGTCATGCTTCTGTTGCGACATACATCCTTACTATACCCATGCATATTATCCTTTTGGTCTGAAGTAAAGTATAGACATCTGACATTTCCCACTTGTAAACACTGGCCATCACGATGTATATGAATCTATATATTGTGTTATCGTTATAATTCATTACTTTACGATAAAAATAACACCCTTTTGTCTTTAATGTACATCTGTCTCATCTGATCATTGACCCACTTTCTGATACTGTCTCAATCTATTTCGCAAACTTTATCACATCTCTTCAAATGATGTGACATATGTAATTTAATGACTAGTTTATGTAATTTGTGAGGAACAAAGTTAAACGCCTTTCTCTTGATAATACAAGCTTAAATACAAAATTAATACATGTAGTATTATATGAAATGTTATGACTATTTTCAGGTTTTGGTCTTCTTCCGCCCGTTGTAATAAGCCCACCTAAAGGTGAGTTGGCTTTATACCAGACGATAGAAATGCAAACCAGCTCATTCGAAAAATTGGTATATTGATTGTGGCTCTTTAAAATTTTAGAATCTTGGGCTTTAATTTGCACAATACCGCCCTCTACGTGGACTGTCTAACTTCTCAGCCACGGAGGTACAGCAGAAGACAAAATAGCTAATAACATTATTTTCTATACTTAGCATAGGTATCAAAATGTGTTACTACATTAATAAATTGAGCTTATTGAGCTGTGTGCAGAGCCTTTGGATAAAAATCAAAGAAAACCTGTGTGAAGTAGATGCAATTAAAAGAAATATGCGTGCTATCTGCTGCCTTGTGTCGAACAATAAATTTTGGTGAAAATCGCATTTAAAAATAAGTTTACTTTGACCACTTATAACATACATCAGGCTGAATTTCAATTTATTTCAAGAAAAACTTATTTACTCTAGGAAAAAAGTTTCGAAGATAAACAAAACGAATACATTCAGGCAAATCTACTCGTCCCGATTGCTCCAATAGAGAATTCATACCTTAAAAGTTATAGATCTTTATTAACATCCTTACATTCTCAAAAGAAAAATAACGTCAGAGAATTCTATCAACTGCTCGTCACACATACATGTCGACATCTGTCTACACGAACAACATTTAAAAATTCAACCCTGACGTAAATCGATTAGTAAAATGCATCATTTTATTTAAACTAGCAGAAACCGTTCTTACCTAGGTCAATGAGTATATATAAAGAACACTGATTGATCTCAATTGCAGTCACAAAATATGACGATGTCAAGGTCTTCTAAGTCGATAGAGATCAAGGTAATCCGAGGTGGTAGTAGTCAATGTCGCGTCTCATTCTCAAGGGAGGAAGCAAATGCCCCTAATACATTACTTTCGAGTACGTGAACTGATCTGTGCACCTGCCGCTGTGATAACTGATATATCCTGTAAGTTGACGACAAAAAACAAAAAAGCAAACAAACAAACAATTGAACAGCCAGATTGCTAATTTTGGAATTTAGACTTATTACTTTCAAAATTTTGGCCTATACGGAAACTTTGATTGATAGATCTAAGCACACTAGCCGAAATTGAAACACGATTATAACAAGCTTTAATCACAAATTAAGTACAAGTATTACTTTTGGGCGTAGCTGTATAAACTGGATTTTCGACGTCCTTTTTGGTATTAGTCTCGAATGAATTACGAGGAATTAGCGATTTGTAAAAACTGTAGACATGTTTCCTCAGCGGGCCTATTTACAGGCTTATTTGGAATACCAATATAATCAGCCATTGATGAGTTGGGTAATACTTAATCTTGAAAAATAAAACTATTTGAAAGTTTGAACAGTTCGAAGAACAATCGGAAAAAAAAGGGGGCAATTGCTGGCGTGGTTACTTTCTCTACATATTGAACTAAAAAGAGTTTCAATATTCATATCCCAGCACCTCTAACAATTTCTATCTCATTCCAAAAGATACTTCTTGTTTAATCTCAATTCTTATAGGTTTCTGTGAGGACAATCCGGCTGCCAATTGTAAAACACTTCAGAATTTAATCTGCAGTGACCCAGATGGCGCACGTAATCTCTGTCCGCAAACATGCCAACGCTGCAGTAAGTTATTCTTGTCATTCTTTCTCCCATATTATGTTGGACAAATGCTGAATAATACCCGTAAGTTTCTTGGGATACTGTCTTTTAAAGGGTGGGAAAAGGAGAAAATGCTGCCAAACAGCATATTCTCATATGCCGGCAATATTTTCACCAGCCTTCCTTAAGGCTTTTCAGGGTCGTTAAGACCCGATATTTTGGTAAAGGGTTAAACTGCTGTTTGTTGCGTTGTGCTTTGTTACAAAGTTACCAGTATTTGTTGAGTAAGTGTTACAAAATTATTTGTCGGGGGAGAAAAAGCTCCATAATGTGCACTTCACTGTATATCTTACTATGAAATGGGTCATGCTCTGTAAAAAGCGGGCTTAATGCATCTGCAAAAAGTATCAACCCATATCAGCCTGCACATTCCGCACAGGCTGACATGGTCATAATTTTTTGTTGTTTGTAAAGTTCCTGCATGTCCAAGGACCATTTTTTCTCTTGATTCAGTCTTTTGTTAGACAAATGGGTTTTATGAATCCATTAATACGTGATGACTTGCTAGGTACTGTGTTTCACTGAGATGCATTAAACCCCCAAAAGCACCACTCAGATGCTAGCTACAGGCCTTGTATACTATAGAACTTACCCGAAACAGAAATGTGAGCATCAAAACACACGTATTTAAAACTGAACCGTTTTTTTAGTATTCAGTGAGTTGAAATATACATGTACCTGTATTGTGATCTTTTATTAATTAACCCTTTACCACACAATGACGACTTTTAACGTCCCTGAAAGAGAAGGCTTTTGAAAACATTGTGGGAAAAGGAGAAAATGCTGGTAACCAGCATTTTCTCCTTTTCCCACAATGTTTTCTACCCTATCAAAGAAAAATCATTTCATATGAGCCACGTTAAAACTGTCATCTACAAATGCTTTCAATTTGAACAGGTCTAAAATTTTGTCGTGTGGTAAAGGGTTAAAAGACAGAAATGGGAGTATTACACTCTTTAACCAAGAGCCGAACCCCTTCCCCGCAAAACTATTTCTCGGGGTTGATGAAAGACACAGTGACAAGATGCTTATCGCTTTCACAGTTGTAAACTGTTGAGCTGTGTTGAAATTTGTGTGCGAGCTGCCAGTGGCTTGGAATGAATGTCGCACTTAGAACCAATAACAGAAAACTTTAGACACGGTGTATGTTTATGCTTGCACAGGCAGCCGTGACATAGATGAAATACTTTATGAAAACCTGGCAAATTGACAAATTATGCGAAATGTACATCTTTCAGACGAGTTAAGCATGACTCCACGTACCACACAAAGCTCGATTACGACTTTGCCAGCAATTCAAATACCTGTGGGTGCTGGAACAACTCAATCACCATTACCTCATTGGTTAGAATGGGGACCGTACCAATGTCAAATCAAGAGTGGACTCTGTCTCATGACACGGCTCAGGAACTGTAGCTCTACAGGCTGTCCGGGTCGCAATTCACTCGGAGTTGTACTTTGTACCAAAGAACATTGCCCTGGTAAGTTGAAAACTTAATCTTTTACCAAACAATTCCGTGTCTAAACGATACTGAGGAAAATGGCTTTTGAAAGCATTGCTGGAAAAGGAGAAAATGCTGGTAACCAGCATTTTCTTCTTTACCAACAGTGTTTTCTACCGTTTAACCCTTTACCACATGACAAAAATTTTAAACCGGACCAAATTGTAAGCATTTGCATACAGGTCAAGAAACGGATCAAAAACCAACTGATTAAGCTACGCCGAAAAATATCATATACTGTATACACTGGATTTAGTGTAGTCTGGTGTTAAGCTAAGCAAGGAACAGTGTTCATGCCTCCTTCAGACTGAAATGTAGAAATTCTTGCTTTATCATACAAGGAAATCGAATAGGATTTTTCAACAGGTTCAGCTGTATTTGACTCAGCTCCTGTACATACATGTAGCTCCACAACCAGTGCAGAAGATCCTTGAGTTTACCTACATAGACTTTAAAGTGACAATAAAGGCCAAATGTAAACAAAGCGGTTGTTTAAATGCATTTGAATTTATATAATACCATTTAAAAGTATGGAAATTATTGTGAAGATGACAGTCTGTCATTGTACGCTCGGTCCAAGTGTTAGTCGCTGACAGAGAAATTAATTTCAAAACTAGGTTAAAACCTGCCAGGTAGCTGTGTCTTTTGTTTACTTTTTGCCTGATTTCAAAAGTGTTTTTTCTGCCAGCGACTAACATATGGCCCGACCACACGATAACAGACTGTCATCTCCACAATATTTCCCGTACTTTTAAATGGTATGATTTAGATTTAAATGTATTATGACACCTGCTTTGATATTTTGGCATTTACTGGGCCTTTAAGTATTCGATTTTAAGTTTTGTTCGGAATCTGATAGTTCTTTGTTCTTGCAACAAGATTCAGTACACCTAGATAAGTGTATTTGCAGTTGTATGAGAAGAGGACATGAATTTTAAATGTTTCGTCGCCTGCCATATTTAAACGTAACTACAGTTGAAAACGTTATTTGGATGTATCGGGTGTAACTTAATCATCAGAATTTTACTCACGAGTTTGTTACTCTAAATTTCTGTTAGTATTGTGGATACACTTCTCGAAAACAGAGATGTCTTAACCCCTAGGCTGCTAAGCGCGAGTCGCTGACCTATTGCGGACAGTGTAGATCAAGATCAGACTGCACAGAACGTGCAGTCTGATCTGTGATCTACACTGTCCGATAAGGACATATTTTCCCAAAAAGTTACCTTTGAAATAGCAAACTTTTGGATTTTACTATCGGGATAAAAGTTTCATTATAGTCATTTAGCAGGATAAGAGTTAAAGCTTCCACAGATAAGAAATGTTTGTATGATCAAATTTCAGACGAAATAAACCAGATAAATGGCAATTCTACTACTGCAACGACCACTGCATCTTCCACAATTAAAAGGTTCTCGACAACACAATCCACAATAAAAACAACGATGGTACCTTCCACAACAATAGGTAACACGAATCATTGTTCACGGAAAATATCGCGCGGTGTCATTTACGATGGTTTGATCTTTGTAAAGATTTCATAGGTGCGGTCACGTCTTGAGCTACACCTTGCAACCTTGCTCGATGCCTGTTTACCCGATTCCACAACCTAGCTGTGAATCCGCTAAAACTAGTTGTAGAGGCGCAACGTAAACATTGGGTAGAAAAAGAAATTCTTGACTTAATCACGCAAAATAATTTATATGAAAATCCCATGTACAAGGAAAGTGTTGGACAGCAATTCTTAACTACCTAGTAAAGATCAAAATTATATTAGGCCTTAGTTATGATGATCGACGACAGGCAAGGCAAGCTGATTGGCTAAAATTATCTGAATAGAAGTTATCAGTTGTGTTACAATATCTCCTAAAGACTTTGGTATCGCAGTTGTCAAGGTCGAAAGAAATGTGACAGAAAGAGAAACTACCAAAACGAGCAACTTTTTATACAAAGTTTTCACATGCATAAAATTCTACGCACCAAGTAGATCTACATGAATTTGCGATTGAACGATTCTACAGCCTAAGTTTGCTATTCTAGGCCAATACTTCTCATTTTTATTAGTGGAACTTTTCTAGTTAAAGGCGTGTTTTGACCTACTATGGCCACCACACGTAACTAAAATCAATCGTATCACAATACAATCATTTCTCATTTATTCCACATGGGTAAGTTAACGATTTGGCTACGTTACGGGCACAGTGTAGGTTCTGATAATATCACACTGTCTCGCGAGACTTGTTAACATTCACTCAAGAGTGCTCAAAGAAAGATGACTCTTTCAGACTAGTGATAATAATCATTATACTGAAACTCTCATAATGTCATGAATTGTATTATTATTTAGAGTGAAAATTCATAGTTGAACTGAAAAAAAAAAAACAGAAAAATGCAAAGAATCTAGCAATGTACACAAGACTAGTTTTCAATAGCAAAAGCTATGATTGTTCTTGTAAGAACAAGTCTTCTGTCGATTACAATGGCGTCCTATCGTTGCCAAAATAGAAATGAGCCATGCTCTTTGAAAAGAAGAATTAATGCACCTGCAAAAACTAATGGTTATTTGTTATTTTTCGGCATGTCCAAGGACCAATTTACCTCCAGTCTGTTGTTAGACAAAATTGATTTTTTGGAGTTGTAATTATGTGAGGACTTGCTTGGTATATTGCATCACGGAGATGCATTAGAAGCCCTTTTCCAGTACGGTGATCAAATTCAGTTACCAAATTAAAAAAAAAATGACATTTTGTCCGAACACAAACCATAAGTTCGATCAGGATCTTGTAATCATGCCTCAGATGGTTATAAAGTACATTGCAATGGGCGTAAATCGTGTTAAGTGCCCGATGCTTTCAAATTAATGATCCATAAGTATCATCAGTCTTAGAAATCAATACATTTGAAATGATGACTTCATTGAAATCCTCAGGATTAATTTGAAGATGTTATCCATTTTTTAAATTGTGTTTGGGCTTTATGTTAATCATTAAGGGTATTAGGTTTACCTTTAATATTAAATATAAATGTATAAGCAGAATACATTTAAGTGGTTTTCGGAAGTATACTGTTTTAGCAGTCTACTGTTGAATATAATACAATACAATACAATACAATACTTTGATATAAATATAGATGCTCTTAGGTAAGATACAAAATACTGTGAGAAACTAAGCAAATACCTACAAAAAAAAAAAAAAAAAACAGTTGCTCCTTGTTCTCAAAATGTTTTCAAAAGGTTTCTTATGCAAGGATGTAACAAATAATATTTGTGCTGCTATTGCTTGATATATGATGAAGCCTTTTTGTTCTTAACCCTTTCAGTGCCAAATAAATAAACTCGACCTCTTTCGACGGCTCTAAATACAATCCACTGAAACTTACAAAGATTCTGATTGTGTAGGCTTGACTACACAAGCGGACGGTATAGATCAAAGATCAGACTGCACGTTTTGTGCAGTCTGATCTTGATCTATGCCGTCCGCAAAAGTTAATGTTTTCGCCTATGGTTCCGAAACGATTAATCCAATTTTCACATTTCAATCTTGTGCACACAGATTCTTGTAGAGACAGCAGTCAGTACAACTGTGATCTTGTAAAAGATGTGGTGTGTGAAGACAACGAACTAAAGTACGATTGTAATAAAACCTGCCAACTATGTGGTAATTGTTTAACGCTAATCTTATTGAGGAAATATTGCAGGCTTTGACGCTTTACTGAGTTACAAAATTTTAGACTGGTCCAAATTGAAAGCATTTGCAGACGACGTATTAAAATTAGCTGAATTGATGGCAATTGTCTGTGAAAGTGTAGAAAACCTTGTAGGAAAAAGAGAAAATACGATTTTCTCAGGTCCTTAAAACTCGGGACTGTGTGGTAAAGAGTTGAGGAATAAAGTAACAGTACTTATTTGCCAAATCTAGGAATTTGGTACTCATTTTCAACGAGACAATTTGTACCCAGGGACATTTGTGTAAAGTATCGTCTCGGATCAACCTGCGCAGTCCACGCAGGCTAATTCGAAACGACACTTTCCGTTTTTATGTAATTTTCTGTTGTGCGCGTCTACTGTAGCACAAAATCTAATGTAGTCGTAAAGGGCCGTCTCGGATTAGCCTGCGCGGACTGCGCAGGCTGATCCGAGACGACACTTTACGCAAATGTCCGAATGCCCCTTTTCCCGTAATGTAATCCAATATTATAGAAATTGTCGATCCCTGGTAAGTAAATGAAACACTGGTTCTAAAATTTCCCCACTTCTTTCTTGTTTCGACCTCTGGTTGTGAACATGTTGTTGTCTATTATGCGCATTTCTTGATAGTAAAAAGATGATTCATCTTTAAAGTTTCATGTCAATACCTTTATTATGAAAAAGTAAGAAAGAAGAAGAATAAGAAAAAAAGTTTAAAAACTAACTTTCCAATACAGGTTGTAGAGATGCATTACAGTGTCAGTCAGCAACTTCAGCTAATTCTTTCTGCTCCGACAAAGATCTGGCTCAGAAGTACTGTAAACAGACGTGCAATAAATGCTGTAAGTATTTTTGCATATTGAGCTACATTTCTTGATGATTGTCTTTTTTCTTGCAAAATAATTTGGCAAAATGATGGGTAATAAATACTGAAATATCCTATTTTTTTTTGTTTGAAAAACAATGTATAGTAAAAGGTGTTGCAAGTTTTTCGCAAAGTGACAGGCAATAAATGTTGAAAACATCTATATATATATAATTATTCATCTTATCAAGAGAAATGAGAAAAATTAAGGACTGTTACAGATAAAGTGTAAGTATTTTTGCAAAAAGAAATGTAGATCTCGTTCAGGCTATCATTTTTTTTTGTTTTTCTGTTGGCACTATGCTCGTGACAAGTTTGATTATCTATCAAAGAAAAGCTTCATGCTGTGGGAATCTCTGCAAAATGGCGCTCGTGAAATGTTGTAATTTTTTAATGTTGTTTTATGATTGTTGTAAGTCATCTGGTCAAATATGTGTTACATGTATTTCTAAACTTACACCTATATCTTTTAATATAGTGTTCAATGGATGCTGTATTTTTATAAAAATATAATGTGCAGTAAGTGCTGCAAGTGTGTTAATTATTGCAAAATAATATGTAATAGATGTTGTATGTAATGTTACAAAATTTTCGCTTTGTATGTGCTGCCAGCACTTTGGCAATTGACATGAAATAAATGTTGTTAGTAATTTGCAAATGACATGTAATGAGTCTTTTTTTAAAACCATATCCTGCGTATGGCAACCTCTTGCGTCCCTTTCAGAGAGACTAGACCAAGATGTACACCTTTTATCGATATCCAAATGTTCCGGGTTGAGTCTATCAATATTTTTTTCGATCTGGCAGGAGCACAAGGTGTAAATAACATCCATTGTACTGTTTCATTTTTATGTTGAAGGTTATTGGTCAAATTATTGTCATTTGTTTAGATCTACTCCATTTGCCAACGTCGTACATCATAAGCAGTGATTTTATTTTTTTAAAATGCCTGATCGGATTTTCATGTGTAGCTCTATTCATTCTGCTAGATCTACCGGATATACCAATAACATATAACAGGTGTGGGGACCCTGTATCTAAAGACGATGGTTGTAACACATTACAGAGAGAAATATGTTTGTGTAGTGACCCGGATCTAGTACAGCTTTGTCAGAATTATTGCGATGGTAAATGTGGACCTGTAACAACGTGTTTAACGAATGCGGTATGTTCCAACTCGTTTATTGTTTATGCCTTTTCAAAAGCAAGCTGTACTGTTGACATACAGTCACCTCGTAGCAGTCAGTGCATCAAGGTTTATCCTTGAATTTCTTGAGCATTTCTAAATTCTTAACCAAATTTCTGACTTCAAGATTTTCTGATTGCCTGGGTTTTGCAGTTTTAACCAAACACAGGACTAACTTGGTATATAGAATTCGCACAATATTTAGAGTGAGAATTTAGATTCAAAGCTGCAAGAATTGGATTACGAACGCTTGGTGTTAACGACTGAGTTCCCTTCCGTTTTTCTGTTATCATCTAACATCAGAGGATTCAAATTCGAATCTCATGGTGAGTGGAATCAACGGTGTGACCATCTACACCGAGACTAGAGTACTCGTGAGGTTAAACTGTGAGAAATTCTATTCTAATCGACCCTGAGTTTTACCGTGTTCTAGACGACAAAATAACGACAGATTGGCCCAAATTGAAAGCATTTTCAGATGAAGGATACAATGTGGCTACAGGGATGGAATTTGTCTTTCAATAGGTAGAAAACTTTGTGCGGAAAAGGAGAAAATGGCGGAGACCAATATTTTCGACCTTTCCCAACGATATTTTTAACCCTTTCGAAGTCATAGGCGAAAACAGTGACTTCTGCGGACGGCAAAGATCAAGATCAGACTGCACAGAATGTGCAGTCTGATATTTGATCTATGCCGTCCGCTTGTTTAGTCAAGCCTATACAATCAAAGTCTTTGTAAGTTTCAATGGATTGTATTTAGAGCCGTCGAAAGAGGTCGAGTTTATTTATTTGGTGCTGAAAGGGTTAAACATTGTTTCCCGGGCTTGTTAAATGTGACTCATCGGGAAAAGGTTGAGCTTCTAGTCCTTTAATCTGTCTTTTCAGGGAAGACGGTCAGTGAAGAGTAAATTCGAAATAATTGCAGAAGTGTTAAATGGACATTCATAAAAATGATCAACTGTTTTTGTGGCATGGCTGTGTCCTGTGAACTGTGTGTGTGTGTGCGTGAGAGAGAGAGAGAGAGAGAGGTTACAGAATTTCCGCTTATAGTTGCAGTCGAACAACAAAATTTTGCTCAAATGTCAACATTTGCCTTTCAAAGGGCTAAAGTTAACGTTCGAACAGGAGAAAATGCTAGTATTCACTTTACTCATTTTCTCACAAAGTTATAAAAAATTTTTATCCTCAGAGTCGTGAAGTGGGGCTTAACAAGAAGGAAAAAGGCTATTGGAATAGATAAAACACAGATCTGTGCAGTTTGATATGTGTCTTTTACCCTATACCAAACAATTGTGTGTTTTAAATAACGATCCTGAAGAATAGAGCTTTTAAAAACATTGTGGGCAATAGGCATTTTTTCCTTCTTCCCCGATGTTTTTTCCTTATTCTTCAAAGACAAATCTTATGATATGAGCCGTTTTAAATTTGTCGACTGCAAATGCTTGTCAATGTGGACCAGTCTAAATTCTGTCCTGTAGTAAAGAGCCGACTAGCCATCAATTACGTAGTTTCCTAAGTTATAAAATCTGTTACTGATAAATGTTGAATTATCTTTGTCTATTTAAACTCATTATTATTAAAATATCAACGAAATTATTTTGTAGTGCCATGTTTTGCCCTCTGCCAACGCTAAATACTGTGCAAAGGAACAAACAAACAAATAAACAAACAACTTGTTTTAATATGACAAATCGATTCTATCCGCTCGCCTTGACTTATGGAGACAATTAATTCATCATACTAAACCTAGTTGTTTGTTTATTTATATAGTGTTTAATGCAGTTCTCAGCATTATTTCAGTTATATCGTGGCGGCCAGTGCACATAACCATGCTTTTTTGGAGTTTCTTTTACCGGTGCTTCCCACAGTACCCTGTCCAATCCACTGCCTGCTTTCTCGCATTCATGACATTGTCTAAACATCGTTCAGCAGAGGAATGAATCCTCTCGCAATGACATCCTAGGAAAGACAATTGCCGGGCTAGGGGCTCGAACTCGTGACTTCCTAGTTTCATGTCCTGTGCATTACCGACTGAACTACTGGGCCGGGGACAAACCTGGAGTTTATCACATTTTCCCTTATCCCCCAAGGTGTTATGTTGGCGTCAAACTATTTAAAATACGGCAATCGGTATCTGAACTTTTTAATTTTGCGCGGAGTTGGCCCCAAACAGTAGTCAATGGCCGCTTAACAGCTGAATAAAATACGAAGTCTGAAGAAGGTCATATGATTGCCCAAGATGTCCTTACTCAATGAATCATGCTTTTTATGACCAGGGGTCATATTGACTAACCATCTTAAATTGCATTATTGGTCTAATTCTAGATTTAAAAAAGTATTGTAATTTCTTATTGGCTATATAATTTTGTTGAGCCAGTTAGAAATAAAGTTACTTTCAAAGTTAGAAAATTATTGAAAATGTGACCAAAACTGTTATTAGAAAACGTTGGTGAATACGGATTCAGATAGGGAAAATGAACTTATCCATTTCGTGTTAACCCTTAGACTTCTAAGCGCGACTCACTGACCTTTTGCGAACAGTGTAGATCAAGATCAGACTGCACAGAACGTGCAGTCTGATCTTGGATCTACACTGTCCGAGAAGGAGATATTATTCCCGAAAACATAAATTTGAAATTGCAATATTTGGGTTTTTATTATAGAAATTGAAAATTTCATTTTAGTTGTTTAGCACGATAAGGGTGAAGTTAGCCTCACAACTTTATTCACCAGCTAATATAGCTGAAGTAAGTAAATAAGCCATACGAAGAGTTAAGAAGCTCTCACAATCTAAACTATGTTTTGTACGATCCAGGGGCCGTATTCACGAACCATTCTTAACTGCATTCTTAGTCTTGTTCTAGAGTTAAATTTTAGTGTTTTTCGAGGATAGCAATTGTCACCACTGCGCATGTTTTCGAAGACGTTTATAGGAGAAATCAGTCTTTTAAAGTGTTGTGCTAGATGCTGGTGAAAAGAATCTACAGGTATGCCATGTTAGGTAAATGAACACTGGTTGCCGTCATATGGCTCGAATACTTCTATTTCCATTAGTGGAGCTATTCTAAAAGCGCACTCAGACCTACTACAGGGACTACGTGTAAACAAACAAACAACAACAAACACCAATAGCATCGTAAACATAGTACAATAAAACACAACCATCCGATCTAACAGAGACACATTTCATTACGATACACTGTCTAAAAAGTATATTCAGGATTTTATTGTGGCGCCGCATGAGCGGCGGCACTGTATTTTCATTGACTTTTGAAAAGTGCCTGTGGAGGAAGCCATATTGGATTCCGGGACATTTAGGCTCATAACAACTTCAGCCCATTACAATTTCGGCCCATAACAATTTCGGCCCATTACAATTTCGGCCCATAGTTTGTATACCAATTGAACGACACTTGAATGTTTCCGTTCTTGTTTGTCTGTCAGCTTGCATGCTCCTACCTGTCCGGCTATCAGTCTTTGTGTTGATTGATTGCTTTTATATGAAATGTCCAGTCACCCCAAATTGTTTACTATATAGACTGGTTCAGTGTTTTTTTTTTAATGTAAAAATACGGTACTTTCATTACCAGATCGAGCCCTTACCAACTTTGTTTTTTTTATTTGGACTGATGTTATGCATCAATATTGTCTTGTTTCTTATTTTCTTTTCTTTTAATAGCTTAGTAAACGATTTGTCTATGTTACGGGTACCGTTTATGTTCCCGTAATATCGGGCTGTCTCGCGAGACTTGTTCCTTTTCTTATCATATACGCACAAGAGTGATCAAAGAGAAATAACTCTATTAGACAGGCGATAATAATTTATGGCTTTAAAATTGGATTAAACATCCTAGAAACGAACAAATATTTGCAAGATTGTATCCCCTGTTCAACAAATGGATGTTTCCATATAACGCAATTTATAGTCAAGAAAAGGGAAGTCAAGGTATGTTACTATCAAGTTTATTATGCTCATTATTGTACAAATATTCTTTTTTAAAGTTCCATAGAAATTTGTTACTTTGATGTAAATTAGCTATGCTCTGTGAAAATAGATTTTAATGTATCTGCAAAAAGTATTGATTAATGTCTGCCTGCGCAGTCCGTGCAGGCTGACATGGATCAAAACATTTTCCTGTTTGTAAATTTTCTGCATGTTAAAAGTCCATTCTACCTCAGGACTCAGCAGGTTGTTGGACACAATGGATTTTATGGATCCGTAATTTTATGATGACTTGCCTGGTATAATGGAATACGGAGGTGAATTAGACCCCCATAAAGACAGGGCATGGCTCAAATATAACTGTGCATAAAAGATCGAAGTTGAAAAGAGAAAGAGTCCAATCACCATCGTACCATATCATTGCTTATAACAAAGAGTTAATCAACGTGTCTTACTGGCCATAGATACAAAGCTAGCAACCTTTATAAACCCTTAACAATAACAAAATTTCACACTGGTTTAACCAATATCCTGCTAAATAAACTAAATAAAACTTTCAATCCGATAGTACAGCTCGAATGTTATTTCAAACTTATCATCTTCCCGAAAAAAAAATCACCTTATCGGACAATTTAGATCTAAGATCAGACTGCACGTTCTGTGCAGTCTGATCTTGATCTACACTGTCCGCAAAGGTCAGCGAGTCGCGCTTAGCAGCTTAAGGGCTAAATTGAAAGCATTTGCAGGCGACAAAGTCAGTATGGTATAGATGATGGGTTATGTATCAGAAAGAGTACAAAACTCTGTAACCGGCTCTTTCTCCTTTACCCACTATGTTTTCACATGCTTTCTTCTTTTGGGACAATTAAAATTCGGGAAAGTTTGGTGGAGGTGTATCCTTTACCAACCAATCATGTGTTTAACAGCCATGAGGAAAAGAAAAAGCTGACTGTAATTTGTTCTCTTTTTACTACATTGTTTTCTACCCCTTCCAGGAAAAACTGAATCATTCAAACTACATGTACGTTTAATTTGTCATCTGCATATGCTTTGAATTTGACCAAACTTGAATCTTTTAGTCTGGTAAACGATCAAAGGCCCAATAGCGGCTAAAAGTAAACAATTCGGGGTTCAAATTGCAGGCAAATTTAATTTATCCATTTAACAGTGTGGATATTATTATAAATGTGACAATGTACTAATCAAAGTTTTAGTTGCTGACAGAAAATATACTCTTAACCTTAAGCCTGCTATGCGCGACTCAAGGTCCTTTTGAGGACAGTGTAGATCAAGATCAGACTGCACAGATCTACACTGTCCGATGAGGAGATATCTTTCCCCGAAAAATACCTTTGAAATAGCAAAATTTGGGGTTTTCTATCGAATTGAAAGTTTCATGTCACTTATTTAGAAGGATAAGTGTTAATATGTAGCAGTGAACATAGAAGCTTTTATTCTAGTTTTACGATTCATTTTTTTTTTTGCCAGCGACTTGAACTTTGATGGATTATACTGTAACACATTGTCAGACTCATAATAATATGCACACATTGAATTGTTATGAATAAATGTTGCATTTTGGTCACTTGTAGGCCTTTAATCCTTAAACTGCTAGGTAATGCAACTTTCAGGTCAAAAGTAAAAACCTATTTTTTTTCCATTTCAAAGGTATTTATGGGAGGATAAATATCTTCTTATCGGACAGCGTAGATCACAGATCAGACTGCAAAAAGGTTCTTGAGTCGCACTTAGCAGCCTAAGGGTAAAGCAAGCATATATTGCTTCCTAATGAAGGTGAAAGTATCTGTAGAAAGCACCTGTGCTAAGCTAACACCTGTCTTTTACTGCCAAAGGTGAGTTTTATGGCTTGTGCGGACGGCTCAAGATTAAGACCAGAACGTGCAGTATGATCTTCAGTCTAAACCATCCGCTTGGTGGTGCTAATTTATTATCAGAACTATCTTCAGCTACAGTAGACAAGCACTTGTATACCCGATTCACCCTTCACCTGCTAAATAAGTGAAGTTCAACTTTCAAGCTATCTGATAGAATTGGAGTTTAACGCCGTTTTAAAAGCTTAGGTCATATCACGGCGGTCAGTGCACCTATGCATGTGTTTCCTGGCTTTCTCACACCAGTACTAACACAAATTTCTTTCAAAGTCACTGACTACTTTCTCACATGCATCAAAGGTGAGAGGCGAAAATTCGCCGGAAAGAAAATTTGCCTCAACCGTGTATGGAATTTACAACCACCAGGTCACGAGTCCGATACGCTAACCACTGAGCTATCCGGGCGGACTTCAAACTAATAGTAAAACCCCAAATTTTGCTATTTCGAAGGTATGGTACTTCGTTTGGGAAAATATCTTCTCATTGAACAGTATAGATCAAAGAGAAGACTGCACTTTAAGTGCAGTTTGATCTTGATATACTGTGTCTGCAAAAGGTCCTTGAGTCAAGACTAGCAGCCTAAGGGTTAATTCTCTTCATATTGGCAGCTATGCTCTGTGAAAAGGGGTTTAATGCATCTGCAAAAAGTATCGAACCAAGTCAGCGTTAGCAGTACCGTGTCGAAGCTTCAGGTCTGGGTAAATATTCTGTATGTCCATGGAGCATTCTTCCTTATAATTCAGCTGGTTGTCAGATCAATAACTATCTGATAACTGGCTTGGTATAGTGAATCACGGACATGTAATAACTTCCCTTTTACCAGAGCATGACTCATATATTTAGCAGCCTCTTTATCGAATGACAAAATTTTAGACACCACCAGATTGAAAAACATCTCCAGACGACAATTTCAGTGTAGTTCTAGAGATTTTTTTTTCTTTGAAAGAGTAGAAAATATTGTGGGAAAATAAGACAATGTTGATAACCAGTTTTTATAATGATAAAGCGGTGTATTTCCGGCCAAGAAATGTACAGTGTATGTGCATATCACCCATCGGCCACCGAGGGATTTGATCAACAGATTACCCAACGTGTACCGAATGGTGAGACTATTCTATCTACAGGCAGGATGTTAGACCTTTTGCCTATGCGTATATGAGATGAGGTTCCAGTAAACAATGAAGTCAAATCATGTTAGCGTTAAATTGCCGTATATCAACACCCACTCCAAAAATATACCACGTACAAAATACCGCCAAGTTATCGCACGTGCAATACCAACATAATTAAAACGCTCAAAAAAGAGTACAAAATTTTCGCGTTTGCAATAAACACTACCGTATACCACACTTACAATAACACCAATAGTGATCGCCCGTGCAATAACATTGTCATGGAACACACGTACAATAACATCAACACATAATCGCACGTGCAATAACACTATTTAACAGACTTTTCGCGTCTTTTTTGGGTCACATTTATACCGACCGTTTTTATAACATCGACAACTATGTTTGAGACAGTTCTCTGTGTAAGAGAAGAGGTTCATCTTGTAGACTCGGTTACCCACCTTACAACCTGAAAAAAAAAAGTAAAGTGTTAGCCATGCACAAAGGGCCAACAAATTCTTTGTTTGATTGAGGTTCTATTTAACGTGTTAGATGGCGACGACACCACCATCATCATCATCATCAGCAGCAGCAGCAACTGCAACAGTACCAGCAACAGCAACAGCACGTGACCTTTTACCACTAATCCAAAGTTCAACGATCATCTGAATGACAGTTTTGCAAACATAGTTAGGAAAGGAGAAAATGCTGGTGGTCAGCATTTTCATCTTTTCCATCGATGTTTTCCATCCTTTCAAAGACACATTCTATCATCTGAACAAAATTTATTCCGTCATCTAGAAAATATTGAAACTGAGAAACATGAGGGCCATGATGGTCCTGTATCGCTTCACTGGCATTTTAACTCTTTACCACACAAATCGAAGGCATTTGAAAACATTGTGGGAAAAAGACAACATGTTGTCAGCCAGTATTTTCTCCTTTTCCAACAATATTTCCTACCCTATCAAAGACAGAAATAAGAAGCTACATTCAATTTGTCTTTTGCAATGGCTTTTAACTTGGTCCAGCCAAAAAATTTGTCCTTTCTTAAAGAGTACAATTAACGTATCATGCACTTAATTTGCATTGACAGAGACATACAGCATAAAAAGTCTGTATGGTAATAAACTTACTTGGAAAACATAACCTCCTCCCTCTCCAACAAAGAAACAGTCATATCTTTTTAAGTGCAAAGATTATGTCAGTCAGACGGACAGACGGACAGACGGACGCACGACGGACACTGCGCCATGACATAAGCCCGCTGGCCTTCGGCCAGTGGAGCTAAAAATAGCTGAAACTTTGTTTAAATGGTAATAAGTTACTACAATAACGCCTCGACAGGTATGCTAAAACAAAGTCATTCGTAACTGATGATGCCGAAATACAATCATAATCATTCCATTGGAACTGGAACCGTTTACCCTATCTTATCAAGGCATCACCTTTTATCAAACAATCCTGTATTTCAACAACTGTTACGAAGAAGACGTTGGAAAACACTGTGGGAAAAGGAGAAAATACTGGTGACCAGCATTTTCTCCATTTTCCCACAGTGTTTTCTACCTGCACAAATACAGTTCCAATTATTTTAACCACAATTAAGTTAATGAAATGGATGTCTACGAATGCTTCCAATATGAAAGAATCTGATATTTTAAGGTATTGTCAAGAGCCTACGAAAGACATGACAATCTAGAAGATTTATTAAAATCAGCTGTCACCGTTATAAGACAGAAATATTGCTGAAAGGGGTGTAAACAAACAAACAAACAAACAAACAAACAAACAAACAAACAAACAAACAAACAAACAAACAAACAAACAAACAACCTTTCATCGGAGATTCCTGACGACCTCTCTGATCACAGAAGTTGGTCTTTCTGTCCTCTGGACAGACATACGTTCCGTTACAGAAACACTCGCACAGAGATTCGATGCAACCAGATCGAAAGGTGAAGTCTCGGCCTCCCCTCAGCGACTGAAGTAAACGTATAAACGTGAGAACGAATTAATGACATAGAAACATGATTTTGAAGAAGAAGAAGAAGAAGAAGAAGACCATGATGATGATAATGACGATGATACAGAAGGAAATGAAAAAAAAGGAAGAAGAAGACAGAGTTGTAGAAAAAGAAAAAAAAAAAAAAGACATTCGAGAACGAGAAAGAAGGAGGACGGCAGAAGAAGAAGAAGAAGAATTTTGTGCATGATCAAGAGGATCAAAGAACCCAGGCGTAACTGAGGATAGTCTTCTATCATGTTCTATCTTCCACCACATATAGTGACTAACACCTCTATAGGGGCGTCGCACATATGGGCAACTGGTGGCGACAATAAATAAATTCAGTTTGACGCCGTTTTAACAGCTTATGTCATGTCACGTCGACCAGTGTACCTAAGCATGTGTTTCCAGGCTTTCTCACACAAGTACTGCCACAACTTTCTTTCCAAGCCACTGGCTACGTATCTCATATGCATAAGAGATGAGAGGCATAAAATCGCCGGACGGAAAGAGTGCTGCATTCGGGTATCGAACCCGCAACAACCAGGTCACGAGTCAGATACGCTAAACACTGAGATATCCAGGCGGGCAAAATTCAAAAGAAACAAATATTAAAGATACGTACCTCTCCGTTCACGATACAATCATTACAATGTCTGGCGCCAGACAGTAAGGAGGAAAGATCTACAGAACCACCAGGACGGTCGGCCGCTGTAACATTGAGAAACATGTCTGTCTAATTGGTCATATTTTTACTACCATTGTTTTAAGACCCCTAGAGTGTTAAACATACTTTGAGCTGCTGATGAATAAGGTTTAGATAAAGAACATACGGCCCTTCTTAAACATTGCAACAATCCGATCTCGGTCCACATCGTTAGCTATCTTGAGAAACATCGAACTACACTGTATTAGTTTAGCCTGTCTACATTCTGTTTGAGAGAGAGCCAGCTGATAACTAACATTTTTTCCTTTTCTTACAATGTACTCTGCCCTTTCAAAGACAAATCGCAACATTTAAACCACATTTGATTGGCCAAGAGCAAGTGCTTTCGAATAAGAAAAACACGAGCCATGCTCTGTGAAAAGGGGGCTTAGTGCATCTGCGAAAAGCATCCACCCAGGTCAGCCTGCACAGTCCGGGCAGGCTGACCAGGGCCAAATCTTTTCGCTATTGGTCAATTTGCTGTATGTTAAAGAGCCATTCTATCTCATGATCAAGTCGATTCTTAGACAAAGTGGACTTTATGGATCCATGATCATGTTAATGCTTGCTGGGTATAATGCATCACGGAGATGCTTTAAGCCTCCTTTTCACAGAACATGGCTCAATTATTTTTTGTTCGTCCGGCTAACATAATTTTTTTATATACGAGTCATAGAGTTTCAATAATAAAGATGGCAGTGTGCTTGTTCATGTTTGTTTGGAGACCATAGAACATTGTTTACTGTTTTAATAATTCAACATTTTGAACACGACAAGCAACTTGCGTGTAAGCTGAAAGGATAGCTAAATAACAAACTAAAAGAAACAGACAATCGATAAAAATACAAGCAAAGAAATTGATGATATATTACCAACATCTTCGGAGTATGCACCTCCCCCACCGACAGCTCCTGAAGCAACTGGCACTCCCGAACCGCCCGGCACTGACGAGTACTTTGTATAAACAGTTCTTGAAAATGCTGATTTGGCATCTGCTCCTGCCCCGACCCCGTCCACTGCCCCAGCAACAGCCCCTTCTTGTACTATTGGAATGCCTGACATGGCTACACCATCGGGAGATATGACTTCCTGTCTCATAATTTGGTAGCCTCCCTGTCCAATGGCTTCGCCCCTACCAGAAACACTTCCAGAGGCCGAAGGTCTAATCGCAACGAATGTCCGCCCTGTCTGAGTTAACGTTCTTGATCCACTACCGAGCAGTCTTCCACGTGATCCAGAGCCTTCCCTACACACCCGAACAGCAGTTGACCCAGGACAATAATATGACCCGTCACATTCACACTTGCATATATACTGTGTACAGTTCTCAACGAGTTTGAAACTCTCGCCAACATTATACGAATCTTGACCTACAATACACTGACGACAAGTCCCATTTTCAGGGTCATATATCTGACGTTGGAAAGGAGCAGGATTTCGGAAGGGGTCCTGAAAAGAACAGTCTGCTCCTTCGACAGATGTGCAGTTCCAACCTCCATAACAATCGCATGAACACGTGAATCTCAAGCAGCCATCTTGAAGTGTAAAACCTGTGTTGCCTTTAAATTCTTGATCCTGTACAAAGCAAGAGCGGCAATTTCCTGATCCAAACACTGTTCCCGACGAAGATTCAAGATTAGGTATTAGCCTAGAAGCCGACTCGGATACCAAAGGATCATTGGCATATACGAGACTTCCAGATAAACTGAAATCGTAGCGTTCAATTACCTCTCGTTCATCACCACAAATATACTCTGGCCTTTGTGTTGGACATTGCCAACTCCCATCACATGCACACAGACAGTTTATACGGAAACATCCCCTGTCTATTTTAAACCTACTACGACCATCATATTCCTTATCGCCGACAATACAGGAGTTGCACACATCCCGTGGTTCCGCGGGCAATATCACGTCCGTAACGGCCCTGTAACCCTTGCATGAATATCCACCGTTACAGAAACATTCACAAAGCATTCTGACTCCTCCGACCTCTGTTGTAAATTTTTGGTTACTTTTGTATTTTGATCCAAATATGTAACAATCCCGACATTCTCCGACTGACCCTGGATACTCCCTTCTACCCTCACAAACAAAATCACCTGTACATCCACAGCGACACCGGATACTGTTTGCATTTCGATATAAAGTAAATGGACTATTGGCTGGATATTTTTCACCGCCAACAACACAGTCCCTACATTCTTGAGAAGCACCAGTACAAGAATGCCGACCATTGCAGTCACAGGCACAAACTTTACGTTCGCCGTTGATTAAGACTTGGAAGCGCGTGTTACCATTATACAATCTACCATCGATCTGGCATTGCCTACAATTCCGATCTACATCGCCTTCACTGCCAATAATTTGGTAGCCTCTACAGATAAATGAAGAATCACAATTACAAACACATTGCATGAAAAGACCATAATCTCTGAACTGAAACCTTTCATTTCCAATTTTCAGTTTTCCATCAACGTTACAGGATTTACAACCACCGACTCCACAATTTTCACCGACACATTCGAGAACCAGCGATGAAGTCCTACAGTCGAATTCCCCACTGCAGCTACACGAACAGATGGTACCGGGTTTAAGCTCAAATTCGGAACCACCTTTGTACAGTGTTCCATCGATGTTACAAGAACTACAGCCATACTCATCACACTGATCGCCGACACAGCTACCAGAAATACTGAAACAGCGGTAAGCCCCATCGCACTCACAAACACAATTCATGACCAAATCATTTTTCTGAAGCCTGAATTTAGTGTCGACTGAATAGCTCTTTCCATCAAGCCGACATTTCCTACAAACGTTATCGGCACAGTCTTCCCCTAAACATGAGTGACTTACGCCACTCGATGAAGTGCAAGAATAGGACCCGTCGCAGTAGCACGAACAACTCATTTCGAAGTCTCCATCATCCACAGTAAACCTTGTGTTACCAGAATATTGTCGTCCATTAATGACACATCGCCGACAGCCCAGAGTCCCACACCTTGGTCCAGGACACCTTCGCGACGTGCCTTGACAATCATACCCACCGTTACAATTACAGGTACAGTCAAGAATTTCACCGTCCTGTTCTCTTTGGAAACGGGTCCTACTTCGGATCACTTTGCCATCAACGATACAATCTAGACAACGCAAATTACAATCAGGTCCAGAGCATGTCTTGTTGACAGTTCCTTTGCAATTCAAGTTACCACCGCAGTCGCAGGTGCATTGGACATTTATGCCATCCATTACGGTATCGAATCTAGAATTTCCTGGATAACGCCTTCCTTTGTACTCACAATCTCTGCAGCCGGGTTGTGGGCATCCAGGTCCGACACAGGATTCAGTGTACCTGACGCCTCTACAAGTATAACTGCCACCACACTGACAACTGCAATCCATATCCATGTCATATCCACGATGGAATATTTTGAAGGTTGTTCCTCCCTTGTACGTGGCCCCTTCGATCTCACAACCTGAACATGTATCCTGGCAACCAGAGGATGTACAAATTAGTGACTCACCTCGACATTCAAAACTTCCTCCACACTGGCAACTACAATCCATGTTCATCTTTCGCCCTCGATGAAATATTCTGAAGTTCGTTCCTCCTTTGTAAGTAGCACCTTCGATTTCACATCCGGGACACAGGTCCTGGCAGCCACCTGCAGACGTACAAATCGCAGTTTCCCCTCTACATTCGTAACTTCCCCCACATTGACAGTTACAGTCCATGTCGATGGCGTAACTGCGGTGAAATATTTTAAAACTTGTTCCTCCTTGATAGGTCTTCCCTTCAATTTCACAGCCTGAACATGTATCTCTACATCCTGCCTGAGTACAAATAACCGTGCCTCCCCTACATTCATAACTTCCGCCACACTGACACGTACAGTCCATATTCATATTTTGGCCTTGATGGTACATCCTAAAGCTCGTTCCGCCTTTGTATGTTGCCCCTTCAATTTCACAACCAATGCACGTGTCACGACAGCCACCAGACGATTTACAAACAACGGTTCCTCCTCTGCATTCATAACTTCCTCCACATTCACAACTACATTCCATGTTCATATTTTGTCCACGATGGAAAATCGCAAAAGTACTGTCCCCTCTGTATGTTTTCCCCTCAATTTCACAGCCTAAGCAAGTGTCACGACATCCATCAGATGATGTACAAACAATGGTTCCTCCTTTACATTCGTAGCTTCCTCCACATTCGCAATTACATTCCATGTTCATATTCTGGCCACGATGGAAAATTTTGAAAGTGCTGTCCCCTCTGTATGTTGTTCCTTCAATTTCGCAGCCTGTGCAAGTGTCGCGGCATCCACGTGAGGATGTACAAATAACAGTTTCTCCTCTACATTCATAGCTTCCTCCACATTCACAACTACATTCCATGTTCATATTTTGTCCACGATGGAAAATCGCAAAAGTACTGTCCCCTCTGTATGTTTTCCCCTCAATTTCACAGCCTAAGCAAGTGTCACGACATCCATCAGATGATGTACAAACAATGGTTCCTCCTTTACATTCGTAGCTTCCTCCACATTCGCAATTACATTCCATGTTCATATTCTGGCCACGATGGAAAATTGTGAAAGTGCTGTCTCCTCTGTAAGTGATTCCCTCAATGTCGCAGCCTGTGCAAGTGTCGCGGCATCCACGTGAGGATGTACAAATAACAGTTCCTCCTCTACATTCATAGCTTCCTCCACATTCACAACTACATTCCATGTTCATATTTTGTCCACGATGGAAAATCGCAAAAGTACTGTCCCCTCTGTATGTTTTCCCCTCAATTTCACAGCCTAAGCAAGTGTCACGACATCCATCAGATGATGTACAAACAATGGTTCCTCCTTTACATTCGTAGCTTCCTCCACATTCGCAATTACATTCCATGTTCATATTCTGGCCACGATGGAAAATTGTGAAAGTGCTGTCCCCTCTGTATGTTGTTCCTTCAATTTCGCAGCCTGAGCATGTGTCGCGACACCCACTTGATGATGTACAAACAACGGTTTCTCCCCTACATTCGTAGCTACCTCCGCATTGACAACTACATTCCATGTTAATATTCTGACCACGGTGGAAAATTGTGAAAGTGCTGCCTCCTCTATAAGTGATTCCTTCAATGTCGCATCCTGAGCAAGTGTCGCGACATCCACTAGAAGATGTACAAACAATGGTTCCTCCTCTGCATTCATAACTTCCTCCGCACTGACAATTACATGTCATCTCCATGTTCTGCCCACGATGGAATATCGTAAATGTACTGTCTCCTTTATAAGTTTTACCTTCAATTTCGCAGCCCGAACAAGTATCTTGACAGCCAGACGAAGATGTACAAATGACAGACTCCCCTCTACACTCGTAACTCCCGCCACATTGGCACTCACAATCCATTTCCATATTATGACCACGATGGAATATTTTAAAGCTGGTACCACCATTATAACTTTTCCCTTCAATTTCACAACCAGTACATGTACTACGACAGCCACCAGAAGATGTACATACGATACCATCACCTGTACATTCATAGATCCCATTGCACTCACATGTACATACTACTCGTTTACCTTCCATCACCGTGGCAAACCTAGTATTCCCATCATAGTCCCTGCCATTTACTCTGCATTTTTCACAACCTTTGTATTCTAGTTCACATTTATGTTTTCCGTTGCAATAACAGTCACAAATGTAAGAATCGCCATCCCTGAAGACACGATGTCTAGTGTGCCCTTTGTATGTTTTTCCATAAATTGTACAGGAATTACAAACTCGTTCCTTTACCTCTGTGCAACGTGTCGATCCATCGCATTCACAGCGACAACGATGTCTTTTACCTCTCTTCATAGTATAGAACTCAGCCCCATACGGCCGCTCTCGTCCATTCTCGATACAGGACCGACAGCCAACTAGATTACAACTGTCACCATTACATATGACTGTGATTCTAACATCTTGTCCAGTGCATCTGTAAGAGCCGTCACAATTACATTGGCAATTCATTTGGATATTATCATAAACCTTGCTGAACTCGCTGTATGCCTGATAATCACGATTATCAGATCGACAGGTGTTACATCCTACCCATGTGCAATTATTACGTATGTCGCATGATATCTCTGAGCCGTCATCCTTACACTTACAGAAATAACTGCCATCACATCCACAAGTACATTCCATATTCTTACCTTGGTAGACAGTTTCAAATGCGGTGTTGCCTGGGAACCTTTTACCATCAATTCGGCATTCCCTACAACTGCTTAAACAGTTGCCATCTGCTGGACAGGATGTGATAACCTCATTTCTAACACCAAGGCATTCATAACTAGAATCACAATTACAATTACAAGTCATGAAATAGCCCTGGTAGACAAATCTGTTACTTGATCCTCCAGGATATTCAGCGCCGAATATATTACACGACCTACAACCACCAATTTGTCTACAGCCTTGATTTCTTTGTCTTGCACATGCTATTTTTATGTCACTTGATTTCCCTTGACAGTAGTAGCTCCCGTCACACCCACAATCGCAAGACATTTTGTAATTGTTCCACGTGAAATCGAAACGCTCTCCTCCGTCATATCTTCGGCCATTTACTCTACACTTCCTGCACCTGTTTCTGATACAATTTTCATTTATACCGCATTCTATTGTCGGTTCTTCAGGTGACGTTCCGACACAGCGGTATGACGTGTCACACTCACATTTGCACTGAAGTTGTGAACCTCTATAAACTAGCGGAAATGAAGTATCACCTTGTCGCTCGATTCCAAAAATGCTACAAGTTCCACAGGAAGTTGGTGAGCAACGATTTCCGATACAAGAAACCTCATAACTAACATTGACACCTTGGCAGTACGAAGTACCATCACAGCCACACTCGCATCTCATATCGATTCCTTTATATCTATACGGAAATTTGGTATAACTTGTGTATGTCTTTCCGTCTACAACGCAGTTCTCGCATATGCTTGGGAGACATGATCGTCCGGCCTGGCATTCTATAACAACATCTCCTTTTGACCCTTGACAAACGTAGCTAGAGTCACATGAGCATTCACAGCCAAGTCTAGTTCCTCTGTATATAATGTCAAACGAAGATGGTGATCTATACTCCTCTCCAAATATACTGCAGCTCTTACAACCTACGGGTGAGCACCTTTCACCTATACAGGACACAGTTATCTCCACAAATTTACCCCGGCAGTATGACGAGCCGTCGCAGCCGCACTCGCACTCCAATTCAATTCCTTTATAGACATATGGAAACTTTTGTCTAGCACTCCTTTGCACACCATCTACGACACAGTCTCTACAGGTAGATGGCAGACAATTTCTACCGTATCCATCACAATCAATGACTACATTTCCAGTGGAACCCCGGCAGATGTAGCTGGAATCACAGGAACACTCACAATCTAGTTCTGTCCCTTGATAAACTATACTGAAATCTGAGAAGGACCCGTACTCTCTTCCAAACACGCTGCATGATTGGCAATTTCTCGGTGTACATGTACCGCCTATGCAGGAGACTTCTATTGACTCACGCACCCCAGTACAAAAGGCACTACCATCACAACCGCATTCGCATTTTAGATCAATTCCTCTATAAACGGACCTAAACTTTTGGAAAGCTTCGTAACTATTCCCATTTACGACACATTGCGAGCATCTAGAAGGGCTACAGTTTCCTGATCCACAGTCTATAACTACCTCCCCAGATCCTCCTGTGCATCTATAACCTGTGCAAGAGCATGTGCAGTCCAATCTGACACCTTGATGGACAATATTAAATGTACCAAAGGGAGGAATTTCTTGGTCGAAATATCTACATGTGGCACAGCCAATCGGTGTGCAGTTATCTCCCAAGCAGCGCAGTTCTATATTGGAAGTCACTCCATTACAATACACATTTCCGTCACATCCACAGGTACAACTCATGTCATATTCTTGATATTTGTATTTAAACGTATCCATACCTTGAATCACATTTCCGGCGAACTCACAACTGTTACAGACTTGTGGCAAACAGTCCATGCCTCTATTATCTCTGCATTCAAGGGGCACTTCTCCTTGACAAACATAACTACCAGAACAATCACATTGACAATTTAACATATATCCCGAGTACACAAGAGGAAAACTTGACATTCCTTCATATGACCTTCCGAATATCCTGCAATCCCGGCACCCTTCTGGGGTACAGCGACCTCCAATACAGGTTAACGTCAAAGATCCCTCTCCGGTGCAAAATACTGAGGAGTCACAACCACACGTACAGGTGACTGGTACCCCTTTATAGGTATCTGTAAAAACAGAGTTTCCCTCGAATTGCCTGCCGTTGAAATTACAAGTTTGACAAGGTCTACTTAGACAAGTACCTCTGTTATTCCTACATCTGAGTACACTTATCCGGTCAGATCCAAAACACTCGTAGCTACCGTCACACCGACATTGGCAATTCAACAACAGACCAACATAGACAATCTGGAAAGAGGAAGCTCCTGGTATTTCTTCCCCGTAGACTGGACATGTTTTACAGCCTAAAGTTGTACATTCACCTCCAACACAGGAAAGCTCGATTTTTTCTCTGACACCTTTGCAATAATATGAGGAATCGCACGAACACTGACATTTCATCTCAATACCATTGTATGTGTAATCAAATCGGGTGTTACCATCGTATCTTTTCCCATCGATCTCACAGCTTCTACATCGATAACCGAGGCAATCTTGTCCGATACCATCTTCACAAACAATAAGTGGAGTTTGGTCTTTGTTGGACCGACAAATATATCCCCCGTTACAGTCACAGGTACAAGTGACAGGTAATCCATTGTAGATAAAGTCAATGGATGAAGATCCCAAATATTCCTGTCCGAATATGACACATTCCTTACACCCAATTCTGGTACACGATCCGCCGACACACGACACTTCTATACTTGTACTGACCCCCATACAGTAGCTTGTACCATCACAACCACAAGTACAGTTGATCTGTACACCTTTATATGATGACATGAAGGTCGATCCACCATCGTAACGTCTTCCATTTACGATACATTGCCTACAGCTTGATGACAAACAACCGACCCCATCATTACAGGACACAATCACCTGACCTGCAGATCCAGCGCAAACGTAATTACCATTACATGCGCACTCGCACTGTAACTTGATACCTCCATATATTATTGGGAAGTTGCTTTCGCCGGCGTAATTACGACCAAATATATTGCATCCACCACAGCCAATTCTTTTACACACTCCTCCAACACAGGCAATCTCAATCAGTTCTGTTAAACTTCTACCTTGACAGTAATAGCTACCATCACAGGCACAGATACATTCCATTTGAATTCCATTGTAATCATAACGGAAAGTACTTCGTCCCGCTAATCGCCTCCCATTTACGTTACAGTACGTACATGTTCCGGGTAGACATCCAGTACCATCCTCTTCACATGAGACAATAACTTCCATCGAGCTTCCTACACATCTATACGAGCCTCCGCATCGACAGCCACAGCTAAGTTTCAAACCCTGATAGATAATCTCAAACTCACTGTCACCCTGGTAGCTTTCTCCGAAAATGTTGCAGGATGTGCAACCTACTTCTCTGCACTGACCCCCGACACAAGAAAGTCCAAAACCTCCGCTACCCTCGCAATAATAGGAACCATCACACCCGCAACGACATTCTAGTCTTATCCCTTTGTAGTATGTTCCAAATCGTGAGCCGCCTTCGAATACTTCACCTTTCACAGAGCACTTTCCGCAAGTATCGCTGAGACAGCGGCCATCCAGACAAGTAATAATTACTTCTCCCTTGGATCCATAACATACATAACTCCCGTCACAGGCGCACTGACAATTAAGCGGTAATCCGTTAAATACCATGTCAAATGAGGAATCACCTAGGTACCGTTGTCCGAAGATCCTGCAGGAACGACAGCCGCCATCGAAAACCTTTTTACCAAAGCAGTAGTAACCACCGTTACAAAAACATTGACAATCAAGTTCTATGTCAGATCGCTGGATTGTGAAGTTGGAGTTTCCCCTATATGTACGACCGTCCAATTCACAAGGGAAACAACTTAGTCCACCCGAACCTATACCAGACCCGGAAATAGAAAAATCAGACCTTTCAAAAAGCCACTCGGCAAAACAGATGTATGAACCGTCGCAGTTACAACGACAAGACATTATCATCCCGTTCATGGAGTACTCAAAATGGGTATTCCCGCGATACGTCTGTCCGCTGACCTCGCAGCTTCGACAAACATCGGGGGCGTTACATGTGTTAATCACAGTTTCACTTGGACACCGAGTTGATCCGTCACAACCACAAAAGCATTGATATTTCCAGCATTTCTGGTCCAATGTAAATCTGCTAAATGGCTCATAGATCGTTCCGTTCACATTACATTTCCGACAGGTGCTACAGCTGTCTATGGCTGATTCCCCGTAACACTTCCATTTCGAGTTACAGAAGCAATCGCATCTTCTGTAAAGTCGGCAACCAACCTGTAGTGAAAATTCTGTTCCTCCTCTGTATTCTGTGCCATTTATCTCGCAGGATCGACACTCCCCACACGTGTTGACAACCTGCTGGCAGTGAGTTGTTCCACACTTACATTCACAACCTCTGTACTGTGAGCAACCATCTTCGTAATCAAAGCTTTGCCCTGGTCTGAAATGAAAATTATGTTAAAATTTCAAACAAACTTTCCGATAGACTCAATCCTTCTTTGACAGAACCTTTTAAAAACAATTTTCATCGAGATAGCTTAACTTTTTAATGTGTTTTACGCCGTTTTCAATTATTTTCAGTTTTGTCAAGGTAGCCATTGCACCTATTCAACCATTCTTGGAGTTTCTTTGCCATGCCCTTTCCAAGCCACATCTGCATTATCTAAGCAAAGACGAAAGAACTTTCCGATAAAAAAGTGTCCATCAACTTCTTAAAATGTAGAGAATATAAACGTTAACTAGGAACCGCATTTACCAACCATTCTAGATTTAGATAGTAACACAATTTCTGATTGGCTAAACCAAATAGTTTCAAACCAAATAGTTTCACCAATCAGAGACTGTGTTACTTTTAGAAAATCGATGAGAATTAGACTATGAATGAAACTGAGAATGGTTGGTGAATACGGGTCCAAATATATGAAGGGTATCAAAGGCTCATAGAAATCGATTCAATCTTCGAACAGCAAAGCGCTAACAATCCTTTCAGTGTGGTGTAATGTTCCTGGTAAAAAACGGAGGAAGCGTGAGGTACTATAATAACTACTGAACTAAAATACCGTTCAAAAGGTGGCACTATGCTGTTGCCCAATGTCTGAAATACAGTTTGAAATAGACAAAATATACAGCTGTCAAATGACAGAAATACAGTTGAAATGGGCATAGATACATGGTTAGCAAATGACTGAAATATAGCTAAAATGGGCATAAATATATAGTCGCCAAATTGCTGAAATAGACTTGAAATGGGCCTAACTATAAAGTCGAAAAAGGACTGAAATATAATTAAAATGGGTGTAAATATACAATTACTAAAGGGCTGAAATAGAATTAAAGATGGCGTGAATACACAGTTGCCAAATGATTGAAACAGAGAAAATGGTCGTAGACATACAGACGCCGAAAGTCTAAAATGGGCGTAATTATATACAGTAGCTAAATGACCGAAATACAGTTAAAATGGGTGTAAATATACTGTCGTCATGTTGTTATAGTTATCCACATTGAAAGCTTGTATAGACGACCAATCGATGTGGCTACAATACTTGGTGTTTTGAAACCCTATAAAACGATACAGTATTTCCTCCACCATAATTGTGACCACACAATCCCGACTTTTTACGACCCTGAGGAAAAGGACTTTTGAAAACACTGTGGGAAAAGGAGGAAATGCTGGTAAATAGCATTTTCTCCTTTTCCAAAAATGTTTTCTACCCAATCAAGGACCGAAGTCATTGACCTTAAATTAATTTGTCGTCTGCAAATGCTTTCAATTTGGTCGAGTCCAATCCAAATTATCATTGTTTGTTAAAGGGTAAAGAATCATCTTCTGGGTTGTAAAAATATGCTGACCGTCAAAATCAAAGCGTTGAGAACGCTGATGTGGCATTTGTCAAGGAAGCCACTGTGTAGAATTAATAATTTGAAAACAGGAGGGCCATGATGGCCCTGGATCGCTCACCTGAGTCAATAGGCGAAATTCACTCCACGTGCGTAATTCAATTTCTGACCAATTGTCTGGTCAATTGAGCTTAAAATGTGGCCTCTGGAGCGTCCACAAGGAATTTCCTGAAGTTGACCTAGTGGCCTAATTTATCACCCGATGTGACCCAATTTAGAACTCGTCAAAACATTTATCAAGACAAACATTCTGAACAGTTTTCAAGTTAATTCAGCAATAAATGTGGCCTCTAGAGTGCCCACAAGGTATTTCTTAAATTTGACCAAGTGACCTAGTTCATGACCCCAGGTGACCCAATTCCAAACTCACCCAATATTTCATCAAGACAAACATTCTGACCAATTTTCAAGTCAATTGAGCAAAAAATATGGCCTCTAGAGTGCCCACAAAGTATTAGTTTAATTTAACCTTGAGACCTAGTTTATGACCCTAGGTGACCCAATTTTGAACTGACTGAACACGTTGTGCTCAGGTGGGCTAACAAACTTAGAACAGGTTCAGTACATACCAAATAACAAAGCTCTATGCTTCCAGTTTTAGAAAAGAAGAATTTTAAAGTTTTCCTTCTTTGTTCCTTTGTTCGAACTTGTGACCCCCGGGGCAGGGCCAGTTTTGACCCCAGCGGCATCATTGAACAAACTTAGTAGAGGTCCACTAGGAATTGCTACATACCAAATATCAAAGCTCCACACCTTCCAGTTTTAGGGAAGAAGAATTTTAAAGTTTTCCTTCTTTGTTCCTATGTTCGAAATTGTGACCCCTGGGGCGGGGCCAGTTTTGACCCCAGGGGCATCATATGAACAAAATTGGTAGAGGTCCACTAGGAGATGCTACATGCCAAATATCGAAGCTCTACGCCTTCTAATGTCAGAGAAGAAGATTTTCAAAGATTTTGCTATTTTTTTCCTTTCTGTTGCCATAGCAACCAGAGTTAAGGGTGGAATTCAATCTCTTGAACACCTTTGGTAGAGCTTCACCCAAGGAACATCCCTGCCAAATTTCACCAAGATTGGCCCAGCGGTTTAGGAGGAGAAGATGTTTAAAGGAATTGTGGACAGACGGACAGATGGACGCCGGACAATGACCGATCACAATACCTCACCTTAGCACTTCGTGCTCAGGTGAGCTAAAAAAAAAAAGAGAAATATTATTTAAATATTAACTTGAAAATCAACCTCCTAAGCAAATTAATACGTCTCTTTGGTTAAAGGGAGATTACTGGTGCCTAAGTTTGCGTTATTTGTGTATTGGTGGTCTCCCTTCGATCTTTCAAGAGTAGTCAGGAGTAACGTCCCTTGACGGAAGGATGCACGATGGGTAGAGAGAGAAGCCATGTAAATATATTGAATTCAATTAAGTTTATACCTGAATACTATGATTTTGAGATATCTTTGGCCGTCAGGACCTAATTCATAACATTACAATAAAGTTTTCTTCCTGTAAATATTCATGCACAATCAAATGAGTAGCGTGCAATCATGGGACGAACAAGCCCAGGGACGAACTGGTTTTGGAACGAACAACCCCGGAAGCAAAGCGGTCAGAAGACAAATTTTGTGCATATCATTGCGCCAATAGAAGGCTATGAAGAGGTGAAGCTATTTTTACTCAAAAAGAAGTATTTCCACGATCGACAGCCTTTTGCAGTTTATTTCAATACGCCATTTCCAATTATATATCTGAGTGCTATTGAAAAACTCATTTGTCTTGAAAAATTGAGTTTAATTGGGTTTACTTCCTTCGGTTTTGGACAAAATACCATACATGGTCTTCAAAATTCATTATTGAACATGTATTATTGATCTCATAGTGGCATTGTCTTCGACAAATGCCACAAAAAGGATTTTTAAACAAAGACATGCAGTTTAGCCTGGATCAGTAATCAAGTCGTTGGGTTTATGATCAAGAGGGTTCGGTAAACAACGGTGGTTTTTCGTGAGAGTGGCCCTGAACAATGCACTGCAGATTCCCTTTCTATGAGTTGCTTGAATTTAAGTCATATCTCGGTGACAGCTTATCTAAAAATGTCTTAGGTTTCACCAAAACTAGGCAACGGTTCTGAAGTGTCTTGCCCAAAGACATTCGCACGAAAGCAATCGCTTCGAGTGAAATCGGTTACGAGGCCTCCTGGTTTCGAATCCTACACTTTCACCACTAAACCACGCAGGATCCCCCTTTCTCTTCATGATGACACCCGGGAAACACATTGAAAGTGATTTTTTGATTGGTTGTATCGTTTAACGCCATTTCCAACATTATTTCAGTTTTATCGCAGTGGCCAGCGCATGCTTTCCTGGAGTGCTTTTTTCCAGGACTTCGCACGATATATATCCAAAGCCACTGGCTGCTTTCCAACATAATCACCGTCGAAACGGTGTAAAGCGGTGAGAAAGGAATGAATCCTATCGCAAAGACTATCATCAATCCTGGGAAGGAAATTGGTCCAGTAGGGATTCGAATCAGCGTCCATATTATCTTAAATCCTGTATGCTACCGACTGCGCTAGCGGAGCTCAGCTGAAGTATCTTTGAAAGCACTCTTTAACAGCAGTGAAACAGGGTACATATTTACCAAACATCTTAGTCTTATTCTCCAAGATTTCGTAAATTTTAAAGTAACACAACTTCTGATTGACTTAACCATTTGGTTTAGCCAATCAGATGATATGTTACTCTCTAGATCCTTAATTGGATCAAAGACTGTTCTTAAGAATGGTTGGTGAAAACGGAGCTACAGTAGGCTACCTACACAAAACGTCTATCTCCATGTACACAATCATTACACAGTCCATCGACAGGCTGGTCACTCCTCTCGCTACACGTGTAGGTGCCACGACGGCAGTCGAATGTCCCGTCACAGTCACATCTGCAGGACCGGTATCTTGTACAACCAACCTCGGCTGAAATAGGTTTATATGCCAATTAATTCTTTACCAAACGATGCCTTGCTTAACCCTATAAGATACGCCCATACAAAGAGAAAAAGACGTTGTTTAAGTTTGACAGTGTGTAGAATGGCGAAGCTGTATAAATATAGATAAAAGACCAATAAATATGGTGAAAGGGGTAGAAAAACACAAGGGATTTGTCCTCATTTAAAACCGGAAACACCAACAGCGATTGCTTTGAAGACCTCCAAAACATGAAATGCATTTTCAATCCCTCGTAATTTATGTAATTTTGCGGCCATCAAGGGCAAAATTTGGCGTGAAGATACAAGAATGATTATAGTTTCATAAGATAAGGATAAAATTGGTAAAATATTGGATGAAAACGAGTATGAATTTTTCCTTTAAGCGCCGAATAAACCAAAACTGACATTTTCAGTTTAGAATTTAGACCCAAATATGTGCAATTTCAATACTGCCTTTGTCAACAGTCTGTAAACAAAGCGAACAGGGAAGATAAAAGATTAGACTGGACGTTTTGATCTACACAGGCCGATAAGGCCATGATACAGTAGTGGCAGGCGCTTAAAGGATTAAATGCGAAGGATACCTTCTAAAAGCATCGTTGGAACAGAAAAAAATGCCGATTACCTGCATTTCTCCTTTACCCACATCGTTTTTTACCCTTCTAAAAACAAATCTCATCATTTGAGGCACATTTAATTTGTTGTCCGCAAATGCCTACCATATGAAAAAGTGATTTTTTTTTGTCGCCCGATAGAGTTAATACAGACTAAAAGCTGACAAGAAACTATCGAAATCTACATCTGCAAAGAGATACAAAGGATCTGACATAATTTGGCACTGTGAATAAAATTTTATTAAATAGTCTCAAAAATGTGAGAAAGCGAGCCTCTGGCAAAGCTTAATAATATTTTTATAGACGAGTTAAATAGAAAACCTCATCTCAAAAGCCAATAAATACCAGATCCTTTTTATGACATAACAATATCTCACAAATTATAGGTTAGAAAATGCCAAACCTTACACGCATACTCGGGAATTTCTAGGTAAAACCGGGATCATTTCTCTTAACGTAAATATGAAATGACGCTACATAATGAGGTCAAATATATAGTTAATTCACGTTTTTGAGGTCGTTAACATTCGCAGAGGCCTGAAAAATGGTTTAACGCCCGAGTGCGAAGCACGAGGGTGTTAAAGTATTTTGAGGGCCTCTGCGAATGTTAACGACCGAAAAAAAAACGTGAATTAATGCTATTATTGCATAAAGGAAAAGTCTTTTAGCTACGGAGCCCGATAGGTGTCATGCTCTACACATTTTTTATTTCGAAATAACGAAATGCTAAATCGTTAAAACGAAATACTATTTCGAGAAAACGAAATCCTAAATCGTTATAACGAAATACTATTTCGAGAAAACGAAATACTAAATCGTTAAAACGAAATGCTATTTCGAGAAAACGAAATGCTAATTCGAGAAAACGAAATACTAAATCGTTATAACGAAATGCTAATTCGATAAAACGAAATACTATTTCGAGAAAACGAAATGCTAAATCGTTTAAACGAAATGCTATTTCGAGAAAACGAAATACTAAATCGTTAAAACGAAATAGGTAGGCCTATGTTCGGAACACTTGTTTATCACCGTCTGCCATGGCCATGAGAGATGACATTCAGCATAGGGATGGTGAGATTAGTGACTACACAGCCTGTATGGTAAGAATTTATTAAATTGACAACAATTTTCTTTTAAACCTAGATCTACATTGTTATTAATTTTATGGCCTTGAATTGTTTTGCAGTCTGATCTTAATCGTGACTGGCTTGAATATCTGGGTACATCTGCAAACGGTAGCGGGATTATTCGGACCCGATCTTATACGGCCTCTGCTATTTTAGGGGTTGAAGTCTTAAACCATAGTATAAATTATATGCTTAATGTGCAGTCAAAGGTCAGACTGTAGAGATATCTTGCTGAATTTAGCCTGCACTGGCCGCACTGGACGTCGGTTGGTAGTGAAAGTACATGTATTACAAGAGTCTATATTACATGTACCATTATTTTATTAGATAAGGAACATGGAACAGAACATCTTGCTTCTTGTTTAGTACAGATTTCAGTCCTCGGAATGCAATGCTACATTTGACTGGTCACATCAGAATGTTTAACTTCCAAAATTTAGACAAGTGTCTTGTGTTTTTTCACTGTCGCTGCATGTGAACTTAGAACAGTCTCTTGCTTCTTTGCCTTGGAATAGTCTGCCCTGGAAATCCCTGAAGTTTCCAAAATGCATAGTGGTGCTATCAACCATATGTTGAGTTGGAATATAAGTTTCATTAGTAATTGATTATAGACTAATGGTATTCACCGAATTTGTGATTTTTGCCATTTCATAGATGAAACTACAAATCATTGACTAACTGATGTAATGATAAGACCATTGATCCAGTTTTTTATGTGTTATTTTATATATCAAAAGATGAAAAAGTCTTTATTGCTTATTACTGTTAACTAGTGAATGATTGTTAACTAGGTGTGAAATTACAATACACATGGAAAGTGTGCCATCAGTTTTTATTTGAAAGGTGAATGTTGATAGGTGTGAAATTATTGTGCACACATAAAGTGTACAATACTAGTATTTCACATTTATGCCCCCCCCCACCTGCATTGATAGATCAGGGGCATATAGTTTTTGTCCTGTCTGTCTATTTTTCTGTCTGTCTTTCTGTCTGCAAAAATATTTAAGATTGGCTGAAAATTTTGTATGGAAAATCATAGGGCTTTCATATTTCATATGTGTATTCCTTGTGATAAGGCCTTTCCTGTGGTACCAAAGTCAAGATCATTTGTCAAGGTCAAGTATCAAGGTAATAATTTCGCTAAAAACTTAACATTGGCCAATACTTTTGAACGGTAAATCATGGGGTTTTCATATTTCACGTGCGTATTTTAGGCTGTAAGACCTTTCCTGTTGTATGAAGTTGAAGGTCATCTGTCAAGGTCAAATATCAAGATCATAATTCTACAGAAAACTTTAACCATAGCTTCTGAATGGTAAAACATAAGACTTTCATATTTCACACATATGTTTTTACTTGGTAACACCTTCATATAGCATCAAGGTCAAGGTCATTTGACAAGGTAAATGTCTATTATCAAGCTTACATTTCCAAAAAGTGCCTTATAGAGGCATTTGTGTTTCACAAACAAAACTTGTTAGGCATGCTTTGCTAAGATACTATACATGTGGCTGTGTCTTTGTAGTTGCTGATTATTTATGCACACATGGTATGGAAAAATATTTACTGGTGATCTCACTACCAAATGACCATTTAACAAAGGATCTCTTGTGTTACCATTGCTGCAGTTGATCATGTATGAAGACATTGTGGAAAAAGCAAAAAAATGCCAACAAGATGAAAAAAAAGTTGAACAATATGTAAGAAGCATGCTTATTTATAACACATTTTGAATTATAGTAACTGACAAAAGACACTGAAGGAATTAATTACACGGACGTGATGTGATGATGTAGGTTACTGAAAACTTCATTTAAAAAATACATCAATAGAATTTAGTTGACAAAAAAGACATATATTTGAAAACATCAAGGAAAATGTGAGCTTGCTCATAAAGAGCTGTCTCTGTTTGCTTGGGTGTTCAGTATGTGGGCCATTCCATGCTAAAAATACAATTTTACCTCAATTTCTGAATTAAAATGGACAACCTTTGAATTCTATGATTGCTATTGCGGTAACTCAAAAGTAAATTTTTCATATGTTCTTTTTCAGTTACTGAAATCATGGAAGAATTCCTCCAGGAAAGGGGAGTACAAAAGGATGTAGTTAAAAGGATGAAAGATGATGGGGTAACTTAACAGTTTATTTACCATTCCATGCTCCATAATTCAAATTATTACTTGACTAAAAACATTTTTATGTAGACTGTTCAAAGAACTGTTATAAATTACTTTTATATTACAGCTAGCAGTGGCTGTTTTGATGACATATTAATTCTAAGATTTTTGTGTTTGTGGCAAGTTTAAGACTGAGGATTTACTGAGTTGCCCTTGATTAAGTGAGACATTTAAGTTAATGTCAACTACATGCTCACTTGAGCATAGCATGCTCAAAGAGGCTTATTGTGTTCTATACATGTTTTTCATCCATTCATCTATTCATAATTATGCCCCCCTTTGAAGAAGTGGGGGTATACTGCTTTGCACTTGTCGGTCGGTCGGTCGGTCTGTCTGTCTGTCGACCACATTTTTGTCCGGAGCATAACTCAAAAAAGTATTTCAGGTATCATCTTGAAACAACATAGGTGGATAGATCTCATTAAGGAGAAGTGCAGTGCACAAGAACCATAACTCAGCCCATCATATTTATGGAGTTATTGCCCTTTGTTGGTTTTCATACTTAATTTTTGTCCAGAGTATAACTCTAAAAGTATTTCAGGTATCATCTTGAAACCTCATAGGTGGATAGATCTCATTAAGGAGAAGTACCATAACTCTGCTTATCATATTTTTGGAGTTATTGCCCTTTGTTGATTTTCATACTTAATTTTTTTCCGGAGCATAACCCAAAAAGTATATCAGGTATCACCTTGAAACCTCATAGGTGGATTAATCTTATTAAGGAGAAGTGCAGTGCACAAGAACCATAAATCTGCCCATCATATTTTTGGAGTTATTGCCCTTTGTTGATTTGCATACTTAATTTTTTTCCGGAGCATAACTCAAAAAGTATTTCAGGTATCATCTTGAAACTACATAGGTGGATAGATCTCATTAAGGAGAAGTGCAGTGCACAAGAATTATAACTCTTCCCATCATATTTATGGAGTTATTGCCCTTTGTTGATTTTCATACTTAATTTTTTTCCGGAGCTTAACTCTTAAAGTATTTCAGGTATCATCATGAAACCTCATAGGTGGATAGATCTCATTAAGGAAAAGTGCAGTGCACAAGAACCATAACTCTGCCCATTATATTTTTGGAATTATTGCCCTTTGTTGATTTTCATACTTAATTTTTGTCCGGAGCATAACTCAAAAAGTATTTCAGGTATCACCTTGAAACCTCATAGGTGGATTTATCTGATTAAGGAGAAGTACAGTGCACAAGAACCATAACTCAGCCCATCATATTTTTGGAGTTATTGCCCTTTGTTGATTTTCATACATAATTTTTGTCCGGAGCATAACTTAAAAGGTTTTTCAGGTATCATCTTGAAACTTTATATGTGGATAGATCTTATTCAGGAGAAGTGCATTGCACAAGAACCATAACTCTGCCCATTATATTTTTGCAGTTATTGCCCTTTGTTGATTTTCGTACTTAATTTTTTTCCGGAGCATAACTCAAAAAGTATGTGAGGTAAAATCATGAAACTTTAAAAGTTGATAGTTCACATAAATGGGAAGTGCAGTGCCCAAGAATTGTTAATTTATCATTAATAATTTTTGAGTAATTACCCATTGTTCGTTTTTACACTTTGAACTTAACAGTTTATAATCACGTTATATTTAGAATTGGATGCCATTAGGTGGGCATACATGTTTTACAAACATCTCTTGTTTGTTTAAATATTTCCACCTAAATTACTTGATCAATTTCAATTAAACTCTGAGGATCATAGTCAGACAATGATTGGAATATCTTAGGGCAAAGTACTTTTTCCAAGCCTATGTAAGACAACCCAGGAATCATGAATAAAATGAATGTTTGCCATTATTATAATTGAAGTACTGTTGAAAATGTCTTGAAATGCTGAAAAGCAAGCTGCATTTGTGAAACAATAATGCCTTTATAACAGCCATTTTTAGCTCCACTGCCCAAAGGCCAGCGAGCTTACGGCATTGCCTTAGGGCCGTTGCTTGTCCGTTCATGCGTGCATGCATTAACTTTATTTCAATCATCTTCTCTTCTGAAACTACCCATCAGACTTTAGCAAAACTTTACAGAAATAATTTTGACATGGCCTTCTTCACAGACTCTGAAAGAATTTGATTCCTATCAAAACTTAAAAATGTTGAAAATCTTCATGTCTGAAACGAAAGGCCAAGGTTTACCAAATTTGGCATGTAGCTTCATCTAACGGATCTCTACAAAAACTTGTCAAATTATAGCCCTGGGGTCAAAAGTTTTACATAGGTTTATACAGCTACAGATAGTAAAGAAAACAATGTGAGAAAAGTTGGAATTGCTTGGCAAAGAGCAATTTCACATTTTCCCACAGTCTGTTCCAAACCGGTCTCTGTCCAATGTGTTAAAACAAGTATATATCAGGGAAAGGGTGAAGTTAAAGCTGTAGAAAATTTATTTCCAGAAGGTAAAACGTTTTGCTATTTAGTAGTCTTGACCCTTTACCACATAGTGCCAACATTTAACAACCCTGGCCCTGGGTAAGAATCCTTTCAAAAACAGTGTGGGAAAAGGAGAAAATGCTGGTAACCAGCATTTTCTCTTTTTCCCTCCATGTTTTCTACTCTATCAAAGAAATATTCCCCCATTTCAGCCCCAATGAAATTGTCAACTGCAAATGCTCTCAATTTGGTCAAGGCTAAACGTTTGTCGTCTTGTAAAGAGTTAACACAGTCATTTGTACAAAATAAGTTAAAGCCTAAAGACTTTATTGATTCATGGAAGTCATTAAGCTCTTGTCATACTCTTCATTCATTTCAGATAGATGAACATGTTATAGCTGTAATGACTGTTGAGCAGTTATCAGACTACCTGCCGAGATACGGAGACTGTCTTGCTGCTATTGCATTTTGCAAACAAAACATTGTATCCAGCCAACAGAAAGTCAAAGGTCCATGTAGTTCACTAAGGGAAAGACTCATATTGAAATTACAAGGAAAGAGAATTGGACAAGAGCATTCAAGACGTTCAGCTCCTCAGAAAGGGAACATGAATGCCAAGAAATCTTCAAAAAAAATTGAAATTGGATGGTTACATCAGTACGGCCCTAATGATATCAAACAGGTCAGATCATCTAGTGGTGGAGGGACTAGACATGTCCAAGTGGATCTAGATTGTCCTATTTCTCATGTGTTAGATGTAGCTAAAGACTTGTTTTTTCCAAATGGTCTTTCTAAGAAAGGATCTGTTGAGAACTTTCATTTCAGTATTACTGACCAAATACAGGAAATCATCCCAAATGAAAAAACTGTTGGAGAATACATTGAATCCACAAAGCATAAAACAGTGAGAATGTACATTCTGTCATCACGCCAAGAAAAACTCAACAAACCGCAAGAAAAATCTGAAGTAGATAACCCACCACGCAGCACTGAAATATTCGATACGAATCATCAGCAGCCTACCTTACTTGAATCTGAACCATTTGAGCCTGTAAGCTCTTTAAATAGTCAGGAAGATGCATTATGTTCTGAGATATTAGACACCAATGTTTTCTCTAACAATGACTTAGAACCTCATTCTTTTCCATCAGCTGATCATGATATGTCAACCCAGAATGAAGTTTTGTATTCTCACAGCGAAGAAGAAGTTGCTCTGCTTGACTTACCTAATTCGACAGAATTCCACTTGAATGAAACATTTGTCATAAGAATTCACAGATCTAATATTTTGAATGAAATGATACAAGTTTTCAAAGATCACATCATACTAACCAGAAGCCTACAGTTTATTTTTGTGGATGAGCTAGGGCGCGATGCAAAGGGTGTAAGCAGGGATGTTTATGCAGGATTCTGGGAGACATTTCTTCTGAAATTTACAGATGGAGAAGACTTTAGAATTCCTGTTTTAAGCAACAATTTGGGAGACACTGAATGGGAGTCTATTGGAAGAATCCTATTGAAAGGATATGAAGACCACAAATACTTTCCGGTCACGGTAGCACCAGCTTTCTCTGTAGCTCTTTGCCATGGGGAAACGGCTGTGAGCACAGATATTTTGAAAAAATCATTTATGTCTTATCTGTCTGTAACAGATCGGGAAATAATTGAATCCTCCTTGCACAGGGAAACTGAAGATAATGATGACCTACTGGAGTTTCTTGACCGATTTGAATGTCACTCAATACCTACACAGGAGAACCTTATGCTGCTTAACCTCCAAATTGCTCATAGAGTTATCATTCAAGAACCCAAATATGTGCTTGATTCACTTCAGAGAGTAGGAAAGCACTTTTGGAGCAAAGAGTTTCCTACAGTTGACAGTATTCTTGTGATGTATGAAAAATTAGAGCCCACAGTTCAAAAGGTCTTGGCTCTTTTTAAAGCAAATCCATTAACCAAAGAACAGAATGACGCATTCAAATACCTCCAGAAATTTGTTCGTGGAAGAAATAAGACCCAGTTGAGGTACCTATTGCGTTTTTTAACTGGATCAGATATGCTTTGTGTTGAAGCGATTGAAATTATATTTGTTGTAAGACATGGTGTGGGAAGAGTTCCAACAGCACACACATGTGGACCAGTTCTGGAATTACCTTCCACATACATAAATTTCCCTGACTTCAGAAATGAGTGGGAAAGCATTCTTCAGGGTAAAGAAAACATGCATATGACATTGGCTTAAGTAGTTTTTTTCAAACCATTTTTTCCTGTTATGCAGCAGAAGACCATTGAATGTGTTTAATTTTTAACCCTTTACTAAACGATGAAATTTTAGACTGGTCCAAATGAAAGCACTCGCAGATGACAAAATAAATGTAACTCAGAAATTGAAATTTGTTTCCAGCAGGGTAAAAGACATTGTGGGAAAGGCAGAAAATGCTGGTCACCAGCATTTTCTCCTTTTCCCTCAATGTTTTCAAAATACTTCTATCTCAGCGTCGTAAAAACCAGGGATTGTTTGGTAAAGGGTTAATTGAAGGTGAAGTTACTCATAAGTAATTGCACCGTTAATGCTTTAACAAAATTTCTTATGTATAAGCAATTACCACTTACAAGATTTAGAGGTGGTCTATTGGTTATTGCACTAATATGGGTTTATATTGTGTTGAACCATTTTTTTGGTAGAGTTGCCTAAGCTTTCGAGGGCAACTTTGCCAAAAGAACAAGTTCAGCACCATATATTCCCATACAAGTGCAATAACCTTTTTGTTATATACTTTGATACTGTTTACATAATTTCCTGTGATTTAACAGTATTGTTGTGAAAATCTTTGGTTTATCTTTATAAAAAAAGTCTTATTCATTCAAAAAGTAATGAGATATCTGTTTTGTCACCATACCATGTTTTGGCAGAAATTTTAATTTCGACTTTGATGATGTCAATTTTGCTAAAGGTATGTAAACAAACAAGATGGCGACCAGGGATCCTTTTTCATATTAACCCTTTACCAAACAATCCCTGGTTTTTACGACCCTGTGAAAGAAGCCTTTTTAAAACATTGTGGGAAATGAGAAAATGCTCTTAACCAGCATTTTCTCCTTTTCCCACAATGTTTTATATCCTGCTGGAAACAAATTTAATTTTTGGCTTGCGTTTATTTCAATTTGGACCAGTCTAAAATTTTGTTGTTTGGTAAAGAGTTAGATATTTCATCGTCAATAAACATGTTTGATAGCCAAATTTTTCATAACTCTGTGAAGACTGTTAGTCGGGAAGCAAATAATCTGCTTCTTTTTCATGTTTTGATTAAGTAACTGTAAGTACTATGCATTGAAAATTTCGTAAAATGTGTTGTCTAATGATGAAATTTATGATAGTGGCGGGCATTCATATTTTGATTTTTAGAGAAATGGCGAGTTTTAAGATAGTTCTGTACTTAGCTACTCACTTGCAAAAATCTCTAATGTATGTAACATCAAAGTATGCAATATGGGGACAGTATCAAAGTATATAATCAAGTACAAAATTGTACCTGTTAGGTTGAAATATATACACTTACATAAACTATTAGTGATTATTATCGACTAGATCAAGATCTTTTGTAATGGAAAGATACCATTTTGAAAAGAGGTGAAATTGCTCATCTTGTTTAATTTTTAGCTCACCCTAGCACAAAGTGCTCAAATTGAGCTATTGTGATCATCCAACTTGTATGGTGTCCATTGTTCCTTTTCTGTTTTCCTGGGTATGTCAAGTGAGCTACCCAGGGCGAAATTGCTTGTGTCAGAACCAATAAGACAATTGCTTCTTTACCAAATGACAAACTTTTGGCTGAAAGCGTAATACAGACTACAAAATGAACGTGACTCAACCCCTAACTTTGTGTTAGGAAGGGTATAAAACATTGTGGCAAAAGGAAATAATGCTGGTTACCGGCATTTTTTCCTTTTCACACATTGTTTTCCAAATTTTTTTTTTTAAGTTTGTGATTGTTGAGTAAAGAGTTAACCCTTTACCACACAATGCAGTCTTCAACAACCTTGGAAAAGTAAGCAGCATTTACTCCTTTACCTACAATGTTTTCTTTCCTATCAAAGAAAAATTGTTAAGATCTTTTTATTATTGACAGCTTGAAGATTCTTTAAATTAGCAAAATTGAATGACAGGGTCCAGAAAGTATGTTTGCCCCTGTGGTAAGAGCTCCTATCCAGTAATTATATAAAAACTTGAGGAAACAGCCAGTAGGGCAATTTAGGTCCTTGATGGTCTCTTGTTTTGATAAGAAAAAAAACGTTCCATTCCTTCAAGTGGTTTTAACTTATGTTGAGATTCTCTTAGTGTCATATGATTAATCTTTATCCATTGCTCAACTCATTATCAAACGACAGCATTTGTCCAAATTGAAAGCAATTGCAGACGACAAAATAAAAGTGACTGAAAATTTGAAATTTGTTTTGTGGAGGGTAGAAAACATAGTGGGAAAAGGAGAAAATGCTGGTTACCAGCATTTTCTCCTTATTCCACAATGTTTTCTTAAGGCATTATTCCACAATGTTTTCTGTAGGTTTCTTTCTCAGGGTTGTCAAAAGTAGAGATTGTGTGGTAATGGGTTAAGGAAAGAGATCAATTGTTTTTTTCTTTAGTGTTTGCATATTGTGTCTTTTTTACAAAGATAAAATGCCAAAGTTTATTTTATATAACCATCTGTTGTGTGTTCTGTGTAATAGTAGATACAATGGTTTTAGAACATTCAGTAAAATTAATGCTTTAGATACATTGGACTGAAATTGGTACAGAAAAGCAAAATCCGTAAGCAAGCTATTGTATTTAATATTTTTATAGCATGTTTACTTTGGTTTAACTCTATACCAGATGAAAAATATTGATCTCATCCATAGTGAAAGCATTTGCAGACAACAAAATGAGTTTTGTGGTGTCTGTGGTCGTGAGGTAGAGCGTCGGCCTCGTAACCAAAAGGTCCTGAGTTCGATTCCCGGGAGCGGGTGTCAACTTTGGGATTTTTCATTGGCTCACACTTTCGGCGCGAGTACTGGTGTAGTTCCCAGGAAGCAGAATCGAGAGAGATAGAGAATAATAGGTTAGTGTCTGAAATGGGTCAAGTTTTTCGGGCAAGGCGTAGGAATTTATTAGGTGAGCCGCAGGCGAACCTAATAAATTCCGAAGCCGAGCCCGAAAAACTTGACCCATTTCAGACACGAACCTATTATTCTATTTATCCTGTTACAAAGCGAGAAAGAGAAGAAGAGAGGGGAAAAAAAACGGGAAAAAAAAGAATTTTGAATTTCGCGGTTGATCAAAGTTGGAGGGAGTTTTAATATGCACGAAAACTCTTCCGCTGATAAAGGTTACAAAAATAGTCCTTGATATTTTCTTACGATTTCTTTAGATCTGATTTTCATCAGGAAATTTCAATTTTACAAATTATTTTCTTAGACTAAACTTATACACGCTACCTTATTTTCTAGAACAACAACTGTTCAGTTTCGCCCTCGCTTCGATTTACACATTTGTGTAAACTAGGCCTACTAGATCTACGTGTTGACCTTGCCGTATGTAAACAGTGTTTTCGCCTGTGTGCTAAACTATCAGAATTCGTGTGAAATACTTGTCGACGGAAGGAGGAAGGCAACTGAATCAACATAGAGTCAACACATTTTCTACTGTATAATTCAACGGATCAGGCCTAGGATAACGTAAACCGTAAGTTTATTTCAAAGCTTAATCAAATCTTGACAATTCTATCAATAGTGAATTTCTCAAGCAACAGTTAGCCTACAAACCATGTGTGTAATTACATAAATAGTCTGTCATGAATACAGTTGTCTACATACATGTCTCCTGCATGAATACCAAGCTCAAGTTCAAAATTTTACATTAGGAATCATGGTTTAGTTTCTATTGGTGTAGCTCGTTAATAGTTTAATTGTTTGGAAAAAAGAGCAATTTTGCAAACTGTATTTTTTAAGATCACAATTTCATAGAACCAAATTGAAAATATTAACTGATGACAAATGTTACCTTAAACATGAAATTTGTTAAAAGAAGATTCTTCTTTTCCCACAATGTTTTCAAAAGCTTTCTGTGTCAGGGGTCGTTAAAACTTTTGATTGTTTGGTAATGGGTTAATTCACTAAACTTCACTTGAATTAGATAATGTGTTTAGATAAGGTTTGTAAAGGATTTCCTTCTCTGGGGCGATTAAAATTTGGATTTTTTTTTTGTATTAACTTCAATTGTCAATAAGTTATACAAACACAACTTGAAAATATTGGTATACTAAATTCAACTGGAACAGGTCATGGAGGTTATAACGGCCCACTTCCAAAATGGCCTTGTACCAAAATGGCCCCCTTTTCTCTCTAACTGTTGAAAAAATATTACTTGCCCACAGCCTTTTAGATAACAAAATGGCCACATTAGTTTTTCTATACTTTATAGTAACATATTCGAAATGCACCAACCTTCATGAGAAAAGAAAGTAAAGGGTGAGGAGCTCTTATCACATTTAACAGCGGTGAAGAATGCTGAACACAAGTATTGGGGAAATCGAAAGCTCTTGAAATTAAATTCACTTTTCAAAAATAAGTAAGAATTTGAAAGTTATTAAATATAAATTATGCTGATGATAAAATTGATTTAAATAACAGTAGACCTTTTCGGTGCCCATGACAGTGGGCTGTTATGGACCAGGCTGTTTTGAAAGTGGGCCATTTTGACCCTCTCCAAGCTGGAACTGGTCATTACAGTTATTCACTAAATGACAAATTAACTCATTTGTGAAATGCCAAATTTGTATGAATTTGAATATTTGAAAACAATAAAACTCTGTTCTAGAATTCTGAATCGGTCTAAAATATGAAAATTGATATTTAAGTTGTATGCTCAAAACCCTTGTATTTTAAAAGTAAAATACCTGGGAAACCAGGAGATCTGAGGTCAAGTCTCAGCGGGGGTCTGAGCTATTTTTACTGCTGGAGTATCAGTTTTCTGATGCATATTGATTCAGATAATAATGTAAAAGGAAGAGTAAAACCAGTTACCTGCCAATTGAAATTAATAGGCAGTTGTGCAGACCTAACAAATACAACTTTTTCACAGGATTTACAACATTTGTGGCTTAGAGAACTTGTCAAAGCCTACCATAGTTACACATAATTTCTTATATTCATTTTGACTATTCATGTAATGTTCTGAAGGACTTTTTTAGGTGTAACATTTGAAAAACCTACCTAAAGTTATACCAAACATAGGGCAATTGTTGAGCCATAAAAAATTTATAAACAAGCTTCTTACTATGGCTGCCTAAGACACCCTTTTCATACAGTTGGTTGATCTCATCGTTTGTAAGAGGACATGCTCTGTTGGGTTTATTTTCTTTCCTTTGTTTCTTCAGAGATTTTAGTTTGGCTAACAAGATATCCTTGCTTATTTGAAATTCTTGTGTTGAGCTAAATATTCATGATTGGATGAGGGTATTTTTTGCTTTTTGATCCTTTACCACACAATCCCGAGTTTTAACGACCTCAAGAAAAAAGCCTTCTGAAAATATTGTGGGAAAAGAAGAAAATGGCGAATAACAGTATTTCTCTTTTTTCCACAATGTCTTCTACCTTTTCAAAAACAAATCTTATCACTTGAGCCATGTTTAGTTTTTCCTCTATAAATGCTCTTATTATCGACAAGTCAAAAATTGTGTCGTGTCTTACAGGCCAAAGGATAAGCTTAAGCTTTCTGCATAAGTTTGACACAATAATTTCAGTGTCGATGGTTCACTCATGCCCGACAGTTTTCCTCACGGACGTAACGAAGTTTGCTAGATATTGATCTCAGCTTTTCCAGCTCTAGTTTTGACATTTCACGTTGTTCATTCTTGGATTTTAAAAAAATTCTCAACTTCTTTTAGTCAGGTTCATGTACACCAAGGAAGGAAGAAGGGATGTAGAGTGTTGGTAATCATGTACCAAACTATGTGTGTTTTGTGCGCTAGGGAGTCAATTTCATATTGATTTTTTTTTTTAATTTTCTGCATTTTCAATTTTCTGATATAAAACCGTCGAGAAAAGGAAAGGAAATACTAGGTCAAAAGTAGTTCCGGCTGTTATGCAAATGAGCAAGGTCACAAAGCAAGTGACCGTGAAACACAAAGTTTTCACGGCACCCCTTTTCACGGTCGATATTTCACCATGTAACAGGATAAATTAGTATAAGTTGTTAGAACTTGTTTCTCAATCGATGTAAAATAAATATGTTTAAACTAACAGTTTCTCCTTTTACTACAGTAGTTTTGAAAGATTTCTACATCAGAGCCGTTAAGACCAGGGTTTGTCTTGTAAAGGGTTAAGCCATTGCGACACAATGACAACTTTTGACAGCCCTGAGAAAGAAGCCTTTTGAAAACATTGTGGGAAAAGGAAAAAATGCTGGTAACAAGCATTTTCTCCTTTTTCCACAATGTTTTCTATCCTTCCCAAATCAAAATTTGATTCTTCAGTCACATTTATTTTGTTGTCTGCAAACGTTTTCAATTTGGACTAGTTTATAAATTTGTCGTTTTGTAAAGGGTTAAGATGTCAAAACAATAATAACATGGAACTCCATTCAGAAAGGCTCCATGCCTCTCACACTCACCATTGGATAGTTGACATTTTTTTAACTGATATTAACAACAGTTTCTTTTAAAATAAAACCAAAAATACCATCAATTTAGCGTGGTTTTATGCCTGATTAGCAAAAGATGGTATGAATATCTTTTAATTTGTGTGTGTTTTATAGCACATTTGATTCTTAATAGCAAATTATGTTCATCCACATTGTGTTTGCATTTCATAATACCATAATACTTTGTTTAGAAATGTGAGATTTGATCTTGTTTTTATCTTCTCCTAAATAAGAGGTTTTATGTAGGCAAAGAAAAGGCCTTTTGAAAGATGATTTGCTTCCTTATTGAAAACACTTTTTTTTTTATTTTAGATTAGATAATCTTGATACCTAAACATGTATGTACATTTCAAAATTGTTTTAACCCTTTCCCTAATATATATACGCAGTTTAACAAAATGAGAGGACACAGGGTTGGAAAACATCGTGAAAAGGGTGAAATTTCTCGTAATGAGCAATTTAACCTCTACCCACAATGTTTTGTACGGTATTGGTAATTCAAACTCCAATTTAAACTAGTCTTGATTTGTTGTCTGGAATTTGGGACTGTTTCAAAATAGTTTTTAACTTTTTTAACAAACGACAAATTTTAGACTTGACCAAAATTGAAATCATTTTGCAGACGACAAAATAAACATGACTCAAAAATAGAAACTTGACTTTTGAAAAGTATAAAACATCGTGGGAAAAGGAGAAAATGCTGGTTACCAGCACTTTCTCGTTGTCCCACAATGTTTTCAGAAGGCTGCTTCCTCTGGGTCGTAAAAACCAGGCATTGTTTGGTTAAGAGAAAGGCTTAAGCTTATACTTTTAGCTCGTCTGAGCACAACGTGTTCAAGGGGAGCTCTTAGGATCACTCTCTGTCCGCCGGTCGTCCGTCGTGCGACGTCAACAATTACTTAAAACATCTTTTGCTCTGACACCAGTGGGTCAGTTTTAATCAAATTCTTTTGAAAGATGGAAAATATTGTGATAAGAAGATAAAGTGCTTTTTACAAGCATTTCTTCTTTTACCAGAATGTTGTCTTAAGTTATCTATATCAGTGCCCGAAAGGCCAGGTTTGCCTTGTAAAAGGTTAAGATATCTAAATATAGAATGATCATTAACTCTCTACCAAACGACAGAATTTTAGACTGGTCCGAATTGAAAGCATTTGCAGACAACAAAATAAATGTAACTCAAAAATTGAAATTTGTTTCCATCTGGTTATCAGTACTTTCTCCTTTTCCCACAATGTTTTCAAAAGGCTTCTTCCCCAGGGTCGTTAAAAGTAGGGATTGTGTGGTAAAGAGTTAAAACAATAACAACACGGAATTTCAATCAGAAAGGCTCCATACCTCCCACACCCAGCATTGGATAATTGACATTTATTTTTACAGATATTAACAGACAGATTTTGTCGAGCCTGCTCCTGAGTGTCAAGGTTTTATTAACTTTCTGTTATCGGTGTTCTTGTAACTATAAAATAACCTGCCCCACAGCTCTAGAGCCATATATAGAAATGATCTTAGGTGAGCGATTCAAGGTTATCATTGTCCTCTTGTTTCCAAGATACTTTTTAATTGCTTTATTTTGTATACTTATAGTTTTAATATTCATTTCATAGAAAAGTAAACATTTTTTTTCCTGATTTTTTTTTTTAAATCAGAAATGCCACAGTTATGGCATAGTTAGTAATGATTTCATTTTATTAAAAAAGAATTAAAAAAGAAAGATCTAGTTAGTTCTATTATTTATAAAATCAAACGTAGCAGACAGACCTCAGGACGACTTACACTGATCATCGTTTGTCCATTGCAGACTTCTGGACAAAAGTCTTGTCCGGTCTTCAAACATTACGATCATTTTTGTTTGTAGTCGCACACTCAGAACGTTGTATCTTTTGAAAGAAGACATTATAGCGGATTCAATGGCGTATCGCCCAGTGTTCGCGCAGACGCTAGTGGTTTGGGGTTAATGTTGATCAGCGGCACAGCCATCGGCAATGTAACCTGACTGTCTTGAGACGTCGGCATACGGTTCTGGCACAAATACGAGGTCGATTACGACCAGGCGCGTCCCGTGCTATGTCATTTTGAGCGGCAAAACGATTACGTAAATGAGAAAGGTAGATGTGCCTATCCTGACGTAACATTGTAACATGCGGATGGCCAGTACGTGGGAGATTCGTAACAATGCCATGAGTTACAAATTTCCTGTTAACGCCGAACGATTTTCTCGCTAACCCCGAATCGACAGGCTATTGGCCCAGCCTCAAGTTTGCCAAAAAGGGGCGCACGCTGCTCATTTGTAAACTTCATTTGTCAGTAAAACTTAATGTTTTTTTATTAAAAATATTGCGATGGCCTTCGCTTGGCTTACAATACTGTATACATGATAGATTACGTGAAAAACGTAGCGGGTAGTGCATCTCCATTGTTAGCTCGCAGACGACAATCAAAATTCACAAAGCGGCTTGAAATACAGGCGATATAAAGTAGGCCAAATTTCAAGGACGTAGCTTCACGGGTTTTAATATCATTATGGAAACCCCGACTGGACAATACTTTTGTACTTAGCCATCTTGGCCCACTTGTTTTAAGCCTGTATCGTTTGGTCAGGGGCAATTTGCTTTACCCTTTGTTTATCCGTCTGTGTCTAAAACTTAACACGCATGTAACTTCAAAGTTCTGAAGTTACAATACACATACTTGATATGATATGCAGGTCGGTAACACGATCATACATCACATGATGGACCTTTCAAATAATGGGGAATGGAACTTTACAACAATTTTTCTACAATGTATTTCGTCGAGAAAGAAAGAGAACTGGGACTGCGGCATCTGTGTAGTCCAAATCATCGTAAGTAAATACCCCCGTGCAAACGTAATTTGAAGGGTCTTTCACTTGCAAGAATTAACCCGATCTGTAGACACAAAAGTGATCTGAACCCACAACGTTTATGGGTCATTTATCATTTTCTAGTGACCCAAGACTGCAAATACCAAAGTAACATCTAATGATTTTTCTGGTATTGAGTATTTTAATTGGTAAAGAACCTTTTCGATCATTTACTTGAAGAAAAAAGATATAGTGCCATTACATAAACAGTTTCAATAACACATAAAGTCCCTAATACTAGTAATTACGGAATCCTAAAGGGGTCACCAAAAACCTCAAATATCCGCACATTTCAGGTTTTACGATTTTGTCAAAACCTCGCACGTCACTCAACTTTAATACATGTAAATGAATAAATATTAAGAGGTAAGATCTCGCCCCTTTTACCCCTCAAGAATTTAAAAAACATCGCATGTATTTAATTTGAGTGACGTAAGGTTTTGACAAAATCGTAAAAATTGCATGTACAGACATGCGAGGGTCTGGGTGGCCCCTTAGGGTTCTGTATATAATATTCTAAACTAAGCTTCAAATGAAAAATGATTGCAAGTTTCATAGAAAAATGTCCTTCATAGATAAGTGCGTTTAACCCAACCCGAAACAACAAAGTAAAATGCATGGATGCTCTTCTAAAAATGATTCTGTTAACCATGTTTTATCGTTTTCCACTGAGTGCAGAATAAGTACCAAAATAGTCAGTCTACAATATGTTGAATCAATCCTCTGAGTTCCAGATATAAATCAATCTTTTCATATGCGTCTCCTCCAAAGTTTAGACCATGCTGAACCATAAGATCTATACATGTATTGTAAATATCTTCGTCACAGGAATAGCCGTTTCGTTGAAGTGCATTTTCACTACAAATCTGCACTTCATCTTCATTCACAGCGTAAATATAGTTTTGAACGGAATAAAGTTCCGGAATCGAAAACATGATGTCTGGTCGACCATGTGGTACGTTCTGGTTTGTTGATGAGCGAATGATATGAGAATTCCAAACTTCAACAGTACTGTCTAGCTCGTCCTTAAAAAGAAAAAGAAGAGCAAATGAGACAAAATATAGCATCGTAGAATTGTGATTCTACGCTAAGGGGTCTCTTTATCGAGAATTTTGCAGTAGTAAAGATAAAGTAGCAGTATCTTCAGGAGATACATATCCATAAACGTGTCACTTAAGTTCTAAGAAACTGCAACAAACACCTCCGACAAGACAGCTATCTTTAGTAAATATTTAACAGCATGATACAACCGACTTAACCAGATGAACTTGTGTGGTCCTGTGCCATGAAGATACATATCCACATAAAGTTTGTTAGATGACGAAAAACATTAATGGCCCGGATGCACTTGTTTTACTAAATTCAGAAATTCAAGGTGACATAGTGCCAACCGGTTTCGCTTATATATACACACACATGATATTGAGATACCAGATGAACGGGTGCACGTAGTCAAGCAGATTAATGAAAAAGCATTCACTTAGTGATGTAAGCACCAAATTTTGCATGATTATTGATATGGTTATATTAAAGTTCTTAAAAGACAAGACTCGTTAGCCACACAAAAACGGAAAATGGCCAGCATTTGTCAAGATGATCTATACAGACAAAAGTTGATCCAAACAGCTATTTTGCGTCATTCAGAACCAGAAAAGACAATTAGGTGTTTGGTATGCTATAAATAATAGATTCACAAACAGGACGTCATTCAGTACTTTCAGCGCTTTGATTTCATGAAAACAGCGGGTTTTAAAAAGATGGACATATAAACTACCAGCTTCTGTCTGTCTGTCTGTTCTAAGGAGACAATATGCAATAAAATACATGTAATAGCAAAAATGTGTGAATGTGTATTTATACCTGAATGGTTGACAGGAAACAGAAAAGCACAAGATTTTTATCCAGGAAACTTCCTTCAAAGTAACCATCAGCTTTTAGTTGGTCAAAACAAGCAAGCCAAAATTCTACGCATTCTCGCCTTAAAATTCCCCACCAACTTTCGATTCTTTGGTTGCTTGTACTTCGGCCATACATAAAGCTGCGATTTCCTCTAAAAACGTCGTCACCATTACGCCGAAGAAACCTTTGAAATTCACATACGTTTATATTCTCAGTGCCCCTGTCTCCTCTCAAAATCAAGGGGCAACCAGAATACCTCTTGACAGCTTCAACGTAATATCCTCCAATAACTCTTGGATCGCTACTGGTAACAAAACCATTGAGCCAAATGATCTTTCGGGAATATCCATCGATGCAGCCGTTAATGCAAATACCATATGGCCGTAGCTTGTCATATGAATCCAAGTGCCAAATATAGTTCGGTCCTTTAGCGTGATACTGACGTCGGCGAAGACTGTGTCTTTGGCGAAGTTCGGTTCCTTCTGGATCCAGCAACCGAAGCAGGAGCCTAACATCTTCTTTCCTAGGATTCAACCCATGACATTTAAGTTTTTGATACATCCACCTATATCCATGTAACGAGCCGGATCCTCTCTGCTCATGTATGATAAAGTCAACGACGCGCATTATGTCCGTTTCTCCTTTGCGCCGATAAAGTGAATTTTTCTCCAAAATTCGCTTTAGCTGTCTAAGCGATAATCTGATACCGTGAGTGTTAAATAATATATACACGATGTCCTTGTATCTAAGCCCAAGATTAAAATAATGTCCGATAAGTGCTTCCCGTAAATCCATCGTTTCCATCAGAGGTTTCTAAATCATTTCCTCGACCATGCATTTCGTTTTAACGATTTAGCAATTCGTTTTCTCGAAATAGCATTTCGTTTTAACGATTTAGCATTTCGTTTTCTCGAAATAGCATTTCGTTTTATCGAATTAGTATTTCGTTATAACGATTTAGTATTTCGTTTTCTCGAAATAGTATTTCGTTTTAACGATTTAGCATTTCGTTTTCTCGAAATAGCATTTCGTTTTAACGATTTAGTATTTCGTTTTCTCGAAATAGTATTTCGTTTTAACGATTTAGCATTTCGTTTTCTCGAAATAGCATTTCGTTTTAACGATTTAGTATTTCGTTTTCTCGAAATAGCATTTCGTTTAAACGATTTAGCATTTCGTTTTCTCGAAATAGTATTTCGTTTTATCGAATTAGCATTTCGTTATAACGATTTAGTATTTCGTTTTCTCGAATTAGCATTTCGTTTTCTCGAAATAGCATTTCGTTTTAACGATTTAGTATTTCGTTTTCTCGAAATAGTATTTCGTTATAACGATTTAGGATTTCGTTTTCTCGAAATAGTATTTCGTTTTAACGATTTAGCATTTCGTTATTTCGAAATAAAAAATGTGTAGAGCATGACACCTACCGGGCTCCGTATTTAGCAATAATTTGCAACAATAGCAAAAATATTTCCATAGAAATGCAAATAAGCGAACTTCAAATGTACTGGACATAAATGGGTAAAAACCGGAAGTCGGCGAAAAAGTTTTTGTTACGAACGTTGAAGGGCCGTTAATCCTACATGTCAGTTTTGATTCTCTCGGTGTAAATTCACTTCGAATGATTTTTAGAAGGTGATGACGTCATCATCACCTTCTTATGCCAACCGACAGACTTTTCCCCCAAGATGACGTATTACACCTCAGCTTCAAGAAAAATAGGTCCTCATAGATCAATGAACAGACGCGTCTGTGTTATTTGATATGTACAAATATAATGCGGATTAAAAACCAGTGTAAGCCATTTACACAAACAATGAATTTCAGAGTTAATGTCGCAGAATTCGCTCTAAATTTGAAATTTTGTCTCGTTCCGCAGCTTTGACATGACCTAGTTTACAAAGTACGTCGCAGATGAATCAGTAAAAGAAACACCCCAAAACACCCAAAACCACTCGAAAATTACCCAAAACCACTGTCATTACACCTCAAACAACTTTTCTAACATCTAAAACTGCAAGCGAAACGCTTAGATACACGATTTTATGTAAATCAGCCATGAATTATTGCTATCAATTTTAGTATTTTAGGTCTTTGATTCGCTTTAGGTCGAAGTATGTACTTTGATTAATTGTAGTTGCGTACTGAAATATGAAACGCTTGGTAAAATACAGCAATTTCGACCGTACATTGACAGCTGGGTGGAGAACGAGGAATACCTAGTCTAACTTCTAGAATGGTTTTCTGTTGCAAACAGCATCGATGATGATGATAAAAAAACCCAGCTTATTCTTTTTTTTGTCTCCATGTGGATCTAAGACTTACAGCCTGCTCTGTAATTTTAATACACCTTAAAAGGTTAATGATAAATCATGAGACTTTCGACCCAGTATTTAAAACAACCTGCAAACCGAAACCTTCATCATGGCAGAACGATCGATTTATGTTTCATTGCAAGATGCTAAGTGAAAATGAAACTGTAACCCAGTAGTTGATAGAATCGATGTTGCTAAGTGAATCATGTGAGTTTGGGACATTTTTAGATGTATAAGAGCGATTTTTTGTCTGGTTACCAAATATTGTTATTCAGAGAACTTTATTGTTAGAAGAGGAATTAACTTTGAAAAAGGCATTTGATGTGACTGTTAGTCTGGAATTGGTGGAGATTGAAGCGTCAAAAACTAAGGGCCCATGATAGAGTGTTCACACAGTAGTTTAGGGGTGGTAAAACTAATCATGACAGTCGGAATTGTTTCTACAAGAATGCCAAGTGTCATAGCTGTAAAGGTCAGGTCATATAAGCAAGATGTCTCCAAAAAAGGCTATAAAAAGACCAACAGAAAATCAAAGCCTATGGCCAAACGGGACAAGAGAAATAAAAGAATGTCCAAAATTCACTTACTGAATGAACATCAAACTTTCGGCGTCTGAAAATTAAAATGAGGGAGAATGGCCAATTTTCACACTTGGATCACCATCAAATTTTGGAAACCAAGACCTGTATGGGTTGCACTAGAGAGCAAAATTAAAACAGAATTAGAAAGACTAGTTGATTGTGGAAAAAGTCCAAATTTTGAATGGGCAACTCTAAAATTGTCCCATACAAGCTTATCTTCGTTGTCTCTAGCTGAGTGGTTGAAGGGCTCTTTGCGTAAACTAAGTGGTAAATCGAAAGTTGTCAAAGTTGATAGAAACGGTAATATCAGTGTATCGACCAGCCCTGTGAAAGGTTGCAAGTTCTTTAAAAAAACTGAACTAGAAGGTTTGACTGGTATATTAAGATTTAGGAAAGTATTCTTGTAAGTTGTGTCATGACAAGTCTTAAATTTCCTGAAATTGAGGTTTACATACCATGAGAAAGTTGAGACATTGTTACAAAAGGAGAAAATGGGGGTTGCAAGCATTTTCCTGTCTCAACTTATGTTCTAACCCGTTGATGACTTTTGCCACAAGTAAAGCCAAACTTCAGGACACAAGTCTAATTACTTAAATTTCGTTGAAACTGGGTTTTTCTTACCATGAGAAAATTGAAAACATTGTGGCAATAGGAGAAAATGCTGGTAGTAAGCTTTTCTCCTTTTGACAAAATATTTTCATTACTTTTGAACATTATTTACATCCTTTAAGGCATTATCTATATTTGTCTGCTGCAAATGCTTTCAATTCGATGGTAAGAAATTATCTTACCTGGTAAATAGAATGATTTTCAGCAAAAAATTCTGTCCAGGATGTTGGAAATAATAGTGCTTGGAAGATTTAAGAAAAAAGATAACAAAAATGTGCTAAGAGAAACCATTATTCAACCAAGTAATGTGTTCTCTTTCCATAATGCTTTTTTTTTTAATCCAAAAAGTGTATGAATAGAGCTGGGGAAACAATTAACATGTTTAACTCTTTACCACACAGTCCTGAGTTTAAAAGACCCTGTAGAGGAAGGCTTTTGAAAACATTGTGGAAAAAAGAAAGAATTGTTGGTAACCAACATTTTCTTCTTTTCCCAATTGTTTTCAAAAATCTTAACCCTTCACCAAACAATCCCTGGTTTTTATGACCCTGAGATAGAAGCCTTTTGAAAACATTGCGGGAAAAGGAGAAAATGCTGGTAACCAGCATTTTCTCCTTTTCCCCACAATGTTTTCTACCCTGATAGAAACAAATTTCATGTTTTGAGTTACGTTTAATTTGTCGTCTGCAAGTGCTTTCAATTTGGACCAGTCTAAAATTTTGTGGTTTGGTAAAGAGTGAAAGACAGATACTGTCATTTGTGCCCCATTTTATTTGTCATCTGCAAATGCTTTCAATATGGACTGGTCTAAAACTTTGCTGTGTTGCAAAGATTTAAATAGTTGTTTATAGGAATAAGGATATTGATTAAAAAGGTAGAAAGTATTACATAATTTCATGTTTTGACATGGTTTTCTATTTAATTAAACTGTTAAATTATTGAAATATTATTATTTCCTTGTATAACTCAGCTCAGATCCTGTTTTTAATGTCTGTCTGAACTTCTCAAAGTCTGACCACTTCTCCCCATAGCTTCTCCTCAAATTCTGAGAGTTTGTAGTGGCCTGAGTGTTAAAACCTGACAATACAGTTAGAATTTAAGGAGATTTCAAAGTCATGTTTAACCCTGTATTTGATACAGCAGATTATCTATTACCAAAAGCGGAAGATGTGTTCATGAAACTAGATTGGGGACAAAACTTTATAGAAATTGACATGTGTCATGTGTACTAACATGTATGATTAAATGAGCAGTCGCACGAATATGTGACAAATTCACAATATATGGGTCATTACTGATACTATATAAGTGGAAATTATTGTGATGTGGAAATTTTTGTGATTTTGCGAATTTGAAAAATTTGCAAAATTTTCTCTTTGCATGTTTAACACAAATATACCAACAAATAATAAGTGTTTTGAATTCGCAAACATTTCCATAATCAGTAATTCACAATTTTTTTTGACACTTGTATATTATGTCGTAGGCCAGATCGGAATCTAGGCAGATTCGGAATCTGCCCAGGCAGATCTGGAATTGCCTAGACCAAATTAGAGTTGTAATTTTGTCTAGACCAAAATAGATTCTTTTCCAAATTTTTTTAATCATATTATAATCCAAATGTGTTTACAAATAAGATGTATTTTTAATTAAAGCAATTTATTTGTTTTTCCCACAATTGCTCTATTTTCCACATTGCATTTTTTTTTTTTTTTCAAAAGTGCAAAATATTCAAAATTTAATCTTATTCAGAATTTCTGATTAAAACTTCTTTTATGTTGAGGTTTAAGTTAAATAAGATGGTATACATGTAGTTGCACTATGTTAAACAAGAAAATATTCCAATTTTGTCTTAGCAGATTGTGGAGCTGCCTAGGCAAACTGGAACCCTATTTTGGTCTAGGCGGAATTCAAGTTTGGTCTAGGCAGATTACGGATCTGCCTAGATTCCAGTTTGGACTACGACATATATATATATCCATGTACACAGTATCTTAAGCTTCCATAGGGACTTTCAAGTTCACCTGCAATATTCCAACAAACTATGGTCATGGTGCTGAAAATATTGGATTGTGTGAGTTACATATTAGATGATATCACTATTACAAGTCGAAATGATGATGATGAGTCAGTGTTGAAAAAGACAAGCCCAAATAAATATTAAGTTGAGTTAGGAAAGAAAAGTATTTTTTACTTCAAGATGAAGTTGAATATTTTGTTTTTAGGGTATATAAGGATGGCATTTAGCCTTCCAAAAGGAATATGAAAGCCATAATGCAAGTTCCTGGACCTAAAACAAAAAAGGGTTGTAATCTTGACTTGGTATTGTCAAGTATTATAGGAAATTCACTCCAAATTTGTCTACAGTAATTGAACCCTTGACATATTTGTTGAAAAACAAAAATCTATGGGTTTGGACTAAAAAATGTAAACAAGCCTGTGAAAAAGTAAAAAAAAAAAGACCCAGACCACTTAGTTCTTTGTGTTACTTTCAAAGTTAGAAAATTATGGAGAATAAGACTACGAATATTCTTGAGAATGGTTGGTGAATACGGGCCCTGGTTATTGCTGTTGAGTGAACTCTAAAAAAATTACACAAATCTGAGAAAAGATGTTATCAATTATCAGATGAATGAAATTTTTAATGAAGTGATCCGCTGTTAAAACCTATTTGCTAGCATATTTCTAGCATCACCTTCTATTAGTATTTTCAGTACTTTGATTAATACAAAGTGGACCTTTGTGGGATAAACTTGCACAGGTCTGGATCGATTTTAACTAGGATAAATGAGTGGATATCTGTAACCGAAAGACGTCCAAGGGATAGATCTATATCAAGCGAAAGAATTGCCGATCACGCTAAAAAGTGGGTGGGATGTAGCTGGTGTAGAGTGCATTTCACGAGTGATTTTTTTGTTCAGATCTCGATTCGACTGAGATTCTGTGCAAAATTTTGTTTGTGGTGTACTAATATCATCAAAGACAAGCCATAAAGAGGATCTAATATGGTACAAGTTCCTACAGTCTGTTGGTCGGAGTCTAGGGGAGTTCTGACAAGAACAATGACAAGAACAAACGTTGTTTACAAGGTAGGCCCGGATCGAGGATATTGATAGTACAAAGCCGGGCGTTAACGGCACGTGAATTTACTGATTAATACACGTTTTCTCCCGTTAACGCCCGGTTTTTACCCGTTAATACATGCTTATAACGGCCTGGAAAGGCACATTTTATGCAGTAATAATGTTTATCTCACACTTGTGTAAGATAAGCGAATTCGTCAAATATGGCCGTATTACAGTGAAAACAAGGAAAGTTATGTGTTTAGCCCATGGTCAAAGCTTATAACACTTTTTTGGGGGCTCACCTAAGCTGAGGATGAAATTTCACACTTGTATAAACTTAATTAGGTAAAACTTAAGGAGTAACTTTGACCTTTGGAGATTTTGTTTGTTTCTGCCTATTGAATCAAGTCTTCATTTTAATCCTTTCGGCGTCCTAGGCGAAAACATCTCTTTTTGCAGACGGCATAGATCAAGATTAGACTGCACAGAACGTGCAGTCTGATCTTGGATCTGTTCCGTCCGCTTGTTTGTATTGTTTGTATTGGGGTTTAACGCCATTTTAACAGTTGTTTAGTCAAGCCTAGGAGACAAAAATCCTTCAGAGTCTCAGTGGATTCTATTTTCAGGCATCGAAAAGGATCGCTGAAAGAGTTAAGTTTTCATCCCTTCTTAAGCATTAATGAGACTTTTAAATTTGAGCACAAAACTCATTTGAGTATGGACTCAAGTTTAACCGTGAGATTGTTTGTTTTGTTAACCACTGTCACGTACCTGTAAACCGTGCATTGCCTCCGTCGTAATACTCGTCTCCGATCTTGCATTTACGGCATTTTCCGCACAGATCTTTGAGTCCGTCCGCATCACATGACCATTTTCCGTCACATCCGCACGTGCACGTAGCGTAGTAATCACAGCCACGTGTTAAAGAGAAAGTGGAATTACCCGGGTAACGCTGACCGTCAACACGGCAACCTGGTCCAAAAATCATTTTTAAGATGAAAATACAAATTCTCATAAAAAAATATTAGAGCCATACTCTGGGAAATGAGGGTTTAATGTATCTCCATAATACAGTGTACAAAGTAAGACATCATATTATTATGCATCCTTTTTGACCAACAACCGACTGAGTCATGAGGTAAAATGGCTATTGGGCATGAAGAAAATTGACCAATAGCATAAGGATTCGATCCATATTAGCACAACGGACAACGCACACTTTCTCTTCTAATGTGATTTTCTGTTTCGCGCAAGTCAACTGTAGAACAAAATCTACTGTAGTCAAATTGTCAAATTAAAAAAAAAAAATAACAAGTGGGCTTTATAAAAGTTCTAAATAATTAAACATGACTTGTTACCTTGGCAACGCTCACAAGTGTATTCTCCGTCTTCACAGTTCCATCCGCCATCACAGTTGCATCTGAAATACAGAAATGCTCATTTGATTTTGATGATTTTGTGGTCAGTAATTTTAAAACAATAGCAAGTCTTTATGCAGTAGCAAGTTATTTTCATAATGGAGCAAGTTATCTTTATACAATAGCAAGCTATCTTTATGCAATGGCAAGTTATTTTCATACAGTAGCAAGTTATCTTTGTACAAAAGCAAGCTACATGTATCTTTATGCAGTTGAAAGTTTTTTTTATCAGGTAGCAGTTATCTTTGTACAATTGCAAGCTATCTTTATGCAATGGCAAGTTATTTTTATACAGTAGCAAGTTATCTTTGTACAATTACAAGCTATCTTTATTCAGTAGCAAGTTATCTTTATACTGTAGCAAGTTATCTTTGTACAATAACAAGCTATCTTTATGCAGTGGCAAGTTATGTCTATACTATAGCAAGTTATCTTTGTATAATAACAAGTTATCTCTATGCAGTAGCAAGTTATTTTTATACTGTATCAAGTTATCTTTGTACAATAACAAGCTAACTTTATGCAGTAGCAAGTTATCTCTGTACAATAACAAGCTATCTTTATGCAAAGGCAAGTTATCTTTATCTAAAAACAAGTTTTCTTTATACAAAAGCAAGTAAGCTTTCCTATTATCAAGATATATTTAAACAGGAGCAAACCATCTCTATAATGAAAGCAAGAATATCGTATAATTTCTCGTATATCAAGCGTCTATATAGAATATTTGTTTTTTTCGGTGAAAGATCGAAATTAATTTCATGGAGTGAACATCATCGGTAATATTTTCACGAGTGGCACAACCACAAGTGAAAATTTTATCGATGATATTCACGAGATGAAAATTTAATAAATTTCGATCTTTCACGTATAAAACAAAGATTACAATTTAGCTCATGCTTCTGGCCCCTTTTTTGTGAGGACTTTCATCAAATTGCAGTGCAGTTTTTTCGGTAATTGCCCTTGGCGTACCCTCGCCCCCCCCCCCCCACACACACACACACACAGATGAACGCATTGCAACAATAACGTATTTACCAGTTTAAAAGAAAAACAGTTCGTTGGTATAGACCAGGGCCCGATATCTCAAAGCACTTTAAGTGCTACGATCATCGTAAACCGACCTTAAGCCCCTCGTAAGAATTTTGCCGGCTCTCTCAAAACATCGCAACTTAAGGGCCGATCGTAAACCCGATCTTAACTTACGACCACTCCGAATCTACCTTAACGTATTCGTAAGCTGTTTTCAGCAATGCATAAAACGTGGTGCTGTGGTTTATTTCTCAAAATGACATTATTTTTACACTTGAACAGACATCATAAAAGAAACAATATAGCTCGGCGAGTTTTAGGGACAGAATGAATCCCTTGGATTACATGGATGACATGGAATTAATTAGAAAATACCGCCTCGACCGAGGATCAATTGTTACCCTCTGCAATGTTTTTGGTTGAGCGCTCCAAAGAACAAGAGGGGCATTGGACCTAAAGCGCTCACCTGAATGAAGTCACCTAGGATTGCTAAAACCAAAGAGATCCTAGTTGTGATGATGTAAAACACATCATTGTAAGTGACCTTCTTTTTAACTGACTTTTCCCACTTGATGGAGATATCATCGAGACAAACATTTAGGTTGGTTGGTTGACATTTAACGCCCTTTTCAACATTATTTCAGTTATATCGCGGTGGCCAGCGCACCTATCAACGCTCTCCTGGAGTTTCTTTTACCAGTACTCCGCACAATACTCTTTCCAAGCCACTGGCTGCTTTCCCACATAACCATCGTCGAAACAATGGTCAGCGGTGAGAGAGGAGTGAATCCTATCGCAATGACTATCATCAGTCTTAGAGAGAAATTGATCGAGCCGGGGATCGAACCAGCGACAAACATTTTGACAATGTTTCATGAATATCAGACTAAAAAATGTAGCCTGTAGACTGTACACAAGGTTTTTCTAAGATTTGGCCCAGTGACCAAACTCTTGATCTGTAGTGACTAAATTTCAAATTTGTCTGAGATATCATCAAGATAAACATTGTGACTATGTTTCATGAGTGTAACACTGAAAATTTAGCCTCTATACTGAGATTTAGCCAGTGACCAACTTTTGAATCTGTTTTGACCAAATTTCTAATTTGTCCGAGATGGCATCAGAACAACCATTTTGACAATGTTTCATATGTATCAGACTGAAATGCAGCCTCTACAGTGCTAAAAAGGTTTTCTAAGGTTTGCCCCAGTGACCTACAATTTTAAATGACTTGACCCAATTTCAATCTTGTCAGATAAATCATCAATACAATATTCTGACCAAGTTTCATAAGTACCAAACTAAAAATGTAGCCTAGAGAATGCACACAAGGTTTTTTCTAGGATTTGGCCAGAGGCCTACTTTCTTCACCCCACATGACCCAATTTCAGTCTTATCCGAGATATCATCAAGGCAAAATTCTGACTTTGTTTCATGAGTATCTGGCTGAAAATGTGGCCTATAGTGCACACAAGGTTTTTCTACGATTCGGCCTACATTTTGAACCAACGCAACCCGATTTCAATCTTGCTAGAGATACAATCATAACAAACATTCTGACGAGAAACTGTCTGACCAAGTTTCATGAGAATTGGGCAGAAAATGTGGCCTCTAGAGTGCTCACAAGGTTTTTCTTAGATTTGGCCTAGTTACCTACTTTTTGACAGGACATGACACAATTTCAATCTTGACAGAGATGTCACCCTCAAAAAAAAGCATTTTGACCCTGTTTGGTGAGTATCTGGCTGGAATGTAGCCTCTACAGTGCACACAAGGTTTGCCTCGATGACCTACTATTTGGCCCGACACGACCCAATTTCGGACTTGTCCGAGATATTATAAAGACGAAGATTCTGACCGAGTTTCATGAGTATTGGACCGAAAATGTGACCTCTAGAGAGCACACAAGGTAATTGTTGACGCCTAGGCGAGACACGATGCACGACGGACACAGCACGACCATAAAGGCTCACGTTGAGCACTTCGTGCTCAGGTGAGCTAAAAACTTACCGAAATCACGCATTTCCGGTGCCGATGCAGATGACAATTGCTTTGAGATTTTATGCAAGGGGGAGTTTTCAGTCTGTGATCGCAGACAGTCACGGGGTCGGATATCGATTCAGTATCAAGAAATGATGTCACTTTTAAATATTACGGTCGTAAATAGCGTTTCTTTTACGAGAGTGTTAGGGTCGGTTTTGAGAGATCACTTTAAGAAAATCGTAACGTCACCTTAAAATGATCGTAAAGTTAACCGTAACTTATTAAACCTTAAAGTTTTGAGATATTGGCCCCTGAACTATAACAGAATTATGTTTTAATGTTTAAATCAATTTGAGAGAAAATCCCATATAATGAGTCATGTAAAAAAGACCAAAATCCATTATTCAAATCGACTTTTGTGTTTATCTTTAATCTTCCGATTGCCAAATATATCCTTCCGCGTTAGTGTCAGTAGTGTCCGCCATTAATTAACATTCGAATTAACAGAACAAATCCACAAAACTAACAAAACTAAATTAAACAGGATTAATAAACATTTTAAAAGGGTGTGTTTTTTTTTTTAGTTTAGATCATTGGATTTAATCAGTGTCTGAAATAGATCTGATTACCGATAAGCATAAAAAATAAAAGAACGTAATTACCTTAGGTTGGATTGTCGACAGAGAGAGACAGAGAGAGACAGAGAGTGAGAGAGAGAGACAGAGACAGACAGACAGACAGACAGACAGACAGACAGACAGACAGACATTTCCTACTAACTTGCATTTATCGAATTTAAAACAGCCCTGTTCTAGAGAGAATTCGGTGTTGGGTTCGAATATCTGATTTTCGGAGACTTTACACTTGGTGCACGTGACTGGTCCGGTGCAGATATATCGGCTATCCTCAGAGGCACAATCGTAGCTTCCGTTACAACGACAGTTACATTTATAACGCCAACAGTCCGACTCGTATTCAAATGTAGAAAGACCTGAAAAAGGTTAGTGTCATTATACTATTTAACAAGTAAGTCCTTTGTGATATACAGGATCTGACATAAGTCGGTGTTTGACATAAATTTTATCAAACGAGTCCTCGGAGGCACAAAAATAACTCATGTTACAACGACAGATACATTTTTATCACATAACCTCCCTTGTTTTCAGTGTAATATACCCATTACGAATTTTCTTATCTTATACACGTTTGATATCACAATTGTGTGACGTCATTTTTGACGTCATTTTGTACGTATTTCATAGAAGTGAATGGGTGTTATGGATATTACAGCGGGTGCATCCTGTATAGGTGGTTTTGCATCTTCTGATCTATAATTTGTGAAATATCGTTATGTGATAAAAAGAATCTGACACTCGTCGGCGTTGAGATGAAGTTTTACTAAACTCGTCAAGAAAAAGTGTTATTAAGCTCGCCACAGGCTCGCTTAATAAAGTTTTCCCTAGACTCGTTAAACAAACTTTTATCTCAAACGCCAACCCAGGTCAGATCCTATATATAATGTCAGCAGTCCGACTCGTAAAAGAGACTTGAAAACGAATAGTGTCATGATATAAAATGTCGAGTTTGTTTCATGAAGCTCTAAAAGTACAAGATTTTTCATGGAAGTGTCCTTGTGCAAGGCCTTATAGAATTCACGTTAAGTGTGCCGGTGAAAGCCAAAAAACACATGAACAAGTTAGCTTTTTCCATGACTTAGCTTATAATATAAGCCTGCAACACTCAAAAAGAGGCATTCGGACATTTTCGTCTCGGATCAGCCTGCACAGTCCGCGCAGGCTAAACCGAGACACTTTACGACTACATTAGATTTTGTCTCACAGTAGACTTGCGCAAAACAGAAAATTACATAAAAACGGAAAGTGTGGTTTCGGATTAGCCTGCGCGGAGTGCGCAGGCTGATCCGAGACTTCACTTTACGCAAATGTCCGAATGCCTCTTTTCGCGTGTTGCAGGCCAATTATAATGTTAAAAGATGCGTGAATATGCATTCAAATGCCCATCAGAGTGGCCAAAAAGTCAGCAGTTGAAAGTCTATAAATAATTGTCTCCTTCAGACACTATAATCGCGACATTTGTGTATCAAAACACGTTTGTAACGAGATCCCTCCCGTAATAATAATGCGATCTGACTTTAGTTTGAAGCTTAACCATTTACCTTCTATATAAATGAAATGAAACTTTCTTGCTGATAGCGAAAACCCAAATGTAGCTATTTCAAAGGTATATTTCGGAGTAAAATATCTTCGTATAGGACAGTGTAGATCAAGATCAGATTGCACGTTTTGTGCAGTTTAATCTTGATCTACACTGTCCGCAAAAGTTCATTTTGAGTTGCGCTTAGCAGCCTGCTGGTTAAGTTACTCGTCCATCGGTTTCGATATGGCAACAGTTCGTACTTCATGCAGCTTTTACATGTATGCATATACAACGCATTTGAGGTCTAGAGTAAATCTATAAAGTAGACCGTGTTCCTGCGAAAAAAAAGTGAGCGTCGGCTATCCCTGTACATGCAAATTCCTTATTTCCATGAAATAGATTCATAGAATGACTTACTTTTATAGGTCACACCGGCATGTTTACACTCTAGACAGGTGTCAACAGCCGCGCCCTCATACGCATCACGCCTTGCCACAATTGAACCGTAAGCTTGACTTTGTGCTCTACCTCTGAGGTTTCCCCCTTGTTTTAAATCACAGTTTTTGACCGGTTTTCTAGTCGGACATTTAATAGAACCATCACAACTGCACTGACATTGAATAAGTTCACACCCTGATTCGATGTCAAAACTAGATTCAGGACTGTAAGTCTCGCTGTTAACTGTACATGGTAAACAGTCTTTTCCCTTTTTAACTCGGCTGTTTTCGAATTTTCCGATCTTGCCATCGACCGACTGAACAGCGGATCGATAACCGCCGCCTGACTTATATACTGAAGAGTATTCTATACTACTACTTAATGACGGGATTATGGAGATTTCTACATCGTCACATGTGAGTCGAGCCTCATCTCCAGAGCAATAAAATCGTCCAGCGCAGTCGCAAGTACACATGTACTTGATGCACCCTTTCTCGAAGAAAAACCTGGAATCCCCGAAAAAGATTTTTCCGTCGATGTTACATGATTTGCATTCCTGCAGGACATTTCCATTTTCGTCACAGTGGTATTCACCAATAGAGTTCTTGCATGTCCAACCTCCGTCACATCCGCATTCACATTGATATAAATAGCAATCTCGCACGAGCGGAAATACAGAATTCCCCTGATATAAATAATTATCGACTGAACAGTAGTAACATCCAGTTGTAGCGTTCGTCATACATCTGTCCACGGCTCCCTCCCCGGGGCAATTCCAGGACCCATCACAATTACAGACACAATCGTATTCTATACACCTATTTGTATGTTTGAAATATGAATTCCCTTCGTATCTTTCTCCGTAAACATTGCAGTAATAGCATCCGGTTTCTTTATTTATACTACACGTATCAACAGCATTTTCTCCAGGACAGTTCCAATTTCCGTCACAATCACAGACGCATGCGTACTCGATACATCCATCCACATGTTTGAATTCGGAATTCCCCTGATAGCGTGTACCGTACACATCGCAATAATAGCACCCGCTGGTGAGGTTTTTGTTACAGATGTCTTCGGTCCTCTCTTCCGGGCAGTTCCAACTTCCGTCACATCGACAGAAACAGTTGTACTGATAACAACCTTCTTCAAATTGGAATGGTTCACCGCCTGTTCGTGTCTGAAAATGTAAGTTATTTACAGAGGTACATTTAGGGACACTATTCCACACTAAGACCAATGTTAAATGCACTCATTAGGATCTAGATCTAACTGTTAAATCTTTACCAGAGAACAAAATTTGAGACTTGTCAAAATGGACATCGTTGCAAACGACAAAGATGTGACTCAAAAGCTAAACTGGTCTTTAGATGGGCAGAAAATTACATGTGGGAAAAGAAGAAAATGTTGGTTTCCCACAATGTTTTGAAAAGCCTTCTCCGTCAGGGTCGTTAAAACTCGGACTTGTTTGTAAAGGATTAACTTAATGTCTGCAACAACGGTTCTACAGAAGAAATTATGTCTGTGAATTTTAATTCGCATGTTTGTTTTAACTCTTTACCAAACGACAAAATTTTAGACTTGTCCAAACTGAAAGCATTTGCAGACGATAAAATAAACTTGACTCAGAAATTGAAACTTGACCATAGAAGAATAAAAAACATTACCAGCATTTTCTCCTTTTCCCACAATGTTTTCAGAAAGCTTCTTCCTCTGGGTCGTAAAAACCAGGGATTGTTTGGTAAAGGGTTAACTTGATGATCTCTACTATAGCTGTGAGCCATGATGTTGCAAAAAGGAATTTAATACATCTTTGCGATGCATTACACTAAACAAGTCATCCCCTAGCTATAGATTCATAGAATTCATTTAGTCTTACATTTGACTGAACCTGGGGGTAGAATTGGTCCATACTTTTAGCAGATGCATTAAGCCCCCCTTCTCACAGAGCATGACTCATATATCTAGATCTCTTGATTTACATGCTTGACGTTATGTATTCATCCATTTCACATTAATTTAGAGATAGAAAAAGTAGAAAAAAATGGAAAAAAAATTTGATGTTGCCATTTGGTTTGTGTGGAAAAATGTTCCCTCACAATATCAAAAATATTTTAAAAAAAACATTATTTTTTTTCTAAAGATAAGGCAAGAATTAAATGAAACTTAATCTTCCTTGTAAAAAGGACCTACCTCCCCACCTGTAGGATCCTTATTCACAAACCATTCTTAAGAATATTCTTAAAAGTTGAAAGTAGCACAACTTCTGATTGGCTAAACCAAATGGTTTAGCCAATCAGAAGTTGTGATACATTTTTAAACATAGAAAATTCTGGAGAATAAGACTAAGAACATAATTAAGAATTAATGGTGAGGACCTAGATCAATAATCAAGCCGTTAACCCTTAGGCTGGTAAGCGCGACTCACGGACCTATTGCGGACAGTGCAGATCAAGATCAGACTGCACAGAACGTGCAGTCTGATCTTGGATCTACACTGTCCGATAAGGAGATATCTATCCCCTAAAAATACCTTTGAAATAGCTAAGTTTGGGTTTATACTATCGGCTTGAAAGTTTCATTTTAGTTATTTAGCAGAATAAGGGTTATTCAATTATACAGATCTTACAAAAGACAGAAAAGTTGGATAGAAGGATGTTGCCAGTTTGGTTTGTGTGAGAAATTATCCCCTACCAACATTTCAAAATCGAAAAGACCAGAGGCACCTTTCGCTAAACTGCGTATGCACGAAATTTGCGTACGCAGTTTTTGTAAGCAAGCATTAAGTCTGAAAACAAGTTTCGCTGACCTTCAAAACTTTACGATTTGATTAAGCATTTGTATAACTTTATGCCACTTCATATCTTTGTGTAAACTGCAGGGTTCGTACGTGTGTATATTCAATCACAAAAAATTGGCGAAAGACTCACCTCCCCAGCAGCAGAACATGTCCTGCAATCTCCCTGACACGTATTTTTGGTCAGTTCTCTCGGACAATTCCAGCTCCCGTCACAGTTACAATCACACGTGTATTCTAAACACCCGTCCTCGTGCCGGAACATAGCGTTCGGCTTCCGGGATAGTCCGAATGCATTGCACTCATGGCAGCCATCTTGGTTTTCTGAAATTGAAACCAGTGTTTTGTGTTTGAATTAAATAGACATTTTGACGCTTTACAAAGCAACAAAATTTTAGACTGGTCCACACTGAGAGCATTGCTTACGACAAATTAAATGCAGCACAAGTTATGGGATTTGTATCACAAAGAGTAGAAAACTGTTTTTTGAAAAAGGAGAAAATACTGGGTACCAGCATTATCGTCTTCTCCGACAATTTTTTCAAACATCTTTTGTTAAGATCGATAAAACATGGGATTGTTTTGTAAAGTACAGCCTGGTTCCAGGCAATTATAATTTATCGCTCCTTATCCCAGTCTTCTTTAGCGGTCTATGCAAATCTGTGGCAATAGATTGTTTATATGTTCCATAATTATTTTTGACAAAGTAACCTCACAATATATAAAAGACTAGAAATGTGTCACCGACACAGATGCCTCCGCACTGTGACCTTAACCTTTGACCTACTGACACGGTTGTTGCACGCGACACAGTCTTTCCATGGTGATCATTTGTGTCAAAGTATTTTAGAATCGGACTATGCATCTGGAAGTTATTGGCTGTGCACGAACAGCACTGTTTACTGAACAAACATACATACATACATAACGTACGTACATACACACATACATACATACATACATACATACATACATACACAAACAAACAGGTGAAAGGGTTGAAATAGACTGGTCCTTGAAAATACTCCGGTAAATAATGAAAATAACCACACAGGGTGGAGCAGTAGTAACGTAATTAATTGTTTACCACACAATCCCGGGTTTGAACGACCCTGAAGCAGAGGGCTTTTACAAAGAATTGTTGGAAAAGGAGAAAATGTTGGTTTCCAGCATTTTCTCCTTTATCCACAATGTTTTCTACGCTGTCAAATTACTTTTCTTCATTTTTACCACTTTTGAAATTGGATCTGCAATCTGCAGATGTTTTCAAATGAGAAAAGTCTGGAATTTGTCATGTAGTCAAGTGTTTAGGACATGGCTGCATATTCTTCTGTATAAATATAGCTTCGTATAGAGTTCAGTTAAAATCGGTTTGTTTCGGCGTAGCTAAATGCGCTGGCGTTTGACCTACTTTTTGGTATTCATAACAAATTAATAAATAGAAACTTGTGATTGGTAAAAAATAAAAAAACATATTTATTCTAAGGGCCCTTGTGGTAAAAATCAAGACATGTTTACTCCAAAGGCCCTTGTGGTAAAAATCAAGACATGCTTATTCTAAGGGCCCCTGTGGTAATAATCAAGACACGCTTATTCTAAGGGCCCCTGTGGTAATAATCAAGACACGCTTATTCTAAGGGCCCCTGTGGTAAAAATCAAGACACGCTTATTCTAAGGGCCCCTGTGGTAATAATCAAGACACGCTTATTCTAAGGGACCCTGTGGTAATAATCAAGACACGCTTATTCTAAGGGCCCCTGTGGTAAAAATTAAGACACGCTTATTCTTAGGGCCCCTTTGGTAAAAATCAAGACACGCTAATTCTAAGGGCCCCTGTGGTGAAAATCAAGACATGCTTATTCTAAGAGCCCCTGAAGTAAAAATCAAGACATGCTTATTTTAAGGGCCCCTGCCTGTCTGCTGACAAATTTACGCCGACTATCTTTTTTAAAGATATTTCTTGTTATTTAATAGCCGTACTCTGAGAAAACGGGGTTTATTGCATCTCCGTGATACATTATATCTAGAAAGTCATGACATAATAATGGATCCATGATTGAATCTGTTATTCAACCTTTTTCCATTAAAAAACTTAATTGAGCCCTGCTCTGTGAAAAGGGAGTTTAATGCAGCTGCAAAAAGTATCAACCCATGTCAGCCTGCGCAGTCCGCATAGGCTGACATGGGTCGAAACTTTTTTGCTACTTATAAATTAAAATATTGCTATTTCGAGGGTTTTGTCTTTTTCATCAGATAATACCGCCGTATCGGATAGTGTAGATTCAGTATCACAGTGCAGGTTCTGTGCAGTCTGATCTTGATCTGCACTAAAAAAGACCGCCATCTTTGTATAATTGTTTCTTCATTGCTTCCCACTAAATAAGCTTTACATGTTTTGTTGCTTTCTCTTCCTTCCATCCTTTTCAAATCCCTAACTAAGCAATTTTCTTCCCTCCTTTTCTTCTTACCCTCATTCCCTGTCTGTTTCTTTCTTTCTTTCTTTCCTTCCTTCCTTCCTTCCTCCCTCCCTCCCTCCCTTGTTTCTTTCTTTCTATCTATCTTTCTTTCTTTCTTTCATACTACGCTCATTCCTGTGTTTTCTCTCCTTCCCAATTTCCTTCTTTCCTTCTTCTGCTCCTTCGTTCGTTCGTCCCTTCGTTCGTTCCTTCCTTCTCATTTTTTTTCTTTTCACTGGCTCATTTTTTTTCTTTTCACTGGCACCCCTTACCCCAATATTCATTCACGAATTCTTAGTCTTTACCGAACGATAAAATGTCGGACTTGTCTAAATCCAAAGCATTTGCAGACGGCAAAAATTAAATGTGGCTCAATTATTTTGGATTTGTCCTAAAAATGGTAGAAAACATTTGAAAACATTGTGAAAAAAAAGGAGAAAATGCTGGTTACCAGTATTTTCTCCTTTTTTCACAATGTTTTCAATTATCTTCTTCCTTTAAGTCGTTCAAACACGAAAATGTTCGCCAAAGGGTCAAAGCTTTCTCCGTCATTTCATTCTCCTTTTTTCCGACATTTACAGCATGTCTTTGGACCATCCTAATTCCTCCATGTTTTTTGACGGTCTTACTTCTTTTTCCCTCAATCACTTCAACATTTTTCCCTTTTTTCAATACAACCTGTCAGTTCGTCCATCTGCCCTTTCTTTTTCTCGTAAAACAAAATATGCATGATTTGCTACGACAGACATGAAGGAACAACGTTGCAGACAAACCCAGGTTGTTTACTGACTACGGAGGGCTTATCAGCACTAATTGATCTTTTCCCTAACCCATGTCTAGATCACAATTAATTAATGACTTCAGTGATATGAGAGATAATCTTTTTGCAGTACTGCGCCATTACAAAGATTACAACTAGATGGGGCCGTATTAGCCGACAATTCTAAATTTTCTTCTCCATGTCAGTAAATGAGCCATACTCTGTGAAAAGGGGGTTTAATGCATCTGCAAAAAGTATTGACCCAGGTCAGCCTGCGCAGTTCGCGCAGGCTGACCTGGGTCGAAACTTTTCGCTATTGATCAATTTTCTGTATGTCCAAGGACCATTCCACCTCAGGATTAAGCCGGTAAAACAAAACGGATTTAATGGATCCATATTTACTAGTGTATGATGACTTATTTGGTATGATGCATTACGGAGACATTAACAGCCCTTCCCCTTTTACCAGGGCGCCGCTGAATTATTATCATTATCAAGAATTTTCTAAAGATTTGAAGCCGTTGTCTGCGCATGTCATATTCTTCGAAGATTCGACCTGTCTGCTATGACGCATCATCCGTCCCCCGAATATTCGGGAAAAGTAGGGCTTACAGCGAAGCTATTAGCCTATTACCCAAGCATGTAGGGGCTGTTTTAATAAATGGCCGATGCATAGGTTACATGCTAGCCGATCACAGGTGAATGAATCGCACCAGGTAGCGTTTTATTGAGTAAACGTTTATTTCATTTTGAAATTCAAAGTAACGGTTGTTGTTTTGAAAAGTAGTCCGGTTCTGTACCCATAATGCCCATATGAGATAGATGTGTACTTTTAGAATGCCATCTAGCGGGAGATAATGGATTTGAAGCGAAACAATTTCTGATTGGCTAAAGCTAATTGTTCCGCCAATCAGATATTGTGTTGCTTTCTAAATTCAAAGTTAAATTTAGAATGCTTTTTAGAATGGTCAATAAATCATATGGACTAAGCTAAAACTTCTTTCCACAGTCAAACACAGACAAAGTATTTTAGTCATGCTCTGTGAAAAGGGGGTTAATAGTTAATGTTGCTGCAAAAAGTATCGATTCATGTCAGCCTGCGCCGTCCGCAAAGACTAGTCCAAATTGAAAGTATTGGCAGAATTTGCAAAATAAATATGGCTGAAAATCGCATTTGTTATTGGAAGGATAGAAAACATTGTGAAGAAAGGTTAACAGCATTTTCTCCTTTTTCCCACAATGTTTTCAATAGGGTTGTTTTAAGTCAGGATTGTGTCGTGAAAAAAAAAAACTAAGCTATCGATGAACACAGACACTGTGACACCAACGTGCTTCAACCCTTAGGCTGCTAAAGGCGACTCACTGACCCTTTGCGGACAGTGTAGATCAAGATCAGACTGCACAGAAAGTGCAGTCTGATCTTAGATCTACTCTATCCGATCAGGAGAAATAGCAACGTTCGGATTTTTACAATCGGCTTGAAAGTTTCATTTAACTTATTCTTCAGGATAAGGGTCAAATAATTGACCAGTCCACAATGAAGGGGTGTAGAGCATAAAATGGGTCACATAATTCAAAACTTTTAATTTGACTCTTTACCCAACAAGAAAATTTAGACTTGTTCGAAGTGAGGGCATTCACAGACGACAAATTGAATAATGCACAAATTATGAATCTGTCTTTGAAATGGTAAAAAACATTGTGGGAAAAGGAGAAAATGCTGGTAACCAGCATTTTCTCCTTTTCCCTCCATGTTTTCCGAAGTCCTTTCCGTTGGAGAGGCTTGTTAAAATTCAGGATTGTGTAATTAAGGGTTACAGCAAAGGCATACTGTTTGTTCTCACAATCTCAAATGCCTGGCATGAGTGATGGAAACATTTCATGTCGTAGAAAAAAGTCCGATTCCTGCATGAGTATTTTAACAAATTCCTGTTCTATCCGTTAAAGGCCCAGTAACGGCCAAACGTAAACAATGCGGGTGTTAAAATGCATTTGAGCCATGTTCTGTGAAAAGGGGGCTTAATGCTTCTGAGAAAAGTATCGACCAAGGTCAGCCTGTGCAGTTCGTGCAAGCTGACCTGGGTCGAAACTTTTCGCTATTGGCAAATTTTCTGTATGTCCAAGAACCAGTCTACCTTATTGTTAAGTCGGTAGTTAAAAAAAAAAAGAAGTGGCTATTATGGATCCATAATTATCTGATGGCTTGATTTGTATGATGCATCATGGAGATACATAAAGCCCCCTTTTGCCAGAGCAAGGCTCATTAATATTTGAATAATACCATTTAAAAGTATGGAAATTATATTGAAGACAACACTTTGTTATTGTACGGTCGGTCAAAGTTGAAGTCGCTGGCTGAAAAAAAAAAAGAGTTTTGAAAACATGCAAAAAGTAAACAAAAGATAGAGCGACCTGAAAAAAAAAATGTACCCTAGTTCTAAGATTCTCTTTTCTGCCAGCGACAAACACTGGGACCGACCTTACAGTTCCAGATTGTTATCCTCACAATAATTTCCATACTTTTACACCGTATGACTTAACTCATTACCAAACGACAAAATTTTAGGTTTGTCCAAATCGAAAGCATTTGCAGACGACAAAATAAAAGTGACTGAAAATTTGAAATTTGTTTTGTGAAGGTTAGAAAACATTGTGGGAAAAGGAGAAAATGCTGGTAACCAGCATTTTCTCCTTTTCCCACAATGTTTTCTAAAGGCTTCTTTCTCAGGGTCGTCAAAAGTAGGGATTGTGTGGTAATGGGTTAAATGTCATGCTACAAAACAAGTCATCAACATAATAAGGGATCGATAAAATCCATTTAATCTGACAACTGATTGGATATGGAGGTAGAGTGGTCTTTTGACATGCTGAAAATTGACCGATAACAAAAAGTTTCGGCTCATGTCAGCCTGCGCGGACTGCGTAGGCTGACATGGGTCGATACTTTTTGCAGATGCATTAAGCCCTCTTTTCACAGAGCATGGCTCGATGCATTTTAACACCAACGTTGTTAAATTTTGGCCGTCACTGTGCCTTTAACTCACAAGTGCATGTTCAGTTTTTGTGGTTTATTTATAGTGTTGTTGTTCTCGGCCAAGGGTGTGTTGTCTAGATGACTCATAATCCAAAACTTGGCCACACAATGAAGACAGCACAATCAAAAGCCAAAACCAAGAACAAACATGACAGTTAGTATACAAAAGATTGTGATCTAAGAGAATGCCTGTATTTGTTCGGCTTGGCTGAATGCACCGGCTTTTGATCTACTTCTTGGTATGAATACGGTGAAATGAATAAATAATAATTTTTGATTGGCCAAAAACATGGAAATAATTATTCGGCGGTCCCCTGCAGGCTTATTTGCGGGCAAATTCATGACAGCAATGTGAGCCATGCTCTGTCAAAAGGGACCTTATTGCATCTCCATGACGCATGATACCAAGCAAATCATCACATAAACATGGATCCGTAAAGTCCATTTTGTCCAATAACCGGCTGAACTAAACGGTAAACTGGTCTTTGGACATGTATAAAATTGACTAACAGTAAAAAGTTTCGGCCCAGGTCAGCCTGCGAGGACTGCGCAGGCTGACCCGAGTCGATACTTTTTGCAGATGCATTAAGCCCCCTTTCCACATAGCATGGCTCATATACGAATGTTTGCAACAACTACTAGTGGTACTTTTTATAAGTATTACCCTTGTCGTTGGACAAGCCACTTCAGAGTCCTAGCACTGTGCTGATGAAACCCAGGACATATATAAATACGTTAGCTGTCGCCGTGATATAAATGAAATAATGTTGAAACCGTTGTTGAACAGCGTTCTATCACAATCATAAGAACTCTGGGAAAGAAACTGTCGAAAACATTGTGGAAAAAGGAGAAAATACTGGTAACCAGCATTTTCTCCTTTTCGCTCCATGTTCACTATCCTTACCATTCTTTCCTATCCTTTGAAATACAAACCCCATCGTTTTAGCCGCATTCGTCTGCAAACACTTTCAGTTTGGACAAGCCTGCAATTTTGTCCTCTGGCAAGGTGATACACTATCTTCGTCAACTCCATACAAGACAACAAAATTCCGAACTTTTCTCTACAATGTTTCCGAAAACCGTCTTACTTAGGTTCGTTTTAAGATGTACGGCCCCTTACTCTCATATTAAAAGACGAAAGCTGCCGAAATCGACCGAATAGCCTTTACGAAAACGTCTATGTTACACGATGAGTAAGTGAGTCTACGGCCCCTAACTCTCATATTAAAAGACGGAAGCTGCCGGGATTGGTCGAATAGCTTTAAACAAAGACGTCGATGTTTACCGATGAGTTCGGGGCCGTAGACCTGAGGTCGGGATTGTGGGGTAAAGGATCAAAGTATACTATTGTGACAAAGCTTTGCATTGATGCTGAGTGGACGGATATCTATACTTCCAAAAAATGTTCAACGAAATTCCTATCACAAGGCGAACTACTTATCAATAAGTGAAGTAACAACGCGGCCTCTAGTGCATTCACTTCAGCGCTGGGAGAGACGAGAAATTTCTTAGATTTGCCCAAGTTGAAAGCATTTGCGGACGTCAAATCAGGTATGGCTAATATGGTGGGATTTGTTTCTAAAAGGGTAGAAAACTTTGTGGGAAAAGGAGAAAATGCTGGTTACCAGCATTTTCTCCTTTTTCCACATTGTTTTTAAAAACTTTCATCCACAGGGTAGTTAAACACGGCATTATTTGGTAATGGGTTAACTCTTTACCAGGCGACAATTTTTTATAGACTTGTCCAATGTACAAAAGAGATTTAGTCGAATAAAATTTAAATGTGGATGAGATGCTGAGATTTATATTTTGAAAGGACCAGAAAACATTGGTGGAAAAAGGATGAAAAGCTGGTTATCAATATTTTCTCCTTTTCCAACAATGTTTTCAGAAGCTTTCACCCTCAAGGTCGTTAAAACACGGTATTGTTTGGTAATGCATTAATTCTCTATCAGGCGACAATTATTTCTAAACTTGTCCATCACAAAAGCATTTGCAGACGAAAAACAAAATTTAACTGTGGATCAGATGATAGAATTTGCTTCTTTGAAAGGGACATAAAACATTGTGGGAAAAGGAGAAAATGCTGGTAACCCTGCACTTTTTCCTTCTCGTGCAAGGTTTTGAAGAGCATTTTATTCTGATGGGGTCGAGAAAACACTGGGACGTTTGGTAAAGTGAAACGTTTTCACTTTCACAAAGGACCTACAATCGGTTTGATTTAACAAAAAGTATACTGTCTTTGTCAAGTACATACTCACAAAAAAAAAAACACTCACTCTCTCTCTATCTCTCTCATCTGACTCTTTTTATCTATCCACCGCCTCTTTCTTATCTATCCGTCTATCCGTTCCTTTCTCTGTCTGTCTGTCTCTCTCCAATCTCTTTCTCTCCCTTCCCCACCCCTCTCTATCCCCCAGGCTCATATGTCTTTGTCTGTCTCTCTTCGTCCTGCTCCCGGTCTCTCTTTCTTCCCGCCCTTCTACATCTGATTGTCTGCGTCTCTTCTCTCTCTCTCTCTCTCGTATATTCATGTCCAAATCATATATCTTATAATACATATAACGTGTGTATCATAAACATTAAACAGAGAATAAACTTTACTAAAACTAAGAAAAATTTTACAGATAACGAACAAGAAAGACAAAGAGAATATTTTATGTCCAGAATAGTTTTTCGCCAACTAGCGTACAGAATTTATGCGCAGTATATGTCAGTGTGTCAGAACTTTCTCTATCTTTACTATCTGTACTTTTGCCATTATCCCCAATGTCTGCCAACAACCACCAAAATAGTTTTGCCAAGCATCAAAAAACATTGAAGTCTGAGTTATTTTAGCACGGATTCGATGTTATCCTTGATGTTTTTTACATGAACGAAAACATTGCCAGAAACAAAAGTGTGCAGCTCATAAGAGCAATCAAAGCTAATGCTGAACTATTTTTTTCATGAAAATCTTAAAAAAGGTCCTAATAATGACCTGATTCATGTGTAGTAGGCCAGGGTATGTATTTAAAAAAAAAAAAACGCCCCTTGTCTTATTCACAAGAATTTTCTAGATTTGAAAGTAACAGTTTCTGATTGGCTAAACCAAATAAACTAGCCAATTAGAAGTTGTGACACTTTCTAAATCTAGAATCGGACTATGAACGAAACTGAGAATGATTGGGCCAATCAGAAGTTGCGTTACATTCTAAATCTAGATTCAGGCTAAGAATAAAATTGAGAATGACTGATGAATAAGTTTGTAATTACAACACAAGCAGGACTTTTGGGACGCCATAGATCAGACTGAAGTTGTTGTCTGATCTTTGCTTTATTAAAAACCTGTCTGAGTTTCGGTGGATTGTGTTTACAGCCATCGAAAAAGGTCGAGTTTATACAGGCCTATTTGGTGCTGAAAGAGTTTAGTGTCTGAACAGTCGTTGCATTTTGTTGTCAATATTAATGAGCTGTTATCAAACAATCAGACTGTTTAAACGTCCCCTAGTTATACTTTTGAAAACTCTGTGCTAAAAGGGAGGAGAAATAGCCAGTTACCGACATTTTCTAACTTCGCGAAGACACACTTAAACACTGGAGCCACGATTTCATTTAAAAAAAAAAACTTAAAGTTTTGTAGTGAGATTCAGATATGAGCCATGCTCTGGCAAAAGGGGGCTTAATGTATCTTCGTGATGAATGATAACAAGCAAGCAGTCCCATACTTATAGATCAATACTATCCACTTATTTTCGACACCAATGGAATCATGAGTTAGACCAGTCCTTTGACATGCATAAAATTGACCAATAGCAAAAAGTTTCGGCCCAGGTCAGCCTGCACGGAATGCGCAGGTGACCTGGGTCGATACTTTTTGCAAATGCATTTAGCCCTCTTTTCACAGAGTATGGCTCATTTATAAATTGTTTTAGTTGAAAAAGTGTTACTTGAACATATACTCACGACAACAGGCAAAATTGACGATCGTCAACAGGATAAAAACTGGAATGATTCTGTGAAGCTGGAATTATAAAAAAATGGGCAGTGCGACACTTGATCTTACGATAGCATTAAAGGAAAATGCATTTCTTGTCTCGATTCCACGACACAATATCCCGTTCCCGTCACAAAATTTTCTCAATTCCTAAATACATGTATTACCTTCCCAACCTGCACGGCTTAATTTCACGGTCCGGCGAGAAAATGTTCTCGTTCGTGGCAACAAAATGATTATGCTGAGGAAACAACGTGTCTAATTGTCTCGTGAAAAAAAGGTATCATTAGTCAGATAGTGAAAACGATTACTTAAGGCATGGTTACACGGTACCAAATGGGAGGGGTATGTAAGTATGTCGTGGGAACAAGGTACATGTATCATATAGTGAGAATGAAACCTTACGTCGTTTAAAAACAATATCAAAAAGTGGGAACAAGTAATTATGTCATGAGACCAAGGTATCATATGGAAGACACTATTCATGTTGTCGTGGTAAGAAGGTATTATACAGTGGGATTGAGTAGAATAAGTAGTAAGAACAACTTAGTGACTTGGTTGCAGTAATAAGGTATTATATAGAGGAATCGAGTAATTATGTTGTGGAAAAAAAGGTATGATATAGTGGGAACGAGTAGTTATGATGTTAAAACCAAGGTATAAGAATAATGAAAACGTGTTATTATGTGGTAATAATGCACTATGTTGTGGGAACGTAAAATTATGGGAATCACAAGCATTTTCCCACAATATTTCCTACACTTTCATATCCACTTTCAGTTCAGCTGTGACAAGGGATTCTAATGCATCTGCAAAGAGCATCGACCCTGGTCAGCCTGCACCAGGCTGAGTTGGGTCGAAACTTTTTGTTATTGCTTGATTTTCTGCTTGTCAAAGGAAAAGTCTACCTCAAGATTCAGTTGATTGTTTGACAAAATGGGCTTTACCGATCCATTAACCTTTAAAAGATGACTTGCTTGGTATAATGCATCACAGAGACGCATTAAACCTCTATTGCTGGAGCACAGCTCAAATATTTTTTACATGAGCTGGTGAAAAAAACTTTGCCATCTTGTAAAAAGTGAAAGAAACACCCGAAATACACAGATAGGTGCCATAGTCAACACTACATTAAATCCTATCTTGCTAAATAAGTTAAACTTTCATGCCGACAGTAAAGACCAGAATAAAGCTATTTCAAACTTATTTTTTGGAGAAAACATTCTCTTTATCGGACAGTGTGGATCAAAGATCAGACTGCACGTTCTGTGCAGTCTGATCTTGATCTACGCTGTCCGCAAAAGGGCTTTAACTTGCGCTTAGCAGCCTGAAAGGGTTAAAAAAGCCAGCATATCCAACAAAATCATTACAAGAGTAATAAATGCTTACATGTATGTAAGCCGGGTAGATGACCTACACAGAATGTGCAGTCTGATCTTGATCTACACTGTCCGCAGAAGGTCCGTGAGTCCTGCTTAGCAGCCTAAAGATTATGTGGATTATATTAACCGTTAACCAAACAGTCTGGTGACCAGCATTTTCTCTTGGCCAACATTTTCCAAAATGTTACCTACTCTTTCATAAAAAACAGCACATAATTCTACCAACATAATTTCTCCCGTTCAAATACTTTCAACATGGACCATTCTCGAATTCTTTTGTCTGGTAACCGAGATTTTATTAGACTGACAAAACTGCAAGGTCAATGGTAAAAAACCTTAATTTTCAGATAATTTAAGGGATAAAGAGTGGGGAAAAAATGCATAAACAGATGCCATGATCACTTAGACATAACTGAAAAAAGTTGAAAAAGTCATTTAAGTATTAACTCTAAATCTGCTAAATAAGTGAAATGAAACTTTCAAGCCGATAGTTAGAAGCCGTTTTTAGCCATTTCATAGTCTTTTTGGGGGATTAAAAATGTCTCCTTATCGGACAGTGTCGATCTAAGATCAGACTGCACGTTATGTGCAGTCTGATCTTGATCTACGCTGTCCGCAAAAAGTCTTTAACTCGCGCTTGGCAGCCTAAGGGTTAAAAAAGCCAGTATTTGCAACATAAACACTACAAAAATAATAACAGCTTATGTAAGCCGGGTAGATGACCCGTAGATAGCCTGGCATTCAGGCCGACCATGAGTCATTCTAACAAACAAGCAAGCAATAAAGCTATAGTAAACCCTACAGAAATATTTTGTTATTTACTGACCTTTTTTATTTATTCTTTCGAGTCTCGGAAACGTGCGTTTCAAATTAAAATAAAGCACGTGCATGATAATTTCTTCAGTCAACTCTTTCACTAATGAATAAATAAATTGTATTTTCTCAAAAGCTAAAAATACATTTCCTCTGTAAGCTCAAGAGACAATTCGGGCATAATCTAGAATAAAGCAGTGGACAGTGTAGATCAGAGATCAAACTGCACGTTCTGTGCAATCTGATCTTGATCTACCCTGTCCACAAACGCTTCTGGTGTCGTCTACAGTATGGAAAGAATTCATAACTTAACTGCACACAAATAATACATAGATGTTGAATCCACTGATTATCAGAAAGATATTTATCTAATAGGATCGAATGAAACGGACAATATAGATCCAAGATCAGACTGCACTTCTGTTAAGTCTGATCTTGAGTCTGCAATTGCTTCTTTTTTCGCCTGTGATAGTTGAAAGCACTGGCGAACTTATACCAGTTTAACCTTTTTGGCCGCAGTTCCGAAAAAGGTTAACTTCATCATTGTAGTTTGACTGCCAATGTCGCCTTGGATAGCTTTGGCGGACAGGATAGATCAAGATCAGACTACAAAAAATATTTCGTCTGATCTTTGATCTATACCGTCCTCTATCTGATGCCAATCTTCAACCAAAAAGCAGATACATTTGTAACGAAAAGAAACTTAAAAGACCTCGAGCAAAGTCGAATCCATTTAGCTGACAGCAAAAGAGTTAAAAAAACCAAAAAGTGAAAAAATTTACTTTCTAAGACTACTGAATAGTAATGGTACAAGTAAGAAACAATAACTTACCATTTTGAAAAACAATAAAAAAAAAAATGCGATGGAAAAAAAGAAGAAGAAAAACGGTTTCTCAAAGTAAACCAGATTTCTCCATGTGTTTTCTATCTCCCAACGTTTCACACTCGGAGCATTGTTACAAAATGGTTAACCCCATACATCAGCGAAACATCTTACAAAACCTATCTTTTTTTGCCCCCAACTTATACCCTTGCCTCAGTTCCAAAAAGACTTAAGTATCAGTGCAAACAGTGACCTATACGGTTCTTTGGAATTAAGTCGACGAGTGATTTTCTTCGTGCATGCGACCCGAGCAAGTTCGGCTTCGTCTGCTTTTCGTCTCCATTCCTACACGCTATTCGATGTGCGAGCGAAAACGTCACGGGCCATTTCGGATATTTCCGCACGACACTCGGCTTCCGAAATTTACCAATGGAAGCGCGTGCACTCGAGTATCATATTTCTAAACATCTGCTAACAAACATTATATACGTGATGCAGCGATAAACACTAAGTTTGGTCGGAAAACAAAGAAATAAGGAGTGATAACGAGCATGTTTGTTGAGCTGTTGTTGTTTTTCAGTTACGCAAATCATGCAAAATAAATTTATTCCCATAGCCTTAGCCTACTTTTTACATAAGTCAAAAATAATGCTAAGTTCCTAGAAACTTTTTTTATGATAATGACCCCTAGAAAACTTGGAGCCGCTCTGGTTGTACTTGCAAACAGCGAAAAATTAAGATCAGGTTGCAGTTTGATCTTGGATCTACATTGTGATTTTTTTTAAAATAGATATTGTAACAGTCATATACATTTTACCGTCATCAGTATTGTTGTTTTCTTATTGTTGAAATTGTCCATTCCCCCCCCCCTTTTTTAAACATCCCTATGGGTTTGACCCCTATACCACGCAATCTCGAGTTTTAACGACCCTGTGTAATTAGACTTTCCTCTGTTAGAAAACATTGTGGGAAAAGGAGAAAATACTAGTTGCCAGCATTTTCCCCTTTTTCCACAATGTTTTCTAACAGACCTAGAAACAAACCCTCTCATTTGAGCCAGATAAAGACCAACTTGTCGCCTAGAAATGCTTTCAGTTTGGACGAGTCAAAAATATCGTTTTGTGGTATAGAGCTAACTCTTGGCCAAGCATCTGGTCCTTCAAAGCTTACAAAAACGGCTTTTGTAAACATTGTGGGAAAAGGAGAAATTGCTGATTACCAAGGACAAATGCGATTAACTGACCCACATTTAATTTGTCGTCTGCAAACACGCACAATTTAAAAGAATCTAGAGTTCTTTTTTTCTACTAAGCGTAGAAAACTAAGCGTGACTTACTGACCTTTTGCGGACAGTGTAGATCAAGATCAGACTGCACAGAACGTGCAGTCTGATCTTGGATCTACACTGTCCTATAAAGAGATATTATTCTCTAGAAGAATAAGTTTGAAATAGCAGTATTCTGGTTTTTACCATCGGCTTGAAGGTTTTATTTAACTTATTTAGCATGATACAGGTTAAAGTACATTTTAAATCCGGTGTAAATCGGTGCAGTTCTGAGAAAAACAAAATGATCCCTTTACCCTACAATCTATAGTCTAAACCACATTGACAAAGAAGGAATTCGAGAATATTGTGGGAAAAGGAGAAAATGCTAGTCAACCGACATTTTCGACGTTCCCCATATTTTTAGTTTCTCCTTTTCCCACAATGTTTTCTTCACCTTCACAGACGAATACCGTCATTTGAGCTCAGTTTTATTCGTCGTCTCAAAATGCTTTCAAAATTGACGTGTCTAAAATTTTGTTGTCTGGTAAACGGTTGAATGAAAAAGTAAAAACAAGTTACTGCCCTTTACCACATTCCAAGTTTTTACGACCTAGGAAAGAAAGCTTTTCAAAATATTCTGAGAAAAGGAAAAAAATGTCGGTAGTCGGTATTTTCTCCCGTTCACACAATGTTTTCTAGCCTTTCATAGATAAATTACTTAAGCTACAAGTATATCTATCTTCTTCTAATCCTTTCAATTTTGTTCAAGTTTACGGTTTTTCGGTCTAGTACAGGAGTTAAACAGATTGATCTATACACTTCCCTCCCCCCACCCCCCACCCCCGCGGGAGCATGCTTCTCGGGAGCATACTTCTGTATGACAAGAAATGAACAAAAGGACGAATGGATTGATAGAGGGACAACAGGCAGATAACACCAATGCATAGTCCTTTAAACTTTCGTCTGGGAAATAATGGTTGATAGATTGAATAGTGTTTAACGCCATTTTTTCAACATTATTTCAGTTACATCGCGGCGGCCAGTGCCACGATATTCTATCCAAGCCATTGGCTGCTTCCCTACATAACCATCGTTGAAACGTTGAAACAACGGTCAGTGGTGGGAGAGAAATGAATCCTGTCGCAATGACTGTCATCAGTCCTCGGAAAGGAATGGGCTGAGCCGGGGATCGAACCAGGGGCCTCCTGTTCTCAAGTCCTGTACGCTACAGACTGAGCTACCGGGGCTCGGCTTCGTCTGGGAAATAAAGAAATAGGAAACATGCACAGAAATGTTACAAGTTAACCTTAATCCTGCTAAGTAAGTTAAATGAAACAGCAAACCTATAGTAAAAAACCTAAATGTTGCTGTTTCAAACTTATTTGTTGAAGAAAAATTTCTTCTTAGCTGACAGTGCAGATCAAAGATCAGACTGCACGTTCTGTGCAGTCTGATCTTGGTCTACACTGTCCGCAAAAGGTCAGTGAGTCGCGCTTAGCGGTCTAAGGGTTTACGCCAGTCATTTGGCATACAGATATATCAGCTGTCCGGTACATCATCGTTGTTAGATGTGAGTAATGATTAACTCTTTCCCACACAATCTCAAGTTTTAACGACCCTGGCAAAACGCCTTGGAAAACATTGTTGGAAAAACGATTGATTGATTGATTGATTGTATGGTGTTTAACGCCGTTATCAACATTATTTCAGTCATATCGCGGCGGCCAGTGCACCTATCCATGCTTTCCTGGAGTCTCTTTTACCAGTACTCCGCACAATTTTCTTTCCAAGCCATTGGCTGCTTTCCCACATAATCATCGTCGAAACAATGGTCAGCGGTGGGAGAGGAATGAATCCTGTCGCAGTGACTTTCATCAATCCTTGGAAAGAAATTGGCCGAGCCAGGGATCGAAACCTGGACCCCGTGTTCTCAGGTCCTGCACGCTACCGACTGAGCTACCGGGGCTCGGCGTTGCTGGTAACCATTTTCTTCTTTTTCCAACAATGTTTTCTATTTCCTTTAACATGCATCCTAAGGTTACATGTATCCTAGCTTGACCCACATTGAATTTTTGTCTTCTGCAAATGGTTACAATTTGGGTAAGTCTACAACTGTGTTGTTTAGTAAACAGTGAACTCTTTACTAAACGTATTGTCCAACATTTTCTCCTTTTTCCACAATATTTTCCAAAGCCTCCTTTTCCAGGGTCGTTGAAACTCGTGATTGTGCGGTATAAACCAAAAAACTAGATATTACAGGAATATAGCTCATACTAACGAAATCTATCTCTGAAAGGGTAGAAAACAATGTGGAAAAGGAGAAAATGCTGGTAACCAGCATTTTCTCGATTTCCCACAATGTTTTCAAAAGCCTTATTCCTCGGGGGCTGTTAAAATAAGGGATTGTTTGGTAAAGGTTAAACTCTTATTTTATAATTAACGACCATAGATCAGTATTGTACGGAGTGTGTAGACAAAGATCAGATTGGACATGAGTCAACTGTTTGGCACACACACCTTTCAGCTGTCTGATTCATCATGTAGCTAGATGTACGTACTGATTGATGTTTCCCTATCCTAGATCATCTATCCAGATTAGAGTCATTCACCGAGCAGGTAAATGGTCTGGGAGCCAAAACCGGCTAAGATTTTCTTAATGACTGACAGCTCGATGTTTAACGGCGTTTAAAACATTCTTTCAGTTAAATCGCAGCGGCCTTTAAGTTTTAATACCTATAGGGGGGAGAGAAATGGTGGATAGGTAGATTGAAGGTGGAAAAAGCAAATATAAAGATTACAATTAGGAGGCCATAAAGAGGAATGGCCAGTTAGTTGGAAAATCACAGAGCGAGCTTGCAAGAGACAATCAGCTTAACACACAGTTATCTATCTGAATGTCTATCTGTCTATCTATCGATCTATCTATATTTCTGTCTGTCTGTCGATCTATCTACCTGTCTGTCTGTCTCACTATCTATCTGTCTATCTCTCTATCTTAGAAGACATGGCTTGTAGGTAGGGTAGGGTCTTGTTTGGTAGTGCTGACTTACATTTAGATCAAAATTGTTTCCTTTTTACAGCAGTTCACAAGTATATCAAACAGACAAAGAGTTTCAAGAAAATTTCAACTTCTGTTGCAGCAGTGTTAATTTTACCAGACATTAAAGCGCCCAACAGAGAGCACCATATGCTTTCCTTTCTTCACTTTCCCCCCCTTTACATCAATAACCTCCCCTTATGAATATATGTCAGAATAAGAAATTATTGTACTTGCCATTGATAAAAGAATTATTGAAATTGTATCTTAGACCCCATTTCAACTCTTACGAAAAAAAAAAATGTTTTAACTGAATTTCTATTGCCAAAAGCTTGCTGGTACATCCATCTGTAGCATGCTTTGTGGTTTAATTTACTGCAGAAAAATTTCTGCAGTAAATTAAACCACCAAGCATGCTACAGGAAACATAGTATCAAATCCTGTGTTTTAGGGACCATGCAGAAAAAGCAACTTGAAAACATGGCAGGAAAAGGAGAAAACGCTCATAACCAACATTTTTCTACTCTTTCTACAATGTTTTCTACTATATTGGATGGTGTCAATCCCAGTCAAGGCTAGATATTCAGTGGATTCTAAGGTTTCAGAGGTTGGCACCACTTAGGGAATTTTAGTAGCCAAAATTTTTGTTGGTCACAAACTGGGTTTAGTCGATGAAAGCAACCACTCTGGGTTGGTCTTTGACTGTGGCAATTCCTGAGTATTTTGTGAGAGCGAGTTGTAAATTGTGATCAATTACTACACCTTTATAACATTTCTTTCAGCTATCATATAGTCCCATAACATGTTCATAGCCAAATACTGAACTGTCAAAGTCAGCTGTTTTGATGGTTTTCAGTAGACATAACCAGAAATTCACATGAAATTTTGTTAAACCTTATAAATAGTACACTACATGTCTGAAATACATATACAATGATTACAAAATGAGTAATACCCTTCTGTGTTATTGTTTTGCATTTTTTGTGACACAGTATCTATCTATCAGTCAAGTATATGACGTGCATCTGGTATCCTTGCCAATGAGGGAGGTATGATTAGTTTCTGGTCAAAACTTTTAATCATGATGTTCTTATTTGTTCCTATTCTTTCTCATAAACTACAGTCCATCCACCTTTCTCCATCCACCAATTTCTCTGAATAGAAGTTACATGCCTCTAGAGTTGCATGACTGATTAATTGAATGGCCTTTTATGCCACATTCAACATTATTGTGGATATATTACAGTGAGATCCCACATATTCATTAAATAGAATGGGGCTCTGAAGTATCTTGCCCAAGGGCACTCCCACAAAAAACCCAGTGCTTCCAGTGACGCTCAAACCCAGATCCTCCAGGACCCTCTAGAGTTGTATGAAATTGTAAAGAAAACTTAAAGTAGTTTTTCCATACTTTAATACTAATAATACAGAAATCAATGACTAAAAAGGAAACACATTAAGAATACACTTGATTTGAATAATGTCAGTATGCTACATCACAATCCTCAGTTTCATAGACCCTGAGTAAAATTGTTTTTGAAAACATTAACATTGTGGGAAAAGGAGAAAAAACTTCAACATTTTTTATCTAAATTTCAAAGAAAACTTTTATCATTTAAGCCACAGTTAATTTGATGTCTGCAAATGCTTTTATTTGGAACAGTCTACAATTTTGTCATCTGATAAAGAGTTTTACAGCATGGTAAAGAGTTTTGCAGCAATTTACACTATGGGTTGTACAGATCTGAAGTGCAGCCTGGTAGCTTAGTTGGTTACATACAAGGCTCGAATCCAGCGGGTCCATGCTTTGAATCCTCAGCTTGGCCAAACTCTTTCCTTGGATTTATGATAGCCATTGTGAAAGGATTCATTGCTCTCTTAAATCTTTACCAGATGACAAAATTTTAGACTAGTCCAAATTGAAAGCATTTGCAGAATTAAATGTTACTCAAAACGTGAAATTTGTTCTTCAAAGGCTAGAAAACACAGTGGGAAAAGGAGAAAATGCTGGTTATGTGGAAAAGCAGCCAGTAGCTTGAGAAGAATATTATGCAAAGAACTGCTAAACAAAACTCGAAGAAAACATGCACTGGTGCACAGTCCACAATATCATGGAAATAATGTTGACAACAGTATTAAACATCATACGAACTAAACTAAACAGACCTGAAACTAACTAAAAAACATAAATCAGGAAATTTATATTCTGTCAAGAAAATCTAAATTTCTCCCCTTAATGGTCTGAAAATCTCCCTTTAAAACTCACTCAACAACTCAACACCAAACACTTTAATAGTTGCATTCCATCCCACAGTTAATATTCAACCTTTTGATTTCCTATATTTCCATCCACTCCTACACTAAATCGCCAATGTTTTATTTCCTATCTTCAATCTGTTTTTACTTAAACAACCAATAACTATCAATACTTCCACAGTTAAAATGCTCCATCCCTTTAATACTTCTTCATTTTAAACAGGGAGACTGTGTCACTGTACAGGCCTTTCACTCTGGGTACAAACACTCTTCGAACAACAGATGGGTCGTTGTCCAAAGCCCCTGTAAAATATCAAAACAGTTATCATTTACCTTATGAACATATTTGCCTATTTTCAGTGGTTAACATTTTCTCTTGTCAGACCACAAAATAATAGTGTAGCCAGCATTGGAAGCATTTTTAGAGAACAAAATTTCGTAAAATATGACTCAAACAACAAATGACAAATAATTCCACTAGCTGCATTGTCACTTGGTGAAGAAAACGGCTTAACTCTTTACAAAACAACAAAATTTCAGCCTTGCTCAAATTGAAAGCCCTCGCAGACACCAAATTAAACTTTAGTCAAAACATTAAATCTGCTTTCAACGGGAAGAAAACATTGCGAAAAAAGGAAAAAATACTGTTTACCAGCATTTTCTCCTTTTCTCACAATGTTTTCAAAAGCCTTCTTTGAGGGTCCTTAAAACCCGGGTTTATTCGGCAAAGGATTAAACGGGCAATAACAACTGTAGCAGTCTACAATTTGTTACCTTTTATGGTTGGAAAACTTCCTTTACAATACCAACCAAAATGGTTAAAAATGGTGTCGGGGGGGCAAGGCAAGACAACACAAAATTATGTCTACAGACATACAGGTAGGCAACCTGCTTCCATTATACAAATTTTGAACACATTGTTCTAAAAGAATACCATGCTGGTGACCAGAGTTTGTCTCTTTTCCCATCATGTTATCTATCTTTTTCAAGGCAATTCCTATCATTTGAAACACATTTAATTTGTTGTCTGCAAATCCTTTCAATTTAGATCAGTCTAAAAATTTGTTGTATGGGAAAGAATTAACTCTTTAACAAACGACAGAATTGTAGACTAGCCCAAATTAAAGGATTTGCAGACGACAAAATAAATATGGCTAAAAAAATTAAAAATTGTTTTGGAAGGGTAGAAATATTGTGGGAAAAGGAGAAAATGCTGGTTACCAGCATTTTCTCCTTTTCCTACAATGTTTTCAAAAGGCTTCTTTCTCTTTACCAAACGACAGAATTGTAGACTAGCCCAAATTGAAAGCATATGCAGACGACAAAATAAATATGGCTCAAAAAATTGAAAATTGTTTTTGAAGGGTAGAAAACATTGTGGGAAAAGGAGAAAATGCTGGTTACCAGCATTTTCTCCTTTTCCTACAATGTTTTCAAAAGGCTTCTTTATCAGGGTCGTTAAAAGTCGGGATTGTGTGCTAAAGAATTAAAGGGTTGAAAACACACCGAGGATAAAAGCTGTACCCTTATTACTGCACTTTCTTGGATTTACCAATATTTACTGTTTTTAGTAACCAGAATTTTCTCCTTTCCCCATATTGCGTCCTCCTTCTCTTTAAATAAAATCCATCATTTGACTCTTTACAACACAATCCCGACTTTCAACGAACTTGAGGAAGATGCCTTTTGAAAACATTGTGGGAAAAGGAGAAAATGCTGGTGACCAGCATTTTCTCCTTGTTTTTCCCCTCAAAGACAAATTTTCTCATTTGAGTTGCATTTAAATTGGTATCTGCAAATGCTTTAAGTTTGGACAAGTCTACAATTTTGTCGTGTGGTAAAGAGTTAAGCCACATTAGACTTATCATCTGCAATAGCTTTTAAAACAGATTAGTTCAAAATCTTGTCGTCTAGTACTGAGTTCACCAGAAACTTACCTGCAGCATTCATAATCAGTGCAAGGCCTAGACCTGTTTGCAGCCCAATCTGCAGCCATGTTGCCTCAAACTTCCTCAAGTAGAGCTCATACACACCAACCAGAACTGCCGTCACAAAATACTGAAACACAGACAAACTTTTGATAGGTTGCCAGCATAGAGCAAAAAAAAATCATCTTTTGTGTGATGGGAGATCACTCCTTCCTTATCGCATAGCTTCTTCCCATATACAATCAATACTTAGCCACTCTGTTAGAGATGATTCTCTTTGGCTCAGTGGTTAGTGTATTGGTCTTTTAAGCCTCCATAAACAAGGATCTTTATGGCATGGGTCTGCATCCCAATTGGGGTGGTTTCTATTTCAGCTATGCAATCATTGCAAACTTTCATGTTTGTAAGATTGAGCTTGTCTGGGATTGGCCACTGAGCCATTTCTTGTCTAAAAAAGACTTACTGCCCAATAAGACATCATGTCATCGAAAATGATGACCTTGAAGAAGGGGTGTGCTATGGGAGATTACTCCTTCCGTACTGCATAGCTTCTTCCCCTATAAAATCAATACCTAACAACTGCATCAGGGAGAGTTCTCTTTCGCTCAGTGGTTTGTTTATTGGTCTTTTGAGCCTCAAAAAATGAGGATCTTTACCGCACTGGTTTGAATCCAAGCCTGGCAGTTTGTAAATCAGCTATGCATTTGTTGCCAACTTTCATGTTAGTAAGATTTTGGGTCATACTAATTTGAGGGTAGAGTTAAGTTTGGCTGTGATGGGAATCAAACAATGGCCAAGAGAGCTACAGAGATTAACACAAGCATTCAAATATAATCATATCATTATAAGAATAATTAAAATAAATAGGGAATGATAAACTTTCCATATATTAACCCTTCACCACCCAATCCCGACTTATAATGACCTTTAGAGAGACTGTAAAAAACAATGTGGGAAAAGGAGAAAATGCTGGTAACCAGCATTTTCTCCTTTTTCCAAAATGTTTCCTACCTCCTTAAAGACAACTGCCACAAGTTAACTTAAGCCACATTTGTGCATCTGCAAACGCTTTGGGTATGGATAAGTTCACAATTTTGTTATGTGGTTAAAGGTCTTGGCAAAACAGAGTCATTTTTGGGGAATAAATGTTCAAAATGAGTGATCATTAGGTGCAAATCTTATGACCAACAATCATTAAACCCTTACCAACCAATCCTATATTATAATGACACAGAGGGCCAAAGCTTTTGAAAATTATGAGTAAATAAGCACTTTTGCCTTTTCTCACAGTTTTCTGCTCTTTCGAAGACATATCACATTATTTAAATATACATTGTTTTCAACCTATTTTCAGCCAGTTATCCTTATTTTATGAAACTGTAATCATTCTTGTATCTTCAAGCCAAATGTTGCCCCTGACAGCTGAAAGGTTGCACAGATTATGATAGATAGACAATGCATTTCATGTTTTGGAGGCCTGCAAAGCAATTGTTGTTGTCATCCGGTCTTAAATCAGGACAAATCCTTTTAGTTTTTCTATCCCTTATACCAGATATACTGGTAACTTATCTATGTTTACACAGCTGAGCCATTCTACACACTTTCAAGTTTTAACATAGTTTTTTTTCTCTCTAGCTGTAGGGAAGTATCTTTAAGACATAGCTTCATTTGAAGTCCATATATGCCGTCAATATTGACCAATCTTCAAGTCTAACATTTGATAACAGAGTTAAGAACAACACACCATCCAGTGGGACAACATGTGGGCCTCCTTGTCCGAGGGTCGTAGAAAGTTTGCCGTCCTCCCAGTGAGAATTCCCATGGAAATTATCATTGAACCAGCAACTCTCGCCAAGTAAGCATGCAACGCATCAATCTTGTCAATGTCAGTCTAAAAAAAGTAAATATACCATAATCTTATCAAAAGGAGATTAAATCCATCTGTAAAAGGTATAGGCACTGGTCAGCCTGCGCAGTCTGGTAAAAGGAGAAAATGCTGGTTACCAGCATTATTGTCTACTTTTCCAACAATGCTTTTGAAGGTCTTCTCCTTCAGACTCTTCAAAATATAGGATTGCATGTATAAGAGAGCTTACTTCTTCACCACACAGCAAATTTTAGACCGTCCACATTCAAAGCATATGCAGATCACAAATCTGAAGGTGGTAAAATAAACTGAAGTTCTTTGACAGCATGGAAAATATTGTGGGAAAAGGAGAAAATGCTGGATATCAGCATTTTCTCATCTTCTTACAACTTTTTCCATAGCCTGCGCCCTTTAAAATAAAGGATTGGTTTAGAAAAAGGGTTAACTCTTTCAGCACCAAATGTATAAACTCTACCCATTTGGTGGCAGAGAATACCATCCTATGAGTCTCAGAAAGATCTTTATCTTACAGGCTTGACTACACAAGCAGATGGCATAGATCCAAGATCAGACTGCATATTCTGTGCCGTCTGATCTTGATCCATGCTGTCCACAAAAGCCCTCGATTTTGCCTCTGGCTCCAAAAGGGTTTAAGCAAGAAGATCAACAAAAAATACTAAGATACACAAAATCAAACCTACCATCAAGACTCTGAGGATCCACTGGGGCAGGGCATACAACAGTAAGCCCACAACTGTAAGGAGCACAAAGTTGGCTTTCAAGTGTAGGTTGGTCAAGCTTGGGCTCTCGCCAAATCCACCCCAGTCTGTGGATTTGAGGGCATAGTAGAATGTCACCACTGTGTAGATAATGTGACTGTAGTACGGGGATGTAAGAGTCTGTAAAAATTTAACATTTATTAATCAAAAATTAATTTAAAAATAAATGACAACTCCAGCCAGCTGATTTAACTCCCTATGGTGTCTGTGCTTGTGAGACAGAGCGTCAGCCTCATAACCGTAAGGTCCCAAGTTATAGACCTGGGAGCTGGTGTCAACTTTGGGATTGTTCATTGGCCTAAACATTTGGTGTGAGTACTGGTGTAGTTCTCAGAAAGCAGAATCAAGAGAGATAAGTACAAGTTGTAAGAACTTGTTTCTCAATTGATGTAAAATAAATATGTTTAAGTGAGTCCCTAACCTTTTCTAAGATAACAAGTTTTACACACTCCCAAATTCAAAACATCTTCTGATGACAAATTCAACTAGAGGCGCTTGAGCGCCTGTATCGCTCCACAGGCCTGATATTTCTATAATGGCGAAAGGAAGTTTTTAACAATTATCATTCAATCCTGCATTTTAGCTCACTGAAGAAACAATTTGGTAGACAACCACCATAGGAACTTACCTGCAAAACAACAATGAAATCCAATGAATAGTTTTAGAGAAGAAATTTTTCAAAGATTTTACTTTATACCATAAAAGGAAAATGAGTCTCCCATAAAAGCCATGTTTTTTGACAGATCATTTTTTTTTTTTAAGGAATTCTGTAAACCTGTATCTAAGGAACATTCCTGCAAAGTAATAATGCTATCCAAATAGCGGTTTGGGAGGAGAAGATTTTTAAAGGTTTTTTACTTTGGTTGCCATGGCAACCAGAATTCTTCATGGAACACAATTATTTGAAGGAATTTGAAAGAGGACCACCAAAGGAACATTCCTGTGAAATTTGGTAAAAATCCAGTCAATAGTTTCTGAGGAGAAGGTTTACGGACGCACGCACAGACGAACGGACGGACGGACGGATGGACGCACGACGGACACAACGCCATGACAATAGCTTGCTGGCCTTCGGCCAGTGGAGTTAAAAATGATACAAATGGCCTCAAGTTCTATGGTAGGATAGAAAACATTGTAGGAAAAGGAGAAAATGCTGGCTACCAGCATTTTCTCCTTTCCAACAATGTTTTAAAAAGTCTTCTTCGTCAGGGTCATTAGAACTCAGGATTATATGGGAAAGGGTTAAGGGTCCTTTTCTGATTTTTTTTTTTGTTGCAAATTATTATTATTATTATTTTTTTTGACACTGATAAATACATATATTTTTTTCTGCAAACATAAAGAAACTGGATGGTTACATGCGGTACAAAACAAATTTGCAAATTGGGTGTTCAAATAGCAGGTTGGCCATTTTGTGGTTGGTGACTGTCCATTCTAATGAGATCAACTATGACATCATCATACTTATTTAAATACTATTCTACATAATCTACACATGGTTTTGATCAAATGGCATTCCAACAAACCTTTGTGGAATTCTGGCATGATAGGGACATTGTAGTTCAAGATCAAACCAAAAATCCAAACTCCATCATTTGCGTCACATTTACTTTGTTACCTGCAAATGCTTTCTGTAACAGTTCTGATAAATAACGTTCCCAGGCGGGGTTTGAACCCTAGACCTCCAGGTCCCAAGGCAAATGCTCCACTACATTCGCTACAAAAGCTAGCTCTATAGCAAGGCAGTATCAGTGTCCCCTTATACAAACACAAGCTATACATTTATATCTATCTGTGGGATAGACTAGTATACTACGTTTCAATCTGGACAAGTTTGAAATTTTGACCTCTGGTGAAGAACTAATTTTGAGATGGAGGTTATGTCTTCAACATACATATGAGCTATACTATGGCAAAAGGCAGATTAATGCATCTTAAGTGATGGATTATACCATGCAGAACATCACTTAATTATGGATCCATAAAATCCATCTAGTCCAACAATTAACTGACTCCAAAACTGACACTGATCAACACTTTTTGCAGATGCATTAAACCCTCTTTTCACAGAACATGGCTCATATCTATTTCACAAGTTATAAATGACACTTTTCTAGATACTTTTCGAACACTCCTCATAAAACCTTACCTCACTGAGTTTTATTGGTGAATTCTGCCTTGGTGGATGTGTATTAAAGTATGCAAGGGCAAGAAGAGTGCATCCAGCATTCTGTAAGGAATGAAATAAAATTAGAATAAATTTTATTACCTGTGTACTGTCCAGGCTACTTTTAGACCAACAAAAAAACCAAAAAAATATCATGAATTGACCACTTGTACATAGTTGTACATAGGACAAACATTTTTATTTGTTAAATATGCTTTTATTAAGAAAAAAAGCATATCATAAAGACAAAATTGCATTAGATTGTACTACTGTTTTATTCACTTTTCCAAGGGGGGGAGTGTGGGAGGGGGGGAAAGGAGGATTCTGTTCCCCTTGACAACACAATAAATCAACATTATGGAGGGTTCACAAAAGCTTGCCATACACTTCTTTTTTTGTGTCTTAAATACTGCCTCAAATACTAAATTCAGTTATATTGCGCTGGCTGTTGCATATATCTATGCTTTCTTGGAGCTTCCAGTAATTTGCACATCACTCTTTCCAAGCTACTGGCTGCATCACAATAAATGCTGTCAAAACAATGTTCAACAGTGAGAGAGGAATGAATCTTGTCACACTGCCAATGATCATTCCTTGGAAAGAATTGTGCCATGCTGTGGATCAAACAAGCCATCCCTGGGTTTCAAGCCCTGTACTTAAGTTGCCTACATACATACCACTGCTGTTGCCCATATGAGACTGGTCTGTACTGTAGAATCTGTTGAGCGGTACAGCAGCCAGTAGTTTACACACCAGAAGACCAGGATGATACCAATACCTCTTGTTAACTGTATGTGTACAGCATCTGGTGTTCCTGCCACCTGGTGGTAATGGAATATAAATCTTTTTGTTAAAAACTCTTAACTGTTTACCTCATAGCAAAATAATAGATATGTGTGAATTGAAAGCATTTGCAGACGATGAACAAATAAGACTTAAAAAGTTATTTTGAAGGTTACTAGGTTAGAAAACAATGTGGGAAAAGGAGAAAATGCTGAAAACCAGCATTTTCTCCTTTTCCCACAATGTTTTCAAAAGCTTTCTTCCTCTAGATTGCCAAAGTCGGATTGCGCAGTACAGGGTTAAAAGGGACCATTTAGATTTTCATGATCATACCAATATTCAAAAACATTCCAATACCGATATAAGCGAGCATTCATTTACACACAATCAATACATTATAAAAACAACTGCTGATTGTATGGTGTTTAATGCAGTCTTCAGCATCATTATCAGTTACATTGTGATCCCTGGTGCACCAATCCATGCTTTCGTGGAGTTTCTTTCAACTGTACTTCGCACAATATTCTTTCCTAGCTACTTGCTGCTTTCCCAAGTAACTGTCGTCAAAACAATGATCAGCGGTAAGAGAAGAATGAATCCTGTTGCTATGACTATCATCAATCCTCTGAAAGAAATAGGCCGAGCCGCCAAGCTGGGGATTCCAAACCAGTGACCCCTTGTTCTCAAGTCCTGTGCATTACCAAACAAGCTACCGTGACCTGGCATAATGGGAAAGAAAAGTGGAAGAAAGCAATATTTTCATGGTATTCCTCAGGTTGACTGATGTTTCAGTCACAGTCAAGTTAGATAAATAGGACCTTTTTAGTCAACTCATAGGAGGTCTTGATAACATGCTAATTATCATGTAGTTTTAATGCACCATAATAATTTTCACATTCTGCTCCTGGCTTTGATTTATTTCTTTACTCCCGATTTGGGGTCTAGCTCCGATGTTATTTTTGTGATTGTTTCTCCGCTAGACTCCCGTCGCAGCCTTCTTTAAAAGTATCTGGAATGAATACGAGTTTACCGGCATCTTTTCAAACGGCTCTATGCGACAAAATTTCCAATGACAGCTAATAAAATGGGCATGGATTGTTAGATAAATGATTAATCTTTATTATCACACAAGCTGTGCTGCAAAATACCAATTAGAAGTTACATAGTTAAATTACGAACAACGTGAAGCCAGGTAAATTGGGTTTTAAAAACGTTACTCTAGGGTGCAAAAACATCCCAAAACATTTAACTACAGTTTCTCTACTGAGAATACCAAAATTCTTGTGGGGAAATAAAATCGTCTAAACAAATTCCTGTGGAAGGAGGAAGTTTTCAGATAAATTTGAAATAAATTACCACAATCGCCAGCATTTTCTCTGGATAAAACACAGATGTCAAACCCTCTAGAAATAACCAAACATTGATGACATTCATCCACAACTGCCGTCCACGCGTTTGTCCGCGCCACATCGTGAAGAGAGCAAAGATTGATACCAAAATAATCTCGTAGTATCGAAGAGATTGTCTTAAACCATCTACTGCGACGTCTTTCAGCCATTCGACCGTAGTTTGGTTATACATTTTGGGACTTTTTCGAGGCAAACCGTTTGTGTAAGGTTCCTTTGTTGACGGAAGTCCGCGAATTCGAAATTGACGCGGTGTAAAATGGGTCATTCAAAAGCGCCACCGTCTCATATATGGGAGATAACTTTGAATATAAATTTAATGTAAGTTCTTTTCCACTTTTTTACGTCCATTAACTTCAACTAATCAGTTACGAATTTTTCACGTGCTTTAGCGACCCTAAGGTAAAAGGCTTTTGAGAACATTGTGTGAAAAGGACAAAATGCTCCTCTGCCCTATCAAATAAAAATCCTATGATCTGAAGGATATATTTGATAATTCGTCCGCAAATTCTTAAGAGATAAATTTGGACAATTTTGAATTTTTGTCGTCTGCTTACCAATAAAATCGTCCTTGTTAAATCGTATTCAAGCGAAATTTAAATGAAAACACGATTTCAGTAAGTACTAAATAATCAAAACACTGAGAGTCTTGATCTAGATAATGAATCGTGCAGGATTTGAGGCAATTTTATGTAGAAAATTAATGATCTTTCATCATTTGAATCGTATGATCTGATTTATTTATGCTGGAGCAAACAAGGTCAAGAAAAATTCTTAACTCTTAACCTGCTAAATTATTTAAATGAAACTTTCCAGTCGATTGAAAAACTCCAAATTTTTGCTATTTAAAAAAAAAATGGGGGGGGGGGTCTCTTTATCGGACAGTGTTGCCAACTGTTGCTAGTTCTACCATGCATTTTTCTGCCAGCGACTGGAACTTTTACAGGCCGTAGTAAAACATATTGCCAGGCTCATAATAATATCCATAGTATATGTTATTTTATATGGTATGAATTAAATTCATCTGCATTTTGACTCCGGTATTGTTTTCATTTGGAAGATAGCGGGCTTTTGTCGTTACACCATTGTTCTAACCATTAGAAATATTTTTTCGTTTTAAAGGTAAGCACAACATATGAAGTGGACAAACAAGCACAAGGATTATAAAGTACTTTTTGCACGAATTCTATAGAATAATGTGCACATATCCCCTTATTCACTATAAGTTCATACAAATTATTAACCCTAAACTCATTCACTACTGAATAAATAAATTGAATTTTCTCAACGGCTAAAAATACATTTCCTATACAAGATCAAGAGGTAGTTCTGTCACAATCTAGAATATAGCAATAGACAGTGTAAATCAGAGATCAGACTGCACATTCTGTGCAGTCTGATCTTCATCTACACTGACCACTAGAGCTTCTGGTGTCGTCTTTGGTATGGACTGAGTTAAGCTTCCAAGCAAGACCCTGCATGCAGTTACCAAAGACTGCACAGAATGTGCGAAATATCTTTCGTGTATACTAGTAGTATAGGTAGGTAGAATACGGATCTGACCAGGCCTGGTCAGATCCGTATTCTACCTACCCTGAGAGCCCTACGTTGCCTACCCTACAGAGATTTTGTCCCCATTCTGCCTACCCTGAAAGAATTTGCATTTTTTATCATCCCTATTCTGCCTACCCTGAGTGGAATTTTTCTGCAAAAAAAGGGAAAGTTAAGGGAAAGTAAAGGGTAAGCCTGATCACTGAGTTAGGGAAAGTAAAGGGTAAGCCTGATCACTGAGTTGGACTTAGTTTTTTCACCCTATGAATGATTTTCTCTCTTTCTAAAAGCCTGGCCATTGTGTTGGACTTAGTTTTTTTACCCATATGCTATTACGATTGCTTTATTGTTTTACTTCTATCCACTACTTAGCGTCTAAGTGGTTTCTCTTTCTAAATGCTTGAATACTGAGTTTGACTTACACTTTTTTTCTTATCTATGAATGATTTTTTCTCTCTAAAAGGAATTTGTCCCTATATCACTGAGTTCGACTTAGCTTTTTTCATTCTATGAATGAATTCTCTTTCTAAATGCCTGGACATTGAGTTGAACATAGACTTTTTTTACCCTATGAATGATTTTCTCTCTTTCTAAATGCCTGATCAGTGAGTTGGACTTAGTCTTTTTCCTACAATTATGAATGATTTTTTCTCTAAAAGACTGAGCACTGGTTTGGACTTAGTCTTTTTTCTGAGTTTTTTTTTGCTCTTTGCAGTGTAACTCCCCGGAGTGTAACTCTTTTGGAGTGCAACTCTTCTAAAAGAAGTTTGACAATTTGAAGAAATGACAATTTTGAAGAAAGATAGAACTTTTCGTGGTAGATGATTAGTCCTGAAAAGGACTGTTGGGTTAGCTCTGAAAAGAGCTGTGACAATTTGAAGAAATGACAACTTGAAGATAGAACTTTCGTCTGACAGCTTGAAGATAGAACTTTCGTCTGACCTCTTGAAGGTAGAACTTTCGTGGTAGATGGCTAGTCCTGAAAAGGACTGTTGGGTTAGCTCTGAAAAGAGCTGTGACAATTTGAAGAAATGACAACTTGAAGATAGAACTTTCGTCTGACAGCTTGAAGATAGAACTTTCGTCTGACCTCTTGAAGATAGAACTTTCGTGGTAGATGGTTAGTCCTGAAAAGGACTGTTGGGTTAGCTCTGAAAAGAGCTGTGACAATTTGAAGAAATGACAACTTGAAGATAGAACTTTCATCTGATAGCTTGAAGGTAGAACTTTCGTCTGACAATTTGAAGAAATGACAATTTGAAAAAAGATAGAACTTACGTCTGACAATTTGAAGAAAGGTAGAACTTTCGTGGTAGATGGTTAGCCCTGAAAAGGGCTGTTGGGGTGTCCCTAAAAGGGACCTGGTTTGGAGGTTGTGTTTTTAAGCACAACCTCCAACCTTCCTGCATGCTGGACAGCTACTCGCAGCACGCCTCCTTATCCTTTTTAGCTGCTGTTCGTCCAAATCGAAGTCTAACGAGAACGACGGCTCGTTGTCGCTATCCCAACACTCGGTCTGGGGTACGATAAACTCTTTTTTCTCCTTCTTTCCGTCCAAATCGAACTTCAGTGTGAACGCTGGCTCATCGTCATCGTTCCAATCTTCAGTCGATGGTATGGTAAACTCTTTTTTCTCCTTCTTCTTTTTTTCTTTTGACGATAGCTGAGCAAGCTCGCTGAAACTCATATCTCGAAGTGCGCATTCCATTTTGTTGTAAGTCGAAGAGATGAATGATGTGCGGGAAAATTCCGCTGGGTTTTATAGCTTTTCAGACGGATTGAACTAGTTGACCCATGACGTCATTTTCTCCTATATTTTTCCCGCGTCGGCGTTTCATGCTGTTTTGGCTCCAAATTAATGTTGTCCAATCAGAATCACCGTTGTTTTTCTAATACTAAATGTTTTATTGTTGACCAATCCATGGTTTTGTTACATTTTCTTGTTCGGGTTAGAAAAAACTAGAGTTTAACTAACCTATGACTTTTTTGATTATGAGTCTTCTGACAAAAAATGAAAAGAAAGATGTTTATTTAAGATAGCTAGTCCTGAAAAGGTCTGATTTTGTACAGAATACATTTTTTATCCTCCACTCTTTCTTTCGATTGATTCCATTTTATCTAGCATTTGCATTAGATGCTCAATTTCATGTCTGATATATCTGAAACGTTCTCTTTCTTCTAACCAGAAGAGCAATAAGAGAAAAAATGTTAATCCGAACATTGTGGGATACTGGTTCAGGTTTTACGAAAAGCTAATGGTGAATGAGAAAAATAATCAAGAGTTTAGTGTTTTATATGTGTAATGGATCACTTTTTAGACTTTTTTTTATTTTATTCCTATATCACTGAGTTGAACTTAGATTTTTCACCTATAAATGATTTTTTCTAAATGTCTGGCTGTTGAGTTGAACTTAGTTTTTTTCTTCACCTATGTATGATTTTTTTCTTTCTAAATGTCTGAGCACTGAGTTGAACTTAGTTTTTTCTTCACCTATGTATGATTTTTTTCTTTCTAAATGTCTAGGCAGTGAGTTGGGCTTAGTTTTTTCTGCATCTGTGAATGAATTTTCTTTCTAAATGTCTGACCATTGAGTTGGACTTAGTCTTTTTCTGAGTTTTTTCACTCTTTGGAGTGTAACTCTCTGGAGTGTGAGTCTTTGGAGTGTAACCCTTCTAAAAGAAATGACAATTTGAAGAAATGACAATTTTGAAGAAAGATAGATCTTTCGTGGTAGATGGTTAGCCCTGAAAAGGGCTGTTTTTGAGAAGGGCTGATTTTTGAAAATGTTTATTCAGTATCAGCATCAGTCGATTCGCTGTCTGACTCACTCCTTTCAGCGGCGATTTGCGCGCGGAAAAGACGGTCTAACTGCTCACTTTTTTGTATTAGCATACTGAAAATACATTTCAAGTGGGCCTGCAAAGATCATCTTTGTAGGGTTGTGTTATACGTTGTAGTTGGTTTTGTTCCTCCTCTCCTACGAAATGAGTGTTTAGTTGTAATAACTATTGACCAGCATTTAGATATTCTTGGAGAGTCTCACGTAGTTGATGATTTATCTCCTAAATATTGATACTGTTTCCGAATATTGATACCGCTTCCGAAGTGATCGTTAGCTGAGAGCCAAAAAAATGGTGAATGTATGAAAATAACGCTGGGCTTTATACGTTTACAGAGGATTGAAATTTTTAAAGAGCTCGGACCTGGCAGAAAGCACATACATTTTTTCCATGCTACGTTTCATGCTAATATAGCAAAAAAGTTATGAGACGATGTATGGAAAAAATGTAGACAGAACAAGTCTTTGGGGCAAAAAACAGAATGAAGAGCTCTATTGTTTTTTAACTTTTATTTATTGAACTTTTATTTATTGAACAGAACTAAACAATGAAACATTTTTTTGCAATGCATCATAAAAAAATTTCTTGACAATGAAAAAATTCACACTGAAACATTTTTTTGCAATGCATTATAAAAAAATTCTTGACAATGAAAAAAATCACACTGAAAAAATTTCTTGACAATGAAAAAAATCACACTGAAACATTTTTTACAATACAGCATAAAAAACAATTTCTTAACAATGAAAAAAATAACACTGAAATATTTTTTACAATACATCATAAAAAACATTTTCTTAACAATGAAAAAAATTACACTGAAATATTTTTTCGCAATGAATTATTTACAATGAACTATTCGCAAAACAGTATATAACAAATTTTTTACAATGCAAATTCGTAAATACCACGAGTTTTATATTTGTTTTTATATTCCTACCGTTTTGTTGTTTTTTCTTGGTTGTTTTCGCTCTGTCTTTGTTTTTTTCGGGATCTTGAAATCAACGTGATTATCAATGTTTTTCCCGTATTTGCCCTGGCCTGTCAATATTGGTGTAGATGGTTTTTGATCAACTCGCTGTTTCTTGTGGAGATGGTTAGCATCTTCCTCAGATTTCCGCTTTGTTGTTTTTCTTGGTTGTTTTTCCTCTGGTTGTTTTTTCTTTGGTTGATTTTTCTTCACAACACTTACGATAGAGTCCACTAACTTGTGAAGATTGGATTTATCAAAGTCGAACTCCACAGGGATCTTCACAGGAGCTGTTGAAATGCACTGATCCTGTTGGCGTAGTACCTCGATATTTCTACTGAGCTGATCAGTACTTGCGCTTAAAGTTTTAATTTCCTCCAAATGTCTGTTTAAAGTCTCCAGCTGATCTATGATCCGGGTCATCATGCTATCTTGTTTTAAATTTAGCTGCTTTACCTCTTCATAAATGTTGTCCAGCACCGTCGCTGGAATGATGGTTGTCGAATTTAACTCCGGTGGCGGATTGATGATTGTCGAATTTATAACTGATGAAAGAATGTCTCCATTGTTTTCCACTGGTGGAAAATCGTCCAAGTTGATTTCATCTAAGTTGTGCTTCATATTGAAACTGCTTCTGAATATTGATACTGCTTTCAAAGTGATCGTTAGCTGAGAATCAAAGAAATGGTGTTTTGTATAAAATAACGCTGAGCTTTATACGTTTACTGAGGATTGAAATTTTTAAAGAGTGCGGACCTGACGGAAAACACCAGGATTGAACTGTGTGACACCGAATTAGGAGTGGTAAAAAACACCAATATAACTATCGATTTAATTGGGCAATGTTAATGAAACGTCGACGCGGGAAAAACATAGGAGAAAATGACGTCATGGGTCAACTAGTTCAATCCTCCTGTAAAGCTATAAAGCCCAGTGATATTTTACATAAAATCATATTTGTTCCAGAATGGTTCGAATTCTTGTGTGCCCTCACTGTGCAAGCAGTTGTCTGATAGAGTGTGGGAAATGTTTTACCATACTTGAGTATCTTGGACAGAAGCATAACTGTCCAGATACAGATGAAGGATTTTACGATGATGATGAAGGTTCATCGACTTGTTGCGAACACTGTGGGTGTGAAATCATCCCGGTGGTTCGGACTGAGGAGTCGTAGAGCTGGATATCAATGTGAGATCCTTTTTAAAAGCCCTTTTCAGGGCTAACCATCTATACGAAAGATCTTTCTTTCTTCAAAATTGTCAAAAGTAAAAAGACTTACAGTCACAACTAGAAAAAAGTCAAAAGTAAGAAGTAATTATTTTATATTTTTTTATTTCAAAAAATCAAATCATGAACTGTAAAGACAAAAAATAAATGAACTGTAAAGACAAAAATGAATGAAAAAAATCAAGTCAGTCTTTTTTTTTTGTTTAAATTCAATATTGTGTTGAAATCTTTTTTCACTCAGTATGTTTTCTTTTTTTCTTTGGAATGTCAGATTCACATTTGGTTTTACGTTTTCTTTTCCTATCGTTGTTTTTTAATACCACATCTGGACAGATTGTATCCTCGTGTTTTGTTGATTTGCAAAAGAAACAGTTCTTTGTTACTCGTTTTGTCTTCTTTTCGTTGTTTTGCTGTTTTTCCTCTCCGTACGAACAACCCGGTTCTGCAGAAAATTCGTTGTTTTTTAGATCCAAAGTTTGTTGTTTTCTTAGATTTTTTCGTATTGTAGATATTTTTTCCTCTACCTGTTCTGTTATTTTGCAGATTTCTGAATCGTTGATATCCATCGTGTCGCTCTGCATGTCTACGGTCTGAGTTTCAACCGATGATGATGTAGCTTGTGGTGAACTTTTTTTCCATGTATTTTCACTGCAGAATGAATTTAGTGTCCCGACGAATTTTATATCTTTGAGACCATCAACGTTGTAAAATGATGGTAAAATTTCAATGTCATGACTGTGTGGATTCACGTAGACAAAAACAAATGTTCCTATCTGATTTTCTTTTTCTGGACATTCTTTGGCCCAATGTCCTGCTTCGTTGCATGTAAAACAAATATTTGTTCTCTTGCCATTCACACCATATCGTTTGTCAATCGTCGCTTGATCCAAAACTCTGTATCTGGTAGTACGGTAAACATCTTTTTCTTCTAAATGTTGGTGGGATAAAAATGATCCCACGTAGTTTCCGATATGTTTAACATCATACTTTGATGGTATATTGCTGATCTCATAATCGTGGGTGTATGGATTAACATACAGATGCACCCTCTTTCTAAGTGGTGATGTATTTTGCAGCTTTAACTCGCTCATATTTTTTTATCAACTGTACTGCCTGAGATTGAATAGGAGAATGATTAGATTTTCACAACTGCCGTCTCTATTTATACACTGTTGCAACGGAGAGGATATATAAATTGTTAGTTTTTTCTCACTTCTGCATTATTGTCTTTTCACTCAGAGCTAAAACGATGGGTAAAAGAAAAAGAATAATAACCTATTCAGACAGCGAAAGTGACGATGAGGTATTTCCACCAACAAAAAAGAAAAAAACTAGACCATTGAAAGAAGAAAGTGACGATGAGATATTTCCACCAACAAAAAAGAAAAAAACTAGACCATTGAAAGAAGAAAGTGACGATGAGATATTTCCACCAACAAAAAAGAAAAAAACTAGACCGTTGAAAGAAGAAAATGACAGCGACGATGAAAGTATCAACTCTAACTTAGACATGAAAAGTCTATATGATTTAACAGAAAGGGGTAATAAGAAGTCAAGAAAATTTAAAACAGAATCACATGTACTGATGCTGAGTTTTAAGAAATTTGAAGAATTAACACCTCAGAGACTACTTGGATTATTTGACGATGTTACCCATGAAATCATTCGAAAGTTAAATGCTAACCCGACGGACATGATTAGAATTACCATCAATCATCCTTCGTTGGAAATGGGAATCCATATTCCTTTTTTAGCTGCAGACCAGTTACAAGGTGAAACTATGCTGAATGAAATTGAACGAGTTTTACAATCGAATACAGATTTCGTCTTGAACGACGGATTGATGACATTTGACATTACACACACAATACCACCAAGTGGTAGTGGAAAACAAAAATATAGATCATCAGAATTAGATTCAAAGTTTTTTGCCCGGAAGAAAAAATCTATTATTCAAATTGACAATCATGACCAACTATGTTTTGCAAGAGCCGTTGTTGTGGGAATTTGCTACAGTGAACGTGAAAACACCGAAGTATGGAATAGAAAATGGGATCGTATTTGTCGTTCAAAACTCCCTCTTCAAAAGACTGAAGCTGAGAAATTGTTAAATGAAGCTGGAGTTTCACCAACACAGCCTGTAGGAATTGATGAATACAAAAAAATTCAAACATTCTTGTATGAAAAAGGCTATGTCATTAAAGTTCATCAACAGCATTCAAAAGTGGAAAAAATGTTTAAACATCCAGAAGTGAAAACCAATAGTAAGATCATACATTTGTACTTTCATCAAAACCATTATGACTACATCAAATCTATCAAAGGTTTTCTTAGTTGTGGATATTATTGTGAGTTCTGTGATGTGGGTTACCCTATCCGGGAAAATCATGCTTGTTCAAATATCTGTAAAGGTTGTTACCGCAAAGGAAAATGTCCATCAGAATTTAAAGAATATGTTTGCAATGATTGCAGTAGACGATTTTTTAGTGCTGAATGCTTTGAAAACCACAGAATTGTTCAAGGTAAAGAAAAGAAATCCATTTGTGAATTAGTGAAACTCTGTTCGAAATGTGGTGCGCAATATCTTGTCAGAAAGAAAAATCATGTTTGCAATGGAAAGAAAAAGTGTCATATCTGTAAGAGAATTGTTAACTTTTCTCATCGATGCTATATTCAGCCTTACCAAACTAAGTTGAACAATGACAGCGATGACGAGACGAGTTCTTCTGTAGTCAAAAAACCACAGTTTATTTTCTTTGATTTTGAATGCAAACAAGACACAGGGGTACACATCCCGAATTATTGTATCGCACACAGAGCGTGTGATGAATGTATCGATAAATCACTTGATTTTCATTGTTCCACATGCAGTGAATTTGAAGAGGGTAGGGAAGTTATTTTTCAAGGTGAAGAAACTTTGAGTCAATTTTGCAACTGGCTCTTTTCAAAACATCATAAAGGAGTTACGGCTATTGCCCATAATTTCAAAGGTTATGACGGTCAGTTCATTCTTGGCTATATTGTCAAAGTTGGGTTAAAACTTCCAAAATTGATCATGAATGGAAACAATATTATGAAGTTAGAACTGAATGGTGTACGTCTGATCGATTCTTTCAATTTCATGAGTTTTGGTTTGGCAAAATTTCCAGCCACCTTTGGTCTTCAAGAAATGAAAAAAGGTTACTTTCCTCACTGGGCAAATACAGATGAATTTTGGAGTTACATTGGACCCTACTTGGATATGTCTTATTACAAACCCGACTCAATGCCTGAAGAGGCTAGGTCAAAATTCATAGTTTGGTATAATGACAAAGTTCAAAAGGGTGAGGAATTCAATTTTCAGAAGGAGATGGAATTGTACTGTAGGCCAGATGTTGATATCCTTAGACGCGGATGTGCTGAATTCAGAAAGCTGTTTATCGAACAGGGTGGTATTTGTCCATTTTTAGAGGCGATTACCATTGCAGATGCCTGTAACAAGGTCTGGCGAAGCAAATATTTACCAGAAAACCAAATAGCTATCATTTCAAGCAAAGACTCATCCAGACGTCGCTTTTCTATGAAAGCGATACGATGGGTTCAAAGCGTAGCTCTGGAAAAAGGTATTAATATTCGGCATGCAAAAAATGGTGGGGAAGTTCAAATCGGGAGGTATAGTGTAGATGGTTTTCATCGTCAATCAAACACTGTTTATGAATTTCTTGGGGATTTGTACCATGGTTGTCCTGTATGCTATACAGATCGAAAACAGATCAATCCTATTAATGGAAAATCCATGTCTGAATTGTACGAACGTACTTTTGAACGTATAGCAAATATCAAAGAAATGGGTTATAATGTAGTGTACATTTGGGAACACGATTTTGATGTTAAGATGAAGGATAAAGAGTACAAAAAACTCATTGAAAAGTTATATCCACATTGGGACCCTATCGATCCGAGGGATGGTTTGTCCGGGGGAAGATGTAATGCAATAAAAATTGGATATGATGTTGATGAAAAAAAAAACAAAAAGGAAATCAAGTACATCGATATCTGTTCTCTGTACCCTTATGTTTGTAAACACAAATCCTATCCTGTAGGTCAGCCAGAAATTTTGTCTGCTGAGAATATTGACATGGACAATATCCGACAATATGAGGGGTTAATCAAATGTAAAGTTTTGGCTCCAACTGATTTGTTTCACCCCGTTCTCCCAGTTCACTGTAACAACAAAATGATGTTTCCACTCTGTATGAAATGTGCAGAAGAAAATTCAAGCATTTGTAGGCATGGTAAAGAAGAGAGGGTTTTGGTCGGAACTTGGGTTACTTTTGAATTATTCAAGGCTCTTGACTGTGGTTATCAATTATTGCATGTGTATGAAATTTGGCATTTCAATTCTGTATCAGATCAGTTCTTTAAGCATTATGTGGACAATTTCTTGAAAATTAAGCAAGAAGCCAGTGGTTATCCAGATTGGTGTCAATCAGACTCAGAAAAAGATCAGTTCGTTTGTGAATATGAGAAGGCGGAAGGTGTTCGTCTTGATCCAAGTTGTATTCAAAGAAATCCTGGGAGAAGATCATTTGCTAAGATTATGTTGAACTGTCTTTGGGGAAAATTAGCTCAGCGTGAAAAAATAACCCAGACGGAATACATCAGTGATCCGTCTAAATATTTTGAATTAGTCACCAATCCCAATTTCATTGTAAAGCATGTAGAAATCTTTGACGAGGACTGTTCATTCATCTTGGTTAACTATGAATCAAAGTTGGAACATATTGACACCCACGCTACAGCCAATGTGGTAGTAGGTTCTTACGTAACAGCTTATGCAAGGTTGGAATTGTACAGCGTTCTTGAAAAGTTAAAAGATAGAGTTCTGTATTTCGATACAGATAGTTGTATGTACATTCACGACCCTGAATTATGGAATCCTCCTATTATTAACAGCCGACTAGGAAAATGGACTGATGAAGAGCCTGCTTGTAAAATTACTCAATTCAGAGGGCTTGGACCTAAGAATTATGCTTACAAAATGAAAACAAAAGATGGAGAAGAGATAAGTAAATGTAAAGTAAAGGGGATTACTCTGGATTACAATACAAAACAGGTGGTAAATTTCAATACATATTCAAAATGTGCTTTGGATCGCACAATAGAAATCAAAATTCAGTATGATTGTAGAATTAAAAGACATAGAGATAGAACGGTTACCAGTGAACCACAAACAAAAACGTTTCGCTCTGTATACACCAAGAGAGTTATTGTAAATGGTACTGACACTGTACCCTATGGTTATAAAAGTTTGAGAAAATAATTCTATATCATATTGTTGTGTAGAAATCAGTCAAAGTAAGTCGACAAAAAAATATTAGCAGCTGGTCAAAAAATAACAATCATGTTGCCGCTACCAATAGAACTACGTGAAAAAATTTATGGAGAATTTGTTCGACAGCATACGCTTGATAAACAAACACAGCTTAACATTAAATTTTTCTGTGTGAAAATTTGGATGAAAAAAATGTTTAAATGGGTTGCAAAAGGAGAAAAGTCATACAAAGTGTATGCTATATTCAACTTTATTGCGATGATGGTGGACGATTCGGGGCTGGATCTCGTTCTCAAGACTTATTTAGCAGATAGCTGTATGAAAGACAATGTAATTAGTAAACTGCGTAGATCCACAAGTCGATGGACATTTTTTATCATAGGAACAACAGAAGAAAGTTTTCTTAACGTTCTGAAAATGAAATCAGTTCTATTTGACTTTTACTTACGCTACAAAAAAGGATCTGTTCATGATTCCTACGGAGAAACAATGGAAACCATGTCAGGGTATATTCTATTTGATAGAGATGTTACAGAAGAAATAGTGAATTCAGCTCTTTCAACAAAAGACGCTTATAGACATGTTGCTCCATTCATAGGACTACGAGATTTCGACGATATGGACAGTGAGTATAAAATGTTTTTGGGGTGTGACCAATTGCATAAAGACATTGCGGAATATGAAGACAAATGTGAAACTCATGGTATTTGTGAATTTGCATTGTAAAAAAATTTGTTATATACTGTTTTGCGAATAGTTCATTGTAAATAATTCATTGCGAAAAAATATTTCAGTGTGATTTTTTTTCATTGTTAAGAAAATGTTTTTTATGCTGTATTGTAAAAAATGTTTCAGTGTGATTTTTTTCATTGTCAAGAAATTGTTTTTTATGCTGTATTGTAAAAAATGCTTCAGTGTGATTTTTTTCATTGTCAAGAAATTTTTTCAGTGTGATTTTTTTCATTGTCAAGAATTTCTTTATAATGCATTGCAAAAAAATGTTTCAGTGTGAATTTTTTCATTGTCAAGAAATTTTTTCATTGTCAAGAAATTTTTTCATTGTCAAGAAATTTTTTTATGATGCAATGCAAAAAAAATGTTTCATTGTTTAGTTCTGTTCAATAAATAAAAGTTCAATAAATAAAAGTTAAAAAACAATAGAGCTCTTCATTCTGTTTTTGCCCCAAAGACTTGTTCTGTCTACATTTTTTCCATACATCGTCTCATAACTTTTTTGCTATATTAGCATGAAACGTAGCATGGAAAAAATGTATGTGCTTTCTGCCAGGTCCGAGCTCTTTAAAAATTTCAATCCTCTGTAAACGTATAAAGCCCAGCGTTATTTTCATACATTCACCATTTTTTGGCTCTCAGCTAATGATCACTTCGGAAGCAGTATCAATATTCGGAAACAGTATCAATATGGAGGAGGTAAATCATCAACTACGTGAGGCTCTCCAAGAATATCTAAATGCAGGGCAACAGTTATTACAACTAAACACTCATCTCGTAGGAGAGGAGGAACAAAACCAACTACAACGTATAACACAGCCCTACAAAGATCTCGGCGAAAGATTACTTCAACTATTTTTAAAGACAACGCCTGACATCATCTTGGTTGATATTGAATTTGGGAGAAAGATTACTTTCGATAATGGGATAATGGTGATCAGAAAAAGAGTTGAAGCATGTCCCATTTGCCAAGCGAATTTCGGATGCTGCCATTAGAAGTGGAAAAAACACAACCTCCAAAACAAAACAGCCCTTTTCAGGGCTACCCATCTACCACGAAAGTTCTATCTTTCTTCAAATTGTCATTTCTTCAAATTGTCAAAACTCAAAAGATTTAAAATCAAAAAAGTCATAGAATAGTCAAACTCTAGTTTTTTCTAACCCGAACAAGAAAAAATGCAACAAAACCACGTGTTGGTCAACAATAAAACATTTAGTATTAGAAATAAAACGCTGAATCTGATTGGACAACATTAATTTGGAGCCAAAACAGCATGAAACGCCGACGCGGGAAAAACATAGGAGAAAATGACGTCATGGGTCATCTAGTTCAATCCGTCTGAAAAGCTATAAATCTCTGCGATATATTTTCCATACATTTCATTTTTTCACAATGGCTTCAAGACCATCACTCCTCGTCACTTGGATGGATGCCGAGCGAAAGTTAACAAGAGCTAGGAGACAAATCGTTTTACTTAAACAGCGCTTGGTTGGAGTGAGAAGACGATACGAGAGGGCTCAGCTTGCTAATAACAGGGTGTTCTGTTATAACCTTCGGATGAAGGAACTCATTATTGAGGGCATGCTTGAAATGTATTTTCAGTATGTTATTTCAAAAACAGAGGAGGTAGACCGTCTTTTCCGCGCGCAAATCGCCGCTGAAAGGAGTGAGTCAGACAGCGAATCGACTGATGCTGATACTGAATAAACATTTTCAAAAATCAGCCCTTCTCAAAAACAGCCCTTTTCAGGGCTAACCATCTACCGCGAAAGATCTATCTTTCTTCAAAATTGTCATTTCTTCAAATTGTCATTTCTTTTAGAAGGGTTACACTCCAAAGACTCACACTCCAGAGAGTTACACTCCAAAGAGTGAAAAAACTCAGAAAAAGACTAAGTCCAACTCAATGGTCAGACATTTAGAAAGAAAATTCATTCACAGATGCAGAAAAAACTAAGCCCAACTCACTGCCTAGACATTTAGAAAGAAAAAAATCATACATAGGTGAAGAAAAAACTAAGTTCAACTCAGTGCTCAGACATTTAGAAAGAAAAAAATCATACATAGGTGAAGAAAAAAACTAAGTTCAACTCAACAGCCAGACATTTAGAAAAAATCATTTATAGGTGAAAAATCTAAGTTCAACTCAGTGATATAGGAATAAAATAAAAAAAAGTCTAAAAAGTGATCCATTACACATATAAAACACTAAACTCTTGATTATTTTTCTCATTCACCATTAGCTTTTCGTAAAACCTGAACCAGTATCCCACAATGTTCGGATTAACATTTTTTCTCTTATTGCTCTTCTGGTTAGAAGAAAGAGAACGTTTCAGATATATCAGACATGAAATTGAGCATCTAATGCAAATGCTAGATAAAATGGAATCAATCGAAAGAAAGAGTGGAGGATAAAAAATGTATTCTGTACAAAATCAGACCTTTTCAGGACTAGCTATCTTAAATAAACATCTTTCTTTTCATTTTTTGTCAGAAGACTCATAATCAAAAAAGTCATAGGTTAGTTAAACTCTAGTTTTTTCTAACCCGAACAAGAAAATGTAACAAAACCATGGATTGGTCAACAATAAAACATTTAGTATTAGAAAAACAACGGTGATTCTGATTGGACAACATTAATTTGGAGCCAAAACAGCATGAAACGCCGACGCGGGAAAAATATAGGAGAAAATGACGTCATGGGTCAACTAGTTCAATCCGTCTGAAAAGCTATAAAACCCAGCGGAATTTTCCCGCACATCATTCATCTCTTCGACTTACAACAAAATGGAATGCGCACTTCGAGATATGAGTTTCAGCGAGCTTGCTCAGCTATCGTCAAAAGAAAAAAAGAAGAAGGAGAAAAAAGAGTTTACCATACCATCGACTGAAGATTGGAACGATGACGATGAGCCAGCGTTCACACTGAAGTTCGATTTGGACGGAAAGAAGGAGAAAAAAGAGTTTATCGTACCCCAGACCGAGTGTTGGGATAGCGACAACGAGCCGTCGTTCTCGTTAGACTTCGATTTGGACGAACAGCAGCTAAAAAGGATAAGGAGGCGTGCTGCGAGTAGCTGTCCAGCATGCAGGAAGGTTGGAGGTTGTGCTTAAAAACACAACCTCCAAACCAGGTCCCTTTTAGGGACACCCCAACAGCCCTTTTCAGGGCTAACCATCTACCACGAAAGTTCTACCTTTCTTCAAATTGTCAGACGTAAGTTCTATCTTTTTTCAAATTGTCATTTCTTCAAATTGTCAGACGAAAGTTCTACCTTCAAGCTATCAGACGAAAGTTCTATCTTCAAGTTGTCATTTCTTCAAATTGTCACAGCTCTTTTCAGAGCTAACCCAACAGTCCTTTTCAGGACTAACCATCTACCACGAAAGTTCTATCTTCAAGAGGTCAGACGAAAGTTCTATCTTCAAGCTGTCAGACGAAAGTTCTATCTTCAAGTTGTCATTTCTTCAAATTGTCACAGCTCTTTTCAGAGCTAACCCAACAGTCCTTTTCAGGACTAGCCATCTACCACGAAAGTTCTACCTTCAAGCTATCAGACGAAAGTTCTATCTTCAAGCTGTCAGACGAAAGTTCTATCTTCAAGTTGTCATTTCTTCAAATTGTCACAGCTCTTTTCAGAGCTAACCCAACAGTCCTTTTCAGGACTAATCATCTACCATGAAAAGTTCTATCTTTCTTCAAAATTGTCATTTCTTCAAATTGTCAAACTTCTTTTAGAAGAGTTGCACTCCAAAAGAGTTACACTCCGGAGAGTTACACTGCAAAGAGCAAAAAAAAAACTCAGAAAAAAGACTAAGTCCAAACCAGTGCTCAGTCTTTTAGAGAAAAAATCATTCATAATTGTAGGAAAAAGACTAAGTCCAACTCACTGATCAGGCATTTAGAAAGAGAGAAAATCATTCATAGGGTAAAAAAAGTCTATGTTCAACTCAATGTCCAGGCATTTAGAAAGAGAATTCATTCATAGAATGAAAAAAGCTAAGTCGAACTCAGTGATATAGGGACAAATTCCTTTTAGAGAGAAAAAATCATTCATAGATAAGAAAAAAGTCTAAGTCAAACTCAGTATTCAAGCATTTAGAAAGAGAAACCACTTAGACGCTAAGTAGTGGATAGAAGTAAAACAATAAAGCAATCGTAATAGCATATGGGTAAAAAAACTAAGTCCAACACAATGGCCAGGCTTTTAGAAAGAGAGAAAATCATTCATAGGGTGAAAAAACTAAGTCCAACTCAGTGATCAGGCTTACCCTTTACTTTCCCTTAACTTTCCCTTTTTTTGCAGAAAAATTCCACTCAGGGTAGGCAGAATAGGGATTATAAAAAATGCAAATTCTTTCAGGGTAGGCAGAATGGGGACAAACTCTCTGTAGGGTAGGCAACGTAGGGCTCTCAGGGTAGGTAGAATACGGATCTGACCAGGCCTGGTCAGATCCGTATTCTACCTACCTATACTACTGATACTAACCGAAACAGTGGAGTTCTTTCGCTGAAAAAAGAAATGAAACTTTTTTTTTCAATTAATCTGACAGTTTAAGGTATAAAAAAAATATTTCAACAGATTCAGATCTGTTCAATATTCCTACCTCTGGCTTGCACTTGTTCAGTTGAGAAGAGCGGATTTTAGGTATTTTGGTACAGGGACACTCGACGAATGTTCTTTGTCTGCATTGGAGTTTAACAGCGTTTTAACAGCTCAGATCATATCAAGGCGGTGAGTGCACCTGTGCAAGTATTTCCTGGCTTTCTCACACCAGAACTGACACAACCTTTCATGCAAGTCACAGACTACATTTTCTCACATGCATTATGGGTGAGAGGCGAAAAATCGTTGGAAAGAAAGTTTGCCTCAACCGGATATCTAACCCACAACCACCAGATCACGAGTCGGATGTGCTAACCACTGAGCTGGCCGGCCGGGCGATGATGATGCAACTAATTCAAAATCCTTCCATTAGTTTAGATTTTTTTGTTTTTGAAAGAACTCTTTAATGTTTTGCCTCGGTGGCTATATATACCCTTTACCAAACAATCCCTGGTTTTTACGACTCTGGGAAGGAATGGTTTTGAAAACATTGTTGGAAAAGAAGAAAATGCTGGTGACCAGCATTTTCTCCTTTTCCAACAATGTTTTCTATCCTATCAAAGACAGACATCATCATTTGAGCTACATTTAAATTGTTGACTTCAAATGCTTTCAGTTTGGTGTGGTTCACAATTTTGTCTTTTGGTAAAGGGTTAACCCTAACCCTGCTTGATAAGTTAAGTGAAACTTTCAAGCCTGTAGTAAATACCCAAATGTAGCTCTTTCACAGTTTTTTTTTTTTTGGGGGGGGGGGGAGGAAGACAAATTCTCCTTAAAGAACAGTTTAGATCCAAGATCAGGCTGCACGTTCTGTACAGTCTGATCTTGATCTACACTATCCGCCAAAGGTCCGTGATTCGCGTTTAGCAGCCTAAGGAATTATCGGAACTGTTACAGCAATTTGGATGCAGGGTTATCTAGTAAACACTTATGTGAAATTGATGTAAAATCCTTCCACTGTTTTATCATATACAAAGCGATTCTGTGTTTTCACGTCCATCAGTAAGACAGCTTTTGAAAACATTGCAGAAAAAAGGATAAAATGTTGCTAACCAGCATTTCTCCTTTTCCAACAATGTTTTCGGCCCATTCAAGACAAAGTCCATCATCTGAGCAAGATTTAATTTTTCGTCTTCGACCGCTTTCAACTTGGACGAGTCTAAAATTTTGTCGTCTGGCAAAGATTTAACCCTTAGGCTGCTAAGCGCGGCTCACTGACGTTTTGCGGACAGTGTAGATCAAGATCAGACTGCACAGAATATGCAGTCGGATTTTGGATCTACCTGTCAGATATGGAAGGAGATAATTTCTCCAAAAAATAAATTGAAATACAGGTAGCAACATTCAGGTGTTTGCTATCGGCTTGAAATGTTCATTTAACTTATCTAGCATGTTAAAGGTTAAGGATTGATTGATTGATTGTATGGTGTGTAACGCCGTTTTCAACATTATTTCAATTATATCGCGGCGGTCAGTGCACCTATCCATGCTTTCCTGGAGTCTCTTTACCAGTACTCCGCACGATATTCTTTCCAAGCCACTGGCTGCTTTCCCACATAACCATCGTCGAGATAATGGACAGCGTTGAGAGAGAAAATGAATCCTGTCGCAATGACTATCATCAATCCTCGGAAAGAAATTGGCCGATCCAGGGATCGAACCCACGACCCTGTTCTCAAGTCCTGCACACTACCGACTGAGCTACCGGGGCTCAGCTAAAGGTTAAGGAGAACCCGGTTTCAGAATATTATATTTTATGCTCTCTGTACAGTATGAGCAATTGGGATAAAGGATAACCAAGGAGCACTCCTTTAACTCTTTACCAAACGACAATATTTTGGACTCGTCCAAATTGAAAGCCTTCGCAGACAACAAAATTAATGTAACTCAAAATTGAAATTTCTTAAGGGAAGGGTAGAAAGCATTGTGGGAAAAGGAGAAAATGCTGGTTACCAGCATTTTCTCCTTTTTCCACAATGTTTTCAAAAGGCTTCTTTCTCAGGGCCGTAAAAACCCGGTATTGTTTGGTAAAGGGTTAAAATCAATTTAGAGTCTTTCCGATTGTTTAACTCTTTACCAAAGGACAAAATTCTAGCCTATTGAAAGGATTTGCAGACGACAACATAAATGTGACTCAAAAACTGAAATTTATTTTTTTGGAAGGTTAGAAAACATTGTGGGAAAAGGAGAAAATGCTGATTACCAGCATTTTCTCCTTTTCCCATAATGTTTTCAAAAGCCTTCCATGTCAGGGTCGTTAAAGCTCGAGATTGTGTGGTAAAGAGCTAAAAAAAGACATTTAAAAGATTTTTAGCTCTTTGTACGCTTACAAGACATTATGGCGCGGTATTAATCAAAGAGTATACAGGCCTGTGTAACTGATTAAGAATCTTTCCATTCTTTTTCTGAAGAAGTCATTTATATGACCATCTTGGTCAGTTGAGAGAAACAATTTGAGCAATTTTGAGGAAAAGTGATACAAATACATTCTTCCGAAATTAATTCAAAACCCACGTAGGCCTACTGGTTAAGAGAAGGTGGTTAAGGTTTTTCTAACTTTCGTAGCCATTTTGTTCACTGGAGCAGTATTTTTCAAAGAAATTTTAATGCTGGATCAACAGACGAATATTTTTGTGAAATTAATTCAGAATCCTTCCCCTGGGTTATGGATGATTACACATTTAGCTCTTTCCTACTCGATAAAATCTTAGACTTATCCTATTTGAAAGCATTGTTAAACGACAATTACCAGCATCTTCTCATTTTCCTACAATGTTTTCAAAAGGCTTCCTCCTCATGGTCGTTAGCACTAGGGATTGTGTGGTAAACGGTTACAGATTCTTTTTTCTTTTTTAGCTTTTGCAGCCATCTTGTTTAGCGGAGCTGAGAGGTTTCAGCAATTTCGGTATCTAGCTGGGGAACACTCCTGTGAAATATAATGTATCTCAAAATCCGTCGTGCAGTTTTGGAGAAGTCTTTCAAGCAAAGGTCGAACAGACAGACGGACGAGCAGATAGACCCACAGAGATCTATGGCAGTAGCTAACCTATGAGCACTTTGTGCCCGGGTGAGCCACGACGTTAAGAAGACAATAAGCGATTGTTCCCCTTTCCGCTATGTTATACGAGGAACATAAATTATTCTCGTAAATTATCATTCAGAAAAGAAATATCCCTGTCATTTATATACTAATCCTTTGTGATACTGTTCAGGATAGTGATATGTCTGAATAACTCATCTCTTAAAGATTGGAATTTTATTTGCATCACGTTCTAGTGTTAACAAAAGTTTGAGTAGCATCCATGCATAGTAAACAACAAGCCATATCTACGTGTTTGATAATCATTTAAGAACAACAAAGTATAAACAGTTTTCGTACATCAAAAAACAAGAAGTACAGAGCAACACATTATTAATGTATGAAGAAATACAATCAATAGACAGAATTCATATAACATGAACACCTTATCCATATTGTACGAATGAAATAATACAGGACATAATGTATTTTCCCGATCTTGTTTTGTAAAGTAGTACAGTTTACCAATTTTGGTAAAGAACCACATTCATCTAGAGATATTCCACAAATCCTTTTCTGCGTAGGTTGTTTACAGGTTTTCAGGTTACTCAGCAAAGTTGAACTCCACTGTTCAGGACTGTGAAATCAATTTCAAATCCCATTGTTGGTTTAGGAGAAGAAGCTATTTGAGCTTGCTGTGGCAACAGGGGGCTTGAAGCATCTCCGTGATATATGATACCATGCAAGTTTTTACATTACATGAAATACATTTTATCTAACAACCAACCGAAGGATGAGGTACACCAGTCCTTTTATTTGCAGAAAAAGTTTCGATACAGGTCAGCCTTCGCGTTTGAGCAATTTAGATTTGTGTCTTAATATTAAACTGTATCCCACTCATTTAGCAAGAACAAGAAGAAGTGATTAGTGTCAATTTAAATACATAACAGACAACACAAAAGAAACTGTGTTCCATTCATTTAGAAAATATATGATATAAACAGTGTATAGAAACTAACCGGTATTCTATTAATTCTTTAAATCTAAACATTAAACAGTATTAAACTTTGATGGATTGATTGATTGATTGTACTGGAATTTAACGGCGTTTTAACAGCTTAGGTCATATAGCGGCAGTCAGTGCACCTACATATGTGTTTCCTGACTTTCTCACACCAGTACTTACATACATGTAACTTTCTTTCCAAGTCACTAACTACTTTTTTCACATGCGTCAGAGGTGAGAGGCGAAAAATCGCCGGAAAGAAAATTTGCCTCAACCGGGTATCGAGCTCGAAAACAGTCAGTCCCGGATACTCTTACCACTAAGCTACCCTGCCGGACCCATTCATTAAACATGAGGGCCATGATGGCCCTGAAGTCGCTCACCTGAGTCTTTTGACCAAACACGACCCATTTTCAATCTCTTTCGAGATATTATGACAAATATTCTACCAAGCTTTCATAATTATTGGACTGAAAATTTGGTCTCTAGCTTGTACACAAGCTTTTTCTAGAATTTCTCTCAGTGACATATTTTCCAGCCAAATATAGCCCATTTTCCCATTGTAGATATTAGCAAAACAAAGATTCTGACCACCTTTCATATTGTACAGAAAATGTGGCCTCTAGAGTGTGGCACAAGGTTTTTCCAAAATTTGACTTGGAGGCCTAGTTTTTTAGTCAATATAACCCATTTTCAGTTTCATCATATTGATCATAAAGACAAACATTCTGACTAATTTTCCTAAGTATTGGACAGAAAATGATGACTCAAGAGCTACACAGGCTTTTTTAAAGATTTGACCCAGTGACCTATTTTATACCCGACATGACCCATTTTCGAACTCGTCCGAGATATCATCAAGACAAACATTCTGACCAACTTTCAAGAGTTTTGAACTGAAACATGTGGCCTCTAGAGGGTACACAAGGTTTTTCTAAGATTTGACCCAGTGACCTAGTTTTTGACCCGACATGACCCATTTTGGAACTCGTCCGAGATATTATCAAGACAAACATTCTGACCAACTTTCAAGAATTTTGGACCGAAACATGTGGCCTCTAGAGCGTACATAAGGTTTTTCTAAGATTTGACCTAGTGACCTAGTTTTTGACCCGACATTACCCATTTTGGAACTCGTCCGAGATATTATCAAGACAAACATTCTGACCAACTTTCAAGAATTTTGGACCGAAACATGTGGCCTCTAGAGCGTACATAAGGTTTTTCTAAGATTTGACCTAGTGACCTAGTTTTTGACCCGACATTACCCATTTTCAAACTCGTCCGAGATATCATCAAGGCAAACATTCTGACTAAGTTTCATGAGTATCAGACTGAAAATGTGGCATCTAGAGCGTACACATGGTAAAAGTTGACGACGCACGACGGACGACGGACGCCGGACACAGCACGATCAGAAAAGCTCACCTTGAGCACTTATTGCTCAGGTGAGCTAAAAAGAAAATAGACTATAAACAGTGTCGAGAAACAATAACAGATATTCCATTGATTTGTAAATCTGAACAATAAACAGCAGTAAACTTACAAGTACTTTGCAAAAACAAACAAGAAACAAACAGTGTCCATCTAGACAATAAACAGTATTTCATTCGTATAATCAATCAGCAATAAACGGTGCCCATCTAAACAGTGAACAGTATTTCATTCGTGTAATCAATCAGCAACAAACAGTGCCCATCTAAACAGTAAACAGTGGTTCAATCGTATAAACAATAAGCAATAACTGTGTTTATCTAAACCATTAACAACATCATTTTCATTGAATGATTGATTGATTGAATGGTGTTTTACGCCGCTTTAAACATTATTTCGGTCATATCACGGCGGCAGCTAACATGTTAATGTATATCCTTGGTTTTACCAGTACTAGGCTCGGGCTCTGAAGTGTCTTACCCAAGGACACTCCTGGGAAAAACCCAGCAGATCCAGTGAGGCTCGAACCCCAGGCCTCCATGTCACAAGTCCTACACTTTACCACTGAGCCACGCAGGACTCCACATTTTCAAAAATCAAGAACAAGAAGTAATAGTTTCTGTCTAATTTTATATACTATGGAATAGTATTTTAATTCCCTTTTCAACACAGGACGGGGACAGCTCACTTGTTTAAGAATTTCCTAGGTTTCAATAGTACTGGGCTAAGGCTGTAAAAATGTCTTGCAGAAAGGGTTTCCACCTAAACTGTTTTCCATTAATACAGTAGGAACAAGAGGCAATAAACAGTGTCCATCTATTTAAGCATTAAACAGTAATCCGTTCATATATCAAGAACAAGATGCAATAAACTTCTAAAAAGTATTCCATAGATATATCAAGTCAAGAAGAAATAGACGGTATCAATCTTTACAGTAAACATTATTTCATTTATTCAGTAAGAGCAAGATGCAATAAACACTGTCCATTCAAACAATAAACAATACTCAATTTACATATCAAAAACAACAAGCAATAAACAGTATCCATTCAAACAGTTAACAGACTGCAATTTGAAATAACACTAAATGCAAGCAGTAAACAGCATCCACTTTAAGTACAAAGGGATTTTATTTATGTATAAAGAACAGTCGCGATAAAAGTGTGCCCTTCATTCAGTAACAAACAATAAACTGTGTCTATCTAAACAATTAATCAGGAAAACCAAGCAATAAAGAGTATTCAATGTAAACATCAAGAAAAACAACCATTAATGTATATCCGTCTAAAAAATAACCTGTATGCCATCAACGTATAGCGGGAAAAAACCATAAATAGTGCCCACCTAAGCTCTAAAAAGTATTAAACAAAAGACAATATCCCATGAATCTTAAATCTACTATTTATGTCGGGATATCCGAATTGTTGGGAACGGCATGAACAGCATCAGTGGTGAGGAAACAACATATATTATAATACACGCGTTTCTTTGAAAAAGGCCATTCTTGGTCTAATTATAGATTTAAAAAATAACACTTCTCATTGTTTAGACCATTTGGTTTAGCCAGTCAGATGTTGTGTTACTTTCAAATTTAGAAAATTCTCGAAAATAAGACTAAGAATGTTCTTACGAATGACTGGCGAATATGGACCCTGATCTTGGGCTGCAGTCTTTGAAAATGATGTTCTTTTGTTGCAATGAGCAGGATATGACGTAATATCTTGGAATGGTTTTGGCAGACATATATATCATCTCATTCATGGCGGGAGAGGTGTGACTTATTAGGTATGGAATAAACATCATCTGTGGAGTAGAAACAATACAATGTAATGCATCATAATCATGTATCATGTGTTTTATCAAGCAACCAGTTCTGAAAAACTTTTAGCTCTTTTTAAAAAATCCGGGTAAAGGATTAATAATACACAGCGTGTTTACAGTAACATTGGGTGCATTGGTGCAAAGTGTAGGTCAATTAATGCCGTCTGATCTTGGATCTACAAAAACTGTCAAACTTTTTGTAAGATATCTACATTGAATTCAATATTCAATATTAAATTAAAAAATGATGGATCTTTCCTATTTATTGGTAAGGTAGGCCTAATTTAAGTTTTAGTTTTTCCTAATGTTGAAAACTTCACAATTGCGAGGAAAGATTGTGCACATTTAACGCCAATTTTCCCAAACGTAAGATTGAACTGTGCAGATTTAAGGCCAAATTGTGCAAATGTATGGCCAATTTGATTGTTCAAATGTTGAACGAAATCGCAAAAATATAAAAATCTTATACATTTGAGTTATTAGAACTAATCTCAATTAGTCTTACTTGGATTGTCACGAGACTTCTATTTATAAGCTATATAAAGCAATAACCGTTATAAAGTATTTACCAGAAGACCTGGCGACAGATGTTGACATGGACATCTTGGATTTAGTTGAGACGGAATACAAATCGTCTTGATCTGGAAAGAAAGAGTGAATTAAATTTGTGAAAAGGGGACTCATTTATCCGTTATATTTTTACAGTGTACTTTATGTTCACTTAATAAAAGAAAAGAATGTAAAAATCTGATTCGCATGAACTACAGAACTAACTTCTCAGTTAGTCCTGGACTATCTTAAAAGTTATATAAAGCAATGAACGTTACAAAAATTTTACCAGAAGACCTGGCAACAGATGTTGACATCTTGGATTTAGTTGAGACGGAATACAAATTGTCTTGATCTGTAAAGAAAGAGTGAACTAAACTTTTCGCTATTGGCCAATTTTCTACATGGCCAAGGACAACTGTACCACATGATTTACTCGAAACAATTGCAACGCCCTTCAAAGTACTTGGCCATAACGGACCCAATGTATGAAGCTTCAATTTATTTAATGTTGTAGTAAACTTATGTTTACTTCAAAACAAAACAACTTTTGGCCGAGACAATGCGTCTCAATCAATAAAGAAACATAAACATGAAATTCAAAATTTTAATCCTCACCATCCCTGAGAAAACCTTTTTTTATTTCAATTGAGGTTTTTTCTGCAGGTAGTATGCATCAAGAACAGGTTGCACGAAAGTTCATTGTTCCACAAAGGATCTTAATCCTAACCCTAATCTTAGGATCTTAACCCTAAACCTGCTAAATAAGTCAGATGAAACTTTTTAGCCGATAGTAACAAGCCGAAAGTAATTTTGGAGGAAAATATCTCTTTGTCGGACAGTGTAGATCAAAGATCAGACTGCACGTTCCGAGCAGTCTGATCTTGATCTACAATGTCAGACTATGGGTTAACGTCCATTTTCTTGAGATACTATGACCAAATTATGCCCTTGCTTTGCAAAATTTAGCCGTTGATTTCCTCGATGAAAATTTTTAATGGGGCACTCTAGATTGATAAATTGATTGCATGGTGGTTAATGCCGTTTTCAACATTATTGCAGTTATATCGCGGTGGCCAGTGCACCTATCCATGCTTTTCCTGAGTTCTTTTACCAGCACTCCGCACAATGTTCTTTCCAAGCCACTGGCTGCTTTCGCACATAAACATCGCCAAAACAATGGTAAGAGGTGAGAGATGAATGAATCCTGACGCAACAACTACCATCAGTCCTCGGAAAGAAAATGGCCGGGGATCGAACCAGGGACCCCCTGTTCTAAAGTCCTACACGCTACCGACTGAGCTACCGGGGCTCGACGGGCGCTCTAGATAACGGTCAAGACATTTTCTCTTCTACCAGACAATGTTTCTTTACCTGTTGCCTTGTCCTGATTCATTGTCTGTTCTCGATTTTTGATGCCAAGGTCGATAGCCCGGGAACCTGAATAGGTATGGTGTTCATCTGCCACAGTGTAGTGATCTTCAGGGGTCGTCTGTTGACCGTCTGCAATAAGAGTACATTAACTCTTCAACAATCGATAGAATGTAAAACTTGTACGTAATCATAGTAGTCTATTTACGTTTGTTAACTCCAAATGAAATTAGATGTGACTCAAATGACCGGATTCAGCAACGTGGGACTAGAGTAGCTGGAAGAAAGTTGTGGGAAAAGAGAAAATGATTTCCCAACGACGTTCTTAAAAGGCTTCTATGAATAGGACAATTTCAAAATTAATTCCTTAACCACTTACCTACCGTAACTCCCGGGTCCATCATAAAAGCATTCTTAGTCCAATTCTAAATTTAGAAGATAAGATATCTGATTGAATTTATTCATTTTTTTTTTTCAGCCAAACAAGAATTAAAAAACTTTGAAATTTAGACAAATCTCGAGAATTACGATTCAACTTAGAATGGTTGGTGAAATACGAGCCCAAAATATCATTAAAATATAAATAATTAAACAAGAGGACCATGATGGTCATATATCGCTCACCTGAGTATATTTGTAACTTATATGGTTTATCAAGGGCAGGCTATTCTTTTCAAATAAGGCATACCCTGGTTTTGAGCCGATGAAATTTTTGGTTTTTTACACAACTGCCGGTAGGTTATACTGAACAAATGTATGAAATTATATCAAAATCATCCTAACATATTCAGAGATTTCATCTGGAATCGGAAAAGCAGATGAACAGAGAGACAGACAGACTGTGCTGCCAAAAACAACAGCGGGGAGACATAATTTTAAGTTTTGGATAATTGGACTGACATAATGCTCTGAATCCATCAATGTGGGGGCATACGAGACACAAGAGCACCGCATGCGGGTGCCTACGCCGAGAACGCCAACAACGTGGATGCCAAGGCTATAGCAATACCTCAGATTTTCTTTGAAAACAGCCTAACTAATAAAAAACATGACTTCATGACAGGCTTTGCTTTATTTTTCCAAGTGAATTTCCAACTTGAAGGATTAGTACAACTAATGCAATACTATTAATCGTTGTAAGTTGGTAAACAGTGTATAGGCATCTTTTATCATTTGCAACACAGGCAGTTGCGATAGTTTTGCCATTCACAAAAAAATTATAAGACAAGGTATCCAACTGTAACCAAAGCTTAACATGATTGGTAAGTCATTTATCTATGATATTTCAATGCTGAAAAATCGGATGATGATTAAGATAGAGGTTTAAAGTTTTGGCTGAGATAGCTTTGGCCAAACCCTATGCAAAATGGCAATTAAATAGGGCTAAATGTAAATCTTTGTTTTTTGATTGGCCATTCAGGTAATAATAATAATGGTTGTTTGAAGAGGTAAAAATATATATAACCCTTATTTCATTTTTCATTTATTCAGACTTGAATCAATTTGAAGAAAGTAATTGCAAATTTTATTTGTTTAAAGTTTTTAAGACTGATTTTTGTGTAATTGTTATATTACGAAATAAGGTCTACACAAGGATTATAATTTACAGGTACAGGTACATGTATATAGCTGATCTACGCTCATTGGAAATAAATATGCATTTCTAAAAATAGACTGATCACGCAATCGCCTCCTCCTTCATGATTCTTACTATGTTGCGTAAAAATAAAATTTGGAAAGAGGCTGAAAGTAGTTCGCTCGTGGAATACATCATCATACCATATTTGAAACGGTATTTCACTGTGTGTAGATATGAATTTTTTTTTCCGTCGTGTTGTATTTCAACGGTGTGAAACGCTTGTATTTGAGTCAGAAAATCAAAATATGTGATTCCTCTGTACCTCAGAGGACCATGATATACCTAATATATCACCATATGGCACTCACCCGGTACAGGTTGACGTTAACCTAACAGTCCTACTTTTAGTCAACAAGTCTCGGACCATGGCATTAAAAAGCAACATAAGCCACTGAAGTTTATATATATTTAATCAACTGATAGCTCTAGCAGTAATAATAATTCATTATATTTATCAAATCGAAGTTACAATATGGAGTGCCCATGCAGAACACAAATCAAACCCAAGGGGCATTACTTTAATAAATTTTGTAGACTGTTTCAGTTTAAAGGTAGTCTTTAGAAGAATTTCTTCATATTTTTAGAAAATGCAATAATCATCTTTTTAAGCAGTATATGTTTGACCTTTCACTAGAAAATCATGCATTTTCCATTTTGTGAGCAAGAAATATTCTTAAATTGCAACCAAAGTTTTGAATTTATATGAAATAAGAAGATATCGGGTGACGCTACCCATCAGATTTCAGTCCTATTGAAGCCAATTTTTCATAATCAAAAAAATTACTTTCAATTCCAATTCATGCCATTCTTTAATTTTTGTGCACCTCTAGTCAAACAAGTTTAAAATTTGTGAATTGAAGAAAAAAAACTTTTTTTTTCAAAATCTGCTGAAGACTACCTTTAATGCTACATTGCAAATGATAAAGCTTTAGGCCTCATGAATTTATATGAAATAAGAAGCTATCGGCTGACGCTACCAATCAGATTTCAGTCCTATCGAAGCCAATTTTTCATAATCAAAAAAATCATTTTCAATTCCAATTCATGCCATTCTTTCATTTTTGTGCACCTCTAGTCAAACAAGTTTAAAATTTGTGAATTGAAGAAAAAAAACTTTTTTTTCAAAATCTGCTGAAGACTACCTTTAATGCTACATTGCAAATGATAAAGCTTTAGGCCTCATGGTTTGTCACAACAAGATCTTCACATATTTCCCTGTTTATTTGTTTATTCTTCTCTCTTTCTTTTTTTTTTTTTCCCTTTTTGTAAAATGGTTTCAGCCTGTTTGACTTATGATTTATGACGAGAAGATTTTTAAGGAAATTGTGAACAGGCAGCTTTGGTATAGACTCAAGACAATGATGCTATATACCACATACAAATTATAGTATATCAAAGCCAGAAGCCATTCTTTTTTGATAAGACATACCCGGGGGAGGGGAGGAAAGCCATAATGTGACCCCAATAAGAATTACTCTAACAACTTTTGGCAGAGGGTCACCAGAACTTTGCTACAAACAAAACATGAAAGTTTTAGTCTCTCACTTGTCACATGTAATTTTCTTCCTTTTCAGTGTTAAATAGGGTGCGCCCGGGCAGAGCCCAAACTCCACCCAAGGGGTCAATTTTTAAAGTTTTGGTAGAAAGTCTCAAGATGATGTTACGTACAAATTAAGAATGCTCTAGCCCTTATGATTTGTCAGAACGAGAGTTTTAAAAGATTTCCTTCTTTGTTTCTATGTAAAATTGGGTGCACCCGAGCAGAGCCCAAATATGATCCCAAAGAGATAATTTTAACAATTTTATAAAGAGTCACCAGATGATGCTACATGCAAAATATGAATGCTTTAGCCCTTATGGTTTGTCACAAGAAGATTTTAAAAGATTTCCTTCTTTAATTCTATGTAAAATAGTGTGCGCCCGGGCAGAGCCCAAATATGATTCCCAAGGGGATAATTTTAACAATTTTTATAAAGGGTCACTAGATGATGCTACATGAAAAATATGAATGCTCTAGCCCTTATGGTTTGTCACAAGAAGATTTTAAAAGATTTCCTTCTTTGTTTCTATGTAAAATAGGGTGCGCCCTGGCAGAGCCCAAATATGACCACAGAAATATAATTTTCACAATTATGGTAGGGGATCATCAGATAATGCTACAAACCAAATATGAATGCTCTAGCCATTATGGTTTGTCAGAAGAAGATTTTTTAAAGATTTCCTTCTTTGTTATTATGTAAAATAGGGTGCGCCCGGGCAAAGCCCAAATATGACCCTAGGGGAATAATTTTAACAATTTTGGTAAAGGGTCACCCAATGATGCTTCATACAAAATACGAATGCTCTCGGCCTTATGGTTTGTCACAAGAAGATTTTTAAAGATTTTTTCCATTTTCAGCCATTTTGTTGCCATGGCAACCAGAGTTTTTGATGGAATTAAATTCTTTTAACAATTTTTGTAGAGCTTCATCCAAGGAACATTCCTGCCAAGTTTTATCAAGATTGGCCATCTGGTTTTGGAGGAGAAGATTTTTAAAGAAATTGTTAGCGGACGGACAGACAGATGGACGGACAGACGAACGGACGGACGACGGACGATGACCGATCACAATAGTTCACCTAGAGCACTTCGTGCTCAGGTGAGCTAAAACAGGTCCCGTGCAGTGAGCTTCTGATTACAGGTTGGAACGTAATTTCAAGGGTAAGACCAGGAGTACATCCATATGCCAATTTTTTTGTCGTTTGGTAAAGAGTTACAGACTTCTTACACCCACTTCTTGACATTTGGGATTCTGTCAGCGGTATATACATTGGATTCATCGTGTATTCTGCAGGGTCATCATTTGCATCTTCTGCTGTTGTTGTATTCTTCGTCGTGCTCAGGCCTGTAATATACCAGACAGTGTGTTCTTATAAAGAGCCATGTCCTGTGAAAAGGGCATTGAATTCACCTGCAATACGTATCGACCCAAGTCAGTCTCCGCCATACACACAGGCTGACCTGGGTCGAAACTTTTTGTTGTTGGTGAATTTTCTGCATTCAAAGGACCAGATTATCTCGTGATTCAGTCGGTTGTAAGACAAAAGGGATTTTTATAGATCCATAATTATATCATGACTGACATGTACTTGGTATAATGCACCACGGAGATGTATTAAACCCTCTTTTAACAAAGTGCCACTTAAATAGATATTTATTGTTGGTTTTCTAGTCACTGATGTCTTTACTCTTTCATATGATGACACAATTTTAGACTGATCCCAGTTCTAAGCATTTGCAGACTTTATTAAATGTTGCCCAAACAATAAAAACTGTCGTTGGAAGGGTTTCTTTGTTTGGCGTTTAACGCTAGATCAATTTCAACATTATTTCAGTGATATGGCGGCAACCAGTGCACATATCAATGCTTTCTTTGCGTTTCTTTACCAGGCCTACACACACCATTCTTTCCAAGCCATTGTCTGCTTTCCCACATAAGCACCGTTGAAATGATGTATTGGGGCGACACAGCAATAAACCCTGTATTAATGACTACCTTCCATGGAAAGAATTTGGAATTGGAATCGAACCAGCGACCCCTGCGTTATAAGCCGTGTCAATTACCGACTGAGCTACCAGGATCGAAAAGTGGTGTTGCAATTGATGAAGCAGTTTTTGGTCACAGTGCTGTAACTGTTCTTGCTCTTGTTCTTGTTGTTATTCTTATTGCTTTTTGTGAAAATGAATTTGGTGTTGGTGTTGGTATTTTTATTGGTGGCTCTAGTGGTGTTGTTGTGTGCATTATTATTGTTTTGAAGTTTTTCTTCGTAGTGATGCCGTTGTTTTATTCTTGTTGTTGTTTCTTAATTGTTGGTATTGCTATTGTTAGTATAGCTGGTGTGATTGGTATTATTCTTGTTGTTGTCACTGGCGGTGGTGGAAAATACTGATACTGGTGAAAACGGTGTTGTTGTTTGTATTGGTGGTAGTGGTGTTGTTGTAAGTGGTGCTGGAAATGGTGGTGTTATAAGTGGTGGAAATGGCGCTGTAGTTAGTGGTGGAAGGGATGGTGTAGTTGGTGGTAGAATTTTTTTTGTGGTGCAATTGTTGTTATTTGTGGTTGTGGAAGAGCGTTGCTGGTGGTTTTAGAAATACTTTTTGTTGTTGGTGGTGAAAGGTGTTGGTGGTGTACGAATTTGCGTTGTTGTTTGTGGTTGTTGAAATATTATTATTGGTGGTGGAAAGGGTTTTGTTGTAGGTGTTGGAAATGTTGTTGTTGTCTATTGTGAAGAAATTCCTACTATTGTTGTCTGCTGTGGAGGTAGTAGTGGTGTCGTTTGCGGTGGTGGAAAGGGTGTTGTTGTTATTTGTGGTGAAGGAAATCCTCTTTTTTATTTTTTTTCTGTGCAGGTTTGGAAATATCGTTGTTGGCGCTTGTGGTGGAGGAAATGGTAGTTGTTGTTGGAATGGTTTTGATCTTGTACTTGTTGGTAGTGGTGTCGGAGTTTTAGTGTTTTCTTGGTTGTTGGTACTATCGTTTGTATTGCTATTGGCTGTGGAGATGTAATTGTTTTTTTTTTTCCATGTTTTGGTAGATGTTTGTAATGTAAATAATTTTGCATATAGTGTAGTTGTTCGTGATGGAAATGGTTTTTTTTGTAGTGGTGGTAGTGGACTTGATTGTGCTGCCAGCCGTTTGAGATGTTAACCAACGGCATGTTGCCGACAACTGTGTGTGGTTTGTGGAATGCAAGTGAATGCAATCGGATTTTAATATACACAGTTTGATGTTTCCTAGGATATGTTAAAAAACAAAAGCAATAAAATGCAGCAACCGTTTTTTTTTTTTGTCATTTTTTTCTTCTGTGAAATGACTAAACAATACATCTTTTTGGCAATTCTAAAATTGATGAAGTAGACAATTACGCAAGGTCATCAGAAAGTCTGTAAGTGACTCCATGGTCCAGAAGGCTACTATTTAAAACATATAAAGTAACTTTTCCTGTGAATTTACACTGTTTGTTAGTATTCTTTGCAAAAGCTGTTAGTGACAGACAGAGAGAGAGAAGAAGAGACAATGAGAGAGAGAGAGAGAGAGAGAGAGAGAGAGAGATAGTCGGACGGACAGACAGACACAGACAGAAAGCGGTTTGATATACAATGTATAATGACCATTCTGTGCTGTTTCGTCAGGTTTCCAAACAGATCCATTTTGTCCATAGCTTTCTTTCTTTCTAGCATTTCTTTTTCTAGCAAGTAAAGGAAAAAGTAAAATTAAGGCGACGTCAAGTCGTAAAAGTGTTGTTTTTTTTCAGTACTACGAGATCTATGTAGTTCAAATAACTCCTGCACCTTGATGAGCCAGTTGACGTTTCAAAAAGATAATTCTTCAACCTGTATCCTGCGAAGATCGACTGGTGATGGTTAGCAAAGTATTGGTCCAAGACTAAGCCTGCACGCCGGTGCTGTCTGATCTTTGTCAACACTCTCTAATTTTCAATTGCTTTAAGCTTGAGTATGCATATGTTGACTAGAAAAAATAGTTTTATCTACAAACCTCTAAAATGCATAGTATATTACCAATTTATGGCTTAACTTACAAATTTCCAAGATTTGTCATAACGTAGACCATCATTCAAACCATTTACCCTTTACCAAACCGTTCAGAGTTTTAACGATCCTGAAGAAAGCTTTTGAAAACATTGTTTGAAAAGGAGAAGATTCTGGTCACCAGCATTTTCTCTTTTTCCCACAAGTTTTCTGGCCTTTCCCAGACGATCTTCTTCATTTGAGCGACTTTATATTTGCCGTCTGCAAATGCTTTCAATTTCAAAATTTTGGCGTTTGATAGGGTTAAACGAAAATGTACGAAGTAACTTCATTCCGAAATAGGAGGCAGATACCAACAAATACAATGCTATCTTACAAACATCAAACGCCTCACAAAGCAGCATTCAATTACTTACAAACAGGTAAAGTGTATGAGAAATGTACTAAAATGAGATTGTAGTTTTACTTAAATTTTCAATCACTGTTTTCTTGCACGGTTAAAATTTCAATTTCACAGTCCAAGTCACAAGCGCTTGTTCTTTTATAACAAACTCCGCTCTATATATATCGATCCGTGGGAATCGGTATTTAACCAAACAGCTTATCGCATTTATTTGGCAAAATGTGAATTGCCATTCGCCATTTTGGCTCCCAAATCAGTTGAGAGGTGCGATAGTAATATTAATTCATTTTGAGTATAAACTTTCGTAATTAACCCATGTCCTGCTGTAAAATTTGCAACCGAAGATACAAAATTACATTAGGTTACAGATAGCGACAGCTTTTAAAAACAAATCCCTGTGGACCGACTGCATGCGCCTGCTCACTTCATTATGCCTAGTACCGCACCTATTAGGTACTCGTATAGAAGTTATTAAAACCACTTTCAAGCTTGTGTCAGTCATATCAACAGCGACAGCTCACTAATATGTTTGCTTTGTTTCTCCAGTACTGGGCTGGGACTCTTGCCCAAGCAGTTGGTAAGGACACCCCAGATTGATTAATTGTATGGTTTGAAACGCCGTTTTCAACATTATTTCACATATATCGCGGCGGCCATACTCCTATTCATGCTTTTCTGGTCTCTTTTTACCAGTACGCCGCACAAATTTCTTTCCAAGCCTCTGGCTGCTTTCACACAAACATCCTCGAAACGATGGTCAGTGGTGGGAGAAGAATGAATCCTGTCGCAATGACTATCATCAATCCTCGGAAAGAAATTAGCAGAGCCAGGGATCAAACCCACGACCCCCTGTTCTCAAGTCCTGCGCGCTACCCACTGAGCTACCGAGGCTCGGCAAGGACATTCCAGAAGGACCAAGTGTAAGTAATGAAGAAGAGCGGATACCTGACGACACAAACTGCCACAATGATGACGATGATCAAGAGTAGTAGCCCGCCACCACCACCGGCCGCAATTATTAGTATGTTCGAGTCGATGCCATTATCTTTGGTCTCCAGTGCTGAAGCAAGATGAGAACACTTAAATGGTGTTAAGCCTGTTACAGTCATATCACGGCACTTATGCATTTATTGTCCCGGGTGTCACAAGGCTCCGAAGCGTCTTGGCCAATGACACTCCCACTAAAAACGTTTCGAGTGAGGATCCAACCCAGGGCTTCCGGGGTTTTAAATATTACACACCGACTACTGTGACCAAGGACCGCAGAAAAGAAGAAAAGAAGTGGCACAGTCACTCTATACAATAAAATTTATCGTCTTTCAATTGTTTCCAGCTCTAAGGCTGCTACGTGCATCCCAGTGAGCCTTTGCGGACAGTGTAGATCAAGATCAGCCGGCACAGAACGTGCAGTCTGATCTTGCATCTTCACTGCCCAATGAGGTGAGTTTTTTAAAGGCCATTGGAGCTTGAAATCGCATTATTCATCAGACAGTGTAGATGTGAGATCAAAATTTGATTGCCTGTAAAAACAGCTACAATACCTTACAGCGTTTTAAGCATTTGACTGTTCATCGAAAAAAGAAAACTGAAATGTCACCTTTTCCTTATACATTTTATATACTACTGAAAACATATCGCTACATCTAATTCAATGACTGATTAATTGTATGGTGGTAAACGGCGTTTTCAACATATTTCAGTTATATCGCGGCGGCCTGTGCACCTATCCGGGCTTTCCTGGAGTTTTTTTACTAGTGCTCCGCATTATTTTCTTTCCGAGCCTCTGGCTGCTTTCCAACATAAACATCGTAGAAACAATGATAAGCGGCGAGAGAGGAATGAATCCCGTCGCAATGACTATCATCAATCCTTGGAAAAAATTGGCCGAGCCGGGGATCGAACCAGCGACCCCCTGTTCTTAAGTCCTGTGCGCTTCGACTGAGCTACTGGGGCTCGGCACATGTAATTCAAGAAAAGTTAGCGAACTACATTCTTATCAAATTCTTTTCTGTAAAAAAAATACAAACAAAGCAGAATAATAAAATTCAAAGATACTGCGAAAATGCCGGCCCCCCTTATTAACTCTTATCCTGCTAAACACTGAAGTGAAACTTTTAAGCCGATGGTAAGAATCAAAATTTTGCTATTTCAAAGGGAATTTCGGGGGGAATTTATGGCCTAATCGGACAGTGTAGATCAAAGATCAGACTGCCCGTTCTGTGCAGTCTGATCTACACTGTCCGCAAAAGGTCAGTGAGTCGTGCATATTAGTCTAAGGGTTAACTCTTAACGAAATGACAAAATTTTAGACTCGTCCAAATTGGAAGCAAATATTGACGTCAAGGTAAATTTAAGTGACTACAAGGATGAAATTTATCTAATTCTTTAACAAACGTCACAATTTTTGGCTAGTCTAAATCAAAAGCATTTGCAGACGACGACTTAAATGTTGCTAAATTGATTATTTCTGTCTTTGATAGGGTAGAAAACATTGTGGAAAAAGGAAAAAATGCTGGTTACCAGCTTTTTCTCCTTTTCCCACAATGTTTTCAAAGGCTTCTTTTTAAGGGTCGTTAATACTCGGGATTGTGTGGAAAAGGGTTAAAAAGGTTAGGAAAATACTATGTGAGGAAAGGGGAAAATGCTACTTAAAAGCATTTTCTTTTTTTTTTCTACAATTTTCAAAAGCATTCTCTCTCAAGGTCATAAGAGGATAATCAACTGGTGGTGTGTGATATTAAAAATCTGTCACTAGAATGAGTGACATTCGGACTCGTTTTTCAACCGTATCTAACCACATTCGAGTGACAGATTTTTAAAATTACACACCACCAGTTGATTATTCTATTTATTATATTCCTAATTCTCCCTTTGTTTGCTAATAATTATCAAGAACGGTATACATAGGACTTTTCTTTACAAACACATGAATATTTTTGGCAGAAGCAGCTGACGTAACAGATGACGTAACGCTCGACGGTTCGCATGTAAGTTACGTCATCTATCTCTCTACTTGAAGGCATGCATTGTTTTGCACCTTTACAATTTAAAACCAGCCATATGAAATTAGAAGAAGAAACATTTAATCCTTTCCCACTCGACAAGTTTAAGACTTTCCCAAATTAAAAATATCTCCAGATGACGAATACTAGATTGGTACAATAGACCGTAGGTTTAGGTTTTCTGATAGGATAGAAAACATTATGGAAAAAGGAGAAAATGCTGGTTGGTAATAATTTTCGTTTTTCCACGATATTTTCCAAAAGCTCTCTCCCGCAAAAGCTATCTTTTTTTCTCGAAATGTTTTCAAAAGATTTCTCCCACAAGGTCGTTAACTCAGGATTGTTTGGAAAGATCTACCGAAAATCTTTTCACGGTACTATTGTTTACTAAAAATGTTTGAGGCAGAGACAGAAACATTAGACTGTGAGCAAAATAGGGAAAAAAGTAGTTCCGGCAAACATTCTAAACCTATATCATCACTAGTGATGATACCATATCGTCACTAGATCTAGTGATGTTATTCACTGTAAAAAACTGAAAAAGTAATACACTGAGAAATCCCAGTAATTCACTAATAAAAATATAATAGAGGATAATCAACTGGTGGTGTGTGATATTAAAAACCTGTCACTCGAATGGGGTGTGATGCGGTTGAAAAACGAGTCCGAAGGACGAGTTTTTTAACCGTATCAAACCCCATTTGAGTGTTAGATTTTTACTATCAAACACCACTAGTTGATTATTCTATTTATTATATTCCTAATTCTCCCCTTGTTTGCTAATTATTATCAAGAACGGTAGGTATACATGTATAGGACTTTTCTTTACAAACACAATGAGTAATGATCCATTTTGGCAGAAGCAGCTGCCGCAACAGATGACGTAACGCTCGAGGGTGTGTTACGTCATCTATCTCCCCATTTGAATGCACATTGTTTTGCACTTCTACAATTTAAAACCAGCCATATGAAATTAGAAGTAGAAACAGTTTTAAAGCCTTTCCCACATGACAAGTAGATCTTTCAGACTTTCCAAAATTAAAAACCTCTCCAAATGACAAATACTAAATTGGTACAAAAGATCTTAGGTTTTCTGACAGGACAGACAACATTATGGAATAAGAAGAAAATGCTGGTCGGTAGTATTTTCTCGTTTTTCTACAATATTTTCCAAGAGCTCTTTTCCATAAAAGCTATCTTCTTTTCTCGAAATGTTTTCAAAAGATTTCTCCCACAAGGTCGTTAACTTATGGTTGTTTGGAAAGACTGTACCAAAAATCTTTTCACTGTGCTATTGTTTACTAAAGGTGTTTGAAGCAGACACAGAAACATTAGACTGTGAGAAATATAGGGAAAAAAAAAAATAGTTCCGGCAAACATTCTAAAACTATATCATCACTAGTGATGATACCATATCGTCACTAGTGACGTTATTCACTGTGAAAAACTGAAAAAAATAATACACTGAGAAATCCCAGTAATTCACTGATAGGAATATAATAAAATTCGGGATTGTGTGGTTAGCGGTTTACAAAATGTTCTCGCCAAACAGAGCGTGATCGTATTTTTAACACAACATGTTTCAGTTCTGGTAGCCATTGTTTATATCCACCGCCTCTATGGGAACCGTCAGACAATTAATTCTTTACCAGGAAACGAGATTTTCTGACTCCTACGTTTCAACTCTTGCACTGCTATTTTTAACCTTCATCACTTTTGCGGGCAAGACGATGTAGATCAAGATCAGACTTTACAGAGGGTCTGCTACTTCATTATAAGTAGGTGCGTAGCTTCGTAGTTTGGATTGGTACGTCGCACAGCAAGGGGTCTGGGGCCGCTTAGGCGCCAAGATGGTCCAGGGCAGAGCCGTGGTGGGAGAACAGTGGAGTGCAGTCTCCCGGAAGCTCCTGCATTCTAAGGATTTTTGATAGTCTCGAAAGCTTTTAAATTGCGATTCAGTGTACCTGCGCATGTGTTTCCTACTTTTCTCACACTAGTACTGAAACAACTTTCTTTCCAAGTCACTGACTACTTTCTCACATGCATCAGAGGTGAGAGGCGAAAAATCGCCGAAAAAAAGTTTGCCTAAACCGGGTATCGAACTCACAAACATCAGGTCACGAGTCCGATACGCGGAGAGTGCAGATTCAGACCAGACTACACAGAATATGCAATCAGATCTTGGATCTGTCCTGCCAGTTTTCTGAGATATTCTAGTCAAGACAGCTATGGCCCTGCAATATTTAGACTGCTTTTCCAAGCTTAACATATCTTTTTTATTAGTTCAGCGCTTTAAGCGTAAATCTCTCAGCAACATTTTTGTCTATTCGGCTACTCCATATTGGTTTGATAGCAAGTTTTATTTACTTTTAGTCAGTGATAATCTGTTGATTGGCAAATTATTGGTGTGGCCGAAGCCGTACCGGCCGCACCGGTAACTGATAATGCTCAATGCCACTCGCTTCTAGACAGACTTTAATTTCAGTCGCCGAAAACTCAAAATAACTTGTTCGGCAGCGAAAGAGTAAAAGGAATTTGCAGAAGACATATTTAAATATGGCTTATAGAAAGTAACCTGTTTAGGATAGAAAGCATTGTGAGAAAGGGGAAATTACTGGAGACCAGCATTTTCTTCTTTTCCCAGAGTGTTTTTCCAAAGGCACTGTCACTCATGGTCGTTAAAACTCTACACCGTTTGGTACAGGATTAATGAGAGTAGTAATAAAAGATAAGTTGGGGAAATTGCCTGCGATGCTGCGATGCCCAAAAACAATGGGTTTATTCACGCGTGACTACCCACGAACAATGGGATAGTATTCTGGGAACAATGGGACGGGTATCGTAAGAAACAGTGACGTCATGTCCTTACGCATACCAGAGAACAATAGACGGAGTGCCTGCGATGCTCAAAAACAAAGAGGTCATTCACGCGTGACTGCCCACGAACAATGGGGTATTATTCCGGAGAACAAGGACCGGAAATGCCAATCCTTGATGACGTCATACCACAGTCTGTGAGGCTGCGATACCTGCGATGCCCAAAGACAATGGAATCGTTCACGCGTGACAGCCAAAGAACAATGGGGTAGTATTCCGAGAACAATAGGATATTATTTCGAGAACAATGGAATGGGTATCGTATGTCTGCCTAGAAACAGTGACGTCATACCGCAAGATTGCCTGCTGCCTCCGTGACTCATACCAGAAAACAATAGGATAATAGTCTGAGAATAATGGGTTGGGTATTGTAAGTCTGTTCAAACCCTATGTTGTGGGTACTTATTAGAATCGTCAGTAGAAGTATATAACAATTGGTTGGGCAGAGTTGGTGGCACGGTGCCACTCTGCCCGCATGACTGTCGTACACGCGTGACTGCTCACGAACAATGGGGTATTATTCCGGAGAAAATGGGTATACCATTACCGGAAATTCCAATGCCGGTCCTGGATGACGTCATACCACGGGACAATGACCTGCAATGCCTACAATGCTTAAAAACAATGGGACCATTCAGACATGACTGCCCACGAACAATGGGAAAGTATTCTGAGAACAATGGGGTATCATTTTGGGAACAATGAGGATGGTATCGTATGTCTGCCTAGAAACAGTGACGTCACCCAATGTCGCATACCACAGAGCAACGGGGAGAGTTGGTGGCACCGTGCCACCCTGCCCGCATGACTGCTTAAAAACAATGGGGTCATTCACGCATGACTGCCCACGAACAATGGGGTATTATTCCGGAGAACAACGGGTATACAATGACCGGAAGTTCCAGCGCCAACCCTTGATGACGTCATACCACGGTGTCTGCGAGGCTGCGATGCCTGCGATGCACAAAGACAATGGAATCGTGCACGCGTGACAGCCCAAGAACAATAGGGTAGTATTCCGAGAATAATAGGATTATTATTTCGAGAACAATAGGATAGGTATCGTATGTCTGCCTAGAAACAGTGACGTCATACCACAAGACTGCCTGCTGCCCCGTGACTCATACCAGAAAACAATAGGATTATTATTTCGAGAACAATGGGGTAAGTATCGTATGTCTGCCTAGAAACAGTAACGTCATACCACAAGGCCTGCTGCCTCCGTGACTCATACCACGGAACAATAGGATAGATATCGTTTACCTACCACACCTAAATGATGTCATACCACTGAAAAATGTGGATCGTATGTTTGCTACCATAACGTCCGTGAATTGAATTAAATAATGTTGAAAGTGGCGTAAAACACCATTCAGTCAATTTCTCCTCATGCCATATCGTTTTCAAAATACAGCTGAAAACACACCGTGTCACTTGAATGACTTAATCCCAAACGCATTCCATAGGACAATGATTTATTGTCTTAGAACAAGCCCTGCTGCTGTGAGGTTGTTGACACGGAGAACAATGGGTATTATACAATAGTCTGGAGTGGAGTAACATCATTTGGTAGCTGCACTCTTTTTCGGGCTGAGTATACACCTTTAGAAACTGGAAAGGAACCTGGTTCACGAAAAGTGGACTGGTCGTGCGTTTTGCGAAACGAATTTCAATCAAGAACATGCGAAATGTCGATCCATTGTAAAGGATGAAAACTATATACCATCTGGTTCGTGTTTAAGGTATCGATTTCAATATGGTACATGCCTATAGACTGATTAGATCATGACCTATTGTGTATCCGGTGTTAAATGACCGGGTAAGATCAAAGACTCGATAAACTATTGCATGGTGTTAAACGTCCTTTTCAACATTATTTCTGTTATATCACGACGGACAGTGCGCCTATCCGTGCTTTCCTGGAGTTTCTAGTAGGGTTGACTATTGAGGCCAAAATCTACTATTGCGATAGTATTGACATTGGAAAAAATACTATTGCAATAGTATTGATATTGCCTGTTACTATTGCAATACTATTGCAATACTATTGGATGAATTGCAAGAGATGAATTTCACCAAATTACATCTTGAAACCATGTTTTAGACTAATACTTTCTCCCAGTAGTTTAAATTCTACTTGAGTATAGTTTTAAATAGCAAATAAAGGGGAAAATAGAGTTAAATGCAAGATGCTCAATAAATTTCAATGACAATTTTTTCTAAATGCAGATGGCTCACAAACAATTTAACATACCTAATTACTCTGAACTTTTGAAGAAGTCAGCTTTTAAGTCTGATTGATATACAACAGCATGCAAAGCACAAAATGCTGACAAATGCTGATGGTTCATAAACACACCTAATAATAAGTAATTATAAAGCAACTTTAAACTTTTAAAGAAATCACCTTTTAAATGTGAGCCCTTAAGGTTTTTTTGAGTTGATAGAATTTATCTAATTTTACCCATAATTGGCCAATATATTCAGACAGAAAAAATAATTATTTTTGTTTAGTCTCCAAATCTTTAGAAAATTATCAATCTGAAAAAAAGGGGGTGGCCGAAATAATAGGTTTTACCTTGTTGTATGTGTATACAAAAAGTTTGTTATATAAAGATATTTGTATAAATTTACTGCTTATAGTCATTAAAAAGCTGAAAAAAAGATCTGAAGTGACTCTGATCGGACAATGTCAAAGAGACATTTTGTTGTGTCATGGGTTTCCGTGTTTTTTACTCCGATCAGTTTTTCATGTCTGTTAATTTCTGGCTAGGTATTTCCACATGATTTGACAAAAAGATTGTCAATGAGGGTAACAAGTAACTTCAAAACCTGTCATTTTTCACAAGAAAAGCGTATAATGGCCTTTTTTGTCCATGCATTTTCATACGCGAAGTCTCTGGTGTAACCAGAATTTGTTATGTGAATTTCAATTCTATAACGTGATTTACGCAATAATTTGCGCGAGTGGGAACACTGTTAAACATTATCTTACCTTTTTAGCCCTAGAAAGAAGTATCTTTCTAATACAAGTTAAGTCATAGTACAGAAGTGGATGGTATAGATCCAAGATCAGACAGCGTGTTCTGTTTAGTCTGATGTCTATCTACACCTTCCGCCAACGCTTTGAAAATCGTCATCTTGCCATCAGCAGAGTAAATCAGAACGACCTTAATGTAGATCTATATTACAAGCCATCTGTCTACAAGATGCCTGTCGGCCTGTCGTGGGTACACAAATGTTTGCGGTAAAATTTGGATAAGGGGTATGACGTAACACGTAAATCATTCGAAGCGACTGAGTTGTAACGCACCTGTTTAATTAACACACTTAAACTGGTCTGCGAGAAGAAACTTATATCTGGCTGCAGGTCGACCTCCAATCAATTCAAAGTGACCATGCAATAAGCCTATTTCATGCACGATTTACATGTACACCAGCTGATATAGCCTTTTTGCATTTACTAATATATCTGTTTCAAGAACGCGACAGTCGTGTCGCGTTTTGTGAAGTCAGCATAAAAAAGTGCGGCTGTTTTCTAAAAATTAATCTAATTCCTTGCAGCCGAAATAAAAGGAATGCATTCGAAATGGATTACTGATAAATAAAGAAAAGAAAAAACGAGGTTTAGTATTAATTTTTCACAGTAGATTTATTTATTGCTTATGAAGGGACAACATGCATGGTTATGGTTTTGGCGGCCTGTGTAGATTAAGATTAGACTGTAGGCAGACTGTTTGGTCTGATCTTTGATCTAAATCCACACTTTTCGCTTTGGTGAGAAGTCTTTAACAAAAACACCCTTAGTGTTGCAATTATTCTGGTCTAATTTCATGACTTAAAATTACCGCTGAGTTAATCAGCTCTCGAAGGATTCGTTTTCGTAACGATGAACATTGCTATGCAGAAATGAATATTATGCAGCCGATCATTATTGAAAACATATTCCAAAAAATTACCCGTCAAATATTTTGGGAAATTAACGTTACGGAATGTCCGAATATATAGGAAAACTTGCTTTTGGAAGTGCTCAGAGAAAGAATTAAAAAATAAATTATTTTTGTAAATAATTAAATGTGTCCGAACTTTTAGGGCGTCCGAATACATTAGCGAATTGCAGTATTTTCTCTCTCTTTCTAGTCAGTGAAACTATCGATACTTGAGGTAACTATCGGCGATAGTTATCGATTTTCAACGTAACAATCGATGCAGTAGCATCGACATGCTCACCATCGCGATCAATCGATAGTCCGATGTATCGTTACACCCCTAGTTTCTAGTAGCTGTTTTTTCGTGTTTAACACCATTTCCGACATTATTACAGTTATATCACTGCGACCAGTGCAACTATCCGTGCTTTCCTGGAGTTTTTACCAGTTGCTTATTCTGTTTATCATGATATGCTTAAAAAGCGAAAGGTTGAAGGAAAGGCCGGATGATAACGTTAAAAACAGTTTAGATCAAGATCAGAGATCAAGATCAGACATATGCACTGAGGCATTTTTGATAACGCAGAAGCCCTGCTGCAAAGAGATCACTTAAAATTGTCGTCTGCTGCCTTTGACCTATACCTTACTCTACATAAAAGATCGTCTGCTTAATACGACATTTGGTGTCGATCAAGATCAGCCCTTGTCAACTTAAACCATTTTTTCTTATTCCGAGATCTTTTTTTTTTTATTAATAGTACATTGAAATAGTAAAAAAATAAAGAGGCCAGACAGTACCGTTAAAAAACAGTCTGGATCAAGATCAGACGGGTGTACTTAAGAGTGACTCCTCTGAGTTTATTGAGTATACCGGGGTCTTAGACGAACGCTTTAATAGATACGTACCAAGGGTTGCTTGATATCGAGTTACATCAGTTTAGTGTTAATTTGATGACCGATTCTCGGGGTGTTTACCTTTGTTTATTCTGAGTGGAATAAGATCAATATAGATCAAGATCAGACTATGTCGGCTTTAGTTAAACGTTTTTTTTTTCTTCTTTATCTGAAATCTTTTTTTTTTCATTGTGTATTGAAATAGTAAAGGATAAGACCAGACGGTACTGTTTAAAACAGTCTAGATCAAGATCGGACGTACTTAAGAGTGACTCCTATGAGTTTATTGATTAGACCGAGGTCTTAGACGAACGCTTCAATAGACACATAACAAGGGTTGCTGGATATCAAGTTACGTGAGTTTAGTGGTAATTCAACAATTCTCGACCTTCTTGTATCTCAGGGTGTTCCAAGCAACCAATTTTTTCCCCTATTTTGAGCGGAATAAGATTAATGTAGATCAAGATCAGACTTTGCCAGCTTAAGTTGTTTTTTTTTTTTTTTTAATTCCTTCTTATTCCGAATCCCCCGCTTTTTATTTTTAATTCATTGTATTTTGAAACATTAAAGGTCGTGTTGTTAAAATCAGTCTAAGGCAAGATCAGACGTACGTTCTTAAGAATGACTCCTGCGAGTAAGCGAGGGGGGTGTCAGAATTACGAAATGCATACCTGCGTGTAAAAGAACAAAAGATACAGGGTTAACCATTTTAAAGTTTAATTACCAATCAACTCGATAATTACAGCAAAATAGCAATGCAGTGTTTATTCATGCCACAAAAGATTTAAACTGAAGTATGTCTTTTGATTGTTTCCAGACTCAGGCTACTTCTTCGTTAATTTATGATTAGCTAGTTACTATGTCAGCTCCATATTTTTTTTTTCCTCACAATTCATCGTTATTTTATAGTGTCGGTGGATCATAGTCTTCGAGTATGGAATCCAAGAGATACTTGCGTTTGTTGATGGCATATTTCCAAACTTCATCTTTTTTAAAATCGTCAATGACCATTAAATCTTTCGCCGTTTCCCGCACACTTTGATATATTGGATCCTTTAGAATGGCATTAAACCACATCACCCGACTAGTTAACCAACGCTTTCCGATAAGTGGATCTTAGGTCTTCGTAGGCCCGACGACGAGCCTCTGTTTCATCCAAGTTGGTCTGTCGAGTAAGCTTTGACACCGCCTCTTCAAAGTGCCAATGACATTGGTCAAACACTTTTTGTACGAGACTATCCCACGGATCATAGCCAGTCGCCTTGTCTTCTGCGTCATTTTCATCCGACTCTTCGAATGACTGCTCATCCATTTCCATAGACTGGACCATATCAGAATCTTGCTCATTTTGGTAATCGTTTCATTTATGGCGTAACATGTCCCTTCGTTTAAATTTTTTATCGCATAAATTACACTCGTACATGTCGACAGTCTTTGTTAAACTGATGAGGAGGAGGAGGAGTCTAGGAAATTTATACATTAAAACCCAGATTTGTCTATGAAAGAGACTTGTCGAAATGATGAGTCTTTCTTGTCAAAGCGTTCGTCGCGTCTTTGTAGTTTTGCCTTAACTAGCAAATCTTCTTCTTCTCGTTTTCTCTTTTGAGCCTGCACTTCCGCAGGTTGCTCAAAAGTGGCACCCAGTCGGCGTAATTCACTCTTTGCTCGTTCGACAATCCTTTCTACGGGTGTCACATGCTCTATAGTTATCGAGTCACAATTTCATGAAACCGATTTATTCGTTTCCATCGATATAATTTCTGATTTGTTCTTTGGTCGAGGTGGTATTTGTCCGCTGGTCTGCATTTCAAAAAACCTCAACCATTTTTCAGGATCTGGTAAATAGTTCTTCATTGTCGTTAGGCAACTGACTTAACTCAAATGACAAGTAAGTCTCCCGTGAAAGATATATATGTATATGAGTCGACGTTGACTTCCCAGAGTCACTCATTACTAACTTCCTGTCACCTCAAAAAACTTCTTTTGCCTCCTCAAATACTTTTTCAATTATTGCATTCACTCCTCATTATAAAAAAAAGGGATATGTGAAGTATAAAATTTAACTGTGAGTGCAACATTTATGCGCTGTATGAAGTAAAATATAGTTATTTTAAAGCAGTAACTTAAAACTTACCTACTGAATTTCCCGCAAAGCGTGTGATTGTAGCTTTAATTCTTTAACTATATTAAAAAAAAAAAAAACACTGTAAAAAAACATTGTAACCAGAATGATAAGTCTCACCGCCAAACGAAAATATTGTGAGACTTCCGTTTCCTGTTACAATTTATTACTTCCGCTTCCTGTTTCTTTATTACGTCACTTCCGTTTCCGGTAATGATTGATTACTTCCGCTTCCGGGTTTCTTTATTACGTCACTTCCATTTCCAGTTTCATTATTGAAACACTTCCGTTTCCGGTTTCATTATTGCCGCACTTCCGTTTTCGGTTATTGCTTCACTTCTGTTTCCCGTTCATTGAACAATTTTTTGTTTCATTTAAGTACTTTCACTTGCTCTTCAATGAATCACAAAACTCTTTTTTGCCTCCTCGATGTCTGGTCACTTGCTTCCTTACGCCTCAAAAAAGCATTTTTTGCCCCCTCACTTTCTCAACACTCGCTCTCTAATGCCTCATAAACCTCATTTTGCCTCCTCCCTACCTCGTCACTTGCATCCTGATACCTCAGAAAATTCATATTGCCTCCTCCCCGTCTCAACACTAACTCCCTGATGCCTCTCAAAACTCTTCGTGCCTCCTAGCCTACCACATTTTGCCTCCTCTCTTCCTCGTCACGTGCATTCTGATACCTCAGAAAACTCATATTACCTCCTTCCTCTCTTAACTCCCTGATTTCTCACAAAACTCTTTGTGCCTCCTAGCCTACGGTTTCTTTGTTTTTATCATTTCCTGCAGATGATTTGATGTTTTGATGCTCTAAAATGATACTAGATGGTTATTGACACTGACTTTTTCTCGAATAAAGGACAACTTTGTAGCCGTTAGAATTCTCTCATTTTGCCTCCTCCCTATCTCAACACTAACTCCCTGGTGCCTCAAAAAAAACTGTTTGTGCTTGCTAACCCACGGTTTTCTATGTTTTATCATTTTGCGTAGGTTATTTGATGTTTTAGAACTGTAGGAGATAGAGTTTTTTTTAATATAGTTAAAGAATTAAAGCTACAACCACACGCTTTGCGGGAAATTCAGTAGGTAAGTTTTAAGTTACTGCTTTAAAATAACTGTATTTTACTTTATACAGCGCATAAACGTTGCACTCACAGTTAAATTTTATACTTCACACATCCCTTTTTTCCATTGAGGAGTGAATGCAATAATTGAAAAAGTATTTGAGGAGGCAAAAGGAGTTTTTTGAGGTGACAGGAGGTTAGTAATGAGTGACTCTGGGAAGTCAACATCGACTCATATACATATATATCTTTCACGGGAGACTTACTTGTCATTTGAGTTAAATCAGTAGCCTAATAATAATGAAGAACTGGTACCAGATCCTGAAAAATGGTTGAGGTTTTTTGAAATGCAGACCAGCGGACAAATACCACCTCGACCAAAGAACAAATCAGAAATTATATCGATGGAAACGAATAAATCGGTTTCACGAAATTGTGACTCGATAACTATAGAGCATGTGACACCCGTAGAAAGGATTGTCGAACGAGCAAAGAGTGAATTACGCCGACTGGGTGCCACTTTTGAGCAACCTGCGGAAGTGCAGACTCAAAAGAGAAAACGAGAAGAAGAAGATTTGCTAGTTAAGGCAAAACTACAAAGACGCGACGAACGCTTTGACAAGAAAGACTCATCATTTCGACCGAGGTGACAAGTCTCTTTCATAGACAAATCTGGGTTTTAATGTATAAATTTCCTAGACTCCTCCTCCTCCTCATCAGTTTAACAAAGACTGTCGACATGTACGAGTGTAATTTATGCGATAAAAAATTTAAACGAAGGGACAACATGTTACGCCATAAAAGAAACGATCACCAAAATGAGCAAGATTCTGATACGGTCCAGTCTATGGAAATGAATGAGCAGTCATTCGAAGAGTCGGATGAAAATGACGCAGAAGACAAGGCGACTGACTATGATCCGTGGGATAGTCTCGTACAAAAAGTGTTTGACCAATGTCATTGGCACTTTGAAGAGGCGGTGTCAAAGCTTACTCGACAGACCAACTTGGATGAAACAGAGGCTCGTCGTCGGGCCTACGAAGACCTAAGATCCACTTATCGGAAAGCGTTGGTTCATAACTTAACTAGTCGGGTGATATGGTTTAATGCCATTCTAAAGGATCCAATATATATCAAAGTGTGCGGGAAACGGCGAAAGATTTAATGGTCATTGACGATTTTAAAAAAGATGAAGCTTGGAAATATGCCATCAACAAACGCAAGTATCTCTTGGATTCCATCCTCGAAGACTTTGATCCACCGACACTTCAAAATAACGATGAATTGTGAGAAAAAAAAAAATGGAGCTGACATAGTAACTAGCTATTCATAAATTAACGAAGAAGTAGCCTGAGTCTGGAAACAATCAAAAGACATACTTCAGTTTAAATTTTTTGTGGCATGAATAAACACTGCATTGCTATTTTGCTGTAATTATCGAGTTGATTGGTAATTAAACTTTAAAATGGTTAACCCTGTATCTTTTGTTCTTTTACACGCAAGGTATGCATTTCGTAATTCTGACACCCCCCTCGCTTACTCGCAGGAGTCATTCTTAAGAACGTACGTCTGATCTTGCCTTAGACTGATTTTAACAACACGACCTTTAATGTTTCAAAATACAATGATTTAAAAAAAAAAAAAAAAAAAAAAGCGGGGGATTCGGAATAAGAAGAAATCCAAAAAAAAAAAACTTAAGCTGGCAAAGTCTGATCTTGATCTACAGTAATCTTATTCCGCTCAAAATAGGGGAAAAAATTGGTTGCTTGGAACACCCTGAGATACGAGAAGGTTGAAATGAGAATTGTTGAAATCAACTGAAAATGAAGTTCAGGTCAATTACGTCATCAATGTGTCCGGTGAAACAAGACGAGATTGAACTTACAGACTGCACCTAATTATGCGAGTTAAATAAGTCATCAAATTACCACTAAACTCATATAACTTGATATCCAGCAACCCTTGTTACGTGTCTATTGAAGCGTTCGTCTAAGACCTCGGTCTAATCAATAAACTCATAGGAGTCACTCTTAAGTACGTCCGATCTTGATCTAGACTGTTTTAAACAGTACCGTCTGGTCTCATCCTTTACTATTTCAATACACAATGAAAAAAAAAAAAAAAAAAAACGTTTAACTAAAGCCGACATAGTCTGATCTTGATCTATATTGATCTTATTCCATTCAGAATAAACAAAAGTAAACACCCCGAGATTCGGTCTTCAAATTAACACTAAACTGATGTATCTCGATACCCTTGTTTACGTATCTATTGAAGCGTTCGTCTAAGACCCCGGTATACTCAATAAACTCAGAGGAGTCACTCTTAAGTACACCCGTCTGATCTTGATCCAGACTGTTTTTTAACGGTACTGTCTGGCCTCTTTATTTTTTTACTATTTCAATGTATTATTGATTAAAAAAAAGTCTCGGAATAAGAAAAAATGGTTTAAGTTGACAAGGGCTGATCTTGATCGACACCAAATGTCGTATTAAGCAGACGATCTTTTATGTAGAGTAAGGTATAGGTCAAAGGCAGCAGACGACAATTTTAAGTGATCTCTTTGCAGCAGGGCTTCTGCGTTATCAAAAATGCCTCAGTGCATATGTCTGATCTTGATCTCTGATCTTGATCTAAACTGTTTTTAACGTTACCGTCTGGCCTTTCCTTTTCCTTCAACCTTTCGCTTTTTAAGCATATCATGATAAACAGAATAAGCAACTGGTAAAAACTCCAGGAAAGCACGGATAGTTGCACTGGTCGCAGCGATATAACTGTAATAATGTCGAAAAGGGTGTTACACACGAAAAAAAACAGCTACTAGAAACTCAAGGAAAGCACGGATAGGCGCACTGGCCGTCGCGATATAACAGAAACAAGATATCTGTTTGTAAAACAGTCATGCCCCCTACTGCCACATTGATACAGGAAGTGGCACAGTTCATAAACTGATATCAAAAGAATTGATTGGGAAATATCGACGTCATCTTTTTGATTTATAGCCCATTTCAATTGTTAAACGTGATAATCTGTCAACAGTTCGCATAATTATACACACCGCCGTGTGTATACATACAAGATTGTAAACAGTCGCCGATACACAGACTGGGTTACCGATTTTCTTTTCGGCACGGATTAACCTTAAAATCGATAGGGATCATTTACACTCCAAGATGAATATCTGTACAGAATTTGAAGGACCTAGGTCAATTCTGTGTCTAGTTATCATGCGGACAAGGTTAGGTCTAAATATCATTAAGTTGAAGGCCACTGTGACCTTGACCTTTGATGGATTAATCTCAAAATCGATAGGGATCATCTGCACTCCGAGACGCATGTCTGTGCCAAATTTGACGAACCTAGGTCAATTCTGTGTCTAGTTATCATCCAGACAAGGTTTGGTCTATATATCAACATGTTGACGGTCACTGTGACCTTGACCTTTGACCGATTGACCTCAAAATCAATAGGGATCATCTACACTCCAAGATGCATGTCTGTGCCAAATTTGACGAACCTAGGTCAATTCTGTGTCTAGTTATCATCCGGACAAAGTTTGGTCTATATATCAACATGTTGACGGTCACTGTGACCTTGACCTTTGACCGATTGACCTCAAAATCAATAGGAATCATCTACACTCCGAGATGCATGTCTGTGCCAAATTTGACGAACCTAGGTCAATTCTGTGTCTAGTTATCATCCGGACAAGGTAAGGTCTACCGACCGACCGACGGACCGACCGACGGACCGGCCGACATTAGCAAAGCAATATACCCCCACTTCGTTGAAGGGGGGCATAATAATGTTGAAAAGGACGTTTAACACCATGCAATAGTTTATCCATTCCTTGATCTTATCCGGTCAATTAACACCGGATACATAATAGGTCATGATCTAATCAGTCGATAGGCGTGTACCATATTGAAATCGATACCTTAAGACGCTCTCTCACTATTGCGTATCAGCTTGCGTATGTACGGCGTATCGCGATAAGAAAGGAACGCCGCGATAACGCCGTAGTAACGTCAGCTTACGTAGCTAATACTCTTTGGTACGTAGTACGATCTCCTTGTTCGCGGAGGTGCGACCTATTTTTAAGTCCGCACTTAAAAATATGTAGCACATACGTGGCAGCTCCGATACGTCATACTTACGTCACACATACGCCGTAAAAGCGAAAACAACGCAGTAGTGACGCCGCGGTAACGTAGCTCGAACACTTGTTACGTCACGCGAACGTATTGGTTAACTTGATATGCTTGACCTCTTTTGTACGAATGACAGCAACAAAGTGAGCAGAACTGTTTTCCATCAGTGACCGCCGTATTTACGCAACTGCAAGGCTGCACATAAGAAAGGAACGTCGTGCTAACGAAGCAGTTACGTCACGGCAACGCGTCATACGCCACGCCTAAGCCTCAGTACGCCGTACTTTACGTCCCTCGAACTCCATACGAACACAGATACGCCACAGGAACTCCACAGAAACGTCGTAGATACGCCGTGTCTTTAATTTTGAACATAATACGCCACAGTTCTTGGCGTTTGACCCGCATAAAGAAATTCTGTTGCATACGCCGATGATACGCAATAGTGAGAGAGTAGCATTAAACACGAGCCAGATGGTATATAGTTTTCATCCTTTACAATGGATCGACATTTCGCATGTTCTTGATTGAAATTCGTTCCGCAATACGCACGACCAGTCCACTTTTCGTGAACCAGGTTCCTTTCCAGTTTCTAAAGGTGTATACTCAGCCCGAAAAAGAGTGCAGCTACCAAATGATGTTACTCCACTCCAGACTATTGTATAATACCCATTGTTCTCCGTGTCAACAACCTCACGGCAGCAGGGCTTGTTCTAAGACAATAAATCATTGTCCTATGGAATGAGTTTGGGATTAAGTCATTCAAGTGACACAGTGTGTTTTCAACTGTATTTTGAAAACGATATGGCATGAGGAGAAATTGACTGAATGGTGTTTTACGCCACTTTCAACATTATTTAATCCATATCACGGACGTTATGGTAGCAAACATACGATCCACATTTTTCAGTGGTATGACATCATTTAGGTGTGGTAGGTAAACGATATCTATCCTATTGTTCCGTGGTATGAGTCACTGGGCTGCAGGCAGACATATGATACCCACCCCATTATTCTCAGAATATTATCCTATTGTTTTCTGGTATGAGTCACGGAGGCAGCAGGCCTTGTGGTATGACGTTACTGTTTCTAGGCAGACATACGATACTTACCCCATTGTTCTCGAAATAATAATCCTATTGTTTTCTGGTATGAGTCACGGGACAGCAGGCAGTCTTGTGGTATGACGTCACTGTTTCTAGGCAGACATACGATACCTATCCTATTGTTCTCGAAATAATAATCCTATTATTCTCGGAATACTACTCTATTCTTGGGCTGTCACGCGTGCACGATTGCATTGTTTTTGGGCATCGCAGGCATCGCAGCCTCGCAGACACCGTGGTATGACGTCATCAAGGATTGGCGCTGGAATTTCCAGTCATTGTATACCCATTAATCTCTGGAATAATACCCCATTGTTCGTGGGCAGTCATGCGTGAATGACCCCGTTGTTTTTAAGCAGTCATGCGGGCAGGGTGGCATGGTGCCACCAACTCTCCCCACTGTTCCGTGGTATGCGACCTTGGGTGACGTCACTGTTTCTAGGCAGATATACGATACCATCCTCATTGTTCCCAAAATAATACCCCATTGTTCTCGGAATACTTTCCTATTGTTCGTGGGCAGTCATGCGTGAATGGTCCCATTGTTTTTAAGCATTGTAGGCATTGCAGGTCATTGTCCCGTGTTATGACGTCATCCAGGACCGGCATTGGAATTTCCGGTAATGGTATACCCGTTGTTCTCCGGAATAATACCCCATTGTTCGTGAGCAGTCATGCGTGAATGACCCCATTCTTCTTGGGCAGTCATGCGGGTAGGGTGGCACGATGCCACCGTGCCATCGGTGCCACCAACTCTGCCCAATCGATTGTTATATACTACTAATGAGCGTGAACAACCCTTTCTCCCCACGGCAATAAATAAGTAAACTAAAAACAAGCATTCTGGTAGTATTGCATAGCAATACCCAGTCCCCTACCGGCCGTATATATCCCTGGCACGTATAGTTTGTGAAACTCTGTGGAGGAGAAAGAACGTATTTGACCCCCTTTCAGAATTATAAGCATCGTGTCTGTCTTTGTATGCAATGCTTTAATGAAAGCCAGATATATAAACATTTTTCCTTGTTAATGTAAGTTCATTGAAGAAGTTTTACTAAGACAAGATGTGTTTTTGAAACACAAATGCCCCCGTAACAGCAAATTTTCAAGGCCCGTAATTTCGTCAAAAATCAGTGGACTGGAACGAAACTCGAACTTGATCACATATGGGTGTGCATACAATGGTGGTAAATTCACATACCAAAGCACAGCTCAATATCTGCCAGCGTTTAGAAAAAAAGTCCGGAAAAAGTTTTTTTCAGTGAAATTCTCTAAGTCCAAGGCCCGTAATTTCATCAAAAATCAGTGGACTGGAACGAAACTCAAACTTGATCAGTAACTCATGGTGGTTGACTTGCATACTAAAACTAAGCTCAATATCCGCCAGCGTTTAGAAAAAGTCCGTAAAACTGATTTGCCGGAGGACTGACGGACAGACTGACAGACGGACGGACGGAGTGCAAAGTCCCCTTCGGCTTCACCGGTACGGGACTAAAAAAAGTACCGTATGCTGGGGCCAACGCTCTGCAGCAGATGCTTATTCAGTGAAAATTCCAGGGCAAAAAGCGGGCAGAAATGTATCAAAAGTGTTTTGACGGTTACCTACCATTGTGGTATTGGAAGTGGGTTCCCCTTTAGACAGCCAATAATTAGACCAATTTTGAAGTAAACAACTTAGTAATAACAGAGATATGAAAAATCAAAGGACTGAAAGTCCTGAAAAGCGGATTTGTTGAACAGTTTTAAGCTATGATTAGATGTAATGAATTTTTTTTAAAAAATATCACACGCATTACATGTATAATATGCAAGTAATTAAAAGAGTAAGCAAGGACAATCGGGCTCAAAGTTGTTCTACCAAGTGTGCTGTGCAGCAATTTTATTTTGCTACTTATTAGAGTAGTAATTTGATGCAACGATTTGACTTGTTTTTATGATGTATTGTATTTCGGACCTTAAACACGCATAGGACTGTATATCGTGTTTCAAAAAAAAAGTGAAGTTGAGGTGTACCAGCTAAAAGTTAAAGTAAGATGGTAAGTGCGCAAACGTGTACACATGACAGTATCTGGTTTGGATCAAACCGATTACAATGTACAGTCTTAAAAAAATATATTTTTCAAGGCTAACATCAGCATAAATTGAGGGAGTTTGAGAGGTAATCATGGCTCTTTATAAAAAATGTTTTATTTACGCTTGCTTCTTTCGTCAGAATTCTAAGGTCTTTCCAAAACTTTAAAATTCATCCAAACATTTAACTTTTTTTTTTGTAGCAGAATGGTGTAGTGTAGCTGCATGTAAATATACTAGTAAGTAAAACAACGATTGTATAATAATTCTGTTAAAACAAAGTGTTAAGGTCTACAACTGTCAATCAGTTTCAGCAATCATGGACAAATTTGATCAAAGAGTACAAGATATTGCTACTTACACATGTATTCAATATGAAATTTTTGTGCCTTCTTGTTGAACTCTTTACCAAAGGACAAAACCTTTACTCCCCCCCCCCCCAAAAAAAAAAAAAAAAAAAAAAAAAAAATCTATACAGATTTTCATACTTTCACCCAACTCAAAAATGACTTGTCACCGAATTCTACCTGAAAATTCATTAGTAAAGAAGAAAGATAAGATTTAGAAAAAAACAAGGGGACCATGATGGTCCTATATCGCTCACCTGAGTACTAAGCGATAAAGGTCTAAAATAAAGATAAGCACCAAATATCAAGGTTAAAGGCCAAATGATAATGAAACAAGAGCAGCAAATTGTCCCAATTTGACTTGAAACTCAAAGTTCCGTTCCGGGCAAGCAAGAAATACTGTAAAAATGAAGATCTAAGTGGAATTACTAAAAATCTGCACTAGGTAGAGTTATCGTTCTTGCACACTGTACTCCGTAATATTGCAACAAACATGCATACCAAGTTTGAAGTCGTTCTGACTTGAGATGACAAAGTTATATTCCGGACAGGCACTAAATGCTGTAAAAATGACATTCAAAGGGAAATAACTCAAAGACAGCAGAAGGTAGAGTTACGGTTCTTGTGCATTGCACTTCCAAATATTGCAACAAATAAGCAAATTTCAAGTCAGTTCTACTTAAGATGACAAGTTTTGCATCGGACAAGCAAGAAATGCTATAAAAATGAAGGTCAAAGGGGAAATAACTAGAAATTCGTGCTAGCAAGAGTTATGGTTCTTGTGCACTGCACTCTGTAATTTTTTAACAATCATGCATGTCAAATTTGAAGATGTTCAGGCTGAGGATGACAAAGTTATATTCCAGACGAGCAGAAAATGCTGTAAAAATGACAATCAAAGGGAAATAACTCATAGACAGTACAAGGTAGAGTTATGGTTCTGTCACATTGCTCTCTGTATTATTGCAACAAACACAAATGCCAAGTTTCAAGTCAATCGGACTGGAGATGACAAAGTTATGCTCCGGACAAAGAACTATTCTAAAGAACTTTCTAACTCAAGGGCAAATAACCCCAGTCGTTCCAGTCCAATTAGACCCATAATTGAACTCATCCGAAATCTTACAGTTATATGTATTTTAACCAAGTTTGGTGCTGATTCGTTAAAAATTGTAAATGCTAGAGTGTAAACAAAGTTAAATACAGAAATTTTTCTAATTCAAGGGCAAATAACTCCAGTTGTTCTGGTCCGATGAGACCCATAATGGAACTCATTCGAGATCTTATGGTCATATATATTTTGACTAAGTTTAGTGCTGACTGGTTAAAAATTGTAAATGCTAGAGTGTAAACAAATGCAAATATAGCAAATTTTTCTGATTCAAGGGCAAATAACTCCAGTAGTTCTGGTCCGATTAGACCCATAATCGAACTCATCTGAGATCTTATTGTCATATATATTTTGACTAAGTTTGGTGCTGATTGGTTGATATTTGTAGATGCTAAAGTGTAAACAAAGAAATGTGAACGGACGGACAGACGGACGACGGACGGATGGACTACGGACGGTGAGTGATCACAATAGCTCACTCTGAGCAATTTGTGCTCAGGTGAGCTAAAAATGGTATTTACTTAATGGGTTACATAGCCTCTTTGGTATTATTAGATTTCATGCCACAGTTCTGGAAAGCCTTGTGGGAATGGTACATGATCGATAACAAGCACCGTCGACAACGATTCATATTCAAATCAGTATCAAGAAACCATACCTGGTGTAACAAAAAATAAACAGAGTGACCCATTGCTAAGGTTCAATTCCATGATAAAACGCCCAAAACTGCATCATTTAACTTAATCTAACCGTACACTTTATATGAAAAGAAATACATATGTGGTAGTATTTATTGGCCTTTTACAAAAAAAAAAAAAAAAAAAAAAAAATGATTTGTGGCATAAAAACTAAACAGCTCCCTTTTTTGAGTATTAACAAGCATTCCCATAAATATGCCTCAGATTATGTGGTTTGTATTGGTAAAAGGTAGAAAAAAATTTGGAAGAAAAAAAGAAAAGAAATACTGATGTCTTGCTATCCAACAATGTTTTCATAAGCCCTTTCACACAGAACTCATAAAACATAATGTTTATTGTATGGTTGAGGGCTGAAAAAAGAAAAATAGTCAAAAATTCTCACAATTTGACTTTGTATGATACAGAATTCAAGGGTCAAATATAGGTTTTATGGACAAACCATTATGCATTCTGAATACTGATTACATAAATCTGTAACTGTGAGTTCTGTTAAATAGCCGCCCAAGGCTGGGATTGAATCCAGAACCTTCAGGTCCTAAGGCAAATGCTCTACCATGTTGCTTTAAAAGCTAGCTCTGTAGCAAGACAGTATGAATGTCCCCTTATAGGCCTAAATGCTGGTATGCAGTAATTTCTCCTGTTCTAACAGTGTTTTCAATCATATGAGTAAAATTCAGCCCATTTTGTATCAGTTTCTGACTTGTTGTCCGCAGATGCATTTAAAGAGCCTAAAACTTATCATATGGGGAAGAATGAATAACGAAATGACATCCATTTGATTACCATTTTTGATTAAAACAAAAAGTAACTTACGCACAGATTGTGGACATAGACTAATCTATACAATCTTACAAAAATTAACCCCCATCTAAATGTGGATCTGGGGTCCTGCATGGCTCCCCAGTAATGTGTAGGACTTGTTACCTGATAGTCTAGGTTCCAGCCTCACTGGAAGGTGCATGTTTTACTATGGGAGTGTCCTTAGGCAAGACACTTTGAACAGAGCACTAGCCTAGTACTACTGAAACCTAGACATACATAATTAAGCTAGTTGTAACAGTTACATAACTGAAATAATATTGAAAGCAACATTAAACACCATTCAATTAGTCAATGTGAATCTAAAATTGGCCTGCAAGGGTAACCTTTATCTAACATTTCCTTAAGTCTTACAAAACGTAGCTCTTAAGTTTCTGAAAACATTGGTAGACCAAAGAAATTTTCATATTTTTCATTCTTACTAAAGTCATTTTTCCCCATTCCATAACACCACAAAGTGTTTTAACTAAGGTAAGTGTGGCTATATTATCGCATTTTGAAGAATGTTCAGAAAAACTTTTCACACAGCTTATCCAATTGGCTGAGCTTTATTTAGCTACATTAAAAATCAAGGGTTTTCAGAAAAAACTAGTGAAGGTGGTTTTGGTCTGAGATTATGCATTAAGTCAGATTGAAAATATTAATAGCTCACCCTATGTTTTGTAAACATGTGAAGTCAAATAGATACACTAAACATGATGGCTACATCTTTCTTTTCCATAACATTTATAGCATTACAAATCTGCTCAGACTATAAACACAACACTTTCTAAACTTTTATATAGTGGATATAATCATATAGACTACAAAGAGTTCAAATCTAAAATAGTATGCCTATATAAATGGAATTTTACTATGCTAGGCTGTCTGATCTTCATCTACTTTTGCTACATTACAAACGAAGGTAGTAAAGGGTAGGAAACCGGGTAATAATTACCCGATTTCCTTACCCTGAGAGGATTTATTACCCGGTTTGCTTACCCGAGCGCAAGCAAACCGGGTAATTTTAGAGAAAACTTGTCATTTTTGGTCGGTACTTAACCTTTAATTGCAAATATCCTACTACTCTTACTCTGAATGTTTTTTTTTTTACTTCTTTAACTGTTGATCGTCCAGATCAAAGTTTAGAGAAAATGGTGGCTCATCATCGTCATCCCAGCATTCCGTCACTGGGATGACGACCTTCTCGTTGTTGACTGGCTGCAATGGTGTCGGCTTCAGGGCTACCCCACCATCAAGAAAGAGCAATCTTTCTTCAAAGAGTGGACATCTGTTTTCGTCTTTTTCCCACTCCGTTGCTGTGATGACGAACTCAACCTTGTAGTTTACTAGTGGGGTTAGTGGCGGTCTTTCTTTCTCTACCATTATCTTCTCGATCTGGTTGTTAACCTTCTCTAGTTTTAATGAGAGGGTGGATACCGCTCTCATTAAATTGTGGACGGATTTTCTAAGATCTTCCATCGTTCAAGTCTATTGGAAAATATCACCGTCTTTTATACATTTACAGGGGGATTGACCTACTTTGACTCAGAATTAAGAGCGCGATCCCGGGCGAAAGCACCCCCGATGAAGGGGTTAAACGCTATGTATTATTAAGTGTAACTCTTAGAGGTAGAAATGCCAAAATTTGAAAGAATAATCTTTCAGAATTAACGTTTTTGACCAATCAGAAGATTCGTTGCTTTAACGTTGACCAATCAGAACCTTCGTTATATTTCTTTATTTGTGTGAGTAAAAAAAGGAAGCTAGAAGGAGAAGATCCATGTTATTGGACAGCCGTTGGACTTAGTCTTTCTTTGTTATGGAATATAGTGTGATTTTAATGCCCACACTGTCTTAGATCAGAGGTCTGGTATTGGACTTAGACTTTTTTTTGAGTGTAACTCTTAGAGAAATTGACAATTCGAAAGATCACTCTTTCTTGGGGAATGGTAGCCCTGAAAAGGGCTTTTTTCTGCTTTCTCATCTTGGAATGTTTTCCAGCTTTAATGACAACATCCAAAATTTGCCTGGCAGATTGGACATGACCCGACTCTTTTTTTGATTGTCATTGCTCCATTATTAAAAGTAATCCTCCTCCCGAATTCCACATCAACCAAGATAATGTCAGGCGTTGTCTCTAGAACTAGTTCGACTAATTTCTCACCAAGATCTATGTATGGGCGTGATATTTGTTCTAGTTGTATTCTATTCTCCTCAATCCTGTTCTTTAGTATCAGTATTTGATCACCACCAATCAGAAAGACTCGGAGAGCCTCAATATGTCGATAATTCATTTGCTCCATTTTCCGTTAACGCTTATCCGTACTACTCGAGAGCTGAGTGTCGAATGATTCATTATTGGAAAAAATTCGACGGCTTTTATACGTTTGCAGTTGGATTGACCTACTTTGACTTAGAATTAAGAGCGCGAACCTGGTAGAAAGCACCCAGAGCAATGTTCTGAGAAAAAAAGCTTAATGCATACATATGTGGAAATTCTCTTTAGAACAGATCTATTTGAATGAAGTAGAAAGCATTCAATCGACCTAGACAAAAGTGAAATTTAGAAGGCTTTTTTGAGTGTAACTGATTGAGAAATTGACAAATTTGAGGAAAGATAGATCTTTCTTGGTGTTGGGTAGCCCTGAAAAGGGCTGTTTGTACAGGTTCACTTTTTTTACCTCTTATCTTTATCCTCCTAGTTTCCATTGCATTTATTACTTGGATCAGATGTTCAACTTCACGCCTTATACGTCTAATGCGTTCTCTTTCTTCTATCCAGTTAAGCAATGTGAGTAAAATTGTTAGTCCAAACATTGTGGTGATTTGGTTTAACTCTACAGCAGTTGAGTGCCGAATGAGATAAATGGAAGAAATGAATGTGTTTTGACTACAAAGTATTTTAACTAGGATCACTGAGAATAGTGTTTACATAGAGGAAATGCAGTTGGGCTAACGTTGACCAATCAAAATGTATAATGATATAACGGACGATTCGATTGGACAACGTTAATTCTGAGTCAAAGTAGGTCAATCCCCCTGCAAACGTATAAAAACGAACTTTTATTTTATGATCGGATTATTTTCATTTCACAATGAAAGCCAACAAGTTTTTCTGTGGGTTATTTGGGAAGACAAAGACTGAAGAGAAGAAAAAGAGAGAGATGGAGGAGAAGATAGAGGAGAAGAAAAGAGAAGAAGAAGATAGAAAAAGAGAAAAGTTTAAAGCACTGTGTGCTTTTTTCGAGAGGCGGGGGTACGAGTTTTACACTCGTACCCCGAAGGTCAAGATGGGGAACATTTACCCCGACCTGAGGGATTTCATGCCACCCACTGAACATCGTGGATGGCAGAAGAAGGTGATGAAGCTGTATCCTTCACTGGTATGGAATTAATTTATCCAACCAGTGAATGGAAAAAACAGCCCTTTTCAGGGCTACCATTCCCCAAGAAAGAGCTTTCTTTCGAATTGTCAATTTTCTCTCAAAAGACTTACAGTCGAACAAAAAAAGTCAAGCCCAGAATTATTTCATATGTTTTTTATTCAAACATTTGTACAATGAAACAAGTCAGGAACTGTGAAAAAACAATGGAATGAAAACATTTAAACAAGTCAGCTTTTTTTGTTAAAACAATATTGTGTTGAAACTTTTTTTCACTGTGTTTTTCTTTTTTTCTTTGGAATGTCAGATTCACATTCACTCTTCCGTTTTCTTCCCCTTTCATTGTTTTTTAATACCATATCTGGACAGATTTTAACCCCATGTTTTTTTTGATTTGCAAAAGAAACACTTCTTTTTTTCTCGCTTTCTCTTTTTTTCGTTGTTTTGTTTTTTCTCCTCTTTTGGTGAAAGAGCCTCCTCTGAAGAAAGTTCGTTGTTTTTTAGTTCCAAAGTTGGTTGTTTTCTTAGAGTATCGTTTGTATATATTTTTTTCCTCTATCTGTTCTGTTATTTTACAGATCTCTCTATCGCTGATAGTCGTGTTGTCGATCTGCATATTTTCGATCCGATTTTTAGCCGATGATCTTGTAGCCTGTGGTGTGAATGTTTTCCATTTATTTTCGTTGCAGAATGATTTTAGAACACCGACGAATTTCATGTTCTGAAATTCACCACAAACTCCCATTACTGGTGAAATTTTGATATGATGACTGCGTGGATCCACATAGACAAAAACGACTGTTTCTGTCTGCTTTTCCTTTTCTGGACATTTTCTGGCTCAGTGTCCTGGTTTGTTGCATGTAAAACAAATATCTGTTCTCGTTCCATCCATCCCATATCGTCTATCGATCGTTGCTTGATTCAAAACTCTGTATCTGGTAATACGGTAAACATCTTTTTCTGTTAAATGTTGATGGGATAAAAATGATCCCACGTAATTCCCGATATGTTGAACTTGATACTTTGACGGAACATTGCTGATCTCATAATCGTGGGTGTATGGGTTAACATACAGATACATCATCTTTCCTAGCAGTGATGTACTTTGTAGATTAAACTCGCTCATATTTTTTTGCCAGCTGTACTGTCTGAAGTCGATCAGAGGAATAATATAGATTTCGTAGCTATCGTCTTTATTTATACACTATTGGGTTGAAAGGCTCCATAAAATGCCAAGTTTTTTGACTTACCGTGTCATTGTCTTACAATCAGACATAAAGGATGTCAAAAAGAAAAAGAATAGTACTCTATTCAGACAGTGAAAGTGACGATGAGTCATTTTCACCACCAAAAAAAAATGAAAAAAGAAGAAAGTGACAGTGAAGACGATTTCTCTCCACCTAAGAAAAAACCTGTAAAAATGATCGTAGAAAGTGACAGTGAAGATGATATCTCCTCGAAAAAACCTGTAAAAATGATCGTGAAAAGTGACAGTAAAGACGATTTTTCTTCACCCAAGAAAAAAAAAACGATCATGAAAAGTGAAAGTGAAGATGATACACCAAAGAAAAAATTGATTGAGGACCGAAAAGAAGAAAGTAACAACACTAGACATGAAAAGTCTGTATGACTTAACGGAGAAGGGAAAAAAGAAATCGAGGAAATTTAGAACAGAATCACATCTGTTGACGGCGTCTTTTAAGAAATTTGAAGAATTACCACCACATCAACTGATCGGATTATTTGACGATGTTACCCATCAAATCATTCAAAAGTTAAATGCTGAACCGACGGATATGATTAGAATTAGTATTAACCATCCTTCATTGAATATGGGGATTCATATTCCCTTCTTACCTACAGAACAACTGAAAGGCGAAACTATGTTAAATGAAATTGAAAATGTTTTACAATCGAATACAGATTTCGTCTTGAACGATGGATTCATGACATTTGACATTACGCATACGTCAGCTCCAAGTGGTAGCGGGAAATATAGATCATCAGAATTGGATTCAAAGGTTTTTGTTCGGAAGAAACAATCGGTTATTCAAATTAACAATCATGATCACCTATGTTTTGCAAGAGCAGTTGTGGTGGGCATTTGCTACAGTGAACGTGAAAACACCGGATCATGGAATAGAAGATGGAATTACATCAGAAATTCAACCCATCCTTTCCAGAAGACTGAAGCTGAAAAATTATTGAATGAAGCTGGAGTTCCGTCAACCCAGTCTGTAGGAATTGACGAATACAAAAAATACAATCTTTCTTGTATGAAAAGGACTATGTCATTAAAGTTCATCAACAGCATTCAAAAGTGGAAAAAGTATTTGAACATCCAAAAGTAAAAGACGAGAGTAAAATCATACATTTGTACTTTCATTAAAACCACTATGATTACATCAAATCTATCACAGGATTTCTTAGTTGTGCAATTTATTGTGAGTTCTGTGAAGTGGGATACTCGGCACGGGAAAGTCATGCATGTTCAAATATCTGTGAAGGCTGTTATCGCAAAGGAAAATGTCCATCAGAATCAAAAGAATATGTTTGCAGTGGTTGTCATAGACGATTTTTCAGTGCTGCATGTTTGGCAAATCATAGAAATGTTCAAGGTAAAGAAAAGAAATCCATTTGTGAATTAGTAAAACTCTGTTCAAAATGTGGTCAACAATATCAAGTCAGAAAGAAAAATCATATCTGCAATGGAAAGAAAAAGTGCCATATTTGCAAGAAAATTGTTGACTTTTCTCATCGATGTTATATTCAGTCTTACCAAAGTAAGACAAACACCGATGACAAGACGGGTTCTTCTGTAGTCAAAAAACCATTGTTCATTTTCTTTGATTTTGAATGCAAACAAGACACAGGAGTACATATCCCGAATTACTGTATTGCACACAGGGCATGTGATGAATGTATCGATAAACCACTTGATTTTCATTGTTCCACATGCAGTGAATTTGAAGAAGGAAGAGAAGTTATTTTTCAAGGTGAGGAAACTTTGAGTCAATTTTGCAACTGGCTCTTTTCAGAACATCATAAAGGAGTCACGGCTATTGCGCATAATTTCAAAGGCTATGACGGACAGTTTATTCTTGACTATGTTATCAAAGTTGGGCTAAAACTTCCAAATTTGATCATGAATGGCAATAACATTATGAAGTTAGAACTGAATGGAGTGCGTTTGATCGATTCTTTTAATTTCATGAACTTCGGTTTGGCAAAATTTCCAGCTACATTTGGCCTTCAAGAAATGAAAAAAGGTTACTTCCCTCACTGGGCAAATACAGATGAATTCTGGGGTTACATTGGACCCTACTTGGACATGTCTTATTACAAACCCTATTCGATGTCTGAAGAGGCCAGGTCAAATTTCATAGTCTGGTATAATGATAAAGTTCAAAGGGATGAGGAATTCAATTTTCAAAAAGAGATGGAAATGTACTGTAGATCAGATGTTGATATCCTAAGACGAGGATGTGGTGAATTCAGAAAAGTGTTTATTGAACAGGGTGGTATTTGCCCATTTCTAGAGGCGATTACCATTGCCGATGCATGTAACAAGGTTTGGCGAAACAAATATTTACCTGAAAATCAAATAGCTATCATTTCAAGTAAAGATTCATCCAGACGTCGCTTTTCCATGAAAGCGATACGCTGGGTCCAGAGCGTGGCTAAGGAAAAAGGAATCAATATTCGCCACGCAAAAAATGGTGGTGAAGTTCAAATCGGGAAATACAGTGTAGACGGATTTCACCGTCAATCAAACACTGTCTACGAATTCCTTGGGGATTTGTATCATGGCTGTCCCGTATGTTATACAGATCGAAAACAGATCAATCCCATCAATGGAAAAACAATGTCTGAATTGTATGAACGTAATTTTGAACGTTTAGGAGCCATCAAAAAAATGGGATATAACGTAGAGTTCATATGGGAACATGAATTTGATGCTAAGATGAAGAAGGATAAAGAGTACAAAAAACTCATTGAAAACCTGTATCCATATTGGGATCCCATCGATCCAAGGGAGGGATGGTCTGGAGGAAGATGTAATGCAATAAAAATTGCCTATGATGTCAAGGAAAAAAGTAATAAGGAAATCAAATACATTGATATTTGTTCTCTGTACCCTTATGTTTGCAAACACAAATCCTATCCTGTAAGTCAACCAAAAATCTTGTCAGCTGAGAATATTGACGTGAAGAATATTCGTCAATATGAAGGATTAATCAAATGCAAAGTTTTACCCCCAGCTGATTTGTTTCATCCCGTTCTCCCAGTTCACTGTAACAACAAAATGATGTTTCCACTCTTTATGAAATGTGCAGAAGAAAGTTCGAACATTTGTAGGCATAACAAAGAAGAGAGAGCTTTGATCGGAACTTGGGTTACTTTTGAGCTGTTCAAAGCTCTTGAGTGTGGATATAGGCTATTGCAAGTATATGAAATTTGGCATTTCGATTCTGTGTCGAATCAGTTCTTTAAAGGCTATGTGGATAATTTCTTGAAAATTAAGCAAGAATCTAGCGGATATCCCAGTTGGTGTCAATCAGACTCAGAAAAAGAACAGTTTATTCGTGAATATGAGGAGGCAGAAGGTATTCGTCTTGATCCAAGTTGTATTCAAAAAAATCCTGGGAGAAGATCCTTTGCTAAGATTATGTTGAATTGTCTTTGGGGAAAATTAGCCCAGCGTGAAAAAATGACCCAAACGGAATACATCAACGATCCTTCTAAATATTTTGATTTGGTCACCAATCCAAATTTCATTGTGAAGCATGTAGAAATCTTTGACGATGACTGTCCATTCATCTTGGTTAACTACGAAACAAAGTTGGAACATATTGATACTCACGCTACAGCCAATGTTATTGTAGGAGCCTACGTAACAGCTTATGCAAGGCTGGAATTGTACAGTGTTCTTGACAAGTTAAAGAATAGAGTTCTGTATTTCGATACAGATAGCTGCATGTATATTCATGATCCTGAATTATGGAACCCACCCATTATTAACAGTAGACTAGGAAAATGGACTGATGAAGAGCCTGATTGTAAAATCACTCATTTCAGAGGACTAGGACCAAAGAATTATGCTTACAAAATGAAAACAAAAGATGGAAAAGTGAAAAGCAAATGTAAAGTAAAGGGGATTACTTTGGATTACAATACAAGTCAGGTGGTGAATTTCGATACATATTCAAAATGTGCTTTGGATTGCACTACAGAAATCAAAATTGAATATGATTGTAGAATCAAAAGACATAGAGATAGAACGGTCACCAGTGAACCGCAAACAAAAACGTTTCGTTCTTTATACACCAAGAGAGTTATTGTAAATGATACTGACACTGTACCCTATGGTTATAAAAGTCTGAGGAAATAATTCCATGTTACATTGTTTTGAACTGAACGGTCCGAGTAAGACGCAAAATATCGCTGAAAAATTATGCTGCCTTTACCAATAGAACTACGTGAAAAGATTTATGGAGAATTCGTTCAACAGCATACGCTCGATGAACAAACGCAACTTAACATTAAATTCTACTGTGTGAAACTTTGGATAGATAAATTACACAAAGGTTTTGCAAAAGGAGATTCGTCCTGCAAGTTGTATGCTATACACACCTTTATTGCTATGATGGTAGACGATTCGGATTTAGATCTCATTCTCAAAGCTTATTTAGCATCTTGTTGCTGGAAAGACGGTGCTATCGGTAAACAAATCCGATTCACAAGTCGATGGTGCTTTATTATCATAGGAAGAACAGAAGAAAGTTTTATGAAAGTTCTGAAAATGAAATCAGTTTTATTTAACTTTTACTTACGCTACAAAAGAGCATCTATTCAAGACGAAGAGGAAATAGTGGATACCTTGGAAGGATATATTTTATTTGATAGAGATGTTACAGAAGAAAGTGTATATTCATCTCTTTCAACAAAAGGCGTTACAAAACATGTTTTTCCATTTAGAGGAATACGCGAATTCAGAGAGATGGACTGTGAATATCAAATGTATTTGGGTAATGACCAATTGCATAAAGTTATTACGGAACATGAAGAAAAATGGAAAACTCGGGGCATTTGTGAATTTGCATTGTAAAATGTTATATTGTACGAAATGTTTTATGCTAAATTGTTTTTTTGCACAGATATTGTTTTTCATTCCAATGTTTTTTCATTCCATTGTTTTTCACAGTTCCTGACTTGTTTCATTTTTCAAAAGTTTGAATAAAAAACATATGAAATAATTCTGGGCTTGCCTTTTTTTGTTTGACTGTAAGTCTTTTGAGAGAAAATTGACAATTCGAAAGAAAGTTCTTTCTTGGTGAATGGTAGCCCTGAAAAGGGCTGTTTTTTCCATTCACTGGTTGGATAAATTAATTCCATACCAGTGAAGGATACAGCTTCATCAGCTTTTTCTGACATTCACGATGTTCAGTGGGTGACATGAAATCCATCAGATCGGGGTAAATGTTCCCCATCTTATCCTTTGACGAAAACTCGCACTCCTGCCTCTCGAAAAACTCGCAGAGAGCTTTCAACCTCTTTGCCTCTTCTCTTCTATAGGCTTCTCTTTTCTTCTGCTCCAAATTTTCCTCCATTTTTCTCTTTTTCTTCTCTTCACCCTTTCTCCTTCCAAACACTCTACTAATGATATTGTTGTCTTTCATTGTGAAATGAAAATAAAGCCGGTCATAAAATAAAAGTTCGTTTTTATACGTTGACGGGAGGATTGACCTACTTTGACTCAGAATTAACGTTGACCAATCAAAACTGTGTATTGATATAACGAACGATTCGATTTGACGACGTTAATTCTGAGTCAAAGTAGGTCAATCCACCCTGCAAGCTATAAAATTCCAATGTTTTTTTACACAAAAAATAGAGTCATCATGGTACAGATTCTTCTCTGCCCGATGTGCGGTAGCAGATGCTATATAGAGTGCGGAAAATGTCTTGCTATTCTGGACTACCTTGGCCAGAAGCACAACTGCCCTGATCCTGATGAGAGGTTCTATGACGATAATGAAACCTCAACAGTATGCTGTGAATATTGTGGGTGCGAAATTATCCCATTAAATCGTTTAGAAGAGCAGTAGACTTGATAGATGAATACTCAAAAACAGCCCTTTTCAGGGCTAACCAATACCTCGAAAAGAGCTTTCTTTCAAATTTGTCAATTTCTCATAAAGAGATACACTCAAAAAGTCTAAGTCCATAGGTCTGTAATTTTTTTGCTCTAACCATCCAAAAATAGTCTTTTTTTCCCAGACCTCTTGTCCTGAGACAGTGTGGGTATCAAAAAATCACACTGTATTCCATACCAAAAAAAGTCAAAGCGTAAATCCTATCTTCTATCATTCCAGGTTTATCAATTGTTTTTGGATAAATGTAACGAACGTTCTGATTGGCCAACAATAAAACAACGAACCTTCTGATTTGTCAAAAAACGTTAATTCTGAATCAAAACTAGTTCTGACGGGAGGATTGACCTACTTTGGCATAGAATTAACGTTGTCCAGTTGAATCGTTCGTTATATCATTACACATTTTTGATTGGTTAACGTTAATTCTGAGTCAAAGTAGATCAATCCCTATGCAAGAATATATAAAGTCCGGACCCAATTGTAAAAAAATATTATCAACTAGATAACCAAATCATCAACATGCCTTCAAGAATAAGAACTCTTGACAAACGTTTCACTTTAAATGATGCTAAACGACGTTTTAGAAAAGCCTTCAATCAGATCGTCTTGCTGGAGCAACGTCTAGCCCAGGTGAAGAAACGGTACATGATGGCAGAACGTACAAACAACAGAACTTTCCGCTATAACCTTCGAATGAAGCTTACAGTCATTGAAGGGACACTTGAAATGTTTTATGAATATGCCTTTTCCAAAGCTGATCAGATTATCGAACTTCACCGAGAGCTGTTCAACTATTCGTCTGACTCTGAATAATTATTCAACTTGATTTCTTCAAAACAGCCCTTTTCAGGGCTACCATTCACCAAGAAAGAGTGATCTTTCTTCAAATTGTCAATTTCTCTAAGAGATACACTCAAAAAAGATCTAAATCCATCCAAGTGCTGTTCTCTACTGGATCACTGTGAAAAAAAGTCAAAGTTCAATACCAGACCTCTGATCTAAGACAGTGTGCATATTAAAATCACACTGTATTCCATACCAAAAAAAAAGACTAAGTCCAACTCCTATGCATAACATGATCTTCTCCTTCTAGCTTTTTTTTACTCACACAAATAAAGAAATATAACGAAGCTTCTGTTTGGACAACGTTAAAGCAAACAAAGCTTTTGATTGGTTAAAAACGTTAATTATGTACCAAACTAAAAAAGAGTTTGTCCAAAGTCTATATCTCAGGAATACGATTCAATAATTCATAGGGTGCTTTCGCCCGGGAATGCGCTCTTAATTCTAAGTCAAAGTATGCAAGAATATATAAAGTCAGGGTCTCCAATTGTAAAAATTATTATCAACTAGATAACCAAATCGAATCATCATGTTTACAAGAAAACTGATTTCGGGTGAACGCAAGATACAACGCAAAATAAATGTTGTCAAACGGGAATTTATGGAAGCCCACAAACAGATCGACTTGCTAGAACATCGTCAAGGCGTGGTAGAGAAAGCATACAAGATGACAGAACGTACAAATAACAGATTGTACTGCTGTTACTTTGGGATAAAATTTTGGGTTATTGAAGAAACACTCGATATGTACTATGAGTATGCTAATGGTAAATCTAAGCAGATGGATGAACTTTACCGGGAGTTTTTCGACGAATAGGTCCAACTCTGAATATTTTGAGTTGATTTCTTAAAAAACAGCCCTTTTCAGGGCTACCCAACACTACGAAAGAACAATCTTTCTTCAAATTTGTCAATTTCTCTAAGAGTTACACTCAAAAAAAGTCTAAGTCCAATACAGGCCTCTGATCTAAGACAGTGTGCAGATTAAAATCACACTGTATTCCATACCAAAAATAAAACTAAGTCCAACTCCTGTGCATAATACGATCTTCTCCTTCTAGCTTTTTTTTTTTTACTCACACAAATAAAGAAATATAACGAAGCTTCTGGTTGGTCAACGTTAAAGCAACGAACCTTCTGATTGGTCAAAAAAACGTTAATTCTAAATCAAAACTAGTTCTGACGAGAGGATTGACCTACTTTTGACATAGAATTAACGTTGCCCAATCGATTCGTTCGTTATATCATTACACATTTTGATTGGACAACGTTAATTCTATGCCAGAGTAGGTCAATCCTCCCGTCAGCGTATAAAAGCCGGCGATATTTTCCAAATAATGAATCATTCGACTCTCAGCTCTCGAGTAGTACGGATAACCGCTAACGGACAAAATGGATTTCAACTTAAACGGATTCAACTTGGACGGCTTCGACATAGACGAATTCCTACCAAAAGAAAACAATGGGGATATTCTGTCGACAGCGATAAATACAACACTCATCAACCCAAAGACCATATTGGACGACATTTCTGAAGAAGTAAGACAGTTGAATTCAAAACAAGATTCTGTATTGACTCAGATTTGAGAAGAACTGAAGACTTTCAACAAACATTTGGAGGAGATAAAGACTTTAAACACGAACACCGAACAACTGAGCAAAAACATTGAGACATTATATCACCAGAAGCGTATTTCAACAGTTCCTGTGGAGATTCCGGTGAAAATCCCGGTGGAGATTGAGTTTGATAAAAGCAGTCTTCACAAACTAGTAGAGTCAATCGTAACTGTTGTAAGGAAAGAAAAACAGACAAAGGAAAACCAACAACCAAAGGAAAAACAGCGAAGAGCAACTAAACGAAAATCAGAGGAAGACGATGGGCAAGTTCACAAAAAACAAGGAGTTCTCAACAACTGGGCAATCCCGAAGGAAAATCAACAGCCAAAGGAAAAGCAGCCAAAACAACTAAACGAAAATCAGAGGAAGACAAAAGTCAACTTCACAAAAAACAAGGAGTTCACAACAACTGGGCAATCTCAACAATGACGGGTCAGGGCAGATACGGAAAATCAGAAGAAGACAAAAGTCAACTTCACAAAAAACAAGGAGTTCTCAACAACCGGGCAATCTCGACAATGACGGGCCAGGGCAAATATGGAAAAAAGATTGATGACTTCAATGATTTCAAGATCCCGAAAAAGCCAAAGAAAAGCTGTCAGTAAAGGGGAAAAACACAGCCTCCAAAAAACAAAACAGCCCTTTTCAGGGCTACCCAACACTACGAGAAGATCTTTCTTTCGAATTGTCAATTTCTCTAAGAGTTACACTCAAAAAAAGTCTAAGTCCAATACAGGCCTCTGATCTAAGACAGTTTGCACATTAAAATCACACTGTATTCCATACCAAAAAAAAAAAAAGACTAAGTCCAACTCCTGTGCATAACACGATCTTCTCCTTCTAGCTTTTTTTTTTTTACTCACACAAATAAAGAAATATAACGAAGCTTCTGATTGGTCAACATTAAAGCAATTCTGAATCAAAACTAGTTCTGACGAGAGGATTGACCTACTTTTGACATAGAATTAACGTTGCCCAATCGAATCGTTCGTTATATCATTACACATTTTGATTTGTCAACGTTAATTCTGAGTCAAACAAGGTCAATCCTCCCGTCAAAATTAATTCTGACTTTGACATAGAATTAACGTTGTCCAATCGATACGTTCGTTATATCATTACACATTTTGATTGGTCAACGTTAATTCTGAGTCAAAGTAGGTCAATCCTACCGCTAGCGTATAAAAGTCGATGATATTTTTTCCAAATAATGAATCATTCGTCTCTCAGCTGTCGAGTAGTACGGATAAGCGCTAACGGGAAAATGGATTTCAACTTGGACGGAATTAACTTGGATGGTTTCGACACAGACGAATTCCTACCAAAAGAAAAGAATGGGGATATTCTATCGACAGCAATGAATTCAACACTCATCAATCCATCGACAGCGATGAATTCAACACTCATCAACCCAACGACGGTAATGGACGGCATTTTTGAAGAAGTAAGACAGTTGAATTCAAAACAAGATTCTGTATTGACTCAGATTTTAGAAGAACTGAAGACTTTCAACAAACAAATGGAGGAAAAAAAGACTTTGAACGCAGACACCGAACAACTGCGCAAAAACATTGAGACATTATGCCAACAGAGAAAGCGTATTTCAGTTGTTGCTGTGAAGGTTCCAGTGGAGAATGACTTTGATAAAAGCAGCCTTCATAAACTAGCAGACTCAATCGTGACTGTTGTAAGGGAAGAAAAACAAGCAAAGAAAAATCAACAGCCAAAAACAGTATGCTGCGAACATTGTGGGTGTAAAATCATTCCAAAAGACCAGTAGACTTGGTAGATAAATCAATACTCAAAAACAGCCCTTTTCAGGGCTACCCCACCACCAAGAAAGAGCGATCTTTCTTCAAATTGTCAATTTCTCTAAGAAATACTCAAAAAAGTCTAAGTCCAATACAGCCCTCTGATCTAAGACAGTGTGCAGATTAAAATCACACTGTATTCCATACCAAAAAAAGACTAAGTCCAACTCCTGTGCATAACACGATCTTCTCCTTCTAGCTTCTTTTTTTTACTCACACAAATAAAGAAATATAACGAAGCTTCTGATTGGTCAACATTAAAGCAACGAAGCTTCTGATTGGTCAAAAAAACGTTAATTCTGAATCAATAGTAGCTCAATCAATAATAGCTCAATCCATCCTTGCAAGCTATACCCAGTTTGCTTACCCGGGTAAGCAAACTGGGTAAAAAAAAAAACCCTCTCAGGGTAAGGAGACCGGGTAATCAAACTGGGTAAAAAAACCCTCTCAGGGTAAGGAGACCGGTTCTTAGCGTAGCGAACCTATATAGTCTTAATATAGCAATATGGGTACGAAGGCCTTTGGGTACGAAAACCCACTCAGGATAGTCATACTATAGCAATATGGGTACGAAGCCCGTTGGGTACGAAACCCACTCAGGGTATGTACCAATCCTTCTTAGCGTAGGGAACCTATATAGTCTTACTATAGCAATATGGGTACGAAGTCCTTTGGGTACGAAAACCCACTCAGGATAGTCATACTATAGCAATATGGGTACGAAGCCCATTGGGTACGAAACCCACTCAGGGTATGTACCAATCCTTCTTAGCGTAGCGAACCTATATAGTCTTACTATAGCAATATGGGTACGAAGTCCTTTGGGTACGAAAAACCCACTCAGGACAGTCATACTATAGCAATATGGGTACGAAGTCCTTTGGGTACGAAAAACCCACTCAGGACAGTCATACTATAGCAATATGGGTAAGAAGCCCATTGGGTACGAAACCCATTCAGGGTATGTACCATTGTACCATTCCTTCTTGCGTAGCGAACCTATATAGTCTTACTATAGCAATATGGATACGAACCCCACTGGGTACGAAATCCACTCAGGATAATCTTACTATAGCAATATGGGTACGAAGCCCGTTGGGTACGAAACCCACTCAGAGTAAGTAAGTACGATTCTAAAAAAATCCTACCCATGATGCATCATTTTTCAAAAATTTTCTCCAAAATTACCCGGTTTGCTTACCCTCGGGTAAGCAAACCGGGTAATAATCCCACTCAGGGTAAGGAAACCGGGTAATTATTACCCGGTTTTCTACCCTTTACTACTAACGAACTGTCCTCATTTTGAGGTATAAAGTATGTATTGATTTCAAACTACTATGGGTTAGGTTAAAAAAAAAACCACGCACACAGGAGTCCTCTATGAAAAATAGAAACAGTGGTATTTTGTATGCAATTTCTTACTGAAAGTACCTTGTCCTTTTCATGACTCTAACACCCAGAAATCCCATCAAGGGTTCCTCCTTATTACTGCACAACTTGAAACTACATGTACTTATTTCAAAATGAACTAAAAAGTCAAACTAGAAACAATATTAGATTGTTCAGATGCAATGATTTCTTCTTTTCTTTGAAAGGAATGTTCTTGGTTTTATTTCTGAACTTAAGAATGTTACGTAATTGTCTGAAAGGTGAAAACTAAATGGTGTGTTCAGTATTTTCTAAGATTTAGGCCATAATTAATTCATGAATATTGTATGTACCTTCCTTCTGTTACATAAATGAAAGTTTACCTTGTATCATCATAAAGACACAAATCAAGCAAATAATGATTTCTTAAAACAAAAGTAAGGTCAACTCATGCAGTGCCACAAACCATGAAACTGATTGTAACTACCATCAAGAGAAATTTGATACTGATTTCTGGTGATTACATTAGTTTCAACACTGTTTCAGTATTACAGTGACAACAACTCATTTGTGTACCTCTCTGGTTGTACTAGGGCTAGGCTGGTTCTCTACAGTGTCTTTTCTATAGGCACTTCTACAAAATCCTGCCACCTAGGTGAGGATAAAACCCGGGATAATTCATCCTACACCTTCACCAATCAACCACAGTCTCAAAGCACCTTACTAAATAAATGATTGAGATTATGTAATTTCACCGCTATTTTGGGGCAACTTAAAAAAAACTTGGGCCATGTAGATTCAAGCTCAGACCTCGTAATCTGTGCAGTCTGAACTTAGATTATAATAAATAAATGAGATTATGTAATTTCACCGCTATTTTTGGTGCAACTTTAAAAAAGAAAACAAGAGGACCATGATGGTCCTATATCACTCACCTGAGTACTAAGCAGTAAAGGTCTAAAATAAAGATAAATACCAAATATCGAGGTTCAAGGCCAAATGATAATGAAACAAGAGCAGCACATGTCGCAAGATATGCCTGTCTCACCGCCAGTTGTCAAGGAGGTATAATAATTGCAAAGGGCAGGTAATTCAACAAACATGTTTACCAAGTCTCACGTCAATTTGACATGAGACTTCAAAGTTCCGTTCCGGACAAGCAAGAAATACTGTAAAAATGAAGATCGAAGTGGAATTACTCAAAATCCGCCCTAGGTAGAGTTACTGTTCTTGCGCACTGTACTCAGTAATATTGCAACAAACATGCACACCAAGTTTGAAGTCGTTCTGACTTGAGATGACAAAGTTATATTGCAGACAAGCACTAAATGCTGTAAAAATGACATTAAAAGGGAAATAACTCAAAGACAGCACGAGGTAGATTTACAATTCTTGTGCACTGCACTTCCAGATATTGCAACAAATCAGCATACCAAATTTCAAGTCATTCCTACTTAAGTTGACAAAGTTCTGCTCCGGACAAGCAAGAAATGCTATAAACATGAAGGTAAAAGGGGGAATAACTAGAAATTCATGCTAGGAAGAGTTATGGTTCTTGTGCACTGCACTCCATAATTTTTCAACAATGAGGCATACCAAATTTGAAGATGTTCAGGCTGGAGATGACAATCTTACATACCAGACAAGCAGAAAATGACGATCAAAAGGAAATAACTCATAGATAATACGAGGGAGAGTTACGGTTCTTTCACACTGCACTCCGTATTATTGCAACAAACACAAATGCCAAGTTTCAAGTCAATCGGACTGGAGATGACAAAGTTATGCTCCAGACAAAGAACAATTCTAAAGAACTTTCTAATTCAAGGGCAAATAACTCCAGTCGTTCTGGTCCCATTAGACCCATAATCAAATTCATCCGAGATCTTATGGTCATATATATTTTGACCAAGTTTGGTGCTGATTGGTTGATATTTGTAGATGCTAGAGTGTAAACAAAGTCAAATATAGCAATTTTTCTAATTCAAGAGCAAATAACTTCAGTTGTTCTAGTCCAATTAGACCCATAATCGAACTCATCTGAGATCTTATGGTCATATATAGTTTGACCAAGTTTGGTGCCGACAGGTTAATAATTCTAGAAGCTAGAGTGTAAACAATGTCAAATATAGCAATTTTTCTAATTCAAGGGCAAATAACTCCAGTTGTTCTAGTTCGATTAGATCCATAATCGAACTCATCCAAAATCTTACGGTCATATATTTTTTGACCGAGTTTGGTGCTGATTGGTTAAAAACTGTAGATGCTAGAGTGTAAACAAAGTCAAATAAAGCAATTTTTCTAAGTTAAGGGCAAATAACTCCAGTTGTTCTGGTCCGATTAGACCCATAATGGAACTCATTCGAGATCTTATGGTCATATATATTCTGACCAAGTTTTGTGCTGATTGGTTAATATTTGTAGATGCTTGAGTGTAAACAAAGAAATGTGAACGGACGGACGGACGCCGGACGGACGGACGACGGACGCGGACGGGCGGTGAGTGATCACAATAGCTCATCCAGAGCACTTCGTGCTCAGATGAGCTAAACAAGAGGGCCATGATGGCCCTGAAGTAGCTCACCTGAGCCTTTTGATCAAACATGACCCATTTCCAATCTCTGTAGAGATATTAAGACAAACACTCTGACAAACACTCATTAGTATTGGGCTTACAAATATGGCCTCTAAAGTGCACACAACCTTTTCCTGGAATTTGTCTACTCGACATGTAGAAATTATCAAGACATACATTTCGACAAACTTTCATGAGTATTTGAGTGAAAATGTGGCCTGTAGGGTGTACAAAAGGTTTTTCTGAGATTTGATCTAGTGATCTAGTTTTTCATCCAACTTGACCCATATTCATACTAGTCTAAGATATTATCAAGACAAACATTCAAAGCAAATTTCAAGATTATTGGACTGAAAATGTGGCCTCTAGAGCGTACACACGGTTTTTCAAGGATGAAACTTGGTGACCTAGTTTTTATTCCATGTGACCCATTTTCAAACTCATGCAAGATATCATCAAGACAAAGTTTAAAGAATATTGGACTGTAATTATAGTACAAAACGTCTTTCCGAGATTTGACCTTGTGACCTAGTTTTTGTATCCAACATGACCCATTTTCATTCTAGTCTAAGAAATTATCAAGACAAACATTCTGACCGAATTTCAAGATTATTGGACTGAAAATGTGGCCTCTAGAGCTTACATAAGGTTTTTCTAAGATTTGACCTGGTGACCTAGGTTTTGACCTGACATGACCCATTTTCATTCTCATCCAAGCTATCATCATGACAAACATTCTGACCAACTTTAAAGAGCATTGGACTGAAAATGTGGCTTCTGGAGCATACACAAGGTTTTCCAAAGATTTGACCTAGTTACCTAGTTTTTGACCCCACATGGCCCACTTTTGAACTCGTCTGCGATATTATCAAGACAAACATTCTGACCATATTTCAAGAGTACTGGGCAGAAAATGTGGCTTCTGGAGCATACACAAGATTTTTTTAAGATTTGACCTAGTGACCTAGTTTTTGATCCATCATGGCCTGTTTTCCAATTTATCAGAGATATCATCAAGACAAACATTCTGACTAACTTTCAAGAGTATTGGACTGAAAATGTGGCCTCTAGAGCGTACACAAGGTTTTTCTAAGATTTGCCCTGGTGACCTAGTTTTTGACCCGACACGGCCCACTTTCAAAACTGTTCGAGATATTATCAAGACAAACATTCTGACCAACTTTCAAGAGTTTTGGACTGAAAATGTGGCCTCTAGAGCGTACACAAGATTTTTCTAAGATTTGACTTGGTGACGTAGTTTTTGACCCAACATAGCCCATTTTCAAACTCGTCTAGGATATCATCAAGACAAACATTCTGACCAATTTTCAAGAGTATTGGACTGAAAATGTGGCCTCTAGAGCGTACACAAGGTTTTTCTAAGATTTGACCTGGTGACCTAGTTTTTGACCCTACATGGCCTGTTTTCAAACTCGTCCAAGATATCATCAAGACAAACATTCTGACCAATTTTCAGGAGTATTGAACTGAAAATATGGCCTCTAGAGCATACACAAGGTTTTTCTAAGATTTGACCTAGTGACCTAGTTTTTGCTCTGACATGACCCATTTTCGAACTCGTCCGAGATATTATCAAGGCAAACATTCTGACCAAGTTTCATGAGTATTGGACTGAAAATATGGTCTCTAGAGCGTACACAAGGTTTTTCTAAGATTTGACCTAGTGACCTAGTTTTTGACCCGACATGACCTATTTTCGAACTCGTCCGAGATATCATTGAGGCAAACATTCTGACCAATTTTAAGGAGTATTGGACAGAAAATGTGGCCTCTAGAGCGTACACAAGATTTTTCTAAGATTTGACCTAGTGACCTAGTTTTTGATCCCACATGACCCATTGTCGAACTCGTCGGAGATTTTATTGAGACAAACATTCTGACCAAGTTTCATGAGTATCGGACTGAAAATGTAGCCTCTAGAGCGTACACAAGGTAAAAGTTGACGACGGACGACGCACAACGCTCGACGGATGACGGACGCCGGACACAGCACGATCACAAAAGCTCACCATGAGCACTTCGTGCTCAGGTGAGCTAAGAAAAAACAACTTAGGCCATGTAGATTCAAGCTTAGACCTCATAATCTGTGCAGTCAGAACTTAGATTATAATGCAGTTTAAAAAAAGAAAACCTGGTGTTACACTTAACTATCAAAAAGCAGCTGTCATAATACATTTAAATTTAAATAATACCATTTTAAAGAATGGAAAATATTGTGGAGATGAGTCTGTGATCTTGTGGTCGGGTCATATGTTAGTCACTGGCAGAAAAAAAAAAAGAATTTTAAAATCAGGCAAATAGTAATCAAAAGACACAGCTACCTAGCAGGTTTTAACCTAGTTTTGAAATTAATTTCTCTGTCAGCGACTAACACTTGGACCGACCGTACAATGACAGATTGTCATCTTCATAATAATTTCCATACTTTTAAATTGTATGATATAAATTGAAATGCATTTAAAAACCCGCTGTGTTTATATTTGGCCATTATTGTTACTTTAATAACTTCAAGTTCATTTTATGAGTATCACATAAAACATAACAGACCTACATGTAATATGCAAACTTGGACTTCACATTCTTGGGTCTATTTCTATTCAGTCAACAAAATGCAGGTGTGAATAAGCACAATGTTAAAAAAAAGACTAACACTTTAGTCTCACATATATTGAAAGAAACAGTTATAGTATGATGGGAGTTTGAAATTTTTTCTGATAATGTAAGTTTTCTTCAAACACGTAGATCTAGATTTGTTTTTGAAGTTTTGAGCCATGTCCTAATGACTTTGACAGTCATACATGTACTACATAATTGAGCCATTGCAGGGACATGTGCAGAAAAAAAACAACTGATGTAGCATTATGAGATACTTGAAATTCAATATTAACACTGGTAAAAAGGCAATTTATTACAGGCCAATGAAGTTTTGGGTGAATCCATTTTCATTGTGCAAAGAAAAGAATTAAAATCATCACTCATAACCTGGCAGTATATAGTCCAGATTTTGTTTCTTCCCCAAAAATGGATCAAGATACACACAGTATGACAAGCAAAGTAAAAATTGACTTTTACTTAACCAAAATGAAACTTTCACGTCGCTAGTAAAAATCCAAATATTGCTATTTCAAAGTGTTTTTTTTTTGGGGGGGGGGGGGAATACCTCCTTACCTGGCAGTATCTAGATCCAAGATCAGACTGCATGTTCTGTGCAGTCTGATCCTGATCTACACTGTCTGCAAAATGTCCTTGAGTAGCACTTTGCAGCTTAAGGATTAAAGGAATTCTGTCCCTCGATAAAACTTTAAAAACTATAGGCATACTTTCATTCTAAGGTTTGAATTACTAGCTGTTTACATGAAGCACAGTTTCTAATTTGGGTTGAGCAGCAGCAGTTCATCATAAAAATTTATATTATGAAACAAAGTGTAAATATTCTAAATTTGCTCTGTACATGTACTTCAAATTCCAGTCATCAATAATATATCAGGGAATTTAAATCTACATGTCCAAACGGTAAAACGTATAGATGATTTCCTGTGGACCCTTTATCATAAATCTACCTGCAAATTCTGCATTCCTGATCTTAATTATTCTGTTGCATGAAAGGTAACAAAGTACAATTCAAGTGTATTAGAAGGACTTTTACACCTTGATAACAACTGTAAATCTCTGAGGCTTAAAGGCCAGGATATTAGGTTAAGTTAGTGGATGTCTAGTTCACTGAGAAGGACACGAATCCTCAGTATAAATTCATATCACGGGTTCGTACTTGATCGGGGCCGTTTGTAACGAATAATTTCTTCATGTTCATTCGATAAATGGAGAGAAATCTGGCAAGCTTTTTCAATGTAATCTTGCATAAATCAAACATCAAATAAATTTCTGTTGATAGACCACATGATCTCCATTTCTTTAAAAGTTTCACAGAAATGTTTCAAACATTTCGGAAATTCATCGATATACGAAGGACGGTAACAAGGTGCCGAATTGACTTTATGGGTTATCGAAATGGCTTTAAATTATTTACGGTCAATTTCTAGCTAGCCATCTGAACAGAAGATATTTGATATAATGCATAGTTGAAAATGTTCAAAAATTAAGTGCCTAAAATCTCCTTGTTTATTTTGACAGTGGACGGCACAAGTTGTGAATGAATGTTTCTTGAATGAAAACGAGGCCAGTCTGTGTAAACAATGTTCATACGCATATGGCAATTTTTAAAAAAAAAACTTTGTTTAAGTATCTATAGTATTTTAAACTGATAGACTTTTAGTTCTAACGAAATTTCGATAAAGAAATCATACATAATTTGTATGAATTGTTTAAAGTCAGAGCTGAATATCATTTGTAGATATGCGTTGTTCGTCCCGTTCATCAACCATGCAAAACTGAAAGTGAGCGCGCATGCGTCGTTACGCATGATGTATTTGGTTCCGGTCAAAACGATCACAGTAAGCGGATTTACTATATAGCAAATCCGCTAAAAAGTCAAGTTTTTGCACGACAACTAAGATGACGACGAAGCCGACGACAACGACAGGGCTATTATAATACCTCGGCATTTTCTTTATGAAAACAGTCGAGGTAGCAAAATACACTCACGTTTCATGCAGTTCGATTCTGTATATCCATCGAGACATTCTGCATTGCAGGCACCATCTTGTTTTCTACAAGATCTGTACCCCTTATCATCCAGTCCACAACCTTCACTACAAGCACTCTCACACATATCTCCGTAATAACCATTCTTGCAAGCACTGCAATTTCCTGTTGTTATATTGCAAAATAGTTCATTATCGACACAGTTTGGGCTGCAGCTTTGTTCACAAGAATCACCATAAAACCCAGCACTACACGATTGGCATGTTCCGTCACGATCACATCCATTACATGTGTTATTACACTCCTTGTCACATTCATCTCCCCACCAACCATCTTGACATCCGCCTAAACAATTGCCCGTGGATACGTTACACTGTCCTGGGTTTGTGCAATGTTCAGAGCAGGGAATACATGTATTATTGTCTATATAGTTACCCGGACTACATGGACAACATCCTGGTCCGGACGGAAACCAACTAGGGTCATTACAGCTGGTACAGATGTCATTGGTCTTATTTGAACATCTATGCTCATCACACTGGCAGGTTTTCTTGTCTTGTGTATTACCAATGCTATATTTAGTATCAACACAGGTTAAACACGTATCTCCATGTATACAAGTTTTACATGATTCCATACATGCACTACTACAAGTTTGTCCATAAAAACCGTCCATACAAGAAAGACACGAATTCGTAGAATTGCATGATTTACAATTTGATTGACATCTGGTACACGTGCTTGAGTTCACAAAGATATATCCATCGACACATTTGTTACAGCTGTCTGACCATGAACACTCTGCACATCCCTCGCTACAAGCTTCACATGTAGCTGCGTTTAAATAATATCCCCCTGAGCATGATATACATGATGCTCCTAAATTGCTGCATTCTCTACAGCCCTTTGGACACTTCAAGCAAAATTTATCTGACGGATAAAAGCCTGGCTCACATTTGAGGCATGTTCCGTTATTTTGGTCGCACTCAGAGCAGTTGGCGGTGAGACATTCAGACTCACAAACCGTTCCAAAGTACCCAGACACACACGATGTACAGCTCGACACTGTGCTACATGTTAAACATCTATCCGGACATGTGGTTACACAAGTACCATTACTCTGAAAACATTTGTTATGTAAACATGTGTTTGTAGGACACGGACGTTCGCAAGCAGGTCCATAATAACCATCTTTGCATCCTGACATACACAAGCCGTTGTCGTCGCAGTCGTTGGTTTTACAGTTATTGGGACAATTACTGTCACAACTACGGCCGTAAAATCCGGCCTGACAACCATCTGTACAAGATCCATTAATATCACATTTGTTACCGACACAGTTAACAGAACAGTTGTTTGCGCAATAATCTCCCCACTTTCCGTCTCGACATTCCGCACATTGACCTAAAACATTACATATATTGGTTTTACAGTCAAGTGGGCAACTCTCTTTGCACATCCATCCCCATAATCCATCTACACAGATGCTACATCGACTTAACGACGAGCACTCAGTACAATTGCTGGGACAGTTTAGACATTGACCATTGTCAAGATAGTATCCAGTTTTACAAACGATACAGTCACTGTCACTTCTACACGAATAACACTCTGGTCTACAAGCAGGACAGGATCCATTAGATGCTAACCAGTAACCTTCGTCACATTGATCACAGGATGAGACATTGTAGCAACTCTCACAGTTAATCTGACACAGTCTACATGTGCCGTCAGAAAGGAGAAAATATCCTGGGTCACAGTCTTCACATTTTGTAGCATCAGAGCAAAGTTGACAGTTCATCAGACACGTTGAACAGGTCCCGTCAGATAAGAGAAAATATCCAGCGTCACAAACAGAACACATCTTAGCATTGTGACAATGAGCACAATTTACTTGACACAGTGTGCATGCCCCGTCAGTGAGAAAATATCCTGAACCACATCTGTAACAGCTGGTGCCATAACATTCGGCACAGTTTTCACAGGATCCGTTTATCAAAACTGCAAATAAAGAAATAAGAAAACAAGAATCATCTGTACCTGTGCACAATTTAGACCAATCGCAAAATACCATCTATTCATTCGATTTTATTAATACAAGAAGTAGGTCAAAAGCCAGCGTATTCTGCCACGGAAAAAAAAAGGATGTAAACCTAGAAATCCGTAAATTTTAAAAGCTCAAACCTTTACGATGATATACTGTCAATAAAACTGATATTAAATGGGCATTATGATGTTGGGTAAACTATTTCAGAGCCAAACATATAAACTCCTCCCCTTTTGCCGGCCGAAAGTACAATCCACCGGAACTCATCAGGGTTCTTATCTTACAGGCTTGACCAAACAAGAGAACGGTATAGATCCAAAGTCAAAGTGCACGTTCTTTGCAGCATGATCTTGTTCTTTGCCGACCGCAAACACATATTTATCCCGAGGCGCTGAAAAGGTTACGGAATGTCCGTTCATTGCAGAGAGTTGGAAAATTTATCTTCGAGCGAAACTCACTGACATGAGTTTTTGAAACCTGTGCTTTCAAACTTTCTGTAAAATCTTGAGCAGAGGTAGTTTGATATGCTTTTTAAATAGTACTCTAGACAACCTTAGTCTAAATAAACCGATGCAATGCCATTATTACTATAGAAAAGTAAGGTAGCGCTGAGCGAGGCAAATGTACTCCGAGAGGGACTACTGTGTTAGCACTGGAATGTATTTTTTCGAGACAGTCCCCTTAAAATATATGATGTACACATCTACAATTTTGTCAAAGTTTGATGTGGTATCATCCTATGAAATTTTGTTTTTATTATTAATTTTGCTTGACAATAATGGGTAAGTTATCAATGTAATCTAAAGTCCTGTCGTGAAACAAGGACTCTTCAATGAAAGACCCAAAAACTAAAACCACAGAGAGAAAAAGAGGTGAGACCGTAATAGCCGTCGAATTAAATCGTCGCAGAACCCACAAGGTATTTCAAACTATTTCAAGTAGGCCTATATAATCTAGATCTATCTCACTGACGTTTATTTGACTGAACAAGTGGTACTTTTGTTTCGGTTGCTCACATTTGTAAAGAGAACCTCTCGTACATTTTTCAGAGTATACCTTTTTTTGAAGTCAATACTAGCTTAGGTTTCAATCCAATCATTTTATCAGCTTATTGCCATAGATCTACATAAAGTAAATAAAGGAAAGTCAATATTAAAAAGTCAACTCATACACACGTGTGTAACTGCATGTAAATGCATAATAAAAGTTGGACCATTTTGACATATCAAAAGCTAACTAAAGTATCGAAAAAAAAAAAGTAAATATAGTTTTTTACCAAAAATCTTGATATCTCCCTTATCTTTGTGAATGATTCTAAAACAGCGGTTGTTCTGGTTTTTTGTGTAATTTCGGCCGGATAAACACAAAACATACATTTATCAACATGCAACCTTCCACCAATTAACCTCAGTTAACAACCCCGTGCTTCAACGAAAATGAAGAACAGGTTTTGTAAACATTGGTGTTTCCTACCGTTTTAAAGACAGAAATAACTTTCGAACTAATTCAGTTTGTCGTCTCCAAATGCTTTAATGATGCTTACTTAATGCTTTCAATTTGACAGAGTCTAAATGTTGTCCTTTGGTAACGAATTAATTTGAAACACAGAAACCACCACAAGAACTACCACAGTCGCTATGGTTCATTTACTTTACGGCATAAATCAACCAATCACAGAATAAGTACAAAACTTCTATCAAACCTACCTATTATACATAGTAGCAAAAGGAGTCTAAAAATCTGCGATGCCATGTTCTTGCTCTCGTATAATATCACAATGGAACTGCTGAAATAGGAAGTAAAAATCTGTTGAACATTCAACCGCTCATTCAATCAACATGAAGTTTCTTGCCAATACTAAAACCCGAAAATTCAGACTTCTAAGTTTATTCTACCAGAAAAAATCCTACCATAGCTGACTGTCTAGAGTTGAGATCAGACTGCACGTTATGTGCAGACTGATCTTTATCTACCATGTCTACCAGAGTGCATAATCATTGAAACACGCCTGTTCAGATCAACTCGAATAATCTTCACAAAACCATCATCAGAAATTTGCACACTAGGAATCGATCAAACGACCCACCCAACCCTGGTATCACGCTCCATTTATTAAGATAGGTAAAGTTAGCTACTAATAGCCAACTACTAGTAGCCAGCTACTTGTTCAGGTAAAGTTAGCTACTAGTAGCCAGCTACTAGTAGCCAGCTACTTGTTCAGGTAAAGTTAGCTTCTAGTAGCCAGCTACTAGTAGCCAGCTACTTGAGCTGGTAAAATTGGTTATTTGTAGCCATGTACTGGTAGCCACCTTCTAGTAAGCAGTCACTTGTAAAGGAAAATCTGGCAATTCGTACCCAGCGACCAATGCATAGGTAATTAAAATGGATGTTTTTATCAGTTTCCTCAAGGTACAAGCAGCTGGCGAACCAAATGTCGACGCCTTAAACGAAATGTTTTTCTTCCATCCAGAATACTATATAAATGCATCAGAAAAATCAAAATCAAATAATTTCCTGTATTAAATGGTCAAGCTACGAGATTTGTCAATAGGAATTTTTTTCACATTTGTTTTTAATTAGGGATTCAAAATGTACAAGTAGCTAACGAGATTAAGACAGATATTTCAAAACATTTCAAAGAATCACATTCACTGTACTACGGAGAAATTGAAAATATCGTTTTCAATTCATTTTTAATTATTAAATGGGCCAGGTACTCGCCATGAAAATTGGGACATTTTTCAATTTCACTTAGAAAGGAATACAAAGGTACAAGTAGTTGGCGAGTCTAAGAGATGTTTTTGTAATTAAGTGCTTGTTTTGAATAAAGTAGACTATAAATGCCTCAGAAAAATCAAAATTGAAACACTTCCAGTTATTAAAGGGCAAGCTACTTGATATGAAAACGGGACAATTTTGCACTTTTGCGAAATGATGATTTAAAATGTACAAGCAGCTGGCTAGATTTAGAGAGATTTTTCAAAATATTTCAACGAATCGTATTAAGGATACTTAGGAGAAATTAAAGATATCAAAATCAATCCATTTTTATTCATTAAAGGGGGTAGCTACTTGCCAGGAAAATTCGGATATTTTTTAATTATACTTAGTGTGAAATCAAAAGGTACAAGTGGCTGGCGAGCCTAAGAGTGAATTTTGATATTAAATGCTTGTTTTGAATAAGAGAGACTATGAATGTATGAGAAAACTCAAAATTGAATCATTTCCGATTATTAAAGGGGCTAGCTACTTGATTTAAAAACGGGACAACTTTGCTGTTTTTCGAAATTCATGATTTCAAATGTACGAGTAGCTCGCTAGATTTAGAGATATTTTTCAAAATATTTCAACGAATCATATTGAGAATATTTAGGGGAAATTAAAGGTATCAAAATCAAACAATTCTTATCATTTAAAGGGCCCAGCTACTCGCCAGGAAAATGAGGATATTTTTCAATTTTACTTAGAGTGAAATCAAAAGGTACAAGTAGCTGGCAAGCCTAACAGCGAATTTTGAAATTAAATGCTTGATTTGAATAACAGATACTCTGAATGTATAAGAAAACTCAAAATTGAATCATTTCCGGTTCTTAAAGGGGCCAGCTACTTGATTTGAAAAGTGGACAACTGTGCTGTTTTTCGAAGTAATGATTTCAAATGTACAAGTAGCTAGCGAGTTTAAAAGAGATTTTTCAAAATATTTCAACAAATAATTTTGAAGACACTTAGGAGAAATTAAAAATATCGAAATCAATCCATTCTTACCCATTTAAGGGCCCAGCTACTCGTCATGAAAATGTGGATATTTTTCAATTTTACTTAGAGTGAAATCAAAAGGTACAAGTAGCGGGAGAGCCTAAGAGCGATTTTTGACACTGAATGCTTGTCTTGAATAAAGAGAGTATAAATGCATGAGAAAACTCTAAATTGAAACATTTCCGGTTATTAAAGGGGCCAGCTACTTGATCTAAAAAGGGGACATCTTTGCATTTTGGCGAAATCATGATTTAAAATGTACAAGTAGCTGGCTAGATTTAGAGAAATTTTTCAAAGTTTTTCAACAAATCATATTGAGGATACGTAGGAAATATTAAGAATATCAAAATCAATCCATTCTTATTCATCTTAGGGGCTAGCTACTCGTCAGGAAAATGCGGATATTTTTCAATTTTACTTCAAGTGAAATCAAAAGGTACAAGTAGCTGGCAAGCCTGAGAGCCAATTTTGAAATTAAATGCTTGTTTTGAATAACAGATACTATGAGTGTATGAGAAAACTCAAAATTCAATCATTTCCGGTTATTTAAGGGCCCAGCTACTCATCGTGAAAATTGGGACATTTTTCAGTTTCATTCAGAGAGGAATTCAAAGTACATGTAGCTGGCGAGTCTAAGAGCTGTTTTGAAAATTAAATGCTTGTTTTACATAAAGGGGATGATAAATGCACTAAAATAATCAAAATTTAAGCATTTCCAGCTATTAAAGGGGCCAGCTACCGATTTGAAAATGGGACAACTTTCCACTTTTGCGAAATAATGATTTCAAATGTACAAGTAGCAAGCGAGTTTAAAAGAGATTTTTCAAAATATTTCAACAAATTATTTTGAGGACACTCAGGAGAAATTTAAAATATCAAAATCAATCCATTCTTATCCATTTAAGGGCCCAGCTACCCGTCATGAAAATGTGGATATTTTTCAATTTTACTTAGAGTGAAATCAAAAGGTACAAGTAGCTGGCGAGCCTAAGAGCGATTTTTGACATTGAATGCTTGTTTTGAATAAAGATGACTATAAATGCATAAGAAAACTCTAAATTGAAACATTTCCGGTTATTAAAGGGACCAGCTACTTGATCTAAAAATGGGACACCTTTCCACTAAATAATGATTAAAATGTACAAGTAGCTGGCTAAATTTAGAGAGATATATTTTAAACTAATTTAACGAATTATATTGAGGATACTTAGGAGAATCTAAAGATATTAAAACCAATCCATTGTTATTCGTTAAAGGGTCCAGCTACTCGCCATGAAATTGCTGATATCTTTCAATTTTACTTTGAGTGAAATCAAAAGGTACAAGTAGCTGGCGAGCCTAAGCGGGACTTTTGTAATTCTCCCTTCAGCACAAGGTCATGTGATGAGCCCCTGTGAGAGATGCATGTTGTGTCCAGGAGGCCAACTGCAGGTTAGTTCCAGAATGGTCAAGACATGTAACCATTTCCCGTATTAAGAATACGTGTGACAAGAAAGGAAAGTTCTTCTTTACTGTTCTTTCTGTCTAATGCACAGTTGGATTGAAATCTAGTGTTTGATATTATTAATAGTGTTTAGTTAAATCCAATTTATAATATTCCTTATTAATGTGTATTATTTGAAAAGTGATTTAGACTCTTGAAAATATCTATGACAGTGAAATGAAGTGCTGGATAATTCAGTGTACAGTTGTAGTTCAAGCTATAATACAGGGAGCACTAAGACTCTTGTAAGGAGCACTACAAAAACCATGCTTCCAGAGGCACGAAGCCCTCTTCATTTAGTTCAGACTGGAAAGAAAACAGAGAGCACTAAGACTCTCAAAAGGAACCAGGAGAGCTGTAAGCCTCCACAATTCATGCTAATAGAAGCACTAAGACGTAGAACTGCATTTAGTTCAGACTGAAAAGGAAGAAAGTAGCAATAAGATTTTCGTATGGGACAGTACACAAATCCTGCTTCTAGGAGCACTAAGCCCTCTGCATTTAGTTCAGACTGAAAAAGAAGTAGAGAGCATTACGACTCTCAAAAGGGTCAAGGAGAGCTGTTATGCCTCCAGAATTCATGCTAAGCAGATAGTACTAAATAAGACTCGTGTATGGGACTCTACACAAATATGCTTCCAAAGGCACTAAGTCCTCTGCATTGAGTTCAGACTGAGAAGGAAGCACAGAGCATTACAACTGTCACAAGGGGCGAGGAGAGCTGTTACGCCTCCAAAATTCATGATTCTCACAAGGGGCAAGGAGAGCTGTTACGCCTCCAAAATTCATGCTTATGGAAGCCTTAAGGCTTCTGATTCCAACAGGTAAGTGATTTCATAAAAAAGAAAAGCCCCAGTAGGCATTAAGCCCTACATGTAGGCCATTCAGTCCTACAAGAAGCCCTAGTAGGACATAAAGTACTACAAATAAAACTTAAGAGAAAGGAATTCATAATTAAACTTCTGTCATCTGTCCGCTGACAGACAAAAATCTTAAGAGAGAGAAAGGAATTCATAATTAAACTTTTGTCATCTGTCCGGGGACAGACAAAAATCTTAAAAAACAATGTTTTTATCTCAACTTAAACTGCTGGTGGAACAAAGAGTGAGTATATTAAATACATTTCGTGTAGTATAATACCAGAGCAAGGCAGTCAATGACACAACCCACCTCCATCCTCGTCAGAATAATCGGACTGCTGCAATGAGCATCAGGAAAATTCAGTACCTGGTCAGACTACCCACTATTGCATTGTTTTAAGTGCAACTTTGCCTGCACTGTCAGGGCATAATGGGCCACTGCCATTTAAGAAGATGGCGAGCTTTCTCATATTTTTTTGTCATCTAAATTGGATTACTGTAAGAGAGTGTCTGCGTTAGAACAGAACCAGATACCAGAAAATACTAGCCAATTCGAAAACCCCAAAAATTAGCTGTGAAATAGTGTGGCTATTTCGATATGAGGCTCAGGCAGAAGACCTGAAATTACTGAGAATACTTTCAAACTTCTTTTGAGAAAGTGCACATGTTTTGAGTGCCATATACCAAAGCCATAGGTAACCTGAATAGGTGAACATGAAGAGAATGAAAACTTCACCGGTGGGCATTCAGCAATCATTTCAGGCTGTAGTACTCATGTTAAAAAAAAAGGGGGGGTGAAGATGACAAACCCCATTAAGACAAACCACAACGGAACAGCAATGTGACGATTTCCGAATGAGAAAAGCTGGGAAAAATCTGTTTTCTAAGCAAGTTCTTTTGAAAACTGGCATAATAAGACCAGGGATATAATGATCAGATTCGTGTCAAATTCATGATAATGAATTGATATCGCTTACCCCTCACTACATTCACAAAGATGAAATGAACAATTCACATGCTAGAGAGGCAATTACTCTGAAAATGATATGAAAGGGTGTTAAATGAGTGAGCAAAACACATTATCAAGGGGTACATCCTTATCATTGAGTTAAACAATGGAAGAGTCGATAGATTACATACATAAAGTTGTAATTGTGAAGCTCACAATCAGGTCACAGATTAATGAGCTTTGGATTGTGTATAGCCTATATAGGTTTGAAGAACGTGTTTAATACAGTATCAGGAAATAAGGAGCACAGAAAACTTCTGTGACTCCTGTAGAATGGACAGAAAGGTAAAATATACATGCTTGACTGATTAAAGGGTGGTGCATATTCCTTAATTAATCACATAGATATAGAAGCAGTCTTCGGGCATAATTCTGAGCAATGGGGTTTTGGTCATATTGCTGGCTCATACTTCAAGTAAAATGCCTTAACAATGCACAATATAAAAGTAACCATATTTCAGAATTAGTTTGCTGCATTAAAAAAAAACACACACACACGGAGTACACCCCTTCTCACTATAAGGAATAATTCCTCTAAGTTCTGTGTTTAAATCAATCACCATTCTAGTACATGTGAGGCTATACAGTGGAAAATGGCAAGAAAATACTCTCAAGGGAATAGATACAGGTATCACACCAGATAAAGGGTGTTTGTGACTATCTGTATGAATCTAAGTACGCTTTTGAATTTGTATACACAAAAATATTGCAGAGTGAAAAGGTACAAAAAATATATACATATATGGGTAATTACATAGAAAAAATGGTTTGAGTTCTTGGACTATCTCGATAGCTCTAAAAAGACAGGGTGCGAAGGGTAATAATTATTATTACTAAATGCTAGAGATATTTCGGATATGCAGTAAGACTATATAGTGCTAAGGATTCCCCAGGCTGTATATCTCCGCTAAATTCACACTGACAACAGACTCCTTTATGGGCTGGGAGGCAGCCCCCCCCCCATGGGGTCGATGAGGTGTCTCAGAGATACCTGTTGAAACAGCATTCATTATCTTGATCTGAAAGGCGTTTATTTCAGATTGCTATCTTGTTTTGAGACACTGTTAAATAAACACATTTGGGTTCAATAGAGTAACGGCACAGCAGTCGCCTACATAAACCAATTCGGGGGTCATTCGTTGGTCAGAGTGCTTCAAGGGCTAGAAAACTCAGGCTTTAGCAAAAGAATGTGACAAACTGCTAATTTCATCCAACACATAAACTCCCTTATGGGCCCCACAGATTATGACGCAGCGTCAGCAATCCAGCTGGTCATAACGAGGCAATAGCGACCAGGGAACGGACATATTTCATAGAAAATGATTATCAGTTTTAATTATACGTGATTTGAAAATAATTCACATTTCAAAACAAAGAGTTAAGGAGTACTTTGAGGAATAGAATCGGAAGCGGTGAGTCCATTTAAATAAAAAAAAAAAAAACATTTCCTTACAAGGAAAATATCGTAAGAATATTTGTAATTACAACGTAAAGAATGGCAGTTTAAATGCACATACGAACGATGGCATTACATCGCCCAAGCAAAAGTTGTTTCTATAACAAAAGATGAAATTACGTCGCTCAAGCGCTCATGCAAGATTGACATTACCGTATATCTAGTTCTATTGACGATGGATTTACGTCGTTCTAGCAAAAGTTACTTCTATACTAAAGATTAATTAAGGTCTGATTTACGTCGTTACAGGTAAAAACTGCTTCTAGATTTACATCAAAGATTTATCAACGCTAGTCAATTTCACATCGTTCAAACAAAAGTTACTTTGATATCAAAGGTTTATTAAGGATGGATTTACGTCGTTAAAGCAACAGTTAATTCTATATCAAAGATAAACTAATGATGGTATTTCCAACTTTCTCGCAAAAATTAGCTCTATATCAAATAGTTGAAAACGACGAATTCACGTCGTCTAGCAAAAGTTGTCTTAATGCACGTTTCGTGGCAAAGAATTATCAGTCTTGAACAGATTCACGCCATTCTAGCATTTACGATTACTTTACATCGTTCAAACAAAAGTTTCTGTATCACGAGATTTATATAAGACTGGATTCTATGTTCAAAAGATTATCAAGGATGGACTCTTTCAAGCCAGAGATGCTTCTATATCAAAGTTCTTTTTACGATGGATTTACACCGTTCAAGCAAGTATCGTTTTTATTTGAAAGTTTTATTTAGGATGGATTTACGATGTTCGATCAAACTTCGTTTCTATATTTAAGATATATTAATTGAAAGTGGATTTACACCGTTCAAGCCAACGTTGCTTCTGTAACCAAGTCCTACTGACGATGGACTTACATTGTTCTTGCAAAATTGCTTCTATATCACAGTTCTATGAAGGATGGATTTACATCGTTCAATCAAAAATTGCTTGAATATTCAAAATACAGTTATGATGGATTTATATCGTACAAGCAAAAATTGTATATCGTACAAGCAAAAATTGCTTCAATATCAAAGTTCTATTGACGATGCATTTACATCGTGCAAGCAAAAGTATCTTCTGTATCAAACCTCTATTAACGATGCACTTACATCGTTCAAGAAAAATTGTCTCCTATATCAAAGGTCTATTAACGATGCATTTACATCGTGCTTTTGAGCGAAATTGCTTCCATATCATTGAAGTTATATTAAGGATCCAATTACGTCGTTTAAGCAAAATTCGCTTCTATATCCATGTTTCTATTGACGATGCATTTACATCGTTTCAAAAGCACAACAATAAAAAGATACCCCTTAGGTGCACAATTACACATATGTGTACATGGATACCACGTTTTCACTGTTATATGGCACCTATATATGACAGATTTACGTCAAGGGAAACTAGTAATAGGGCAGGAAGATATGAATTGTAAATAATGCGATCAACAGACAATTGTTGAAAGCCGTCGTAAAGTTAAGATGTCGAAGTTCACGGTAAATGTTGTCTTAGAGTTCTCACCAGGAGAAATCTATATGTCAAATTGCGAAATCTACAATTTTAGAAAAACTTGATAGCCGTATCATAACATCCGAAGAAGCCTTAATCTTGCAAGGAATACACATGCATATTGCAAGACAGCAAGAGTTGATTGACTGGCAATATATTACCGGTCTATCTCCGTTCAACTCAAATCTGCTAGAAAATCGCACAAATGGGTAACTCAGCGGTCAGTTCAGTCAATGAGAACACGGCACGGAATGTGTCAAAATCACAACAGACATTAAACTATCCTATAATTAACATGAAGAAAGATATCTTATCTGTGAAAGTATCACAGACAATACCTGGAAAATGTTGGATAAAGCGACCAAGGGAAATTAATGACCTTCTTACACGGTCATGACCTTAGCAGTGATTCCGACCATGGAGATACAAGATCTACACTTCCTTGGGACGAAATATGCAGAGGCATAATATGGGAAAACTCGAAAACAAATGGCTGAACATTTATGACTTTTCAAACAACAGTTTCGACTTTGACAAAAGAAATGTATAGATGAATCTAGCTACAGAGAGTAGCACTGTTCAGTAGGGTAAAGTAAAGCGGGATAAATTAAACGCACTTCAATCTAAATGTAAACGACAAAAGAGTGTCAAAATTGACAAGTGTCGAGAGTAGACGGCAATTTTTCCGACATGGAAACATCCATAAATACACACACACACACACATAAGACAACCTCTCGACAACATCTTGCATTTCCATAGAGAGTCGTACAATCCAATAAGTTGAGGAAATGTGCAGAAATACCTCTTTCCCACGTACACGTCTCTTAATTCAACATTTCTCTTTTAGAAATACTGCCTGAGATAAATTGTCTCAAATAAACAAAGGCTTTGCTCACTTTAAAAAAAAAAAAGACTTTTATAGCGAAAAGGGGAGGAGGGAAAAACAACGACCACTGTTTCTACAATAGGAACCAGGGTCAGCCTTCTTTTCCCTACACACTCCACGCTGGAACAAATACAACCTTCAATACAACAATAAGAGGGAAACCGGGAATAAATATGGATTAAGTCCGAGTATCAAATAAAAGTGCGAAATAGGCTATACTTGGAAATTCCAGAGTGGTAAAACGGCCTCATCGTTAAATGAGAAAAATGAATCCTTAACGACATAGATACCAACAATGCATGCATATCAAATGTTTCAGTTCGGTGAATTATGGAAGGTAGAATAAGACTTATTTGACATCTGAAATTCTTTAAGCCGCTTATTTTGACGAAAGTCATTTTAAAACGAAATCGCTGCAGTCAGCACTCACTGTAATGAAGAAGATTTGCTGGTGAACATCTGTTCACCTTTCAGGTGATTATTTATTACTCAATCAAGATATGAGGACCGGTTTGTAAATATTTCAGAACCATTGCAGAGGACATAAATACTAATTAAACGGCATTAATTATGGGCTGCTCCTGTAGTCTTGAAATCTGAACCACTGAAACTTGTATGAACTCGCTTATCTAGGGTCACTCGGTCATGCAAGCGTGAATTCCGTCGGTAATAGCTCTCATACTTGCTTACGTAATGTAAAAAGAACAGTGCATTCAGTGGTGATTTATGTGTGACAAAAAACCTGAGCTCTTACCAGGTAAGATGATGGTTGAATGTCTGTTCATAGCTAAGAATCCACGACTACTAAGAAATGAAGAAACATGCGGGGATATTACAGCTTTGCGCCTTCAACATACGGAGAACATTACGTTTCTGTAGATCTAGAAATTTACTCGTTGATTAACCCGATGTGCGGTATGCAACACTGTTTTAAGCCACGGGAGGGAAACATACCGATTATGGCCATATCATAGTATTTCTGAGCCTCCTGTCCTAGAGGACAATCTGAATGTTGACTTGACAACAAAGTAGCAGTTACAATCTTGAACGTAACGCTAAATCCAACACATACTTGTATTATGATCCATACAGCTACTGCACTGTATGGGGCATGTGATTTAATGATAATGGAACAAAAGCGATTTAGATCAAAGGAACATCAAAATTCAAAAGAATGAACATACAAGAAGTTCTTGAAATCTAGAATCACGCCTTCATTAGGAACATGAGAAAAGTCTACATACGACTACATATGCACGATACAACAAGTTGTTTATGAATGAATAATCATGGTGGGAAGACACACTATGATTCGGTGCTTTGAACGGCATATACACATATCGGAATATCGTATTTAAAGCCTAAGTGAGAAATAAACGGGCAGAAAAACTCTATGTATGAGAGAAAATAATGTTCTAGAAGAACTATTAGATGCAAATATTTTTTATGCATCACAAAAGTAATGACAGCCAGACATGCACACAGAATTGGTTGCATCAGGTTTGAATACCAAACTTCTTTTATATGGTTCTAGATATTCTGAACCAGAAGCAGTTGCTTGTGAGGCATTTCTATTCATATGGTATGGTAAAATGTATTATATTCTCACTCCATTCAATTCATTTCCACGAATTCCGTTGGAAATTGGGGGAGAACATCTGAAAATCCTCACACCAATTCGCCCAATACAAGTCTAGGAGAAAAATGTTATTAACTTCATCATGGATTATTTGATGATTTAAAAGAAAAAGAAAACGGCCATTACTAAAATTCATGCACAAACAATGGTTGAATATCAGGCTAATAAGCACATGGCTAAACGAGAATATTATCATACATGAAACAAAATTACCAGCCGGTATTGTAAGATGTGTGCAATGAAGAAACTCTTTCTCTGGCTAGTTCACTGCAATATGGACGTATGCTATAGATGCCCGACTGTACAACGGTATGAGGAAAGAATAAATCTCGTATTGTTACAATAAAGAATGTATGGAAAGTACAAATACTTGTAAATGGTAAAAAAATAATTATGAAAATTGCGAAAATTCCAAGCCGCATATTGCGCATAGGAGAAGATCGGCGTCCTTGTTACAAATTCATCGTGAGGGAGGGCGTTTGAGAGAACTCATATCAGCTGACCCGAGTAATGTTCACACGCCTGCTTCATGCCACACTTCATAGCAGTGCGGATATGACAAGCAAATTCCCTTTGGAATAACAGAATTCCGAAATTGCTGTTAATGAAAGTCAGCACCTCTCTCCATGCTTTGCTAGCCCATTTTGTAAGCAATCAACTCTAAAGAATCTGTGGGGCCCATAAGGGAGTTTATGTGTTGGATGAAATTGAATGATTAAGCTAGACTTACCTTCGTAGAAGTAAGGCGAAGGTTGATCATAATTTCATCCGACACAAAACTCCCATAGGGCTCACACGCCCACCCTCAACCACCCTTCCAACGATTCCTTACAAAATTATGCAACTACTGCGCCATAAGTACTCTAAAAATATGACCACTTGGATTGCTGACGCTGCGTCATAATCCATAAAGGCTGATAGTTCATAAGATGTATTACAAATTGGATCCATTACTGTGGCAGTTATTTATGTAAATAGCCATTCAGTCGCAGCAAAGTCAAGTACTTGAAGTTCTTCCATGTTCATTGCAAACGGGCTAAAGCTATAGTGTCTAAAACACAGCAATAAATCCTTAAATTCGTTCCTTCTTGCTGGCTCTGATATATGTTATAAAGTTACGCAGTTAGTAATGTCAATTCATAAAAGATGTTAATTACAAACCATCTCTTCGTACAGTACATAAATATATATATATATAACTATTATTGCCTTATGATTTATAAGGTCATTGCCAGTTAGAAACAAAAAAGGGTTGATATTACTTACCCATAAAGTAACAAAGCTTTTGTCGATCAAAGAGCCCTTCCTTACGTTTTCAGGTTTTTTATGATTTCTGACCCAGCATCATGTCTTTGATAAAAGTATGTTGGAAACATAGACCAGCGTGAAGCTACTCTTGACGGATAGGTGCATTACTTTTGCCTTTAATGCCTATTTAGAACAATAGGTGCATAATCTTTGCCTTAAATTGCCAACACCTAGCATCTGTGTAAGACTGTCTGTTAACTAGCTAGAAAAAGCATTACACAATAGCAGCATGTTTCTGTAGTTAAGAATGCAGGGATCCCATTACATAATACAACAGCTGAGAGCTGGTCATCTTAGGTGACTTCCTAAAGGTTTTTAAAACAACCCCACACAAAATGAGAAAGGTATTTCATGACGGTTAGACTCAAAGTAGTCAATTCAGGGTAGAAAGTGACAATGCTTTCAAACGAAAGATTAGTAAATTACACTTATTCCATTGCATTTAGTGGGTAACATACATACTTCGAAATCGGTTGTTCGTGAACACCTTTAAAACTCTCACAGGGGCTCATCACATGACCTTGTGCTGAAGGGAGAATTGGAAAATTAAACGAGACTTACCTGTAAGTTGAAGTTGGATTTCAATTCTCCGAAGCACAAGGTCATCGTGATGAGCTCATGTGCCCACCCGTTTTACCCGCCCTTTGTGAAAAGTGGCTATATAAAAATACATACATGGTTACAAAATTAAAAAAAAAAAAGTGGTACGTACAAATTGGGTAGATTTATTCGATGTTATTAAAATGTATAAAAGTTAAGCGCAAATGTGAATCAATTCCGTGGGAAAAAAAGTGTTCACATCACAAGTTGAAAATTGACCTCCTGGACACAACATGTATCTCTAACATGAGCTCATCACGGTGATCTAGACTTAGAGAGATTTTTCAAAATATTTCAAAAAATCATATTGAAGATACTTAGGAGAAATTAAAGATATCAAAATCAATCCGTTTTTATTCATTAAAAGGGGGAGCCACTTGTCATGAAAATGCGGATATTTTCAATTATACTTATAGTGAAATCAAAAGGTACAAGTAGCTAGCGGGCCAATGAGCGATTTTTGATATAAATTGCCTACCTTTCATATGGGGGTCAAATGATAATTCGACATCGGCTTAAGCTATTGTGGGTCTGCAAAACTTTCGCTTTGAAAGCTAGGTCTGTTCGATACAATCAGAATTTGCCGGAAGTTGTCGTTCATGGTCTCTCCTCATTCGGAACCCTTCTGTGTTTGACCAACTGCTGTCGTTTATGGAGTGACACCACTGCGAACTCCTTCCGGGTCGTAGTAGTCAAAAGTAGTCCCATTTGAAAATTTGACAGCAAGCACTTCTGCTGCATTGTTTTATCAGAGAAAATCAAAGGACATGCTTGAAATATGTTTCTGTTGTTAATTTGATGATTCCTGTGGAAACTGAGTGCAAGTTTATTATTTCATGGGGAACTATTTTGTGTCCTTGCCCACGTAAAGGAACATGGTCTATACCATGAAGGGCCTTTTTTCACTGTGATTTTTCAAGGGTAGTTGTGTTTGAGGAGGAACAGCAAAAAACGCAATAGGTTGGGGTGCCAATTTTTGGTAGTTGAAAGACGTTTTAAAAAATGTAAAAAAAAAAACTACTAGTATCATTATCTCCCGTCTACGATTTTTTCATTGTCCATCATTCGCTAAAAGCTTTTGAAATATCTCTCTTAACCCTTTAGCACACAATGCCGCCATTTCACGACCCTGGGAAAGAAGCCTTTTAAAAACATTAGTGGAAAAAAGGAGAAAATGCTGGTAACCAGCATTTTCTCCTTTTCCCACAATGTTTTCTACCTAATCAAAGAAAGTTGGCACTATTTGCGCCACATTTAAATTGTCGTCTGCAAATGCTTTGAATTTGGACAAGTCTACATTTTTGTTGTTTGGTAAAGAGTTAATATCACCAGCTACTTGTACATTTTGAATCATTATTTCGCAAAAGTGCTAAATTGTCCCGTTTGCAGATCAAGTAGCTGGCCCCTTTAATAACCGGAAATGCTTTAATTTTGAGTTTTCTGGCGCCTTTCTCGTCTTCTTCATTCAAAACAAGCATTTGATTTAAAAAATCGCTCTAATCTTGAAAAAATCCGAATTTTCATGACGAGTAGCTGGCCCCTTTAAATGATGAGAATGGATTGATTTTGATATCTTTAATTTCCACTAAATATCCTCAATATGATTCGTTGAAATATTTTGAAATATCTCTCTAAATCTAGTCAGCTACTTGTACATTTTAAATCATGATTTCAAACAAGTGCAAAGTTGTCCCATTTTCAGATCAAGTAGCTGGCCCCTTTAATAACCGGAAATGATTCAATTTTGAGTTTTCTCATGCATTTATAGTCTCTGTTATTCAAAACAAGCATTTAATATCAAAATTCGCTCTTACGCTCGCCAGCTACTTGTACCTTTTGATTTCACTCTAGGTAATTTGAAAAATATCCGCATTTTCCAGACGAGTAGCTGGGCCCGTTAAATGATAACAATGGATTGATTTTGGTATCTTTAATTTCCCTAATTATCCTCAATATGATTCTTTTAAATATTTTGAAAAATGTCTTTTGTTCTCGCTAGCTACTTGTACATTTGAAATCATTACTTCGAAAACAGCAAAGTTGTCCCGTTTTCGAATAAAGTAGCTGGCCCCTTTAATAATCGGAAATGATTCAATTTTGAGTTTTCTCACACATTCATAGTCTCTGTTATTCAAAACAAGCATTTAATTTCAAAAATCACGCTTAGGCTCGCTAGCTACTTGTACCTTTTGATTGCACACTAAGTATAATTGAAAAATATCCGCATTTTCCTGACGAGTAGCTGGGCCCTTTAAATGATAAGAATGGATTGATTTTGATACCTTTAATCTTCCCTAAATATTCTCAATATGATTCTTTGAAATATTTTGAAATATCTCTCTAAATCTAGTCAGCTACTTCAACATTTTAAATCATGATTTTGTAAAAGTGCAAAGTTGTCCCATTTTCAGATCAAGTAGCTGGCCCCTTTGATAACCGGAAATGTTTCAATTTTGAGTTTTCTCATGCCTTTATAGTCTCTTTTAATCAAAACAAGCATTCAGTTTCAAAAATCGCTCTTAGGCTCGCCAGCTACTTGTACCTTTTTGACTTCACTTGAAGTAAAATTGAAAAATTTCCGCATTTTTTATGGCGAGTAGCTGGCCCCTTTAATGACTAAGAATGGATTGATTTTGATATTTTTAATTTCTCCTAAGTATCCTCAATATGATTCTTTGAAATATTTTGAAATATCTCTCTAAATCTAGTCAGCTACTTGAACATTTTAAATCATTATTTTACAAAAGTGGAAAGTTGTTCCATTTTCAGATCAAGTAGCTGGCCCATTTAATAACCGGAAATGCTTAAATTTTGAGTTTTCTCGTGCATTTATACTCTCTTTTATTGAAAACGAGCATTCAATGTCAAAAATCACTCTTAGGCTCGCCATCTACTTGTACCTATTGATTTCACTCTGAGTAAAATTGAAAGATATCCGCATTTTCATGACGAGTAGCTGGACCCTAAAATGAATAAGAATGGATTGATTTTGATACATGTATCTTTAATTTCATCTAAGTATCCTCAATATGATTCGTTGAAATATTTTGAAAAATTTCTCTAAATATCGCTAGCTACTTGAACATTCTAAATCATTATTTCGCAAAAGTGGAAAATTGTCCTATTTTCAAATCAGTAGCTAGCACCTTTAATAGCCGGAAATGCTTCAATTTCAAGTTTTCTCGTGCATTTATACTCTCTCTTATTCAATACAAGCATCAATTTCAAAAATCAATCTTAAGCTCGCTAGATACCTGTGCCTTTTGATTTCACTCTAAGTAAAATTGAAACACATGCGCTTTTTCATGACGAGTAGCTGGCCCCTTACATGGATAAGAATGGATTGATTTTGATATTTTTAATTTCTGCTAAGTGTCCCCAAAAAGATTTGTTGAAATATTATGAAAAATCTCTTTTAATCTCGCTTGCTAATTGTACATTTGAAATCATTACTTCGAAAAACAGCAAAGTTGTACAGTTTTCAAATCAAGTAGCTGGCCCCTTTAATACCCGGAAATGATTCAATTTTGAGTTTTCTTATACATTCATAGTATCTGTTATTCAAAACAAGCATTTAATTTCAAAATTCGCTGTTAGGCTCGCCAGCAGATTGTACCTTTTGATTTCACTCTAAGTAAAATTGAAAAATATCCGCATTTTCCTGACGAGTTGCTGAGCCCTTTATATGATAAGAATACATTGATTTTGATGCCTTTAATTTCCCCTTAATATCCTCAATATGATTCGTTGAAATATTTTGAAAAATCTCTTTTATTCTTGATAGCTACTTGTACATTTGAAATCATGAATTTGGAAAAACAGCAAAGTTGTCCCGTTTTTTAAATCAAGAAGCTAGCCCCTTTAATAATCGGAAATGATTCACTTTTGAGTTTTCTCATACATTCATATTCTCTGTTATTGATCATGATTTCGCAAAAGTGCAAAGTGGTCCCATTTTCAGATGAAGTAGATGGCCCCTTTAATAACCGGAAATGCTTCAATTTCAAGTTTTCTCGTGCATTTATACTCTCTCTTATTCAATACAAGCATCAATTTCAAAAATCAATCTTAAGCTCGCTAGATACCTGTGCCTTTTGATTTCACTCTAAGTAAAATTGAAACACATGCGCTTTTTCATGACGAGTAGCTGGCCCCTTACATGGATAAGAATGGATTGATTTTGATATTTTTAATTTCTGCTAAGTGTCCCCAAAAAGATTTGTTGAAATATTTTGAAAAATCTCTTTTAATCTCGCTTGCTAATTGTACATTTGAAATCATTACTTCGAAAAACAGCAAAGTTGTACAGTTTTCAAATCAAGTAGCTGGCCCCTTTAATACCCGGAAATGATTCAATTTTGAGTTTTCTTATACATTCATAGTATCTGTTATTCAAAACAAGCATTTAATTTCAAAATTCGCTGTTAGGCTCGCCAGCAGATTGTACCTTTTGATTTCACTCTAAGTAAAATTGAAAAATATCCGCATTTTCCTGACGAGTTGCTGAGCCCTTTATATGATAAGAATACATTGATTTTGATGCCTTTAATTTCCCCTTAATATCCTCAATATGATTCGTTGAAATATTTTGAAAAATCTCTTTTATTCTTGATAGCTACTTGTACATTTGAAATCATGAATTTGGAAAAACAGCAAAGTTGTCCCGTTTTTTAAATCAAGAAGCTAGCCCCTTTAATAATCGGAAATGATTCACTTTTGAGTTTTCTCATACATTCGTATTCTCTGTTATTGATCATGATTTCGCAAAAGTGCAAAGTGGTCCCATTTTCAGATGAAGTAGATGGCCCCTTTAATAACCGGAAATGCTTCAATTTCAAGTTTTCTCGTGCATTTATACTCTCTTTATTCAATACGAGCATCAATTTCAAAAATCAATCTTAAGCTCGCCAGATACCTGTGCCTTTTGATTTCACTCTAAGTAAAATTGAAACACATCCGCTTTTTCATGACGAGTAGCTGGCCCCTTAAATGGATGAGAATGGATTGATTTTGATATTTTTTTAATTTCTGCTAAATGTCCCCAAAAAGATTTGTTGAAATATTTTGAAAAATCTCTTTAAATCTCGCTTGCTAGTTGTACATTTGAAATCATTACTTCGAAAAACAGCAAAGTTGTACAGTTTTCAAATCAAGTAGCTGGCCCCTTCAATAACCGGAAATGATTCAATTTTGAGTTTTCTTATACATTCAGAGTATCTGTTATTCAAAACAAGCATTTAATTTCAAAATTCGCTGTTAGGCTTGCCAGCTACTTGTACCTTTTGATTTCACTCTAAGTAAAATTGAAAAATATCCGCATTTTCCTGGCGGGTAACTGGGCCCTTTAAATGATAAGAATGGATTGATTTTAATACCTTTAATTTCCCCTAAATATTCTCAATATGATTTGTTGAAATATTTTGAAAAATCTCACTATATCTAGCCAGCTACTTGTACATTTGAAATCGTGAATTTCGAAAAACAGCAAAGTTGTCCCGTTTTTAAATCTGTAGCTGGCCCCTTTAATAATCGGAAATGATTCAATTTTGAGTTTTCTCATACATTCATAGTCTCTCTTATTCAAAACAAGCATTTAATATCAAAATTCACTCTTAGGCTCGCCAGCTACTTGTATCTTTTGATTTCACACTAAGTATAATTGAAAAATATCCGCATTTTCCTGGCAAGTAGCTACCCCCTTTAATGAATAAAAATGGATTGATTTTGATATCTTTAATTTCTCCTAAGTATCCTCAATATGATTCTTTGAAATATTTTGAAAAATCTCTCTAAATCTAGCCAGCCACTTGTACAATTTAAATCATTTCGCAAAAGTGCAAAATTGTCCCGTTTTCATATCAAGTAGCTTGCCCCTTTAATAACTGGAAATGCTTCAATTTTGATTTTTCTGACGCATTTATATAGTGTACTTTATTCAAAACAAGCACTTAATTACAAAAACATCTCTTAGACTCGCCAGCTACTTGTACCTTTGAATTCCTTTCTGAGTGAAACTGAAAAATGTCCCAATTTTCATGGCGATTACCTGGCCCATTTAATAATTAAAAATGAATTGAAAACGATATTTTCAATTTCTCCGTAGTACAGTGAATGTGATTCTTTGAAATGTTTTGAAATGTCTGTATTAATCTCGTTAGCTACTTGTACATTTTGAATCCCTAATTAAAAACAAATGTGAAAAAAATTCCTATTGACAGATCTCGTAGCTTGACCATTTAATACAGGAAATTATTTGATTTTGATTTTTCTGATGCATTTATATAGTATTCTGGATGGAAGAAAAACATTTCGTTTAAGGCGTCGACATTTGGTTCGCCAGCTACTTGTACCTTTAGGAAACTCATAAAAACCTCCATTTTAATTACCTATAAATTGGTCGCTGGGTACGAATTGCCAGATTTTCCCTTACAAATGACTGCTTACTAGAAGGTGGCTACCAGTACATGGCTACAAATAATTAATTTTACCAGCTCAAGTAGCTGGCTACTAGTAGCTGGCTACTAGAAGCTAACTTTACCTGAACAAGTAGCTGGCTTCTAGTAGCTGACTACTAGTAACTAACTTTCCCTGAACAAGTAGCTGGCTACTAGTAGCTAACTTTACCTATCTCATATATTAGCGTTTTAGCTAACAAGCTCAGAGAGAGAGAGAGAGAGAGAGAGAGAGAGAAATGAATAAAGACTTACTGTATAACTTTTCATCAGGTAAGACGACCAGACGTTTAACACGTGATACCAAAGTCCAGGAAAAAAAACACAGAACGTCGACTTTAATTAGATCTACAGTATCTATTTCTCCAAAACACCACAAAGTAATATGAAAAAGGCAAAGCCTCAATACGAGCGAGATGAATGATTTGTGGACTAAATATCTATTATTTCGAATGACGAGCTAGATTCTAGATCTTGAAATCATAGGGGTTTGAGTTCGAATTCCGGCTTTGCCAAAACTAATTTTGAGCGTTGTCAAAAGTAATAAGCATTTTTCTTTCTTAGATTTATACATGTGAAATAGGGCGAACTGTCCAGGGCTGAGACAGTTCCTTGACAATTTCGTTGATTTATGTCCAGAAAAATAATTTGGAATGATTATTGGTTCACATAGATCTACTTTCAAAGACCATTTTACGGGAACATTTCCTCACTGCATGTAGATCTAGATCAACATAAGAGAGACTTTGGTTTTTACGAGGAATCGGTCAGTAGATTGGGAAGAATATCGAGCAGAGTACTGGTAAAAGGAACTTCAGGAACGCATGGTAGGTGCACTTGCCGCCGTGCAATGAATATACACATAAAAGGAGAAAACAAATAAAAACAGAATCTTTCTTTCATTTCTTCGTTAGTGCACAGGTCTATCCATGTTTTACCTGGAGTTTCTTTAAAATCAGGGTGCGTACATCGCTAAAATCAGATTATATGAATCTTTCTTTTTTCACCCAATCTTTTCTTTGTCACAATATTTTCCGCGAAAAAACGGCCTGTGCATGACGTAAGAATAGTATGATTAATGACGTCATTATTTACTAGCATAGATCATAGGGTATAATTATACACAAATAGACGCTTAATAACCTGAAAGTAAGTAAGAAATTAGATAATCTTTACTCATGAAACTGATAATGATTTTTAAGTAATCATCCGATCGGTATAATTATATTCATTTTTGACCAATCAAGTACTTGTGCGAAAGATTGTGATACGTGTGACGCTGTGCGATTAACCGGAAAACACTCAATTTTTAGTCATCCCTATTTAGATTTAGACTAAAACCCAGAACGAAGTCGGAATTTTATTTTTAAAAATCTAGAACGGTGTTACCGCAAAATGAGCTGTGCCCGTAACTCGCTGGGCATACATCGCTCGTTATTATACCCTGTGAGTCTGTCGGCGTCAAATATAGTTATAGACTCGACATCTTTCGAACTTTCAAAATACAATCCACTGAAACTCAAAGATTTCTACCTTACAGCCTTGACTGAACAAGTGGACGGTATAGATCCAAGCTCAGACTGCACATTTGTGCAGTCTGATTTTGATCTATGCCGTCCGCAGTTCAACCCCCGGCTTTCACTTATGGGGCTGAAAGAGTTAAACGCTTAAAAAATCAAACTGACTTTTTGGATCCAGTCTATATAAAAAAAACGCCAACACTGCAATGTCCATTATGAGACAGGACGCTCTTTGAAGTCCGATATTGATCTACACAATCCGAAAAAGGGTAGTCCGATTTCAATATAATTTACCTACCGATACAGCTATAGTTCTGCTTAGCGATCCGAAGGTAAAGACGAAGTTGAAAAACCTGTTTTGCTCCTTTGAAATAATTTCCGACAGTATGTACACGTATGTTGAAAATAACCTTATTCTTTTTTTCTTTAATTTGAAAAGACGACCCGGAAGTTTAATTCTTCTATTTAATCACTTGTACGCCTATACCTCGACTAAACTTTACTCATTCATATATCAAAATAGTTTCACAAAAGAAGTGTCATAAATGATGAGATGTGTGTTTGAGAGGGTACCTAAAAAGCATTGTGGGAAAAGGAGAAAATGCTGGTTACCAGCATTTTCTCCTTTTTCCACGATGTTTTTAAAAGCCTTTTTTAGCGGTGTAGTATAGACAAAAGTTTCTTGGATAAAGCGTCACGCCTTTATAATAACTCAACACTTATTTTTAGTCGACTAAATGAAATGGTTGTATTTCAATACAACCAAGTATTATCATATTTCAGTGGGATGTTTTATTTCCTTTTTAGATCTAGCCTACCTGACTTAGAATTTCTCTTTTCAACAATACGCAAAACAACGAGGAAAAAGCAGCAATTGCTGGCGAGGTTACTTTTCATTACTTCCCTTCATATTGAACCATAAAAAGAGTAGCCAAGCCCCAGCAGCTCAGCCGGTAGCGCACAGGACCTAAGAACATGGGGTCGCTGGTTCGATCCATGGCTCGGCCAATTTCTTTCTGAGGATTGATGATAGTCATCGCGACAGGATTCATTCCTCTCTCACCGCTGACTATTGTTTCGACGATGGTTATGTAGGAAAGCAGCCAGTGGCTGTGGAGTACTGGTAAAGAGAATCTAGGAAAATAAATTATGGATAGGTGCACTGACCGCCGCGACATAACTAAAATAGAGTTGAAACGGCGTTAAACACCATACAATCAAATAATCAATCAATCCACAAACAAGAATAAAAATATTCATGTTCCGGTACTTCTTACGTCGTGTATCTTGTCCTAAAGAGATTTTTCTTGTTACAGTTTTGTTTCTTTTTCACAATATCTTTCTGTATGTCGGATAAAGTAACTCCTAAGATCAGGTTTCAGGATATGAGCAGTCGGATCTTGATCTAAAACGTCCACTAAAACAACTGAAAATCATCTTTTGGCTCTATTATGACCCTTTTCCACAAAATTCCGAGTTTTATCGATCCTGAAGGAGAAAGGTTTTAAAAACATTGCAGGAAAAGGAGAAAATGCTGGTAACCAGCATTTTCTCCTTTTCCCACAATATTTTTCTATCCCATCTAAGACAGAAACCATCATTTGAGCTACATTCAATGTGTCGTCTGCTAATGCTTTCAATTTGGAAGAGTCATGAATTTTGTCGTTTAGTAAATGGTTAAACATATTAAATATCAACGGGAATTAATTGAAAAGATTTTAACCCATTTCTGGGAATCGAACCAGCCATCCTCTGGTTTCAAGTTACCGGCATTCGTTTTGTGACGAACTTCGCCATGAATGAAATCTAATGTACGAAAACAAGCTTGCTCTATATGTCTTATATGTATTACATTCTATTACATTATATGCATTGCTAAGCTCGTCACAAAACGAGCCTGTGTTTCAAGCCCTGCACGTAACCGACTGAGGTACCCAGCTCGACTTTATATATTATTACGTAAAATAGTCTTCAAAACCATGCTACAATATCACCAAAATTCTTTTCATAACAACACATAAAGAAACAAAACGAAATATACCTGGGTCAACTGTGAGGATGTTTTCCTCTCTAAATGGTTGAAACTAATTACTCTCTGTGCTTTGCGGCATGCGTTATTACTCGAATAAATTGACCTGAAATTGACCTCTATGCAAAGAATAATTAAAGAGTGAATATTTATATCATCGGGTATAATCGGACGGTTCGGAAATTCTGTTAATGGTAAATGTCGGATTTGACCCTTACTGTGCCATAGCTAAAATAAGAAGCTTTTGCGAATGGTATAGGTCAAGATCAGACTGCACAGAAAGTGCATCTTAGATGCATGTCACCCGCCACGTATTACCAATTGAAACCAACAAAATAATGTTTATTTCAGGTATTTTAAGTATTCTTTGAAGACACAATAAATCTATTAGCATCCTGAAGTGTTGAAAAACGTGCACATTGTTCCTCATGCAGACGACATTAGCCGAAGCTAAGTTCGGACAATAATCCAAGCGTGTAATATATGGTAATAGACGTCATTTATTTCATGTCAATTTGTTCGAGTAATACATTTGAAGCCCAAAGTCTAAAACATTCATATAATGAGCCATGCCCTATGACAAGGGGGTAAGGGGGTTAGCATGTCTAAAAAAGTATCGACCACGGTCAGCCTGGGCAGTGCGCAGTCAGACCTTGGTCGATACTTTTTGCTACTGATCAACCGTCTGCATGTCAAAGGACCAATCTGCCTCATGATTCAGTTGGTTGTTAGACAAAACTATGAGATGGTTTCTTGGTATAATGCCTCACGAATATGCATTAAACCATCTTAAGCCAGAGCGCTGCTCAAATATATTCTAAATGCGCTTGTGTGTTCAATTTGCCATGAACGTTTATGGTTTCGCGTGTTTTGTGTGCAATCTTGCCGCCAAAAATCTGTGTTTTATAAACCATTTACCAAACATTCCCGATTTTGAACGACCCTGATCAAGTAGCCTCTTTGAATACATCGTCAGAAAAAGAGAAACTGCTGGTAACCAACATTTTTTTCTTGTCTTCGCAGTGTTTTCTAATTTTTCAACGATAATTTCCGATCATTTAGACACATTTCATTTGTCGTCTGCCAACCTTCTGAATATGAAAGGATATAAATTTTGGGAAAGGGTTAACTCTTTATCAAACGACAAAATCTTAGACCAAATTAAAACCTCTTTCAGACGACAGATACTATTAATATGTAGCTCAAAAGATTATTGTTGTCTTTGAAGCTGTAGTTAAAGTCCATTTAGCAGCTTTAAACAAAGAGGATGTTAAAATGATAGTCTTTAAAAATGTGGAAATTACTGTGAAGATGACGACCTTTTATTGTGCAGTTAATCCAAATGTTCGTCACAATTTAGAAATCTTTACTCTGTTTCAATATTTCAGCTTTTGCCTTTATCAAGAAATATGCCGTGATATTTCTCGTCATATATCTTGATAAAGACAAAAGCCGAAATATTGAAACATAGCAAACATTTCTAAATTGTGTATTATTTATTCCCTTAGGAATATTTATTGGATTTAACAAATGTTCGTCGTTAGCAGAAAAATGAATTTTAAAAGCAGGTAAAAAAAAAAGCTGCCAGCCTCGCTAGATATCTTTTGTTTACTTTTAACCTGGTTTTTAAATTATTTTTTCTGCGATTGACACTGGACCTACCTTACAATAACAGGTTGTCATCTCCACAATAGTTTCCATACTTTTAAAAGGTATGGTTTAAATTCAAATGCATTTTAATACCCGTTTTGTTTACCTTTGACCGCTATTTGGGCTTTCATATTTTGGGAAACAGAGAAAATGCAGGTTACTATCAATGTCTCTCTTTCCCACAAAGTTTTCAAAAGCCCTCATTTTTAGGGTCATTTTAAAACGTTAAACACTTGGTTAAGAGTTAAAGGCCCAGTAGCGATCAAAAGCTAACAATGTGGTAGTTAACATGCGTTTAAATTTGAGCCGTTACTCTACAAAAAGAAGTTCAAAGCATCTCCGTGATGCATTATACTGAGCAAGTCATCACGCTCAGTTATGAATCCATAAAATCTATTTTGTCAAGCAATCGACTGAATCATGAAGTAAAATGATCCTTGGACATGCAGAAACTTGATAAATAGGAAAAAGATTCGACCCATGTCAGCCTGCGCGGACTTTTTGCAGATATATAATGCACCCCTTTTCACAGGGCATGGCTCATTTAATTCTTTACCAAACGACAAAATTTTGGACTAGTCCAAATCGAAAGCATTTGCAGACGACAAAATAAACGTGACTCAAAAATTGAAACTTGACTTTAGAAGAGTAGAAAACATTGTGGGAAAAGGAGAAAATGCTGGTTACCAGCATTTTTCCTTTTCCCACAATGTTTTCAGAAGGCTTCTTCCTCTGGGTCGTAAAAACCAGGGATTGTTTGGTAAAGGGTTTAATCATATGATTTGAAAGTAAGAAAATTGTTGAAAAATGACAATTTCTTATTGTACGGTCTGTCCAAGCGTTAGTCGCTGGCAGAAAAATAAATTTTAGAACTAGATAAAAAGTTTTCAAGTTGCTCAATCCTTTGTTTACTTTTTACCCTCTATTAAATTTTCAGAATAATTTCCAAACTATTAAATACATTTTTACACCCGCATTGTTTACTTTTGGCCGCCACTAGGCCTTCAACAGAAGATAGATGTGCGTGCGTCGTTACTAACCGCGGGGTGAGGGGTGGGGGCGAACGGGGACTTTTTTTTTCAGTGTTTCATTAATAACCACATAGGGCTTTCTTTTCGGATGTTGCTGATAAAGGTTAGACTGTAGAAAAAGTGCATTCTCATCCTGGATCTATACAATTTGCTGCTTTATTCTAAAACCTGACAAAAACGTGTAAACCAGGAAGTTTGGTAACTATAAGTGTATAGTTAGACGTTCTCTTTCAGGACCGAATATCATAAACTCGACCTCTTTTGACGGCTGAAAATGCAATCCGCTGAAACTCTGATGAAAAATTGTTATCTTTAAAGCCTGAAAGTAGTAAGGAAATGCCGATTCTGGGACAAAATGTGTTGCAACCAAGAGCTGAGGTTATGCATTTGACCATGCAAAAATTTATTCATTAATCAAAATCAACTTGATGATATCCTACAAAGAAAGTCTAATATACTTCTTGTTTACCAGACGAGCCGCGGTATTTTCCTCACTAGGTATCTTAGCGTAGGTATTCATGCTAATCCTAACCAACTCTTCCTCCACGTCCATAAAGATTACGTCCAAAGGCTTGAAAAACGTTAACTCAGCAACCATCCAGAAGAGGTCTTTAGGATCCTCCGTTTCCTTGTAGTAGCCTCCGATTTTACCGGTTAAGGTATTCATCCAGTGACAAACGGCTATTTTAGGACCGCATTTTAGAACCAGGCTACTGGAGATCCGGTCCGTAACGGCAGTCCACTGCTTGCTGATGGGTGTGCTATAGCATAGCTCAGGCTTTAAAATATCCTTCCACTCCGCTATGTGGTAGTCCATCTCCCCTTGGTCAGGAATTTTTCAGTAGTAGGTGGTTTCCATACGGAGGATACCGTGTTACAACGCGCCCTGAATGATCTCCTTGTGGATTCCGCCCGCGTGGCACCACCCGTATAGATGGTGCCCAAAGTTGTCTCTAATGCTATCACTCTCAACCTCCTGCGCAAACTTGTTGTAGATCTTGCTTCTGACTTTGTCTCTGCAAAAGGTTAAACAATTCTCACCCACGTAATTGGAATTATCCAACACAGTGCCTAGTGAATCCATTTTCTGGAAACCGCCTTGTATTTGGAACCCTCTCTCCTCCATATCCTCTATGATTTCCTCCTTGTTGAAGCAGCCGGCAAAGTCTTGCATGATGTCAATGTCCTCTAGGGTTATATCCAATTTTTCCAACAGCGGATCCTCTAAAATTAAGATTACCTTGTCCAAGGGGATTGATGCGCAAGACACCTTATAACGCTGTCCAGGGTTCTCCTCTCCCTCACAGTTGTTGTACCTAACCGCCTTTATATAAGCTCTTTGGTTGTCCTCTAATAACACGGTGTATATCTGGTGATTATACATTCCAACCATAGTTTTTTTTTGTCCTTATCCATCATGGACGGTGTGGATAGGACGAAGTTATCGCAAAATACCTCACTTATGGGATAAATCTAATGGCCCCTTGTACCGTACTTGTTGTAGCTGAGTCCGCGTAAGTCATTCTTACAGTTTAGTAGGCATATCTTCTCCATTAGCTTCTTGTCTTTCGCTGATTCTCTAACCAGTTGCGACTTTTGGACTTTTAGGTTGCTAGGCTACTTTTCCCAATATTCGAACTCAATTACCTTCCTTGGAACAAAGAAAGTGACACAAAACACCCAAGATTTCAAATTACTTAGTAAGATGTATTATTTCTAGCACTAAATCATGTTTTTTTCACAACAAAGATTGTACTCTGTCAACCCTTTCCTTGATATAGTCTCGATTTAACATTGGCATGGGACGGCTTTGAAAAACATTTTGGTAAAAGGGGTAATTGTTCATTACAAGCAATTGTTCCTTTCCCCACAACCCTTTCTGCACAAACGGTTCTTTTAATCTCATTTAAACCTTGTTTAATTTGTCGTCTGCAGCTTCTTTCAATTTTGAAGTTCCAATTTAATTCATTAAGGAAAGGGTTAATACCAAATACATGTGGTATATTTTAATAGATGGGAGAATGGAAGAACAATACAAGTATAACTGTCCAGAATTACTCAAAGGCATAGATTACTTACGAACGTTATAGTAAAATGAATCAAACGATCCTGATTTCTATCAATACCCAGGAAAGAGGGTTAGAAAACGTTGAAAAGAAGAAAATACTTGTAATTTTCTCTTTTTACCACACTAAACTTACTATTCGGATAAGTAATGTCCGACAAATGTACATGTTCTGTTTTCGCTGTTTAGGAATGATTTACACCTTCATAAACTGATCTTTTAAAAAAAAAAATGTATCTACCACTACTTTCTCCACGTCTTGCAGCAAAAATCAGTAGTCCAATAATAGTACTACAATCAGACAAAGTTACGCTAGAAAACAGAGAAGCGAAGAGACATGCGCAAAAATGTTGCGCACTGACAACCCGATAAAACATCGTTAAATGAAAACAATCTTAAAATTGAAAACCGCATTTCAATGTCTGTCGTAAAAAGAGAGTTATAAGCGAAAATGTGGGTTTGCACACCTGTGCGAGTTTGTGAAATCTTCGATAAACCGGATGTGACGCCACACTTATTTCGGCTTCTGTGTACTGTTAATTTGCTCTGATACTGACTTTTTTTCTCACAGCCTTATCCTCCCTCATGTCGGGAGACGACTTTTTTCGTCACACAAATCCCTATCGTATGCCGGGTGCCGAGTTTAAGCACCATTTCGAGCCAGGAGATGACTATTTATTCGTCAGTCTGCTGTCTGTCTGTCCGTCTGAACCGAATGACGTGGCTTAATATCAGATTTACCATTAATCCACAACAGGTTAAATAAACCTTCATGCCGATTGCAAAATTTCGAATAGTGCTAGTTTTTGGAGATACAAAAATAGATATCTGCGTATCGGACACTGTTCATAAGATCAGATTGCACGTTCTGTGCAGTCTGATCTTAATATACACTGTTCGCAAAAGGTCATTGAGTCGCGCTCAGCAGCCTTGGGGCCACACAGAAATTTAAATGAGGCAAGAAATCAAAGGTAAGTTCACTGTTGATTATCCATCTCTTTCATATTATTGAGAGAGAGAGAGAGAGAGAGTTGGAGGGTAGTTAGAATAGAAATTCGACAAGCAGATTATGGGATTTTTTTTTTTATTTAAGATCATATGAATGAGGAAAATACAAAAGTTATGACGTTCGACTTACCCATTTAACCTGTGTAAAATTCCAAATTCCATTTACATTTTATAAAAAAAAAAGGGGGTTCAATATGGTCGTGAAAACAAAAGAGTAACTTTGTACATATACATGACATGTTTATGACAAGTGCTTGTTAACCTCCAGCTGCAAGCCGGGTAAAAAAAAATATGTGAGACCTCAACGGTGCGATACCAATATCAAAGAGGCGCCGAATTAACCCTTTGCCCCTTTACATGGATGGAACACACAATTCTTTTCTCAAAATAAAAGGTTGGCGCACTAAAATTTTGTGTAAAGTTTGTACGCAGTTATAAAATTTTAATTTAGGCTGCATTTTCATGGTCAGCATCTGTTATCTAGTACATGATTACAGCGAGAAATACGGAAAAAGAAAGTTAAATAATTTTTGTCCACGTTGGTATTTCCTTTTAAATTTTACGCCGTACATGTCTCAGTATTTAGGAAATGGACTGACCCTGTATTTTGCAGACGATCAAAAACGTTTACTGCATGATATGGATGGGCAGGGAGGCAGGAGGCAATTCAGACAATCTTTTAACGTTGTTGTTGATGAAAGAAACAAATTTGAAATTGTGAAAAAAAAACACGTAGGAAAATAAATGAAGATCAAATGGATTAAACTTTAACAGCAAATTCAGGATGTGTGCTGGATTTAATGTTGTTCGTGAATGTTAAAGAGAGGATACGATTTCTAAGGTTGATCAAGGCTTTTAATTCTTCCCAAGCTGAAGGAGACGTGTAAAATGCTGACATTGATGGTGTAGATCAAGATCAGACTGCGCAGGATTTTTAGACTGTTCAATGATCGACTGTGTCCTATATTTGGAAGAAACAGCCTTAGAACTGTACTCGAATGATTTTCTTTACACATTGCAACGTTCCTTCTTCCTTCTACCACCTAGTAGAAGAGACTTTTGGCATGTTTCAACTACCTTGTGTTATTATTTCTTTTTTTTTTTATGTTTATCAATTGAAATTCGTTGATTAGGCAGTGGTATAAATGAAATAACTTCAAGAAATAAATTTCAAAATAGTTTTGTTCCCCACCAGAAGAATAACTTTTCCTTTTCATAAGTTCTATCTCCACTAGGCTAATTCATTCAAAATTTCTTTCCTATGATTGTAGTAAGATGTAAGAGCGATAGAGATTGAAATTCTGCAGTACACAAGTGATTGAAACGTGATAAAGCGATTTATATCTTTACAAATATCATGCAGTTTTCTCAGTTTTCTGCGTTAATTCATATATAGCAACCATATCTTCTCACACTTGTGACGTCACGGCAAACTACCGGAAGTCACGATTTTTTTCAATTAGCGACTTTCAGACAGGTGAAAATCTGAAGTTTAAACCTCTATATCTCGTGAAGTAAGCATCACAGAACGCTAAAAAAAAAAATTGTTAACATTCTCTAGTATAGTTTTATCCGATTTTGAAATAAAAAAATTTGGTCTGGAGTTACCCTTTAATAAGATTGCAGTAAGTAAAATTTGGAATCATTAACAATTGTAGCTTAATTGGTAAATTTTGACAATACTCGAAATGAACAGAGGTCTGTAAAATCACAAAGACGACTCGAAATGCCTCCTACGAACAACTTTTAAAACCATTTAGGGAAAAGGAGAATTCATAAGGTTGTAGACGAAGGTGTTCCAAAACCGTATCTAATTATAGATACCATGAATGTCAGTTGTGGGCACGAAAGCAAAAAAAAAATCATGATAAGAGTAAGAATTATCGCAATATTTTTATCGTGAGAATTTTTGTTTTATCACGATACTTCTCTTAAATTATCGCGATAGCTATCTCGTATTTCGCGGCAGAAATATGCCACCATACAAAACGCAACTTATTTCATTCTCATATCTTTCGCGGGTGTTGTAAGTCACGTCCAGGTACGAGTTCGTCCAACAGATAAGAAATTAAAACAGCATGGTAAGGTCATCTACAAGTCAACTCCAGAAAGTACTTAAACGCAAATTCATCAAATTATTGTTCTTTATTTGTTTCATTGTTTCCAAAATAAAGGTCAAGAAACAAAATGCCTTTATGGTTTCTCATTATGGCAAGTAAATTACTATGAGCGGTGGGCAAAATCACCGGATCCAACCGGATCGAATTTAATGACCGGATCGGACAGGGCATAGTCGGATCGAACTTAATAGCTGAACTGGATCGGATCAGGCTAAATGTCCGGATTGGACCATTTTTGGCCAACCAAATTTCAGCTTTGCCTAGGCCGCGAATTCCGTATTTGCAAGTCTGGCTGTACTTTTAGTACTTTGATTCTGATAGTCGTCCGACATGATGCATGCTAATGAATCATATCCGCAAAAACAATGAAGAAAACATGTTGATTAAACTTCCTCTAATAACAGGCCATTATTCAACTCTAGGAGCGGTAATATAACCCTTTACCACTAAATCCTGGTTCTAAACAATCCTGGAAATGGAGCTTTGAAAAATTTGTGGGAAAAGGGGAAAATGCTGGTTACCAGCATTTTCTCCTTTTTCCACAATATTTTCTATCCTGTCACGGGCAAATTGCACCTGTTGAGCAATAGTTAATCCTTATCCTGCTAAATAAGTGAAATTGCTATTTTAAAGGTTTTTATTTGGGAAAAGTATCTCCTTATCGAACGGTGTAGATCCAAGATCAGACTGCACGTTCTGTGCAGTCTGATCTTGATCTACACTGTCTGCAAAAAGTCTTTGAGTCGCGCTTAGCAGCTAAAGGGTTGATTTGTTGTCTGCAAATGCTTTCAAACTGGACCAGTCTAAGGTAGATTCTTTTGGTAAGAATGAATGAAATAAACATCTCAATGCAACAAGAAAAAGCCGATGTATTGCTATGTCAAGGCATTCTTGACCAGAATAAATATGTTACAAGATAATGGATAGTGTAGGTCAGACTGCAGATCAGTCTATACACTCAGTCTGATCTTGATTCTATTCTGTCTGCAAAAGCGTATTAAAGGTTAAACTGCTGAATAAAGGTTACACCAACAAAGTTGTGCGTAAAAAAGGGGGCAAAAGGAAGACGTCGTGATGTACGAGTATTTATCATCACTAAAATTTGTGCATGATGTGGACATAGTTGTAGAATTATTTCTGTCAATATTATTATTATTATTATTATTATAACATGTTGTAGTTATTGTTATATTTTGTGAATATCCTTAGTTGTAGTTAACCTATTATAATTTATAAGTATGCATGTATAAGAAAAAAAAAAAAATCACGATTAAAAAACGTCATATTTCGGATATGTCTTACAATCACGGTTATTAAGAAACGTCATATTTCGGATATATCTTACAATCACGGTTATTCAAAAACGCAATATTTCGGGTATGTCTTACAATCACGGTTATTAAAAAACGTCAATCGGATATGTCTTACAATCACGATTATTCAAAAACGCAATATCTCGGACAGATCTTATAATCACGCTTATTCAAAAACGGAATATTTCGGATATGTCTTTATGTTCGAAGATATTTTTAAAAAGGACTTATTTAAGGATTGGGGAAACTGTTTAACTTGCCAGGTTTCCAGTCTGACATTTTTTCCCATTTGTATGAGCGGTGCTCTGAGAAAAGAGGGTTCAGTGCATCTTCTTGAGGCATTATACCAATCATATCATCACATAATTGCTGCTCCTTAAAATCCATTATGTCCAACAGCTAACTGAATCATGAGGTACAATGGCCCATGGGCTTGCACAAAGTTACCCAATAGCAAAAGGTTTAACCTGATGTCAGCATGCGCGGACTGTAGAGGCTGACATGGGTCGACATTTTGTGCGGGTGCATGAAATCCGATTTTTCACAGAGCATGGCTTATATATTTTGACCTTTCTTGTGTTGGGTTATAATAAGGGAACAAATCAACAGATTATTGCCATAGATCTGTATAGGCCGTGATAGGGAGACCGTGATAAGGAGTGATTTAGAAATTTTATCGAAATACGACTTCTTGATTATTAAATATTGATTACACAAGAAAGATCTTATAAATAAAAATCATTGAAAAAAAAAACCATACAAACACACGCAGACAGCGTGAGTGGTACTGGAAAAGGAATGTTGAAACTCTGGTATGATTCATATAAAGAGAATAATGAAAAGTAACTATGCCAGTAGTTGCCGCTTTTTCTGCGTTCACGGTTTTGCATACTGCTGAAAGATTGAAAATTTGATTAATTTTTCATGAAAAATTTCTGCATCTCAAAGGACACTAATAGCTAGTAACTCAGTCGGTTTTCAGATCAAATGGATCAACATTATTGGCCTGCAACACACGAAAAGGGGCATTCGGACATTTGCGTAAAGCGTCGTCTCGGATCAGTCTGCGCAGTCCGCGCAGGCTAATCCGAAACGACACTTTCCGTTTTTATGCATTTTTTTTGTTTTGCGCAAGTCTACTGTATCACAAAATCTAATGTAGACGTAAAGTGCCGTCTCGGATTAGCCTGCGCCGACTACGCAGGCTGATCCGAGACGACACTTTACGCAAATGTGAAATGTCCGAATGCCCTTTTCGCGTGTTGCAGGCCATATGACGACTACGAGTTGCTTGGTACAATGCAGTACGAAAATGCACCAAACCCCGCTTTCTCAGAACGCCGCTCATCTGTATTACCATGGGCTGCAACTTTGGACATGTCTACAGGCAGGTACAAGGATATCTACAATCAAGAATAAACAGCGTCACCCATACCGTGCAATGTTTACCTTCAACTGGATTTTCCTTTTGGCTACGATTCATATTGTGGGTAAGTACTCTCTCTCTCTCTCTCTCTCTCTCTCTCTCTCTGGTCAAAAGGGATTGATTGGTGCGTTTGTGGGTGAAAGATGAAAAATGTTTGTGGGAAAAGGAGAAAAAGCTGGTTACCAGCATTTTGTTCTTTTCTCACAAAGTTTTCAGAAGGCTTCTTAAGTATCGTCGTTGAAACAACAACAACAACAACAACAAAAAGCTATTTTTTTCCCAAAAGGAGGCCACTAAAAAGACCGCAGGAATTTTATTTGAACCAATGAATTAAATGAAATAGATGTAGATATTTTCAGTAAGTAACATAAAATTAACAAAGTTCTAACTGAATATGAACTATGCTCTGGCCAGAGGCAGTTTAATGCATCTTTGCAGTGCATTGTACCAAGCAAGTCATCACACATTTATGGGTCCATAAAACTCATTTTAACAACCGACTGAATCACGCGGTTTTTGTCCTGCAGAAAATTATTGCGCAGACTGGCATACGTCGATACTTTTTGCAGATGCATTAAACCCCTTTTTCACAGAGTATTCATGACTCATATAATGTAAACCAACTAATGTTGTGGTTCCGAAATCAGACTGCACAGAAAACAGTTCACAAAACACACAAAGTTGTATACCTACTTCCTGGGAGTTATAGACATTAGCCCTTTGCAGTCCTTGATTTGTGAATACTACACAGGTGCGTAGCCAGGCGGAAGCCCGGGCTTCAACATTAACCATCAAAGCATCAAATAAACGAAATGTGCGTCTTAATCAGAAAAAGAGACTAAATCATCTCAATTTCCAAATTGCTGTTGTTAGATAATGAAAAACTAAATTTTGGACAATGTAGATCAAAGATCAGACTGCACGTTTTGTGCAGTAAGATTTTGATCTACATTGTCCACAAAATGCAGTCTGATCTTGATTTACATTGCCTGTAAATTGAGAAAGTTGTGCTTGGCTCACAGAGGTGCTAAAGGAAAAGAAAGATAGATGGAAATAAAGAAAGAAAGAACGAAAGAAAAACCCTGGAAGAAAATGTAGAAGCTACGCACCTACATGTATTACATTTCGACTTATGTTGTTTTCTGCTAAATTTCCTACAGCAAGTTTGGAGAACTACTGCAACAAATATTGTACGCTCTGCAAAGAACCGAACTGTATACATTGCAATCCAGGCTATGAACTTAAGAACAATACTTGTTGTCCTATGATGTGTTTAAATTGTAACTTTAACGGTGAATGTATGTCTTGTGCTGATGGTTTCTATAGTATTAATTGTAGCGGTACTTGTATGGAAAACTGTAAAACATGCTCGTCACGTGACAGGTGCTTACAATGTGCAAAAAATTGGTATGACTCGTCGATAGAACTAGAGGCTGGGTTATATTCTTGTATGTCGTTACCCTGTCGTAAGCTGATGGACAAAAGGTACTGCCCAAGATGTCAAAACTGGTATGCGTACAAAGGAGGATGTTGTCCGTGCCCACAACATTGTAAACATCCGGGACATTGTAGCATCGTGACGGGAACTTGCTTATATGGGTGTGAAGAAGGATGGTTTGGCTCCTATTGCGACAAAGCATGCCGCATACAGCACTGTCGAACATGTCACAATACAGATATTTGTAAACAGTGTGAGAATGAGTACTATGGGCAAGTATGTCAATATAAGTGTAGTCTTGGCTGTGTGCAAAGTTCAGAAGGACCGATGTGTGACATAGAGACTGGGCATTGTCTTCATGGCTGTAAAAACCGTACATGGAGCTCTGCATGCAACCGTAATTGTGACGAGAACTGCGTTAATGGATATTGTAATGGCAGCACTGGACACTGTTTCACTTGTGGCCGCACACGTCATGGATCATACTGTGATAAAGGTACGCAGAATACTATTATTGATTCATTTCATTGCTACGGAGCCCCCAAGTGGCGTGTACCACACATTTTTCATTTCTTTATAACGAAACATCAATTCGATAAAACCAAATACCACTTCGCAATAACGAAAACCTATGTGGATAAAACAAAAAGCCATTTTTTTTTTGAAATAGTAATTCGATAAACGAACTAATTATTCGTTTTAACGAAATAACCTCCTTTAACTTTCAAAATAAGAATATAATGAACACAATACACCTACGGTGCTCCATAGATTAATAACGTCGAGTAATCGTTCAGCAGTGTAAGGGGAAGAAACTCTGTTGCAATCACGTTAATGAACCCTCGGAAAACAGTTTTTGGCCGACAAAGGATATCTAATTCACAATCACTGGACCCAGGGCCCGAAAGTTATCGGGGTCGTATGGAAGCATAGAGGAAAAGAAAAGCTATTTCGATCTCACGAGAAAATTGCCTCGTTATTACGGCAAAATTATTGCGTTTCCACTAGAGACCTATCTAATGAAAATGGGAAGCGCGTTAAAGTCGAATGTAATTGGATAATAAACACTTTACCACACAATAAAGAGTTTTAACGACCATGAGAAAGATAGCTTTTGAAAATATTTGAGAAAAGGAGAAAATGTTGATAAGCAGCATTTTCTCATTTTCCCACAATATTTCCTTACCTTACTGATTTGTCGTCTGCAAAATGCTGTCGGTTTAGAAAAGTCAACAATTTTGTTGCCTGGCAACGCGATAGTAAGTCTTGGTGAGGGTATGATTCCGTCACAGGAACGAGATATTTTCTCACGTGAACGAGATTTAAAGCCATTCGATTGTTCCTTCTGTGCTGCCATAGGACCAGCTTATGCTTACAGAATGAATGCCCGTCTTCACCAATTCTAAATTTTGGATTGGATTCTTAGCCTTGTTCTAGGTTTACGTAGTAACACAATTTCTGATTGGGTAAAACCCATGGAAATTAGAAATTACATTACTTTGAAATTTCGAAAGGAGTAGAAAAAAAAAAAAAATTAGAATGGTCGATGAATACGGATCAGGGACAGACATTATACAAGCTTCTGTGTAATCTCTCGATTTCAGAAAAGAAAGAAGGATCACCAAGCCCAACCAGGTGGACCATACCCGTTGTCATGACAACCACTGGACTGTGTATCTTATCTGTAACTGCAACTGTAATATTGTTCTTCAAGTTGTGAGTATATTCAATACAGAAGTGTTCTTTTCAACTGTTTCTGCTCTCAATATGAGACATTTTGAGGCTCTGATAAATTGAGAAAAGAGAATGCCGAGACGAGAAGACAAAATGAAAGTCATTCATGGAACTGAAAAGATGTTGGTCACGCTCTGTGAAAAGGGAGTTTAATGCATCTGCAAAAAGTATCGACCCAGGTCAGCCTGCGCAGTCCGCGCAGGCTGACCTGAATCGAAACTTTTTGCTATTGGTCAATTTTCTGCATGTCCAAGTACCATTCTACCTGATGATTCAGTCGGTTGTTAGACGAAACGGATTTTATGGATCCATAGTTATATGTAGACTTGCTTGGTTTAATGCATCAAGGAAGTACATCAGGCCCTTTATGTCAGAGCACCGCTCATAACCAAACGACTGTATTTATAAATCTAACTTGATAAACCTTTCATTAAACATACATCTTCACTCGTTTTCATCCAGTTTTTTAACCGGTTTTTTTTTTTCTTTATTTTATGAAACTATAATCACTCTTGTATCTTCATACCAAATTTTGCCCCTGATGGTTGCAAGGTTGCACAGATTACGGCAGATAGAAAATGCATTTCATTCTATTGCAGCTAGCCACAGACATAACAACCACAGTTTCCGGTTTAAATCGAAGACAAATCTCTACAGTTTCTTTACCCCATACACCTTATATTGATTTTTTATCTACGTTCCCACAGCTGACTAGATTATAACACCGTCAAGTTTTTACAGCGTTTGTTTACTCTTTGGCTGTAAAGATGTCTCTTTAACGCTTTATATTATTGCTTGTTTTTGGGAATACAGGTTTAAAACCGAGAACCGTGACGAGATAATATAAACATTATTGTGTTAGGTTTTTAAATTATCTCGTCACGGTACGTGATTTTCAACTTGTTATCCCAAACACAAACAATAATATAAACTGATAATGAAATGTTTATCGAGTGAGAGTAATAATTCCATAATACACAAAATAAACATTTTCGATCAGATATAAATGAGCCGTGCTCTGTGAAAAGGGGGCTTAATGCATCTGCGAAAAGTATCGACCCAGGTCAGCCTGCGCAGTCCGCGCAGGCTGACCTGGGCCGAAACTTTTCGCTATTGGTCAATTTTCTGTATGTCCAAGGACCAGTTTACCTCATGATTAAATCGATTATTTAAAAAGATGGCTCTTATGGATCCATAATTATGTGATGACTTGGGCTGGTATCATGCATCACGGAGATGCATTAAGCCCCCTTTTGCCAGAGCGTGGCTCAAATATATGTTTTACGCCAATATCATAGGCAAAATTTTATTAGACTATGTAGATCAAAGATAAGACTGTGTCAAGTTCTGATCTTGATCTCCACAGTTTTCTAAAGCACCTGAATCCGTGCTTAACAATTTTAGAGTTGAATGAATTTAAAAAAAAAAGGAACAATTACTCATTCAGCTCGAAAATGAAAGAAGGACGTTTTTATAGGATAGAAGACGGTTGTGGTAACGTTAGTATTTGGGAAGTATTGATAGCGAATGTATTTAAATGTCCGGTGAACTATACTTCAACGTCGATAATGTGTCACGTGTATAAATTGAACGTGATAAATTTGCCATCCTCCAGGATCAATCAAACTTGAATCGCTTCATCGACAGACCTCTGATCTGACCGCTGTACCACGGTAGCAGGTACAATGCTATGGTGGCATATTTCTGCCACGAGATACGAGATAGCTATCATGATAATTTTAGAAAACTATCGCCATAACTTAAAGTTTCCTGGAAATTTTATCGAGATAGTGAAAAGTTTCCTGAAAAAAGTATCACGATAAACCTAACATTTTAACTCAGAATTTCTCAATGATGCACGAAGCTGACATTCGAGATAAAATTATCGTGATAGTTCTATCCGTTTCTCGATATCTATTCATAGAAAAATCACCATTTGGATGAGCTCGGTAGTTTTTGACTTCACAAGATTGCTGTAAGCAGAAATTCGAATTATTATCAGTTGTAGATTAATTGGTAAATTTTAACAAGACCCGAAATAAACAGAAGTCCGTAAAATCACAAAGACGATTCGAAATGCCTCCTACGAACAACTTTAAAACCATTGAGGGAAAAGGCAAATTCATAACGTTGTGGACGAAGATCTTCCGAACCCGCATCTTATTATAGATACCGTGAATGTCACTTGTGGGCACGACAGCAAAAAGAAAATCATAATAACAGTTAGAATTATCGCGACATTTTTATTGTGAAAATTTTTATTATCTAGATAATATTTCCAGGAAACTTTGTTTTATCACGATAATTCTCCTAAATTATCGCAATAGCTATCTCCTATCTCGCGACAGAAATATGCTACCATACAATGCTGGCGAATGTAAAATAACAACTACATTCAAAACTTACATGTGATTATGCTTTCAATGATCCAGGATTTTTAAACAAATGCAACATTAATCACGTTCGTATTATACATATACACACACAAAATCCAAAACAACAACACAAAAGGAGTATAATGAATTTCGGAGATACTATATGGCTTGTAACACGCGAAAAGGGGCATTCGGACATTTGCGTAAAGTGTCGTCTCGGATCAGCCTGCGCAGTCCACGCAGCCTAATCCGAGACGGCACTTTACGACTGCATTAGATTTTGTGATACGGTAGACTTGCGCAAAACAGAAAATTACATAAAAACGGAAAGTAACGTTTCGGATTAGTCTGCGCGGACTGCGCAGGCTGATCCGAGACGACACTTTACGCAATTGTCCGGATGCCCCTTTTCGCGTGTTGCAGGCCATATATGAGCCATGCTCTGGCAAAAGGTGGCTTAATGCATCTCCGTGAGACGTGTTATACCAATGCAAGTCATCACATAATTATGGATCAATGACATCTATTTTGTCTGACAAATGACTGAATGCTGAGATAGAATAGTCCCTGGACATGCATTGAAGATTTACCAAAAGCAAGAGGTTTCGACACAGGTCAGCCTGCGTAGACAGCGCAGGCTGACCTAAATCTATACTTTTTGCAGATACATTAAAACATTTTCAACTAGTATAGCTCATATGTATATTTAGGAATGTTTCTTACCGCTTCTAAGATTTTTTAAAATTTACATTATATCATAAATACCAGAAGACTATGTGATTTTCTCCTTACCAAACGGCATTTATCAACTTTAGCCGATAAATGATAGATCTATGCAGTACTAGACATTTGTCCGACTTGAACCACCCAAATGACATACACAACCATTGTATATGTATATCTGTATATATACAAAAATGTTACTACGGATAAATCTTCGATATTTGCTTTCAAAGTACTGTTCAATTCAATTCAATTCAATAAACTTTATTTTTTCCACGTATGTACAACATACAGTATGGTAATACAAATAGATAAATGACATAGAGATCATAGTGTAATTCGACCTTAAAAGTATAAGGAGGGAAAGGATAGAAAGTGTAGCGGGGAGGTCATGAAAGGTAAGTGTAACATTTGTCTAACGGGAAAATCGATAAAAGCTACAATAGAGGCGAAGAGGTACATATCTTAAAGTTCTTATTGGTAAATTATATAATATTACTACATCTAGTCATAGAAAAATTTGCGTCCGGTGTACGCCACACCAGGTTAACTGGTTGGCTAAATCGCTATATGAGTGTTGTCCAAGAAATGACAATCAGCTAACTCTTTTGCTGCCATTCTTTTTACAGCTGCTATTTCCATCCTCAACATACATTTAATTTTTTTTATGAAGACAGTTAGCGTACCAATATTTCTTACATATTTTGGACAAAGAATATCCAGTTCACATTATTCTGTACCAAGGTTACACCTTGTTCGTGACCATGGGATGCATTTGCGGTCCTAAACAGTTTAATTATGCCTGGTATTGAATAAAGATTAGACTGCAATGCAAGCAGTTTCCTGTCACTATAACTAGCGGGTATGGACATCTTTTACTCTTTCTTGACTTCTTTCGACAGCTGAAAGGACCATCCACTGAAACTCAGACATATTTTACACTATACTGTTTAACAAGACGAACGGATGGTATACGAGTAGATCCGAGATCAGACTACGTTCTATGCAGTTTGATGCTTATCTATGCTGTCTGCAAGAACCCTCTTGTTTTATCTTCAGGAGAAATACTCGTAAATACCAGAATCCAACTTTAACAACAGAAATAGCAAGCAATACTGATCAAGCCGAAGGTAAGAGATTGATTAGATCAGGTTTTAACTCTTTACAAAAAAAAAACTAGACTAGTCCAAATTTAAAGCATTTGCAGATAACAAAATAAATGTGGCTCAAAAACTGAAATTTGTTTTGGGAAAGGTAGAAAAAATTGTAGTAAAAGGAGAAAATGCTGCTCATCAGCATTTTCTCCTTTTCCAACAATGTTTTCAGAAGCTTTCTTTCTCAGGGTCGTTTAACCATGCCTTACCTTGAAGTCAGTAAACGGTAATCAAAGCCATGTGTTCATAACATACAAAGTAACCAAACAAAAAAAGATAAGCCATACTCTTTGAAAAGTGACTTTAATGCACCTGCAAAAGTATCGACTCGGTCATGTCAGACTGCGCAGTCCATCCAGGCTGACCTTGGTCGAAACTTTTTGATAGTTGTCAGTTTTGTGCATGTCAAAGGATTAGTCTACCTCATGATTAGGCTAAATCAGTTGTTAGACAAAATGGATTTTATGGATATATAATCAAATACTGACTTCCTTAAACCCCTTTTGCCAGAGCACTCCTCGGGTGATGATATCTGCTCTGAGAAAAAAATGCTAGTTTTCCCACATATTTGGGAGGAGTAAACCTTTACATCCGGGTTGTGAAAAATAATATTCAATAGGACATCAACAATGTGTCAGTTTGTCATGGCTTTCAGCATGTGCTAATAGTTCACCAACCAATAAGGTAATATGCAAATTGTTGTTTATGGTGCGAGAGTACACTTAAAAATGAAAAAAAAAAAACAGGATAGCATAATAGGGGATTGATTGAATTTGCTTTTATATATCGTCGCCACCGGTTGCCCACATAAGCGATGCCCCCTGAAGACTGTTAGTATTGTTACAGGGGATAGTGCAGATACAGGACGAAACCCATGCTAAGTTATACCTGTTTTTTTAACGTACTCGGTGTATAGCACCGTCGTACGGGACCTCGGTTTAACGTCTCATCCGAAAGACTATTAGTAATTTTAGATGACCAGCCGTGGGAATCAAACCCACACCCTCAAGTGACCCGAAACATCACGTTCACGAGTCCTACGCTCTACTAACTGGGCTATGCGGGCTGTTCGCATGACAGGGGTCCGTATTTAGAAATCATTGTAGATTGCATTCTTAGTATTCATATAAATCCAGAAAGTAATACAATTTATGGTTTGGCTAAACCGTTTAATTAACCCTTTACCAAACAATCCCTGGTTTTTACGACCCTGAGACAGAAGTCTTTTGAAAACATTGTGGGAAAAGGAGAAAATGCTGGTAACCAGCATTTTCTCCTTTTCCCACAATGTTTTCTACCCGGCTGGAGACAAATTTCAATTTTTGAGTTACGTTTATTTTGTCGTCGTGCTTTGAATTTGGACCAGTCTGAAATTTTGTCGTTTGGTAAAGAGTTAAGCCAATCAGCAATCGCCCTTTCTCTGAAGTCTAGAAAGTTCATGAGAATAAAACTGGAATGCAATTAATTGCTATTAAAATGGTCATTACGAGCCACAATCAATTTGTCAACCACTGATGATATTTCGTAATGGACCAACCTAACGTTTTGAAGACTGGCAAAGACTTAATCCTTTACAACACGACATGATTTTAGACTGGTCCATATCGAAAGCATTTGCACTTGACAAAGTCTATGTGGCTAAAAGGATGAGATTTATTTTTGAAAGGGTTGAAAACATCCAGGTAAAAGGAAAAAAATGCTGGTTACCAGCCTTTTCTCCTTTTATCAGGATGTTTTGAGAACCTTCTTTATCAGGATCGTTAAAATTCGGCGTTTTTTCGTTGATGTAAAATACTATTTACTATTCGAAGAACTGACTGGTACTGACAGACTAGCGAATAAGTGGCCTTTGAAAAGATAGAACTTGGCATGTCTATAGCTTCGCTAGTCTAAACATAAAACGATTTTTATCTTATAAACTTGACCAAGCAAGCAGACGGTTCAGGTGCAACATCAGACCGCACGTTCTATGCAGTCTGATCTTGGATCTTTGCCGCCCGCACAAGCTACTATTTCGCCTATAGCACTGAAAGGGTTAAATCATTGTATTTGTAGATGTGAACCAATCACAGCCAGCACAGTATGAAGAACTGCAACCTGTACGAGAAGATCAGCTCTACCAGGCTTTGGTTGTGGAGTATGAAAACCTGGAGGAACAGCCTACCCGCAAGCTGTGGGCTATATAATAGCCTGATGCACTTTAAACCTTCAGCAAAAGTTTGGACTCGTTCCGATTTAAAGCAAATACTGGCGACAAATGAATTGTTGTTTAGATGATGGAATTTATGTGTGAGAGGAGAGGAAACATAGTGGGAAAAGGAGAAAATGCTGGTTACTAGCATTACCTCATTTTTGTGGCATTTGTCAAAGACAAAGCCACTAAGAGTTCAGTATTGAATTTTGAAGACCATGTATCGTATTTTGTGCAAAACCGAAGGAAATATATCCAATTAAACTCAGTTTTACTCAGACAAATGAGTTTTCGATATCACTCAGATATGTAATTGGAAATGGCGTATTAAAATCAACTGGATTAGGCCATCGGTCGTGAAAATACTTTTTTTTTATTGAAAATAGCTTCACCCGCTCATAGCCTTCTGTTGGCGCAATGATATACACAAAATTTGTCTACTGACAGCTTGGTTCCGGGCTTGTTCTTCTATACGCCTGTTCGTTACGTGATTGCACGCTACTCCATTTGATTGTGCATGAATATTTATATATCAAAATAATTGATTGTAATGTTGGGAATTAGATCTTGACGGCCAAAGATATCTCAAAATCATAGTTTTCTGGTACAAACTTAATTTTATTGGATGTATTTACATGGTTTCTCTCTCTACCGGTCACGCATCCTGCCGTCAAGGGACATTACTCATGACTCCTCCCGAATCATTAAGGGGAGATCACCAATACACAAATAATCCAAACTTTGGCATGAGTACTCTCCCTTCAACCAGAAAGGTATTTAATTTGCTCAGTAGGTTGACTTCCAAGCCAATATTCGAATAATATTTCTCTTTTTTCATTTCAGATTATTAGTTCCAAACAATGGCTTCCTTGAAAAATGCCGCACCGGTGTTTTCAACGCTTTGATTCCACTGTGTTTTCAAGTACCTTCCCTGATCAGTTCGTTCTTTTCCTTTTCCCACAATGTTTGCTTCAGTTTTCAAAGAGAAGTTGTTTCTTCTAAACCACATCTAATTAGTAGTCTGCAAATGCTTTCAATGTGGAGAATTTTAAAATTCTGTCTTTTTTTTTTAAAGTTATGTGTAAAGGGAAAAGAACAAATTCTCTTGAAGTTAACTGTTACTTTCCATTGATAAATGAATGTACTCTTCCGGACACTGTAGACCAAGATCACTTACTCTTGTGTCCCTCTTCGTTTCTTCACAATACTAACTTCAATGTATTTAGGGCCTTTTATTTGACTGGTATACATTGCTGGTGACAAGAAAGCTTAAAAAAAAAAGAGATACCGTCATATGATTATTGAAACTGTATCTTGTGCTTTAATGGATCATTTAACAAGATTTTGACCTAAAATCTGTTGGGAAGAAAGTTGATAACGATGTAACGAATTCGAACCGGCGAGATTTTAAACTACAGTCGGCGGCTCTATTCTCTGAGCTATGGGTACTGTTGTCCTAAACCCATTTTGCCTGTAAACATGTGTGCTGCAAAGATAAACTTTAAACAACAAGCTGACGTTATTTAAATTCCCAGAATTGAGGTAATGTAGGCCACATGTTGTAGAATTGTAATTGTGTCAGGAAAATGGTGATAGCTTTCCATTTTAAACTCTCAAGGACATGTATTATGAAACACTCTGTACATCGACAATTAGCCGTGTTTGAAATTCCCTTTTCTCTTGTTATACAAAAACAGCTACGCCGTTACTAACGGGTTCAGCAAATTTTACAGTAAAAATACAAAAAGATCGGTAACTCCTCGTATCTTCTACATATACATGTATTTCTATCTTTCTAAGTTTACATTCTAAAGCCTGCTTTGCAAGCGAATGAAAATTAGCAGTCTTTGTTAAGATTTGCTAAAAAACTTACGAAATGAATCTTGTTTAATGTCCCTTTAATATGAAGAGAAATTATGAAAAGTAACCAAACCAAAGAATGAAGAAGACTTTCCAAAACATTTTTGAGGGAAAAAAGTAGAAAAAGCTGATAAGCAGCACTTTCTCCTTTACCCACAATGTTTTCTATCATTTCAGAGATAAAACACATTATTTAAACAAAATTTTTTTGTCGTCTTCAAATACCTAGTATTTGGATAAGTCTTAATTTTGTCATGAGGGAAAGAGTCAGGTAAGTAAAGGAATAACTGTTCTCAAGATAGAAAGTACATTATCAGCACTACCGATCATAGTTCATCTTTCTTATCTCCCAACCATCTGGAAATTTTCCTCATATTAGGCAGGTAAATGATTTTAACTCTTATCCTGCTAAATAAGTAAAATGACACTTTAAGGCAGATAGTAAACATGCAAATGTTGCTATTTCAAATTTATTTTTTGGGGGTAAAAATATCTACTTATCGGACAGTGTAGATCCAAGATCAGACTGCACGTTTTATCTACTTATCGGACAGTGTAGATCCAAGATCAGACTGCACGTTCTGTGCAGTCTGATCTTGATCTACACTGTCCGCATAAGGTTAGTGAGTCGCCCTTAGCATTCTAAGTGTTAATTCTTTCCCTGGCTTGCAACTAGTTTACTATAATTCGTGTTTTCTAACATGTACTTACCCTCAGCTCCCCATCCCACCCACCGTTATTCCATCCCACCCGCCATTATCCCCTGTGAAAATGCGTATGGAAAGGTCGGTTGTGATTTCTTTTGCATACAAATATTTGAGTCATGCTTTGTGAAAAGGGGTGCTTAATGCATCTGCGAAAAGTATCGACCCAGGTCAGCCTGCGCAGTTCGCGCAGGCTGACCCGGGCCGAAACTTTTCGTTGTTGGTCAACTTTCTGTAAGTCCAAGGACCAGTCTACCGATGATTAAGTCGGTTGTTTAAAAAAAAAAAGTGGCAATTATGGATCCACAATTATGTGACGACTGCCTGTCATCTTGTATCACGGAGATACATGAAGCCCCCTTTTGCCAGAGTATGGCTCCTTTAGGATAACCGATAACTAGCTTGTAAACGCAACTTCTTTATTTTACAAGAAGACGAACACAGGTTTGTGCGCATCGAAACCATTTCCAGACGACACACATGTATTTAAAGGTGGCTCGAATGATTTCAAATGGTTGTCTTGGAAAAAGTAGAAAACATTGTAAGAAAAAGGAGAAAATGCTGGTTACCAGCATTTTCTCCTTTTTCTTACATTGTTTTCAAAAACATTCTTCTTTAGGATTGTTGATTGTTTGGAAAAGGGTTTTAAGCTCACCAGGCTCTGTTAAAATTCTAGAGCACTGAATACATTCGAAATAAATTGTTTCGTGGTGAAAAACACACCCAAGAATATTTTGGTTTCTTCTTCTGCCAATATTATATATCCTACATCTAAACCCCCCCCCCCCTTTCGAAGTTTAGCTCTGATGTTTATGTTGGGAGCGGAGAAACAATCACGAAAGTAACCCTTCACTACTAAATAGATGAATTTTCTTTAAGGCTTCAAAAACAGTTCCGCTACAAGATCAACAGACAATTTGTTCGTAACCTAGAATAAAGAAGTTGACAGTGTATATCAGAGTTCAAACTGCACGTTCTGTGCAGTCTGCTCTTGATCTACACTGTCCACGAAAGCTTCTGGTGTCGTCTATGGTATGGAAAGAGTTATTTATTCATAAAAATACAACAAACAAGAAATATCTTAAAAAAAAAAATAGAACGCGAAAATTTGCCCGCAAATAAGCAGGGACCCATAGAATAAACATGTCTACATTTTTTACCAATCACAAACTTCTATTTATTCATTTGTTATCATTTGTTATCATTATCAAAAAGTAGGTAAAAAAGCCGGTACATTCAGCTACGCCGAAAAAAAAACAAGCAATTTCGTTGAAATGATATCCCCCGCCGAAAAAATTTACTTAGCCGCGTAACTTAAAATCGCTCCCAGTCGGCCATTTTGCATCGAATAAAAAAAACGTATATCGGCGGAATGGGTTATTGTACACACGTATAAAGTTTCACGAAATTCTGTCCAATGGTATTGGAGATATTCTGCCGGACGGACGGATTAACGGAAGGACGGACGGAAGGAAGGACGGACGGACGGACAACGCTAAAACTATATCCCTCCGCCTTCGGCGGGGGATAATAAAGTATACATGTACACGTTATAATTGCATTGTGTACTTCAAGTTTAGCTGGGCAAGCTGTCTACTGTCTAGAACTGTTTGTATAAATAATTCCTATAGACCAATGCTACCATTAACAGGTGAGCGTTTCATGGTCTTTTACTTACTGTTTACTTACTGTTATTAGACCATTGGTAAGCTATTAGCTGCTGTTGTTATTTCTCTTCTTGAATTAATATCCAAGAAGCAACTTGGACTAAACTTTACGGGTGGTTGCGCCAATGTTTGTTTAGACGACCATCAACGGAGTTGATAGTTAGAGCCATGATAACTTTATCTGATAACAAGTTTCAGAAATCAATCACTCTAACTACAATGAAAGAGCTTTTACGTAATAATGTCCTTAAATTTTTTTGAATAATTCATGTTGATTGCCTCCTGTGGACTTATTACTTGATAAATGAAACAAACCCCTCATTTGACGTTGAATCAAGTCTGTGAAGTGTTTCATATACCTGTATCATATCTGCACATTTTCGTCTGTATTCCAATGTTGGTAGGTCAAGCTCTTTCAGGCGGTTTGTATATGATAGATTTGCAATTGTTGGTACTGACTTTGTAGCTCTTGGCTTGTTCTGTTGAAATTGGATGGGTTTTATTTTAAATATGGCGACCAGACTGGACTAGCAATCTCCGATTGGGGTCTGATCATAGATTTTTATAGGTCGAGAAATATTGTTTTGTCCAGGTAAGTAAAGGTTCCCAAAATGATGCCAAGATTTCTATTTGCTTATTTAACTTGTATACAAAAAGAAGTTCAAATTGTCATCTACTGTGACTCAAATTTCTTTTTCCTGAGCGACATTAGAAATTGGTTTAGTTTTGTTTATTCATGAAAAATGGTGTAGTTAGGCCTATAATCATGATATTTTCTACCAATATGCAGACGTTATCATTTTTAGCTTATCTGAGCACGAAGTGCTCAAGGTTAGCTTTTGTGATCGTGCTTTGTCCGTCGTCCGTCGCGCGGTCCTCACCTTGTGTGCACTCTACAGGCCACATTTTCTGTCCAATACTCATGAAACATGGTTACAATGTTTGTTTTGTTCATATCTCGGACAAGTTCGGAATTTGGTCAAGTCGGGTAAAGAAATGGAACACTGGACCAATCTTAGAAAAGTCTGGTGTGAAGTTAAGAAGCCATGTTTTCAGTCTGACACTCATGAAACTTGGTCAGAATACTTGGACAAGTTTGAAGTTGGGTCATGTCAGGTCAAGAAGTAGGTCGCTGGACCAAACTTCATGTGCTTTCTAGAGGCTGCATTTTCAGTCTTATTCTCAAGAAACTTGGTCAGAATGTTTGTTTTGATGATATCTAGTAAGACTATAAAATTGGGTCATGTCAGGTCAAACAGTAGGTCACTGTGACATCTATATCTCAAAAAAAAAAAAAAAGTGTGCATTCTAGAGGCCACATTTTTCCGATACTTAGGAAACTTGGTCAGCATGCTTTTCTTGATGACATCTAATATCCGTTTGAAAATGTGTCACATCGGGTCAAAAAGTAGGTCACTTGGCCAAATAGGCCTATTACAAAACTCTATGCAGGCTAGAGGCCACGCTGTCAGTCTGATGGCTCATGACATTAGGTCCGAATGATTATCTTGATTATATGTTGGACAGATTCTAATTGGGTCACATGGGTCAAAAAGTAGGTCACCAGGACAAATTTTAGAAAATCATTGTGTGCACCCTAGAAGCCACATTTTCATTCTGGTACTCATGAAACTTTGACAGAATATTTTTCGTAGCACTCACTATATCTCGAACAAGTTGGAAATTGGGTCACGTCGGATAAAAAAGTAGTTTATTTGGCCAAAACTGAGAAAAAATATTGTGTGCACTCCAAATGCCACGTTTTCAGTCCGATACTCATGAAATTTAGTCAGAATATTTGTCTTGATGATATCTTGGACAAGTTTGAAACTCGGTCACGTCAGGTCAAAAAGTAGGTAATTCGGCCAGATGTTAGAAAAAAGGTTTGTGCACTCCAGATGCCACATTTTTTGTCCGAAACTTATTCAGAATGTTCGTCTTGATTTCTGATATGGTCAGAATGTTTGTCTTGTAGATAATGTCCAACAAGTTCAAAAATAGGTCACGTCAGTAAAAAAGTTGGTCATGTGTTTTACATCTCTACAACCAGGATCTCTTCAGCTTTATTGAGCCCAGTTGATTGTAGCCTACTCAGGTGAGCGTTTTAGGGCTCTTGTTTGATACCTTGTTTGGATAATATTGGTACTCGATTTATTTGTTGCAGACTTGCGCCTTTTCATCTAGCGTAGGAAACCATCCAGAGCCAAACAACAACAACAACAACAGGTGTACACTTACCTCTCTAACAAGGTATGAAACAAGGGTTTTTTTCATGTTTATTACGAATGCATTCACAAATATGATGAAGATATGTGTCGGTAGTAGACAAACAATAAAGAGGAGATAATTGAGTATTTGTGACACCGTTTTGAAAATGACGGGGCATTGAACATCTTTATTTGTCATGTGTTTTCGTGCACTGTGCACTTTGATTAAAGGTCTCCAACTTTGAACAAGTATAAACGTCAAAATAATCGATGCTGATTATTAATGGGAGTGCACTGTCAGGAATAGTCTGTTATATAGGTCTAGATTTGTGTTAGGTGCCATTGTTAAGGATGGAAAAAAAAGTGCACAAAGATTGCAACATTTATAATGTTAAGTCAAGTTACGCTATGGATAATGAAACTTTGACTGTGTTGTAGTAGAGGTTGGGTGGACTCACGACCAGATGCCCAGCTAGTTCAGTTAGTAGAGCTGCGGTACTAGTGTTCCGGGGGTTTTGGGTTCGAGTCTCACATCGGGCACACTTTTCTCCCTTGATTTACTTCATTGGTGATGAGGTCAATTGGTGAGCGTGGGTAAGCGGCACTGGCGGTCCATGGAGACTGAAGGGGGAGTTGATTACTCCCAAAAAATCAGGAGGGGAAGGAGTGTTGTAGTAGATGTTTGGTTGACATGACCAGATGCCTTGCTAGCTCAGTTGGTAGAGCTGCGGTACTAGTATTGTGGGGGTCATGGGTTCAAGTCCCGCATCTGGCACACTTTTCTCCCTTGATTTACTTCAACTGAATACTTCTCACACATTAGACTAGTCCTTATGAATAAATCTTTTATAAAATGAATTACCTAAACCTCTTCCAACTACGAAAAAACAGACTTGTTTAATTTGAAAGCACTTGCAGACAAGAAATTCTGTACGACTTTCACTCAAATTTACCTTCAGTCTGAAGGTTGCTCTGATGTTATTTTTGTGATTGTGTCTAGTAGAGACACAATCATGAAAATAACACTGGAGCAAGTCATCGAATCAGGGGTAACTCAAATTATGAAATTTATCTTTGAAAGGGTAGAAAACATTGTGGGAGGAGTAGAAAATGCTGTTAGCAGCATTTTTCTTTCTTCTACAGTGTTTTCTTAAGCTATCCTCTTCAGGATCATTTAGACAAGGGGTTGTTTGGCAAAGACTTAATGTTAAAAATGCCATATGGGTTATAATTTTAGCAGACCTGAAAATTTTATGTCTGTACAATGGCTCAAATGATAGACTTTGTCTAAAGAAACAGTAGAAAACAACATGGAAAGGAGAAACACAGATTAACACAATGTTTACTAAGGCCTTGTTTCTCAGGATTGTCAAAACTCGGGATTTTTGTTAACCCTTTACCACACAGTTCCAAGTTTTAACAATCTTGAGGAAGAAGCCTTTTGTAAACATTGTGTGGAAAAAAAGAAATGCTGGAAACCACAATGTTTCCTTTCCTTTTATAGACAAACGTCAGTTGTCTGAAGCACATCTACTTTGTCATCTGCAAAAGTTTGTCCTGTAGTAAAGAGTTGAGAGTGAAAGGAAATCAGTGGGATAGTGTGGTTGTCACCCCAGGTCAGCTTGCGAAGGCTGACCTAGATAGGAACATTATGTTACTGGTAAATTTTCTACATGTCAGTGCTCTGTCCTACCTCTAGAATCAGCAGGTTTTTAAACCAACTTGATCCATATCTTCTGACTACTTGCTTGGTATCATGCATAGAAAGGATGCATTAAACCTCCTTTTCTCAGGCTGCAGCTCTCATGTATTTTTTCAGGTGTTGGTATAGCTTTTCATAATGACTCAGAAGATAGGTTTGGCAGTCTTTGGTATGGGTAGAATGGGTACGTGTTGACTGTTGTTTTGTAACGTTGAAATGATAGACAGTTTGTTGTTTGGTTACGAAACATACATGTACCATACATTGAGAATTATAAGTGTAGAGGATGATTGTTTTGATGCATGTTCAAAATAATACCAAAACTGATATTTTTATGAGTGGCAAGTAGCAAATTTTGGTGTTGAAGAATGAAACTTTGCTTTGATCTTGCATCAAAACAACTAATTTATCTTTTTCTAACTGCTAAAAAATGAAAAAAAATGAACATTTTTATGTTTTTTGCATAATGTTTATTAATATGGATGATTCCAGGATTTTGTTCTCTAGTAAAAAGTGAACTTATAATTGCAGGTTTTCAGCATGTGAAGAACATACTGATGTCGCCCAGGGCTTCTTTACAGTGGATTGTCTGTGATAATATAAATGATGCTAAACGTGTGAAAGAAGAATATGGGCTTTCAACACACTGTACAACCTCTGAGAATGTTACGCAAGCACTCGATGACTCCAGGTGAGCTGATCAAGCCTTTACCAAATTATTCCGCAATTTCATAACCCTGAGGGAGAAGGCAGGGTTTTCCCTCGGCTTTAAAAATTGGAGGTCATTGTGACCCCTTGCCTTATTAGTTTGGGGTCATTTCTTTAACTTAGGGGGTCAAAATAAATGGGTCTCTTTGTCATCAAGCACAGATTATACAATGCATTTCAGCATTAAAATTCCAAGGAAGTAAAGTGTGTAAGTCATTTATGACGGAAAGCTTGATTTCAATTTTTGGCAGACGAAATATTCTTGTCCGAATCACTGCTTGACATGGCTTGACTGGCAGTCGTAGGAAGCAGACGATAAAAAAGAATGCTACAGTTTACTTCGTTGTGACATTATTTTCCGCGAACAGAACACACTGGTAATGTGTACTTTTAACTACCGGACGTCACATAAAATAAGCTATGAAATACAGAGAACCCAACCAAGACTTTGACTGCGCCCGTATTCATGACACGTCTGATTTACTTTACGGCAATAATTCGTAAACCAGTCTCATTCTATAAATAAATTACCGGAAAACCACTTTTATCTAAAATAAACCCTGTAGTTAAAAAAAAGAGCAGTGTTCGTCTGATATTGAAGCAAGAACAAACATGGATTTATGATCATTTATTCAATTTCCTCGATGATTTAGATTTTGTAAAGTTGTGTCACTGATGACGCACTGTTATTTATTTTGGGGGTCATTTGAGTTAAAATCGCGTCAATGATGCAGGATTTGTGCTTCATGGAAAACGCTGGAAGGCTTTTGAAAATAGTTTAGGAAAAGGAAGAAATTCTTGGTTACCAGAATTTTCTCTTTACCCACAACATTTCTTTCTCTTTAAAACTCAAACTCCATCATTTTGAACAGAATGGATTTGTTCAGTTAAAATTCTTTCATTATGGATGAGTCGAAAAATTCTTTAAATAAGTGATAAAGAGTTAACCTCTAAAGCGCCTTTTAGGACTATCATTGGCTTTGCGGCCAGTGTAGACCAAGATCAGCCTGCACAAAACACGCAGCCTGATCTTTGATCTGCACAGTCCGCTTTTCTGAAACTCTGTAGACAAAAGCAACCATAGCATTACAATTATTTGTCATATTTCAAGGATGAAAATGACTGATAGGCTTATTTGGCTCTCTAAGTATTAAAACTGATTATTTACATGCTTATTTTAGATGTTCAAAACCTTCTATACATTAAACAAAAGAAAAATGTTTGAAGGAAGCAAAAATACCAATTTCAGTGTTGAAACCATTGTAGAAAAAGAGGCATTTGCTTGTCTCTAGCAACAATTATTACTCCTCTTCCCACAAAGTTTTCCACATCCATCAAGTTCAAAGTGGTAAATAGTCGATATTTGCTTTGTAATAGTGCACAGCATTGTAAGGCTCTTTTTCAGTGTTTTTGTAGCTAAATTTTAAACTGTAGGACTGGGGATGACTTCCCAGAACTTGAACAGATCATGATTAAGTGAGTTGCTGCCCTGATATGACAAAAATACTGTTGAAAGAGGTATAAAACACTATTAACCCTTTACCACATGTCAAAATTTCAGACTCTTCCAAACCAAAGGCACTTGCAGATAACAAATTAAACATGGTTGAAATTGTGGAAGTTGTCTTTGATGGGGTAGAAAACCTTGTAGGAAAAGGAGAGAGTGCAGGTAACCCGTGTTTTTTCCTTTTCCCACAATATTTTCATAAGTCGTCTTTCACAAGATCATTAAAAGTCTGGATTGTGTGGTAAAGGCTTAAAGCTAACCAAATTGTTTGAAGAGGGAATCTTGTTCAAGTGTCCTTGGGCAAAGCACTACATAGATCCTGCATGATACTGGTGATATCTCAGGACATAGATGAGAAAGTAAGCTTTTGCTAATGTATACTTAAACTTACATTGAAAGAGTTTTTCAAAGCTTTGGATTTAAAACAATCAAATTTTATGTCTGATTTATTTTTTTTCAGTGTGAATGCAGTTATGATTGTTTCACCAACAGCAACCCATGAAAGTTTGATAAAGCAGTCTGTATCAGCTGGTGAACTACTTTTCTTTTTTTAACCCTAAGGGTGCCAGATAAGCCTAAATAATAACTTTAAGACTAGAAGTAAAACTCGAATAACTGCAATTTCAAGTTTGTTTTTGTCCAGAATGTATCAGCAAAGCTGATAGTGTAGACCAAATGCCAGAATGCACATTTTGTGATGAGAATGTATGCAAAGATGGACAGGTGTGAAGAACATGCAAAGATTGATGGTTGTCAAGAAGAGAATATTTGCAAAAATGGACAGTTGTCAAAGACACACTAATTTACCTTGTTTTATTAGCCCTTACCACACAATCCCAAGTTTTGATGGCCTTGAAGAATAAAACTTTTGAAAACATTCTGAGAAATACTGGTTATCTTCCAAAGGCAAATCCAGCAATTTGAACTGCATTTAATTTGTCATCTGCAAAAGCTTTGGATTTAGACAAATACAAAATTTAGTTGTTTGGTAAAGCATTAGGGCTGAATTGTGAACTAGAGTTTAACCCTTTACCAATTCTGTGTTTTAGCAACCCTGAGTTAGAATGCTTTTGAAAACAATGTGACTAAAGGAGAAAATGCTCATAGTCAGCATTTATTTCTTGTTCCCGTAATATTTTCTACTGTTTCGAAAGAATAATACCATCATTTGAGCTATTTTTTATGACTCATCTGTAAATACTTTCAACTTAGACAAGCCTGAAAATTTATCATCTGGTTAAGACTTTACCACACAATGACGCCTTTTAATGCCCCTGAAGAAGAGACCTTTTGAAAACATTGTGGGAATAGGAGAAAATGCTGGTAACCAGCATTTTCTCCTTTTCCCACAAAGTTTTCTACCCTATCAAAGAAAAGTTGCGTCGTTTGAGCCACTATGAAATTGTCTTCTGCAAATGCTTTCAATTTGTTTTGGTCTTAAATTTTGCCGTGTGGTAAAGGGTTAAGACTTACTCCAATTGATAAACTTCAGACCTAGCCATATTCTGTACAAAGCCTCTCATTTCTACTGAAGTCACAACCAAAGCATGCCACTCTCCATTTGTAAAAAAATCTCCTTTTGCCACAATGCTTTCAAAGGTTGTGCCAGAGGGACCCAAAAGATCAATTGATGGAGATTATGGTTTTAATCTTTTACCAAATATTCCAGAGTTTTAATAACCCTGAGGAAAAAAATGTATGAAAACATTTTGAGAAAAGGAGAAAATGCTGGTTTATGAATTAATCAGCATTTTTTCCTGTTCCCAAATCTTTTCCACCCTTTTAACTCTTTACCAAACAATCCTGACTTTGAACGATCCTAGAGAAAAGGCATTTGAAAATGTGGGAAAAGAAAAAAAATGCAGTTAACCAGTATTTTACCCTTTTTCTTCAATGATTTCTATCCCATTACAGACAAATCTCGGCATATGGGCCATATTTAATTTTTGTCTTCTGCAAATGTTGTCAATTTGGAACTGTCTAAACTTTTGCTTTGTGTTAACTCTTTACCACACGAGCAAATAATAGACTTGTCCAAATTAAAAGCATTTACAGATGACAGTTTAAACGTAGCTCAAATGATGGAACTTCTCTTTGATAGAGTAGAAAACATTGTGGGAAGAGGAGAAAATGCTGGTTAGCAGCATTTTCTCCTTTTCCCACAATGTTTTCAAAAGGCTTCTTTCTTAGGGTCGTTAAAACTCGTCATTGTGTGGTAAAGGGTTAAAGAGTTAAGACAAGTTTCCATCCTTGACCCCCATTTAGGTTGTTGGCTGCAAAATGCTTTCATTATAGACAAATCTAAACGTTTGCTGTCCGATAATGAGTTAAATCTTTACCAAACGACAAAATTTTGGACTGCACCAAATTGAAAGCATTTGCAGACAACAAAATAAATGCTATTGAAAAATTGAAACTTGTTTTGGGAAGGGTAGAAAAGATTGTGGGAAAAAGAGAAAATGCTGGTTACCAGCTGATTTCCACAATGTTTTCAAAAGGCATCTTTCTCAGGGTTGTAAAGAGTTAAATAGATCTATCAGTTCTGTTTGATTATAGACAAAGCCGTATTCTGTGAAAAGCCCCTCACCTCTGCTATAGCCACAACTAAAGATTGTTATGACATGGCAGATAAGGCGGGGAAACCACTTTTATGTGCCTTCCAAAGGTAAAATTCTTTCATCTTTCTATCCTATAAAATACATAGATGGCCTTTGTTACTTAAATCTTTGAAGCCTTGTAGCTTGTTCAGTAATGTACAGGGCTGAACTCTTTACCACAGGACAAATTTTTAGACTGGTCCAAATTGAAAGCATTTGCTGATGAAAAATTAAATGTTTCACAAATTAGGAAACTTTTCTCTGAAAAGGTATAAAACATTGTGGGAAAAGGAGAAAATGCTGGTTACCAGCATTTTCTCCTTTTCCCACAATGTTTTCTAAAGTCTATTTTCTTGAGGTAGTTGAAATTTTGGATTGTGTGGTAAAGGGTTGAGCCATGAGGGTTACGGTAGATCCTATCCAAGAATTAATGATAGTCATTACTATGAATTCAGAAATAAAAAAGAAAGTACATGTATCTATACAGATGCTGAGCCCAAGTGTTCATTCAGTAAAGTGCAGTTGTTGAAACCAGGGGGGTCATGGGTTTGAACCCCCAGCTTGGCCATTTTCTTTCCAGGATTGATGATTGTTATTGTGACAAAGTTTATTCCTCTCTCACCCCTAATCTTTTTTTCAACAAAAATTATGTGGAAAAGCAGCCAATGGCTTGGGACAGAAGTTGTGTAAAGACTGGTAAAATAAAACTCAAGGAAAACATGGGTGGGTGCTATTCCCCTATGAATTCAGAAATAAAAAAGAAAGTACATGTATCTATACAGATGCTGAGCCCAAGTGTTCATTCAGTAAAGTGCAGTTGTTGAAACCAGGGGGGTCATGGGTTTGAACCCCCAGCTTGGCCATTTTCTTTCCAGGATTGATGATTGTTATTGTGACAAAGTTTATTCCTCTCTCACCCCTAATCTTTTTTTCAACAAAAATTATGTGGAAAAGCAGCCAATGGCTTGGGACAGAAGTTGTGTAAAGACTGGTAAAATAAAACTCAAGGAAAACATGGGTGGGTGCTATTCCCCTCCCCCATTCATGTAATGGAAGTTATCTTTTAATAACCATACAATCAGTCGATCAATTAATCAATACAGAAAATGTTTTTGGCCATCTATGATATTGTGGCAAATAACTACGATGCGTAATATCAGGGTTAAGCCTGATTCAGGATCAAGAGTGCCCTTAAAGTCTATATCAGACAACGAAATTTTACTCTCCTCCAGACTGAAAGTATTTGCAGATGACAAACGAAGCTCAGATCATGGAAATTGTCTGTGAGAGGATTAAAAACATTGGTGGAAAAAGGAGAAAATTCTGGTTTCGAGCATTTTCTCCTTTACCACCAATCTTTCAAGGACTTTTTCCTTTGTGGTCATTATTCCCATACCAAACAATCTGGCATTTTACATGACCCAGGGTAAGAAGGCTTTTGAAAACAATGTGGAAAAAGGAAAAATGTTGGTAACCAGCATTTTCCCCTTTTGCCACAATGTTTTCTTCCCTGTCAGAGAGCTTAAGCTCATTTGTACCTTACTAAGCTCATTTTGAATGTCGTCTACAGATGTTTTAAATTGGAAAGAGTCTAAAAAATTGATGTTTAGGAAAGGATTAAAACACTTGATTGTATTGTGAAGATGAATGTTTAATGTTTTGTTGTAGACGTTTTGATCCCAGTATGTATAAAGTATACCAATCTATCCAATCCAATGAGACAGGACAGGTAAGAGTGGTAAAATCAACAAGCAGGGACTACCCATTCCCTCCTTTAGCATATCTACAAACCTCAGGTAATATCTCCATTTCGTTACGTATTTGTCAGTTTTCAAAGGTATTTGGTCAGTTTTCAAAGGTATGTTCAGGACTTTCAGGAGTCATCTGTAGCTAGGTGATTATAGCTTAACTTTTTACCATATGACCAAACTACAGACTCATCCAAATTTAAAGCTGTTGCAGAAGACAAATTAAATAAGGCTCATTTGATGAAACCTGACTCTAATAGGATAAAAAACATTGTGGGTATCAAGCATTTTCCTCTTTCCCCACAATGTTTTCTACTATTTCAGAGACAAACCCCATTATTTTAGCAACAATTTGTTATCATGAAATTCTTTCAATAAGTCTAAAAAGTTTTTGTTTGATAATGAGGAAAGAATCCATGGTTTTGAAGAAGATTCCGGTTATTAGTTTTGCGCAATTTTGTTGAGTTGAAGGGGATGTAATACATAGGGAGGCACTTGTAAAGTGATAGTAGAGGACATTGTCTTGTTGAATTTTTGTTTGTTTTGGAGTTGAACGCCATTTAACAGCTTAGGTCATATCACGGTGGTCAGTGCACCTACACGTGTGTTGCCTGGCTTTCTTACACCAGTACTGACACAACTTCTTTCCAAGCCACTGACTACTTTTCTCATGCATCAGAGGTGAGAGACAAAAAATTGCTGGAAGGAAAGTTTGTCTCAACTGAGTGTTGAACTCGCAACCACCAGGTCACCCATCAGATATGTTAACCACTGAGCTGCCTGGGCAGGCTGTCTTGTTGAAAGATTAAATCCCCTCAGGCATAAATCTGTGGAGATATGTAGATCACATTGTATAAAAGGAAAATGTAAATCTTTACCAGCTGACAAAATCTAGACTTGTTCAAATTCAAGGCATTTGCAGATGACAAATTAGCCATGGCGCAGTTGAAAGGATTTACCCTTGAAAGGATAGAAAACATTGTGGGAAAAGGAGAAAATGCTGGTAACCAGCATTTTCTCCTTTTTCCACAAAGTTTTCAAAAGGCTTTTTTACCTAGGGTCCCTAAAACCTGTGATTGTTTGGTAAATGGTAACTGATAGCCTTGAAAGGATAGAAAACATTGTGTAAAAAGGAGAAAATGCTGGTTACCAATATTTTCTCCCTTTCCCACAATATTTTCAAAAGGTTTTTTTCCCCAGGGTCCCTAAAACCTGGGATTGTTTAGTAAATGGTTAGTGATAGCCCAAATGCATTTTAGGTACAGAGGTAAATCAGCATGTCTCCGAAGTCTATCGCTTGTTTTACAGGAGGCATTTTCAAAGATTCTACGATACACGACCTAGATATTTGTTCATGGATGACAGGCTCCATTCCGAAATCAATATTTGCTCAAGGCTATGCTCACAATTCTGAACTGAGAAAGTTTGGCGATCACGATCAGGTTATTGTTACTATTCGTTATGCAAATGGAGGCGTTGCTGTGATAGATAATGGACGATGGTCGCCGTTTGGTTATGATCAAAGACTAGAGGTAAGGAGAATTGGTTTTCTTCTACAAAATCCATTGTAAATTTTATATGTTCTACCATACATTATACTTGTATTGTTATTTTCCTTTAACCCTTTTCCAGACAATCCTACATCTAAACAACCAGAGAAAAAAAAAAGAAAAGTTTTGAAAACATTGTGGGAAAATGAGACTGCTGGTGACCTTTCTTTTACTGGGACAGATCTTAGAAAAACCTACAGAGGCCATATTTTTAGTTAGGTACTCTTGAACATTGATCAGAATGTTTGTTTTCGTAATATCTAGAGCAAGTGTGAAATTGGGTCATGTTTGGTCAAACAGAGGTCACTGGGTCAAATCTTAGAAAAACATGGTGTGCACTCTAGAGGCTATATTTTAATGTGATTCTCATGAAAACTTTTCAGAATGTGTGTCTTGATGATATCTTAGACAAGTGTGAAAATGGGTCATGCCAGATCAAAAAGTAGGTCACTGGGACAAATCTTAATAAAAACCTTATGTGCACACTGGAGGTCTCATTTTCAGCCAAATTCTCTTGAAAGTTGATCAAAGTGTGTCTTTATAATACCTTAGAGGAAATCACATGTGGGTAACGTTGGGTCAAAAAGTAGGTCAGGGAGAAAAATCTTTAAAAAAAACCCTTGTACACATTCTAGAGGCCATAGTTCTGTCAGATTTTGATGAAAGATTGTCAGAATGTTTGTCTTGATGATATCTTGAGTGTGAAAATAGGTGATTCGAAGTAAAAAAGTAGGTCAATGGGACCAATCTCTGAAAAACCTTGTGTGCACTGTAGAGTTCACATTTTCAGTCCAATACTAAAAAAAAATATAATCAGAATGTTTGTCATGATGATACTACAAAGCAGTTTGAAAGTGGATAAATTTTTTTCCAAAATTAGGTCACTGGGACAAATCTTTGAAAAATCTTGTGCACACTGTAGATTCCTCAGTTTTCTGTCCAGTTCTCATGACTGTTGATTAGAATGATGGTTTCAGTAATATCTCAGACTAGTTTGAAAATGGGTCACTGTAACAAATCTTAGAGGCACTGATGAAGCAACATCTTCAGTCAAATGATCATTAAAGTTGGGGGCTGCACTCGTGTTCATTAATGTTACACAATTAATGTATTTAGAAAAAACTAAATTCTTATTATGCATTCAGAATACATTATTGTACATGTTTTGCATCATCACCACCAGGATCTCTTCAACTGAATAAACCCTAGATCATTTTTTACAGGTGAGGGCTTTAGGGCCATCTTGTTTGTGTGTTGCTTTTACAAAAAATAAACAACATCCATATACTATTGTATCTAAATTCACTCCAGGTACTTTGTGAAAATACTGTGTTAACTGTCAGCAACAGAGGCCAAGATTTGGTAACAGATGCAGGTAAAAAAAGGACAGCCATACCTAGAGTGGAGGACGGTTTTATTACAAGATATCCAGAGGCTTATCAGAATGAATTAGATCACTTCCTGAATGTAATACAAGGTATTTATACCACAGCGAAAAAATGCTTTCTGGCAATACTGGAATCACCCCATCTGTCTGTCTATCTGTGGTTATATGTATTGCAGATGTGTAACTTTGTACAATTATTAGAGCTGAACTCACATGTCATGTTAGAATTTTTTTAGCTCACCTGAGCACAAAGTGCTCAAGGTGAGCTTTTGTGAGCGTGCTGTGTCCGGCGTCCGGCGTGTGTTGTGCGTCGTCCGTCGTCATCTTTTACCTTGTGTATGCTCTAAAGGCCACATGTTCAGTCAGATACTCATGAAACTTGGTCTGAATGTTTGTCTTGATGATATCTCACTTCGGGTCAAAAACTAGGTCACCAGGTCAAATCTTACAAAAACTTGTGTACGCTCTAGAGACCACATTTTCAGTCCAGTACTCTTGAAAGTTGGTCAGAATGTTTGTCTTGATGATTTCTCGGACGAGTTTGAAAATGGGTCATGTCGGGTCAAAAACTAGGCCACTAGGTCAAATCTTAGAAAAACCTTGTGTACGCTCTAGAGGCCACATTTTTAGTCAGATACTACTGAAACTTGGTCAGAAGATTTGTCTTGATGATATCTCGGACAAGTTTGAAAATGGGTCATGTCCGGTCAAAAATTAGGTCACTAGGGCAAATCTTAGAAAAACCTTGTGTACGCTGTAGAGGCCACATTTTCTGTCCAAAACTCTTGAAAGTTGATCTGAATGTTTGTCTTGATAATGTCTTTGACAAATCCGAAAATGGGTCATGTCGGGTCAAAAACTAGGTCACTAGGTCAAATCTTTGAAAAACCTTGTGTATGCTCTAGAGGCCACATTTTCAGTCAGATACTCATGAAACTTGGTCTGAATGTTTATCTTGATAATGTCTCGAATGAACTTGAAAATGGGTCATGTCGGGTCAAAAACTAGGTCACTAAGTCAAATCTTAGAAAAACCTTGTGTACGTTCTAGAGGCCACATTTTCTGTCCAAAATTCTTGAAAGTTGGTTAGAATGTTTGTCTTGATGATATCTTGGACGAGTTTGAAAATGGGTCATGTCGGGTCAAAAACTAGGTCACTAGGTCAAATCTTAGAAAAACCTTGTGTATGCCCTAGAGGCCTGATTTTCAGTCATATACTCATGAAACTTGGTCAGAATGTTTGTCTTGATGATATCTCGGACGAGTTTGAAAATGGGTCAGTCGGATTAAAAACTAGGTCACTAGGTCAAATCTTAAAAAAACTTTGTGTACGCTCTAGAGGCCACATTTTCAGTCAGATACTCTTGAAATTAGGTCAGAATTTTTGTCTTGATGATATCTCGGACAAGTTTGAAAATGAATCATGTCGGGCAAAAAACTAGGTCACTAAGTCAGATCTTAGAAAAACCTTGTGTTCGCTCTGGAGGTCACATTTTCAGTCCAAATTTCTTGAAAGCTGGTCAGAATGTTTGACTTGATGATATCTCGGAAGAGTTTAAAAATTGTTCATGTTTGATCAAAAACTATGGCACTAGATCAAATCTTAGAAAAACCTTGTGTACACTCTAGAGGCCACATTTTCAGTCCAAAACTCATGAAACTTGATCAGATTGTCTGTCTTGATGACATCTCAGACGACTTCGAAAATTGGTCATGTTGGGTCAAAAACTAGGTCATTAGGTCAAATCTTAGAAAAAGCCTGTGTATGCTCTATAGGCCACATTTTCTGTCCAGTACTTATGAAAGGTGGTCAGGATCTTCGTTTTGATAATATCTACAATGGGAAAATTGGCTATGGTTGGCTTAAAAGTAGATCACTGAGAAAAATTCTTGAAAAGGCTTGTGTACATGCTAGAGGCCAAATTTTCAGTCCAATAATTATAAAAGCTTAGTAGAATGCTTGTCATAATATCTCAAAAGAGACTGAAAATGGATCATGTTTGGTCAAAAGACTCAGGCGAGCGACTTTAGGGCCATCATGGCCCTCTTATTTTATTTCCCTTCACATAGAACCACAAAAGAGTTACAATATTCATATTCAAGTACCTCTGTCAATCTTTTTTTTTTTTAACTCTTTACCAGACAATAATGTTTTGGACTAGTCCAAATTCAAAGCATTTGCAGATGACAGTAAAAGTGACTACAAAATCAAAATTTGTTCAGGGAAGAGTAGATAACATAGTGGGCAAAAGAAAATGCTGGTTACCAGCATTTCTCTTTTCCCAAAATATTTTTGAAAGGCTCAGCATTTCTCTTTTCCCAAAATGCTTTATCTCTAGGGTCGTTAAAACTGGTGATTGTGTGGTAAATGATTAAAGATATTTTTTGTTTTTTATCTGAAGGTAGTGAAGAGCCACGAGTCAAGAAGGAGGACACAGTAAGGGCAATGAGGTTGGCTGAGTTGTGTGCAGAGTCAATTGCAACACAAACTGCTGTAGAGTATAGTGAATGAAACTACTGGGTAACCCTTCATCAAAATTTATCTAAATTTTAGTCAGGACTGAATTGATGGTATTTGCAAACTTCAAGTCAAATGTGTCTCAAATGATGGGATTTGATTTTTAAAAGGGTAGAAAACTTTGTGGGAAAAGGAGAAAATGCTGGTTACCAGCATTTTCTCTGCTTCTCACAATGTTTTCAAAATCCTTCATCATCAGGGTCTAAAAAACATTGCATTGTTTTGTAAAGCATTAACTCATTATCTCCTAAAATAAATTTGCTGCAAGCCACACCTCCTTGAAAAGCATCTGTATTAGAATTGGATTATGAACTCAATACTAGACGACAAAATTTCAGACTTGTCGAAATCGAAAATATTTTCAGATGACAAATTCAGTTTGGTTTAAATTTGGATAATAGCCTGAGAAAGAGTTGAAAACATCATTTGAAAAGGAGAAAATGCTGATTACCAGCATTTTCTCCTTTTCCCATCATGTTTTTAATAGCTTTCTTGGTCAGCTTTGTTAAAATACAGGGTTTGTGTTGGAAAGGGTTAACAGGAGTTAGTTTCTTACATGAAATCATGTGAAAACATTGTGATTAAAAGAAACTGTTTCTTTCATAGCAGCTTCTTTACTTATTTTCCAGAATGCTGTCAAAAGTGGTTTGTTGCATGACAACAAATATTGTCTGCAGGCAGTTGTCTGTTCTTTCACTAAAATGTTTTAACTCTTATCCTGCTAAATAATTGAAATTAAACTTTTGAGCTGATAGTAAAAACCCAAATGTTGCTATGTCAAAGGTAGTTTTTGTGCAACAATATCTCCTTATAGGACAGTGTAGATTAAAGATCAGACTGCACGTTCTGTGCAGTCTGATCTTTAATCTACACTGTCCGCAAAAGGTCAGTAAGTTGTGCTTAGCAGCCTAAGGGTTCATGATGCACTGTATTGTTTATAAAATCTGTTATTTCTCATACTAAAATGTTTTAATTATGCACTGTATTGTTTATGTACCAGTAATAATTTTAATATAAACATATTTTACCATTTTATACTATTCTATTATGATATATTTCTGTACAGTGTAAGCCAAATGAGTTTTCAGTTATATGGAATCAAAGGACTCAGTCCTGGAAAGTGGATTTGTGGAGTAGCATAATGCTGTAATATGTTGTAATAAAAAATAACAGCACATGCAACCAATATATATAATGATAATTATAATCATTTAATAGAGTTAGCATGAACAAGGAAAGTCGGTTGTTCTGCCAAGCGGGCCGCGCAGTAACTGTTATTCTATTACTTTTTAAGGAGTGATAATTTGATCCGTTAGTCTGATGCAGTTTTTCGCTGGTATTAGATTTCGGACTATATGTATACAAATGTAGGACTGTATGTGTGGCGTTGTCTGCGCATGTCATATTCTTCGAAGATTTAACCTGTCTGCTATGACGCATCACCCATCCCTTATACAGGGGGAAAAGTAGGGCTTATATCAAAAATAATATTACCCAAGCCTGTAGGGGCTGTTTTAATAAATGGCCAGTGCATAGGTTACATGCTAGCTGATCAAAGCTGAATGAATAGGTAGTGTTTTATTGAGTAAACGTTTATTTTATTTTGAAATTCAAAGTAACGGTTGTCGTTTTGAAAAGTGGTCTGGTTCTGTACCCAGAATACCCAAATCAGATAGATGTGTATTTGAAAAATGCCACCTAACGGAAGATAATGTTAGGTAGTGACTAAGCAAGGTTGTGGTGTATTGGCTAAAACTGAAAGTAGAATGAGTGGAGCGCAAGCATCATGACAGTATATTAGGTTCAGGTCAGACCGATATCATAGTACAGAGTGAGGGTGCATGCGTCATTACGCATGATGTATTTGGTTCCGGTCAAAACGATCACAGTAAGCGAATTTGCTATACAAATCTATAAAAAGGCCTGAAGAGCTAAACTCTTTACCAAACAATAAGATTTTAGCCTTGTCCAAATTGAAATCATTTGCAGACTACATATTATCCATCACCTAAAACATTAAATTTCCCATTCAAAGGGTAGAAAACATTGTGGAAAAAGAGAAAATGCTGGTTACCAGGATTTTCTCCTTTTCCCATCTTTTCAAAAGGCATCTCCCTTTGGGTTGTAATAAGTTGGGCTTGTGTGGTTAAGGGTTGAGTGATGATATGATGTGCATCACCCATCTCTCTTATTGAATCAATAAAGTCTACAGTACATAATAATTTGTGGTCAGATTCTTTTGAAATAATACCTTAGTTACTTAGGAAATACAACTTTTTTTTAAACTCTTTACCCGAGAAAATTTTAGACTGGTCCAAACTGAAAAGGTTTGCAGACAACAAATTAAATATTACTCAAATGGTCAGATTTTCGTGTGATATGATAGAAAACATTGTGGGAAAAAGGAGAAAATGCTGGTTACCAGCATTTTCTGCTTTTCCCACAATGTTTTCAAAAGCCCTATTTCTCAGGGTTGTTAAAAGTAGGCATTGTGTGGTAAAGGGTTAAATTACATGTAATTTGTATATTTCTAACCTCATACATAATCACTGTGCAGTTGCCCTGGAGGACCATAGGATCAGTCTCCATGAATGGATCTTTATTATCAATCATTAACCTTTGTCCACACACTCATGACTTTTAACAACCCTAAAAGAGAAGACTCTTGAAAATATTGTAAGAAAAGGAGATAATGCTGTTAACCAGCATTTATTTTCCTTTTTCCACACTGTTTTCTAACCTTTCAAAGTCGGATTTGAGCCACATTTGACTTGTCATCTACAATAGCTTGAATTTAGACAAGTCTATAATTTTGCTGTTTGGTAAAGCATTAATGTTCAGATTAGTTGGATCTTAAAAACTTGCAGGGACTATTTATTACAGTACAGACTAAAGGGTGGTAACAATATTTAAAATTAGCTTGTTAGTTTGGCTGTTTTCAAAGAAAATATTGCGGTATCGCCGTAGCCCTGTTTTCTTCTGCACACAAAACTTTGACATTTTGTAACATCTCAGAAGTTGTTAGGTATCAAAAGGGGAACCCAAACAACATGGGCAGGTGAACATCAAAATTTTTTGACATAGTTATGCCCCTTTTTCACCTTAGAATTTTCACAAAAAATCAAGCAAGTGCACCCAAGTGTTGGCACTTGCATGGGGTGCTCTTGTTTTAATCCCTTATTTGCTCAAAACTACCTTTTTGCATATTAATTGTTGTCACTCTTAACCTTCTACTACACGATCCCTAGTTTTAATAACCCGGACAAAGTAAGCCATAGAAAATATTGAGAAAAAGGAGAAAATGCTAGGGACCAGCATTTTCTCCTATTCCCACAATGTTTTCTACCCTTTCACTAAAAGTTTCATCATTTGAGCCAAAATTAAATTGTCTTCTGCAAATGCTTTCAATTTACATATGAGCCGCGCTCTGTGAAAAGGGGGCTTAATGCATCTGCGAAAAGTATCGACCCAGGTCAGCCTGCGCAGTCCGCGCAGGCTGACCTGGGCCGAAACTTTTTGCTATTGGTCAATTTTCTGTTTGTCAAAGGACCTGTCTACCTCATTATTTAGTCGGTTGTGTAAAGAAGTTCCTATTATGGATCCATAATTATGTGATGACTTGCCCGGTATCATGTATCACGGTGATGCATTAAGCCCCCTTTTGCCAGAGCATGGCTCATATGTAAAGGCCAAATAACAGCCAAAAAGTAAAAGTGGTCAAAATGCAAGCAAATTTAATTCATACCATTTTAAAATATGGATATTACGGTATTACGAGTCTGACATTGTGTTCCAGTATTGTCTTTCCAAGTCCCAGTAACTGACAGAAAAATTAATTGTAAAACTAGAATTGAAGTTTACAACCTAAATTTATTTTTCTGACAGGGATAAACTGTGCTGTATTACATTGTAAGACTCATAATGATATCAATGCTTTGAAACGGTATAAATTAAATTTGTCTTCAATTTGCAACCCCCCCAACTTGTTTACTTTTGGCTGCTAGTAGGCCTATAACCTTCTACCACGCAATCCTGACTTTCAACAACCCTGAAATGAAGGCTTTTGCAAATAATGTAGGAAAAGGAGAAAATGCTGATTATCAGCATTTTCTCCTTTTCCCACAAATGTTTTCTGTCCTTTCTGCTACAAATCTCATTATTTGTGCCATATTTAATTAAGTCTTCTGCAAATGCTTTAGTTAAAAAAAATGTCATCTGGTAAAAAGCGATTTTGTCATTCTTCATGACTTTGCCTTCTCTCCCGCCAGGCCAAGATAGCTCAAGTCGGTAGCGTATAGGACTTGAGAACAGGAGGTCTCTGGATGGATCCCTGGCTCAGCCAATTACTTTCCAAGCATTAATGATAGTTATTGCAACAGGATTCATTCCTTTCTCATTGCTGACCATTGTGTGGACAATAGTTATGTGAGAAAGCAGCCAGTGGCTTGGAAAGAATGTTGCGTGGGATACTGGTAACCCCAGGAAAGCATGGATAAGTGCACTGGCCGCCACAATATAACTGAAATAATGTTGAAAACACCATACAAACAATCAATCAATGTCTTCTTCTTTCTCCCCTTTTTTATTGGAAAATTATGATAAATCTTAGAAAACAATCAATATTGTCATTATCAGGGAGTATTTACAAGAAGTTTTCTACAAGCAAAATATTCAACTGTTTTGGCCATTTTTATTTTGTGTCTACCTTAACAGTCAACAAACAATCAACAAGTACACTTACTTCCACATTCTAAATAAAAACTTTTGCAACAAAACCTAAATAAACTATGTAACAGTTATTTTAACTCTCTACCATACAACTCCATATTGGAAGCATTTGAAGACAACAGTTTACATGTGATTCAAATGTTAAGATTTGTTTTGATCAGTGCAAAACACTGTAACCAGCATTTTTTTCCTTTCCCACAATATTTTCAAAACTATCTTCCTCTGGGTTTTTTTTTTAACTCAGGAGTGTGTGGTAAAGGGTTAAGAAGTAGCACTATCAACAAAAGTTACAACTCTGTTTTATTCTTAATGAAACCCCTAAAGCGCCTTTCACAATTGCCTTTGTGGCCAGTGTAGATCAAGATCAGACTGCACAAATTGTGCACAATGATCTCTGATCTACACAGCCCAGTCTGTTGAAACATTCTGGAAAAGAGCAATCTTAAAATTGCAATAATGTGTTTTATTTCTGAAATGAAAATGTACCGAGGGTTTATTTGGTGCTCTCTGGGTTTTTTAACTCTTTGCCAGACAACAAAGTTTAAGACCAATCCATATTGGAAGTATTTGTAGACCACATACAAAAGGTGGTAAAAAAATGCCAGTTACCAGCAATTTCTCTTTTTCTCACAATGATTTCAAAGGGTTTTTCTTCCAGGGTCACTAAAATAAGGTATGTATTCCTATTAGTTCATTGGCAAACTGAACATGAAACCTCAATCCAGGATCTTCTCTACTCCAAAATAAAAGTATGGCCAGCCCCAATAGCACAGTGAGTGACATACAGGACTTCATAAATAGGATCACTGCTTTGATTCTCCAGCTTGGCCAATTTCTGTCTGAGGTTTGATGGTAGTTACTGTCACGGGATTAATTCCTCTCTCAATGCTAATCATTGTCTCCACAATAGTTAAGTGGGAAAGCAGCCAGTAACTTGGAAAAAAGTTCTGTGGTAAAGAAACTCCAGGATAGCACGGATAGGTGCTCTGGCTGCTTTGATATAACTGAAATAATGTTGATGATATAATTGAAGTAATGTTGAAAACAGCATTTAACACCATAAATCAACCAGAACAAAAGTGGAATACCCTAAATGAAAGGACCAGATTTTGTTTGTATCAGAGTTTAATGCCGTTTTAATAGCTTAGGTCATATCACAGTGGTCAGTGGACCTACACACATTTCCCAGCTTTCTCGCACCAGTACTGACGTAGCTTTTTTTTCAAGCCACTACTTTGCCTCAACCGGTATCATACCCACAACCACCAGGTAAACAGTCAGTCACATTAAGCGCTGAGATGCCTGGCTCAGGACAAGCAATTGGGGTGCTTCAACCCCAGTTTCATTTCAATGGTAACCTGGTCTCAAAAGTCACAAGTCTGATTGTAGACTACAGAAAGTCTGTTGTTACTCTTAGTTCACTTAACACTATATAGCAGAGATCTTCCATTTGCACTCACTACAGCAATTTTCTAGAATTGAGAACAAAAGTAGAGAAATTTACATAAGGAAACTTCAAGACAAGTTTCTTCACTGTTTCACGGTGACCTGGGTCCAAATTCACAAAACATTCTTAAAAAAAATTCATAGTCTCATTCTCAAGAATTTTCTAAACTTGAAAGTAACACAACTTCTGATTGGCTAAATCCAGTGGTTTAGCCAATCAGAAGTTGTGTTACATTCTAAATCTAGAATAAGATTAAGAATGAAAAGAATGGTTTGTGAATAAGAGCCCAGACCTGAAGATGTGATTCAAAAGTAATCACTACAGAATCGACGCTACTAGTTTACTGGCACACCAAACATGAAACCTTCCCGTTGGGCTCTCTCCATCAATCTTCTAGACTCTAAAACAAAAGTGGAGTAGTTGACATGAGGATACTTCAAGACAAGTTGCTCCACTGTTTCCACGGTAACCTGATCACAACGGATAAGCCCAAAGTAATCCAAATGGGGACATGCGTCTGAAATCACACACACGCCATGGTCTGTTATATCCTGACACCAGCCAACATCCAAAGCCTCCAATGTTGGTCGAAACTCCGCAATTTTTTCCAGACCTGGATGAGAAAATAAAAGCATACTATACTAAGGAAGAAGCCTTTCCTAATTTCCCACTGTGTTTTCCAAAGCGATCTAAAATAAATTTCATCATTTAACCCTTTCCCAAACGAGAAATTTTAGACTCTTCCAAACTGAAAGAGTTTGCAGATGACAATGTTTAATTCAATAAAAGTGGTAGAAAGTTGTCTAATAGAAAACATTGTGGGAAAAGGAGAAATTGCTCGTTATGAGCAATTTCTCGTTTTCCCACAGTGTTTTCAAAAGACTTGAACTCCAGACACGTAAAAACACAGGTTTGTTTGGGAGAGGGTTAAGTCGCATTTTAATTGTCTTCTGCCAATGCTTTTACTTCAAATTAAATTTTGTGGTAAATGGTTAACTCTTTACCAAATGACTAAAAAGTTAGGCTTGCCTTACTTCAGTACATTTGCAGAAGACAACTGTAGCTCAAAAGACAATTTCTCTCTTTGAAAAAATTGTGGAAAAGCAGGAAATTCTGGTAAAGAGTAACCTTGAAATGGATGTTCCAATCTTTGATGTACATTGCTTCACAGGGACAATAGCAATGTTGGAACTGCTCTTATCAGGCCTTCTTTCAGGTATGTGGGAGACAGTGTTGTACTGGAAAAAGCTCTTCCTCTCACACAGTAGGTTCAGGGTTTGAATTTCAAGGTGAGCTGGGTCAACCTTTAGAACTACTTATATTATGGCGTGAGCACCCGTTAACGTTTGCAGGAGAGTGACACATATAAGTTGAGAGAAATTGTGTCAAAATCCATGTAAAATGGCTGTTTAACCCTTTACCACACAATGCCAAGCATTAATGACCTTGGAGATGAAGGCTGTTGAAAACAATGTCGGAAGAGGAGAAAATGCTGATAAACAGCATTTTCTCCTTTTTCCACAATGTTTTCTACTCTTTCCAAGACAGCTTCTCTGATTTGAGTGATTCTGAAATAATCATCGGCAAAATGGTTTCAAAATGGACTAGGCTAAAATTTTATCATGTGGTTCTGGCTTAAACTACACTATTCTGGATGATGTCTTTTGGGTTAATTCAACACTCCAAAGTTTATTATTCTTCATGTAACACAAGAGAGGCTGAAAAATCCACAAACCTGCATCAGATATGTTACAGGAAACGCAATACAGTCGCTTCAGCTTTGGCAAGTTACGAGCAAGTTCTGTCACACAATGATCATTCATAACTGAGTTCAGGGAGATATTGATACACTCGAGATTTTTACAGTGATGTGAGAGATATACAACAGCATCCGGGGTCAGTCGTGGAATGTTGGATAAATCTAGGTTGGTCAAGTGCTTCAACTGAAAAGATACCAACAAGGCTCTGTGAAAAACAGGTTTAATGCATCTGCAAAAAGTATCGATCTTGTTTAGCCTGCGCAGACTGACCTGGGTCAAAACTTTCTGCTACTGGTCAATTTTCTACATGTCAAAGGACCAGCCTACCTCGAAATAAAGTCAGTTGTTAGACAAAATGGATTTTATGGATCCATTTGCTTTGTATAATGTATCACAGAGATACACTAAACCACCTTTGCCAGAGCATGCACATAAACTTGTAATACCATATCCAAATTCTTTACCAAACGACAAAATTTTAGACTGGTCAAAATTGAAAGCACTTGCAGATGACAAAATAAACGTAAGTCAAAAATTGAAATTTGTTTCCCATAGAGTAGAAAACATTGTGGGAAAAGGAGAAAATGCTGGTTACCAGCATTTTCTCCTTTTCCCACAATGTTTTCAAAAGGCTTCTATCTCAGGGTCGTAAAAACCAGGAATTGTTTGGTAAAGGGTTAATAGTTGAGTAGCTACTTTTATTTCCCCCTAATGGCATAACATCCCATCATATTCATCAAAGCAAAACGTCCCAGACGAAATGAAAACCTCTGTTCTGTGGAGAAAAGAAGCTTTTGTGCCAACTTGACACTTTACGTTTTATGACCCTCTACCACATAATTCCAAATTTCCCTTATGGAGAAGTTTTTTGAAAGCATTGTAGAAAGAAGAAAATGTTGGTTACCAAAATATTTTCTACCTTATTAAATAAATAGACAAATCCCAACATTTGAACTAAATTCTAAATGTTGTCTGCAAATGCTTTCAATTTGGACTAGTTTAAATTTTGTTAAATTGTTTGTAAAGAGTTAATGTGTTATGTAGCTTACAATCACCAGCCCATTTCGTATACAGACAGTTACGATTCAGGATCTATATTTACATGTAAATGTAAATAGCCAGTTTGAACATCTATGTGAGAATGTCATTAAAAGCATACTGGGACAGGAAGAAAATGCTAGTTACCAGCACTTTCTCATTTACCTTTTTCCCACAATATTTTCAAATGCTTTTTTCCTAAGGACTGATAAAACAGGGATTATTTGGGCTATTAGAGGTGGTTATGAAGAAGTTCTTTTACACTTTACCACATGAGCAAAATATGGATTTGTCCAACTTGAAGTATTTGAAGTTGACTTAAGAAATGAAGAGAACTTTTTTGTTTTCATGGAGGTATGAAAAAAAAACTTAATCACACTGTATGAAACCGCTTTGCGGTTTCATACAGTGTGATTAGGTTTTTTTTTCATACCTCCATGAAAACAAAAAAATATTCTCTTCATTTCTTATAATTCAATATCACACTCAACATATATGCACTTAAATAATACTAACTGCTTTTTTTTTGTAAATCCAACATTGTGTATTTATTTAATGTCCATTTCATTAATATGTCACAGCGCAGTAAAACTGCTCTTTCATGACGTAAAAATGACATAAATTTGTGACGTCATTATAGTAATGAACATTTACAGATTTAGTAGATTCATTATTAGAAGTTCAATACGCTAGAATTAAATTGAAAATAAGATTGTTAAAACCCAGCAAAAGTGACACTTAATTTTCAGCTCTCTCTTTGAATTTACTGTTTGATTTTTTTTTTTTTTCAATATTCAGTGAAAATAAATTCAGCTAGCAATTTGAACTTCAGACTCGATATAGATCTAAAATCAGAGAGCAAAACATTATGAAATCTCGTATACATGTTTGTTTACATTAGTTTGACTACAAAAGTAGCTCCGGCACTGCTTCTTTTTTTTTTTCATGGAGCTATGATAAAAAATTTTCAGCCAATCAGAACTCGCCAATGTTCATGAAATAAACTAATACTGAATTATAATTAAAATGTAGCTCAAATGATGGATTTTGTCATTGATAAGGTAGAAAAGACTGTGGGAAAAGTAGAAAATGCTGGTTACCAGTATTTTCTCCTTTTTGCACAATGTTTTCAAAAGGCCTCTTCCTCAGTTGTTAAAACTCGGGTTGTGTGGCACAGGGTGAAGTTAGATCTATCTCACCTGTAAAGTTTGGACTTTGTTTGTTACTCTTCAACAGCCAAAAAAAGTTCTTCCAAATTGAAAGCCTCGGCAAAGGAAAAATTAGATGTTGCTTTGATTTTGCGATTTGTCTTTAATGTTTAGCACACAATCCCCAAATTAAACAACCATGAGGAAGAAGCAGTGGGAAAAGCAGATAACGTTGATAAATAACATTCTCTTCTTTACCCACGACCTTTTCTGCCCTTTACAGGCAAATCCAATCATCTGAGTCACATTCAATTTGTTGTCTGCAAACACTTTCAAGCTGAATCAGTCCAGGAATTTGTCATTTGGCAAATTTGTTGTTTTCACAAGGATTTCCCTCAGGGTCGATATAAACATGAAATGATGTGGTCAAGTGTATATAAAAATTGAACAGTACAAGGACAAAACAACTTACATTGGCCAGCAGTTTAACCCCTCTGTCTGTGACCCCACAGGACATTATATTGAGGTAAGTCAAGTAGGGACATCCTTGTACGATGGCTTCGATACCTTCTTCTGTCACCTGTAGTAATAATCAAAGTGCTGCTGCACATATATGTATACATATGCCATCTTTGTTAGGGTGGTTAAGGCTTAGGATTGTGTTGTAGAGTTTTAAAAAAAAAAAATCAAAGGGCTGACAAACTAACAGAATCAAAGTACTGGCAGACTGAAGGAAACTGGAGAGGCAATATGGCCGTATAGCTTGAAGTGTAGAAAAGATGAAGTTAAGGCATGATCCAACCTTTCACATTTTTTGGCTATTTCTCCCCCCCCCCCCCCCCCCCCCCTTTTTCTCAAAAAAAAAAAAAGAAAAAAAAAAAAAAAAAAAAAAAAAAGTGTACCTTTTTTTTTTGTGCAAAAAGGTAAGGACAGCCAGTGCACCTTTCAAAGCATTCCTGTGGCAATATCAACTAACCATTCTAAATAGCATTCTTCATATAATTCTAAATAAAGATTGTTTAGACTTAAAACAGTTTGAGAAAAACGATTGATTGATCACATGGTTTTCATGCTGATTTCCACACTATTTCAGTCACATCACACTGACAGATTATTTATGTATGTCCTGGATTTCAGAAATACTAAGCTACAACTCTGAAATTACTTGCTCAGAGACACTCCAAAGAAAAAAAAAAAAACAGTGCTCCAAGTGGGGCTCCAAGGTCAGGAATCCTAAACTTTATCATTGAGCAACATAAGACCCCTCTCGGAAAAAACTGAATTCACATGAAATTTACAATGGTCAGTAAATATTGTCCTCACTGTTTCATTAACCACTAGTCATTTCAAAGCTTCTGGCTGCCTTCACAAATACGCAAAGTCAAAACAATATTCAACAGTAAGCGATAAATGAATTCTGTTCCTATATCATCATTCCTTGAATAGGGTTTGACAAAATTTCAAACCACCAACCCATCAGTACTAAACTACCAGCCCTGTACATTACAATAGAGCTAACATGGCTATTTTACATACCTGAGAACAATGGTCCATCAATAGTTGGGTCAACCTAGGACAGTGGTTAGCTAACACTTTAATACTGTGGTCAGTTATCTTTGTGCACTGGTTTATATGTAAGATTTGTAGAAGTTGACAGGCCTTGGCCACCTGAAATAATTAAAGGTCTGCAGGCTAACCCTTTACTTAACAATTCAAAGTTTTAAAAACCAAAAAAAAGCTTTCAAAAACATTGTGGGAAATGGAGAAAATGCTGGTAATCGGCATTTTCTCCTTTTCCCACAATGTTTTCTGACCTTTCACAGACAATTCCCTCAGTCTGAGCCAGAACTAATTTGCCCAAAATTTTGTTGTGTGGTAAAGAATTTAAGTTAGAAGGAACGCCAGTGTATTATTTCTCAATTCTTTAACAGATGGCAAAACTTCAGATCTGTGCCATCTTTCACCCAGGACTTCAGGGGCACAACCTTACAACTTTAATGGTGAATCACTACAAAATGATAAATTCTTACAAAGTATCATTACTCTAGGCCTTGCACTCAAGGGGACTCTTGTTACAGCTTTAAATATCTGTTCTAATACTTTGCAGTACCAGTTAAACTAAATGCATGGTTTAGTTTGTAAATGCACCCAATATGACCTTAGCTGTCAACAGGCCATACAACACAACACATTCATTCACAGAGACTTCAGCTCAAGGGACTCTTAGACCCAGTTTTACAACAGTGAAAAAAGTAAGCTTCTGAAAATCTTGTAAAAATAGAAGAAAATGCCAGTAACAAACATCTTATTTTTCCTTTTTCCCCACAGGAGTTTCTACACTTTCAAAGACAAATCCAATCAGCTGACCCACCTTTACTCTATCATCTGCAAATGAACAAGGCTCTGGGAAAAAGGGGTCAAATGCATCTCTGTGATACATTAAACCAAGCATATAATTATGGATCCATAAAATCCATTTTGTCTAACAGCCGACTGAACAATGAGGTAGAATGATCCTTTGACATGCATAAAATTTACGAATAGCAAACAGTATCAAAATTTTCAACCCATGTCAGCCTGCTCAGTCTTCCCAGGCTGACATGGGTAGATACCTTTAGCAAATGCATTTAACCCCATTTTCACACGGCATGGCTCAAATATTTTCAATGTCGCTGTAATTTTGTCATAAAATAAGCTGATGATTACTTTACCTTGATGATGGTAGCATCGTTCAGTTTACAACATCCATCAAGCCTAAGACAGCTTAATTGCGAGCACAACTTCTTCTCACAGATTTCCTTAAATGCCTCGTCCGTTATATCAAAACACCTGTAAACAATTCATTGGTTATAACTCAGCACATAGCAAAATTTCAGACTTTCCAAAACTGAAAGCATTTGCAAACTATGAATAAAATGCCATACAAAACATGAACATGGTATTTCAAAGAGTAGAAAACATTGTGGGAAAAGGAGAAAATGTTGGTTTCAAGCATTTTCTCCCATTCCCACAATTTTTGCAAAAGCCTTCATTGCAAGGGTTGTTAAAACTCAATGGTTTTATGGCCCTGAAGAAGAAGGCTTGTTGTAAACATTCTGGGAACATGGGAAAATGCTGGAAACCAGCCATTTCTCCTTTTATAAACACTGTATTCCACTCTTTCACAGACCAATTATATCGTGTGAACAACATTTCATTTGCTGTTTGGACACATGATAAATCTCACCCTGTCATAAATTTTCTTGTCTGGTACATGTGCAGAGTTAACCCTGCGAGAAAGCATGGATAGGTGCACTGCCTGCACAGTGCAGCATTTTAACTTAAGTAATGTTAAAAACAGTGTAAAACAATAACAAACAAATAAAGAACTGTAGTCCAGGGTTGTGACTTCCAACCCCTGCTTTTCAAAAACTCTTTTAACCCTTCACCATACAATTCCGAGTTTAAGCAGAAAGAAAGGCTCTTGAAAACATTGTGGGAAAAGAAGAACATGCTGGTAACCTGCATTTTCTTATTTGCCAACAATATTTTGTATCCTTTCTGTTACAAATCCTATCATTTGAGTTGCATTTAATAGTTTTGTCTGCAAATGCTTTGAATACAGACAAGACTAAAATTATGTCACTTGGTAAAGGGTTAAAAGGTCAAATGATAAGAATAATTCTTCCCTCAAATCTGAGATGGGATATAGGGCTAACAGTCCCTGATTCTAATGGAGTTACATGTATTTGGTAAAGGGATTAAAAATCTGATAAAAAGCAAAGAAGTGATTACATTCACCAAACAATCCCGAGTTCTAAAGGCCCTGAGGATAATGGCTTTTGAAAACACTGTAGAAAAAGGAGAAAATGCTGGTAACCGGCATTTACTCCTTTTTCCACAATGTTTTCTGTCCTTACAACAATAAATTCCTTTTTCCTCAATGTTTTATATCCTTCAAAAATAAATTCCATTATATGTGTCACCTTTGCCATGTCTGCAAATGCATTCAATTTGAACAAGTGACATCTACACTTTTTGTCGTTTGATGAAGTTTAAACATCCTTGACACTGACAGAGATTTGCCCTTTTTCTCAAAATGTTTTCTATCCTTTCATAGACAAATACCACAATTTCAGCCACATTTAATTTGTCACTTTCAAGGGTTTTGAATTTATACAAGGCTAAAAAATGTCTTCTATTAAAGTCTTACCGCATAAGCTTGAGAATTTGTATATGTGTACATCGGGCCAGGAGTATTTTGACCCCAACATTGGTCACAAAACGACAGTCCGTAAGGTTGACACTAACCACTCTATCACTGAAACTAATCAACTGTTGAAGGTGCACGTCTGTCAGTTTATGCTGATTCATCAAGTTTATATTTTTCCACAAATCCTGATCTCTACACCAGTTATACCAATATTTACACACTAAACTGACTTTACGTAGGAGTGTAAATATTGATAAGTATCTAAATATATGTACAAGGATTTGTGGTGGAAGACTGTTTATATTATTCTGACTTACAACTTCATTTACATACTTGACATCCAAGCTAAAGCGAGAGTTTGATGGTCTACAGATAGCTGGATGTTTTATTGTTCCAGCACTGCCACCTCCTCCACAAGGGATGTATTTAAATATATTATCTAGAATAAGAGATTTTATTTTCAAGTCACCAGATGAGGCTGTAGCTGATGACAAACTTGAAACATTTTGTGTTATTGCACTTGCATCACCTCGAGCATTCACCGTACAACTATACCTGTCCTTCTTGGTTGATTGTCTTTGTGAACAATCCCCACTGACACCTAGACACTTGGGATTATTGGACAGATTTCGACAGTTAGAAAATAAATCAATGAATCCTGAATCAGACAAAAATCCTGGTCTGTCCAGGTTTAATTCATCCTCATCTTGATCGCAGTCACTGTTTATGTAATGGGGCTGTAGAGGTTTGCTATTTACTTGATTTGTCCAAGGCACAGACCTTGCCAGTGACATTTTGTCCACACTCGAGTTACTGCTGGAATTCAAATCAATATCAATTAATTCATTTGCTTCACAGACAGTCTTTCCATTATATGCCAAGTTACCTATATCACAGCCTTCCATGATATCCTCTCCAGTGTCAACAGAGGTATTTAACAGCCCAGGAAACGGAATATCTGAACAATTTTTATCCTCTGTATTAGAAACATCAACAGTGCCATCATTCTGATGACAACCAGTACTGCTTACTGAACTTGTTCTATCATCCTGTACTGAAGAACAATTCATGACTTGTATTTTTGCCTCTCTGTCCCTAATGGCTTGCATTCCTGCTTCTCTGTTTCTAATGTAATTATTCTCTGCAAGAGCTGCCATTGTGTCTTGAACTACTCTGGCAATGTCATGGCTAACCCGCTGGTTTGTGCATGTTTGTTTCTCTTCACTGTTTTTTGCAAACATGTCTACTGGATTACCAGCTTCTTCACCTGTATCTGCATCTGTCATAAAAATACATGTAAATATAATTTAACCCTTTCCTAAAGAATCCTGACTTTAACTCTTTACCAAACAACAAAAATTTAGACTATTCCAAATTGAAAGCATTTGCAGATGACAAAATAAATGAGACTGAAATATTGAAATTTGGTTTGGGAAGGGTAGAAAACATTGTGGGAAAAGGAGAAAATGCTGGTTACCAGCATTTTCTCCTTTTCCCACAATGTTTTCAAAAGGCCTCTTTCTCAGGGTCGTTAAAAGTCGGGATTGTGTGGTAAAGGGTTGAACAACCCAGATAAAAAGGGTTTTTGAGAACATTTTGGGATAAGGAGAAAATGCTGGAAACCAAAACAACTTGGAACTTTTGAACAACTACTATTTTGTTGTCAGTAATTGCTTTCATTTTGGACAAGTCTAAGATTTGTTGTTTGGTAATGAGTTAAGTTAGTTTCTCATTTGTATAGATTACAGAATAAACCTGTCTAAAAAAGTCAGTATGTGACTTGACATATATTTGTAACTGAACTTTTACAGGAAATCAAGGCTATGTCTGCACACACTCCATACATTTCTGAGAGCACAAAAATACTTCCCAACCAGTTAGCAGTTGATATTTTTGTCTTGTAAACTTAATTTTAAGTTTTAGCCTTGTTTCAGATTGAAAGCATTTAAAGATGACATATTAAATGTTGTTCAAAACATAAAATTTATTATAACACTTATTACCAGCATTTTCTTCTTTACCCACAATGTTTTCAAACGCTTTCTTTCTCTGGGTCTTTCAAAGTTGTTACTGTTGGGTAAAGGGTTAATTCACCAAATTAGAACAATGCACTTCATTGCTTTGGCCAAAATACACATTTCTACCTTTACATCATGAAACATCAAATATTGATGCTTCATCTAGGCTGTCTAGTACATCAAATTCTGCTGTAGCATTTACATCAGAATTCATGCATTGCAGAACTACTGTCTGGTAAACTAAACTTAACTAAGCATTAACTCTTCACCACACAATGGCAAGTTTAAATGACATCTGAGAAGAAAACTTTTGAAAACATTGTGGGACAAGGAGAAAATGCTGGTAACCAGCATTTTCTCCTTTTCCCTCAATGTTTTCTATCCTTTCAGACACAAATTTCATCATTTAGGCCACATTTGGTTTGTCATCTGCAAATGCTTTTAGTTTAGATGTGTCCAAAATTTTGTCGTTTGGTAAAGAGCTAAGGCTACAGTGTGTTCAAGGATGATGTGCCACTTAGGCAGTCTCGTAAATATAGAGCTAAATATGCCTTTGGGTTACAGTCTGTCTAGTAAATTAAACTTCAGATTATCATTTAGGTAAGAACCTGTACACGTTGAACCACTGAAGTTTGATGCCTCAGTTAGGCAGTCCAGAAGACCTCTGCCACACATTGATATCCCATCATCCCCATTCTCTGGTTCAGAGTTAGGCGTCTCATTTCTTGTACTACCATTAGTCCCTTCTGTTTCACTTTGATCCAGAGTTAAACTGTTTCCTGTAATGAAAATGTAAAGAATATTTTAGACCACAAATTTTGGGTATCATTATTGTAAAGTTATTTTTTCCTACCTTAGACCTTTGTTACTGGAACCCTTTGGAAAATGTATAAGTCTTTAGTAAGAAAATCTTAAAATGTTACAGTATAAGTATTCATATCTGGACTTGTCTTCGATAGATTTGATATTTACTCTATTCCTTTTGTGTTTTAACACCCTTCTCAACAGTATTTCAGATCTGTCATGTTGTTCTTATATTTCCTTTAATCTGTACTACGCACAAACTCTATGTCCACCAGAGACAGAATAATGAATTCTCAAATTAGCTGTCAACAAGCGTCCAATAGAATTCTAGTGATGCAAGAATTAGATCTTCAAAAACCCCTGTATCACTAGCCTTGAACATTACAACTGAACTACCATGGCATGGTATCTAGAATGAAAACAAATCAGGGGTACATATAACCGAAGTATTTCTGAGCTCAAAGAAAACATTTAGGCCATGCTCTGTGAAAGGGGTTTAATTTATCTGCAAAATGTATCAACCCATGTCAGCCTGCATAGTCCCGCAAGCTGACCTGGGTGGGATTTTTTTGCCACTTGTAAATTTTCTGTATGTCCAAGTCTACCTCATGATTCTGCCAGTTCATGGACAAAGTGGATTATATGAATCCATAATTATGTGATGGATTGCTTGGTATCATGTATCATGGAGATACATTAAACCCCCTTTTGCCAGAGTATGATTGACAGCCCTAATTTTTTTAGTTCTTTATTTGCTTATTTTGTGAGTTTTCATTAGAATCGTCTCAATTAGAGTTGTCTTAATGAGAAAATTCTAATGAGTACCTGCAAAACACCACATCTCTTCAAAGGTTTCAACCCTTTAACAAACAATCCAAAGCTTAAAAATTACATTAAAAAAAAAAACATTGTGTACAATTAACCTGCATTTCCTCTTCTTTTCCCACATTGTTTTCTACACTGTTATGAACAACTGCCATTGAAGCACATATGATTTCAGTTTTCCCGCTAGCTTTTTATTTCAAAGGTAAACTTACCCCCTGAGCTGTAACACTGGGGGTAAGATTTCATATTAGAGGGCATGACAGTAATGGTTCCCCACTAGAGGTAAAGCAGTCCATATTGATGATTTACAGCAAAAATATTATATTAAGATATTAAAGTAAATTTACTCCTTAAAGTCATTAAAAAGCTGAAAAGGCAGTCTGAAGTGACTCTGATCGGACATTGTCGAAGAGACATTTTGTTGTGTCATGGGTTTCCGTGTTTTTTGCACCGATCAATTTTTCATGTCTGTTAATTTCTGGATAGGTATTTCCGCATGATTTAACAAAAGATTGTCAATATGGGTAACTGGTAACTTCAAAACCTGTCATTTTACACAAAATAAGCAAATAAATGCCTTTTTTGTCCATGTATTTTCTTACATGAGGTCTTGTGTGTAACCAATATTTGTTACATGAATTTCAATTCTGTAACGCGATTTACGCAAGAATTTGCGCGAGTGGGAACACTGGATTTGTCATCCACAATAGCTTTGTGGATGGGTCAAACACTTTGTCTTGTAAAAGGTAAAAGAAGCTTACCTCCTCGTCTGTTTTGAATGTTTGAAACCCTTTGTTTTTTACATGGACAGTCAGAGCATTGGTCCTCCATGACATCTTCCTAGCCTCATTTTCTGTAAGATGAAAACTGCATATGTCATACATATACTCAATAGACAGAGACAGGGCTTACAACTAAGGAGCGACACTTTGGCAAAAGAGGGGGTTTAATGGATCCCCGGCATGATAACATATACCAAGCAAGTCATCTCATGATTTTTGATCCATTTAATCCATTTGTGACACAACCAACTGAAAGTCAAAAGGTAGACTGTCCTTTGACATGCATGAAATTGATGGAAAGCAAAAAAGACATGCTTGGAAAAATAGAACTGCCCTTTGTTTCCCCCAAGATTGACACACAACAATCTTAAAATTACCCCTTTTTTAATCTTCAAAATGAGCACAACATGTATGATGTAGTGATAATCTGTAGCATGGATGTCTGACTGTCTCAGTCTGGGTAATTGAGTGGTTTAAGCACTCGACCTGTAAGCGAGGGGTCCTAGGCTCCAATCCTGTACCAGCCATACATTGTCCCCTCAGGATTTACTTTGATGGTGCCATATCTGGTTGTAAAGACCAAAACTTCAGGTGGGGAAGGAGTGTAGCTATAATCGGTAGTGTGGATGTCGAGCAGTCATGGCTATTTTCAAGTTATTTTTTGGGGGGGAAATACTCCCGATTCGGGGTCTAGCTCCGATGTTATTTTTGTGATTGTTTCTCTGCTAGACTCCCGCAGCAGCCTTCTTTAAAAGTATCTGGAATGAATACGATTTTACCGGCATCTTTTCAAACGGCTCTATGCGACAAAATTTCAAATGACAGCTAATAAAATGGGCATGGATTGTTAGATAAATGATTAATCTTTACAAAAAAACTGATGTTAGTTAATATCTAAATCTTACCTTCATGCAAATCTGTACTTTTCAACGTAAATAACTGTTGACCTACTTCACCAGAATTCAAAACATGGTGATATCATCAATGCGCATGTCTCGGCAGAAATCGCAGTATCTCTGACACGCTACAGGACTGTTCATTTGGGAATTCCACTGTTGAAAAAGGCACCTTATACGAAAATGGTTGTTAGGGTTAGAGAACCAGACTGTACAAAATTCAAATTCCGTTGAGTGCGCATGTCTGTTTAACGGAAGTCGCCATGTAAGTTGTTTACAAATTTCACTGGATTTATTTACATTGGGAAAAAAGGTAAATTTGCATTGATTTAATTGGTATTTTGCAGCAAAGCTTGTGTGATAATAAAGATTAATCATTTATCTAACAATCCATGCCCATTTTATTAGCTGTCATTGGAAATTTTGTCGCATAGAGCCGTTTGAAAAGATGCCGGTAAAATCGTATTCATTCCAGATACTTTTAAAGAAGGCTGCTGCGGGAGTCTAGCGGAGAAACAATCACAAAAATAACATCGGAGCTAGACCCCGAATCGGAGTAGGGGGGAAATATCTCCCTATCGGACAGAGTAGATCCAAGATCAGACTGCACGTTCGTGCAGTCTGATCTTGATCTACACTGTCCGCAAAAGGTCCTTGAGTTACGCTTAGCAGCCTAAGGGTTAATGTGGCTAGGAACTGAATTGAATGTCTTTCGAAAGAACAACATTCACTTGTAAGGAGGACTCAGTTAATGACTATGTTAAAGCAAATATTTTTTTAACTATAAACCATGTCTTCCCCGTCTAACGGGTCTGTGATAAATCAAACTAGTTCTTACATGTTTGAGGGATATTTCTGTCCGACAACGTCTGTTTTTAAGCTTTTTGCAATTATTTTTAATCTTTTCTCGTTACTCCTTGCAAAGTAGGTGTGTATGACGTCATCAAAATGTGTGCTAATAAACTTTTATGGAACGCCAACTTAACATTAAATTGTTATAGTCTTGAATAAACCAGCGAGGAAAATGCAAAAAAGCTTATTCGTCCACTATTTTAAAAGATAAATATTTTCAAATATGGGATAAAATATATATTGATCATTATTTACCAAGAAGTATCACACAGAAAAAGAAAATAAACAATCATCAAAGTTATATCGACTTTCAAATCAAACACAAAACGCACGGTATCTAGGGGAGGCAACTCTAACATCATCATAATCCGACCTAGAAAGTAACCTGTTACGCAAATGTATACATGGATCCATGCAAGTGACAGCTTAACTTAAGTGCTTCTGTGGACTATGTGGATTCAGATCAGACTGCACAGAAACTCCAGTCTGATCTTGCATCTGCATTTTCAATTATTTATGACTCTCTGTGGGCAAACTCGTGTCGAAATCGCAACATTTTAGAGAGAAAGCGATAGTTGCATGGGTTAAAAAGAACCCACAGGGGTAAAACACAATAAATTATAAATATAATGTATTGTTCAGCCACGGGAACCTGAGTCATATGCAGTTTAATTGAAGTTCATAGACTTTGCCGAACGTGCCGAAAGTGTTCTGGTAATTGTTCTGAATTCTGTACCAACTTGGTAGATCTACTTGGATCAGTCGAAATGTAGCGTCATTGTATGCTAATTCAGTTAGTGATTTGTAAGCGTTTATAGGTCATACCTGGTCAGCGTCAGGAGCTATTTGCGAACGGCATAAATCAAGAACAGACTGCATAGAACGTGCAGTCTGATCTTGTATCTTTTTCGTCCGTTTGTACAGTCGTTGATCTGTTTTCAGCTAATTGATGTACGGAATTCCCAGATTGTCCCTTTTCGTGTGATGGTTCACAATTTTGTAGACAACGGGTAAAATGCGACTCAGTTGATCCTACCTTTTCTTTTAAAGGGTAGAAAACATGGTGGGAAAAGGAGAAAATGCTGGTTACCAGCATTTTTTCCTTTTCCCACCATGTTTTCAAAAGCCTTCTTCTTTAGGATTGTGAGTAACAGACAGGTTGTATGGAAAGGATTAGAGGGTCTCAGTGAGGTCGACTTACGGTGAAAATGGTGGATATGACCCCATCTTAATTCAGGTTAGTTTACTTTTCTTGCATTTTTTAAAAGTTTAATCTTAAGCTTTATTTCTAGGCTCCTCTGCACAACTATAGTCGCCTTTGCGGCTAGAGTAGATCAAGATCAGACTGCACTAAACGTGCAGTCTGATCTTTGATCTACATTGCCCGCTTTGCTGAAACACTATAGACGAAAGCAACCTAGAAAATGATGTTTTATTTCCCAATCACTGTAGACGAAAAGAACCTTTAAATTGAGCTTCATTGTACATGTATATTATTTTTAGATTGAAAAGGTCTGTTTGTTTTTTTTCGGTGGTCTTAGAGTTAACTCGGGGTCCTGCATGGCTCAGTGGTAAAGTGTATAACTTGTGACCTAGAGGCTGTGTGTTCGAGCCTCACTCGATCCTCTTGGTTTTTCGTGGGGATGGAACTGGCGAAACTCGGGACATACATGAATATTTGAGCTGTCGCCGTGATATGACTGAAAAAAATGTTGAAAGTGGCTTAAAACACTTTTGCTTTCGTGGAGTGTCCTTGGGTAAGACCAGGGATCTTATATACAGGGATAGGAAACGCGGTATAACTTCCGGTTATTCACTGTCTTCTTTCGAATTGACCGCAAAGGAAAAAAACGGCGGCCATCTTAAATTTCGGTATACGACGGTCACTGTTTTAATGAACGTTTTGCTTGGTTATCCCATACGTCCTTCTCAACAGGTAAGTTTCCGAATATTTACATGTGTATATACGATCCCTGGTAAGACACCCTAGAGCCTTAGCCGTGTACTGGTGAAACCCAGGACATTCATGAATACGAAAGTTGTCGCCGTGATATGACTGAAAAATATTGAAACGCGGCGGCATATTTACAACATTCAATCAACCAGTCTACTATATAGGGTCTACGGCCCCTAACTCTTATACTTAAGCCTTTACGAAAAGGTCGATGTTCCACGATATTTACCGATGAGTAAGTGTGACTACGGTCCCTAACTCTAATATTGAACGCCGGAAGCTGCCGAGATTGGCCGAATAGCCTTTATGAAAACGTCGATGTTACACGATATTTACCGATGAGTTAGGGGTAGTTATCCAGGTCTTTTCAATAGTTCGCAGAAGAGGTCGTTCTGTTTGTGTAGGGGTATTTTTAATCGGTCGGCGTGAGCCGGACGATTAGAGAGACCACAAATTTCGAAACAGTTAGGCTAAATATAGTAACACGCTTCTCACTTAAATACACGTGGTCAGTGGTGAAGGCAAAACATTGGGCTGATAAGCACAGATTCCCATATGTCTTGTCGTGAAATAGTATAATACAAGACAAATTTATGATGCATCGCATCATAGAAGCCGCAATCTTTTGGTGGACAATTTCAGAAATATTGACTTTCTAGAAAAAATGTGATGACATTTTTGTATCTGTTATCCCCCCACAAACGGAAGATCATGACAAATGATACTAAAATGCAGGAAAAAAAGGCAGGAGTTAAGAGAGGAATCTTAAATTATCTTGTACCATTATTATCATCATAATCATCATTATCATTTAAAATGATAATGCGTATGTGAAAAAACATGTAAAAGCATTGGAATTTTCAAATTTCTACTCAACGTTTGAAAATGGAGAAATTGCGCATTCAAGTACAGCATTTTTCATTATTAAATGATTTTAAAAAGCAAACTTCTGTAGGGGGTTAAAAGGCGACACTGCGGAATTATGTGAGTTAGTAATTATTGAAAGTGATATTTAGATCGTTATCCACGTAGATCTACATGCATTTACAATTTTTAGGTGATATTTTATTTGTTTCATTTTTTACAAAATGAAAAAAGAAAAAAATATTAAACAACCTTCTTCTGAAACATTTTCTTTTTGCTTGTTAAAAAGAATCTTAGCCTGCTTGTAACAAAGTGAATTTTTACATTTCTACTCCAGAATTAGAGACTTTTGCATAGTATCTCCAAAATTCTTCTGATCATAGCCTTCACAGTTGGCGCGAAACACTAAAAAAACAATTTTTTTTTTAAGTCTTTAAGGATCTGAATCTATTCAACAACAACATAGTAACTATTACTATATATACTCGTAAACCGTTTAATAAAAATTAGTTTGAACCATTTTCTGCATAGGCCTTGTACAAACCTGTAAAACTTCTAATGTAAACTTCAAGAGCCATTCAAACCCTTGACCAGCAGCGACGTAAAAAATGTTGTATATGCACAGAGATAGGTTCGGTAATAACTTTATCCTTTCAACTACACCGAATGAAATTAATATACTGAGTAAGGAAAAAGAAACAAGAAGTTTTTACGTTTACAAATCATATAAAATATTAAAAAATATTACACAGACTATGTATTGTCTGATCTTGATATATTTCTGTCATTTTCGAACAGTTTCAACCCTGAACACTATGCACCACTTTGGTAATTTTTGTGGACAACTTACATCACGATCCATACATTTTTCACGGGTATAGTGGATCAGGACCATACTGTACAGAACTTACAGTCTGATCATAACAGCTTCGACACACAATACATTAAATGCTAAATTTTAAAGGGCTCATAAGGTAGATCGTCCATGTAACAAAATTCCATTCGGCTAAAGTGTTGACGAAGGAAAAAAAAAAGGGTTTTCTATAAATAGCTGAAGCAGACTGCTCTTTGTAATACGATTAAACTGTGTAGGGAGGTAACAAGTCTATAACTTGATCAAAGGTTAACCGCCCTAATATCTGTACAGATTAAAACTGGACGAAACACTTGTACATAAAACTGCTTCTGATTATCATATTCTAAGATGCTCTCCATCTCATAATTATCATTATTTTGTCTTGTAAAAAAGTAGACAAATGCGAAAACCGTTTAGAGGTGGGAAAGCATGTGACAGACGGAAAGCATCAAATTTCGTTTGGGAACAAAGAAGGAATCCTTTAAGTTGGAAAAGTTCGGAGGACTAGCCAATAAAAGGAAGTTCAGTTTTCTGTATTTTCGTTGTTATTTGGGAATGAACTTATACTGCAAGAAAACCAGACTTGATGTTCATGTAGGCCTGATTGAATATTTAAGAAAGAGCCATGTGGAGTAATTTTGTAACACTAACACGATATTTATAGAAAATTTCCAAAAATAATAACCAATCGAATAATTACTGATCATCTACATGGTAAATAGTTTAGGTACATTCCTACTGGAAGCTGCTTTCTAGCGGTTTCCAATGAAAGGTTGTGATGGCAGAATTAAAAGAGTTATAGATTTTCGAACAAGTTGATTTATCTGATTACGCCAGAAAACTTTCATCATGTGATTTAGCTGTGTGCATGGAAAAATAAACACTTGACACTGGAGACATTTTACTTCTTCTATACAACATTGAAGAAATATTGTGGTTGAATAACGTAAAGCTTTAGCCAGGCATTGCCTATACAGATATTTATCATTACTTTCTTGATAACCCAAATTACTACACAAATGATGAAAATATTAACCCTTTACCAAACAATCCCGGGTTTTCTCAACTGTGGGTAAGAAGGCTTTTAGAAAAACATGTGGGAAAAGGGGGGAAAAGCTGGTTACCGGCATTTTCTCCTTTACCTACAAAGTTTTCTACGCTATCAGAGAGCTTAAGCTCATTTGTACCAATTTTGAATTTGTCGTCTGCAGATACATGTATGTTGAATTTGTCGATTGGGAAAGAGTTAAATGTTACAAGGCTACTTTCTAAAGTACATGTACATAATATCTGCGCAAAACCCAAAAATATTTCATCTGGAAGCGGCAGACCCTAAAGCTAGCTTAAATCTTTACAACACGATGAAGTTTAAGCGATGTCCGAAATTTTGGAAGCACTTGCAGACAGAAGATGAAAAGATGCACAGGTAATGAGGTTATTGTTTTATATCAGAGAAAACATCGTGGAAAAATAGAGAGAAAATGCTGGTTATTATTTTCTCCTTTTCCTGAAAGGTTTTCAAAAGAAATTTTGCACAGGGATATTAAAACACAGGATCCTTTGAAAAAGGGTTATTTCTTTACTAACTGACAAAATTTTTAGACCGGTCCAAATTGAAAGCATTTGCAAAGCACAATGATTGAATGTGGCACAGATGATGGGACTTTTATCAGAAAGGGAAGAAAACATTGTGGGAAAAGGAGAAAATTATGGTTACCATTTTCTCCTTTTCCTAAAAGGTTGTCAAAACAACTTTTCCTGAAGGATGTGAAATCACAGGATCTTTTTGTAAAGTAACAGGAGGTCACTGCTTCGATCCCAGGCTCCGCCTATTTCTTTCCAAGGATTGATGCTACTCATTGCGACAGATTTCATTCCTCTCTCACCGAATATCATTGTTTTGACAATGAATATGTGGGAAAGCAGCCAGTTGTTCACAAAGAATATTGAGCGAAGAACTGGTAACAGAAACTCCAGGAAAATATGGATATGTGCACTGGCCGCAGTGCTAGTAAAAACACTCCATGAAAACATGGATAGGTGCAATGGCCACTGAGACATAACTGAAATGATGTTGAAAGCGGTGTTAAACACCATTCAATCTACCTTTTGTAAAGTGTAAATGGAGTTGTAAAGAGTAATGTCTCCGGTGTTTACTCTTTACCAAACAACAAAGAGTTTAACACATCCAAATTGTAAGCATTTGCAGCGAATGTGGCTCTAATGATAATTATACAATGCGTACGATGAACAATTAGGTTTCTCTGATAATGAAGTCTGTGCCAATCGAGTTGCTAGATTAGTGGAAAGTTTGGGTCATGGTAATCTGTTACTTAATTTCAATATAGAAATCAATTATAGACCTTTGTTATTACAAAGAATTCGAGACCAATATATTCAGACATGGTTCGCAAAAATACAAGACTCTAGCAAATTATATTATTATCGGCTTTTTAAAATGAACTTTGAAATGGAACCCTATTTTACTGTCACAAAAAATAACAATTTACAAATGCAGTTTGCTAGATTTCGACTATCGGCATGTCTGAATCAACTGTCCAGGGAAAAAGGCTTTTTTGGAGAGCCCAGATTCAGACCAGATAGCGTAGAACATGCAATCAGATCCTGGGTTTGTTAGGCCAGTTTTCTGAGATATTCTAATCAAAACAGCAGTGGTCCTGTAATAGTTACGCTGCTTTTCCACGTTTCACATATCTATTTCATTAGTTCAGTGCTTTAAGTGTAAAACTCAGTTAGATGTTTGTCTGATTAGCTACTCCATTATTAGTTGATTCTCATCCTCCATATTTCAGATTAAGAGCCCAAGGTTCACTGTAGTGATGCTCTTGCTCATTAGAATGACTCAAATACAATGACCTGTGTTGTCTGAGGACTAGTAAAGTCGCTTTTGAAGACAATGAAATTTGATTCGTATGTGCAAATGCTTTCGATTTGGACAAGTCTAAAATTACATCATTTGGAAAAGAGATGAGGGTTGGGAAGATATTACATTCTTTGAAACAAATGTGGAAGAAATTGGCCAGCCAATGTTTTGGACAGAACGATCTTGCCCAGATCAATTTAGCCAGTCAAAAAAATTAGGTAGGACACTTTGTCCAGATAAACACGATTGCTTCTTAAAAATAGAAAAAGTTAAAGGCCTACTTGCAGCAAAAAGTAAACAATTTGTGTTATAATACAGGCATATTTTATACGACTTATTCATACCATTTTAAAGTATGGATGTTACTGATAATATCTGACAATGTATTATCGTACAGTTGTCAAAGTTGCAAAAGCTACAGAAAAGAATATTTGTATATTGTTAAACTTATTTAAAAGGTTGATATGTATTGTTATTTAGGATGATTGGTATCTAAAGCTTGATGATGGGTACTACTGATCAGAATTGTCACATATATTTAACGTTCTATTGCTGTTAACCGGCAAACATATATCTGTAGCATTCCATTAAACTACTAATTTGTAAAGGACAGTTAAAAAAGGGGGTTCCTACGTGGCTCTGTTACAAGGTATAGGATTTCTATCTCATACATAGATCAGACAACTGCCATTTGATTCGTGATTTCAAACCATTGCAGTTATTCAGTGTCGACCGATTACAGTGCTGACAGCACTTTGATTGAAGTTTGTCTTGCAAACCTGCTTCAGTTGGTCTTCAGCTAATTCTTTACAAGATAAAATTTCAGGTTTGTCCAATTTGTAGACGACACATGAAGACATGAAGTATGGCTAAAACTGTTGGCTTTGTCTGTTCGTGGGTATCTAGAATATCCTGTGAGAAGAGAAGACGCTGGTAACCTGAATTTCCCTTTTCCTACGATGTTTTCAAAACGTGTAGATGGTTGAAATATGGGATCGTTTGGTTGGGTAAAAGCGTATATACATGTATTTTCTTTCATTTCCTTGCGTGATATGGGACCGACAGACAGCTTTTGAACAACCTCTAACCAACCGACGAAATTGTGGAGTTGTCCAAATTGAAAGCAATTGCTGGCAACAATTTAGAAGTGGATCAAATGATGGGAATAGATTTAGAAAGGATAGAAAACTGCAGGAAAAAGAGAAAATGCTGATAACCAGCATTTTCTCCTTTTTCGACAATTTTTTCGAAATCGTCTACCCACAGGGTCGTTAAAACTCGGGATTTGTGATAAAGGGTTAATTACTCCTTATCGCGGTGTCTTTTCACGGTCTGTACAGTTCTGTGGCAAAACTGTACCTCGATAGCGTTATTGGAAACCGCTCGAAAGCGGCTTCCAGTAGGAATGTACCTAAACTATTTACGATGTAGATGATCAGTAATTATTCGACTGGTTATTATTTTTGGAAATTTCCTAATAATGTCGTGGTAGTGTTACAAAATTACTCCACATGAGTCTTTCTCAAATATTCAATCACACCTATATGAACATCAAGTCTGGTTTTCTTGCAATACATGTTCATTATCAAATAACAATGAAAATACAGAGAAATAAACTTCCTTTCATTGGATAGTCCCTCGAACTTTTCCAACTTAAAGGATTCCTTCTTTGTTCCCAAACGAAATTATAATGCTTTCCGTTTATCATAGGCTCTCCCACCTCTAAACCGTTTTCGCATTTGTCTACTTTTTTGCAAAACAAACTAATAACAATTATGAGATGGAGAGCATCTTAGAATATGATAATCAGAAGGAGTTTTATGTACAAGTGTTTCGTCCATTTTTAATCTGTAACGATAATAGGGCGGTTAACCTTTGATCAAGTTATAGATTGGTTACCTCCCTACACAGTAAGAGCTGACATCAGCTATTTATAGAATAGGCCTACTTGTGAAGAGATAACACTTTTTCTTCCCTTCGTCGACACTTTAGCCTCATCGAATTTTGTAACATGGACGATCTACTTTATGAGCCCTGTAAAATTTAGCATTTAGTGTATTGCGTGTGCCGAAGCTGTTATGATCAGACTGTAAGTTTTGTACAGTAAGGTTCTGATCTACAATACCCGTGAAAAATGTATGGATCGTGATGTACGTTGTCCACAAAAAACACCAAAGTGGTGCATAGTGCTCTAAGGGTTGAAACTGTTCGAAAATAACAGAAATAGATCAAGATCAGACAGTACATAAGCTTGTGTAATGTGTAATATTTTTAAAAATATTTTATAAGATATTGTAAACGTAAAAAAAAATTGTTTCATTTTGTTTCATTTTCCTTACTCAGTATATTAATTTCATTCGGTGTAGTTGAAAGGATAAAGTTATTACCAAACCTATCACTGTGCATATACAACTTTTTACGTCGGTGCTGGTCAAGGCTTTGGAATGGCTCTTGAAGTTTACATTAGAAGTTTTATAGGTTTGTACAAGGCATTTGCAGAAATTAGTTCAAACTAATTTTTATTAAACGATATACATATAGAGTAATAGTTACTATGTTGTAGTTGAATATATCCAGATCCTTAAAGGCTTAAAAAATAATTTTGTTTTTTTTTTTAGTGGTTTGCGCCAACTGTGAAGGCTATGATCAGAAGAATTTTGGAAATACTATGCAAAAGTCTCTAATTCTGGTGTAGAAATGTAAAGATTCACTTTGTTACAAGCAGGCTAAGATTTTTTTTGACAAAGCAAAATGATAATGTTTTAAAAGAAAGTTGTTGAATATTTTTTTTTCTTTTTTCTATTTGTAAGAAAATGAAACTCAAAGAAAATATCACTAAAAAATTGTAAATGCATGTAGATCTACGTGAATAACGATCTAAATATCACTTGCAATAATTGGAAGCCGCTCGAAAGCGGCTTCCAGTAGGAATGTACCTAAACTATTTACCATGCAGATGATCAGTAATTATTCGATTGGTCATTATTTTTGTAAAATTTCTAATAATGTTGTGTTGTTGTGACAAAATTACTCCACATGACTTTTTCTTAAATATTCCAACAGACCTACATGAAATTCAAGCTTGGTTTTCTTGCAACATATAGTTCATTCCCAAATAACAATAAAAAATACAGAAAGATAAACATCCTTTGATTGGCTAGTCCCCCGAAGTTTTCACACATATAGGATTCCTTCTATTTTCCCAAACGAAGTTGTTATGCTTTCCCTTTATCACAAGCTTTCCCACCTCTCAATGGTTTTCGCATTTGTCTACTTTTTTACAAAACAAAATAATGATGATTATGATATAGAGAGCATCTTAGAATATGATAATCAGAAGCAATTTTATGAACAAGTTTTTCGTCCAATCTTAATCTGTAAAGGATAAAACGGCGGTTAACCTTTGATCTAGGTATAGGCAGGTTACCTCCCTACATAAGAGGCGTCTACGTCAGCTATTTTTAGAATACATGCGAAAAGATAACCCTTTTTCTTCCCTTCGTCGACACTTTTGCCGAATGGAACATCTACCTTATGAGACCTGTATAATTTAGCATGTAGCAAAATTTGTGTGTCGAAGCTGTTATGATGAGACTGTACGTACCATACGGTATGGTCCTGATCTACAGAACCCTTGAAACATGACGTACGGATCGTGATGTACATTGACTACAGTAATTATCATGGTGGTGCCTGGTGCTCTACGGTTTGAAGCTGCTCGAAAATGACGGAAATAGATGAAGATCAGACAGCACATAGCCCGTGTAATATTTTTTTTAATATTCTATACATTTCGTAATCATAAAAAAAAATCTTGTTTGTTTTCCTTACTCAGTGTATTTATTTCGTTAGGTAGTCGAAGGGTTAAAGTTATTACAAAACCTATTACTGTGAATATACAACTTTTTACGTCGCTGCTAGTCAAAGGTTTAGAATAGCTCTTGAAATTTACATTAGAAGTTTTACACCAGGTTTGTACAAGGCCTATGCAGAAAATGGTTCAAACTACCACGAAATATGCATAGTAATAGTTAATGTTGTGGCTGAATAGATCCAGATCTTTAAAGACTTAAGAAATATTTTGTGTGTGTGTGTGTTGTGTGTGTGGCTGCCATTTCAGGAGTAAAAGAAACGTGGTTTGTGCCAACTGTGCAGGCTATGATCAGAATAATTTTGGAGATGCCATACAAAAGATTTTGTTTCTAGAGTAGAAATGTAAAGATTTGCTGTGTCACAAGCATGCTTAGATATTTTTTGACAAGCAGGAAGATCATCTTTTAGAAAAAAGTTGTTGAGTATTTTTTTTCCCCCTTTTTTTTTCTTCCTTGTAGTAAGGGAAAAAAAAAATGAAACACAAAGAAGAGATCACTGATAAAAATTGTAAATACATGTAAACATCATATGTGAATAACAATCTTAATATCACTTTGAATAATTGGTAACTTAAATAATTCCGTAGTATTGCCTTTGATGCCGCTACAGAAGTTTCCTTTCTAAAATCATTTAATAAATGGAAAATGCTGTATTTGAATGCACAATTTCTCCTTTTTAAAATTTCGAGTAGAAATTTAAAAATTCCGATGCTTTTACGGGTGTTTTTTTTTTTCCCCCAAATAAACATTATCACTTTATAATAATAATAATAATAGTAATAATAACAAGATTATTTAAGAATCCTCTCTAAACTTCTTTTTTTTAAATAGAATTACAATACTTGTACATATTATTTTCTGTTTTTTTTTATCCTTGCATTTTAGTACCATTTGTCATGATTTTCCGTTGGTGGGGGGGGGGGGGTGTTAAAAACAGATACAAAAAAATGTAATCACAATTTCTCAAGAGAGTCAATATTTCTGAAATTGTCCACCAAAAGATTGCGGCTTCTATGATGCTATGCATCATAAATTTGTCTTGTTACTAACTTACATAATTCCGCAGTGTCGCCTTGATGCCCCTACAGAAGTTTGCTTTTTAAAATCATTTAATAATGAAAAATTCTGTACTTGAATTCATGCGCAATTTCTCCATTTTCAAACTTTGAGTAGAATTTTGAAAATTCCAATGCTTTTACATGTTTTCTCACATACGCATCATCACTTTAAATGATAATGATAATAATTGTACAAGATAATTTAAGGTTCCTCTCTTAACTTCTGCCTTTTTTATCCTGCATTTTAGTATCATTTGTCATGATCTTCCGTTTGTGTGTGTGTGTGGAGGGGGGGGGGAGAGATACAAAAATGTCATCACATTTTTCTAGAAAGTCAATATTTCTGAAATTGTCCACCAAAAGATTGCGGCTTCTATGATGCCATGCATCATAAATTTGTCTTGTAAATACAAAGTAACGTCCGTCCGGATATGTTAAAGGTAAAAATATGAACAGACTGGAACCCAGGCTACTTAACGACCGCAAAATTACCGAAACATGGCTGCTTTTAACTAATCTGCGTACGCACAAAAATTGCGTTAGTAGTTTAGATATTACCGTAAGCTAGCATAAAGTCTGAAAACAAGTTTCACTAAACTGCATAATCTTACGATTGAGGTAAGGTAGGGATCGTATGTGAGTATATACAATCCCAAATAATTTGCGTAAATCTACGCAGTTTATTGATACGCAGCCCAAAAGTACAACAAATTTGTATTGTACAGCCCCTAAGTTAATACTGATGTTCCCACTTTGTGTAGAACATAATCATACATTTATGTAAGTTGTTGCATAAGAAATAGGCGATACACGTTGCACCCGCTTTCCAATATAAATTCTGCATTTTCGCGCCATTACCCCGGATCTACCTAATAATTCGTAGTTAACGAACCTGAAGAAAAAAATGCTCTTGCTGGAAAAAGGAGAAAATGCTAGTTCCCAGGATTTTCTCCTTTTCGTACGATTTCTACTCTTCTGAAAATAACTTTCAGTCTTTAAGTCAAACATGCTTAATCTATCGTCTGCAAAATGTTTTTATGAGAAATTTGGATTGACAAGTAAAAAACTTTTTACAAAACTAACACTTTGCAATTACGATGACTGAAAACCGGTGCACATTGCTCGGAAAAACAGTTTTAGTTTTTACGAGATCACCAGGTTGGTTCGTTGACAACTGGAGGTGCAGTCCCAAAGTCCGGAGCTGAACCAAAATACAGATCTTAACTCTTTACCAGACGACAAAATTTTAAAAGCATGTGCAGGCGAAATACAACTTTTAGGCCAATGGTAGAAACTCAAATTTTGCTATTTCAAAAATATTTGAGATATGCTCTGTGAAAAGGGAGCTTAATGCAAACACCAAACATATCGATTCATGTCAGCCTACGCAGTCCGCGCAGGCTGTCATTGGTCGAAGCGTTTTGCTATTGATCAATTTTGTGCATGACAAAGAACCTTTCTACCTCATGATTCAGCCGGTTGTTGGACAAAATGAAGTTTATGGATCCATAATTATGTAATGACTTTCTTGGTATCATGGATCTCGGAGATGTATTAAACCCCTTTTTGCCGGAGCATGACTCATTTTTAGTTGAATGAGTATCTCTTTATCGGACAATGTAGATCTAATATCAGACTGCACGTTCTGTGCAGTCTGATCTTTGATCTACACTGTCCGCAAAAGCTCAGTGAGGCGCACTTAGGAGCTAAAGGGGTAGGGGTCGTTAAAATGAAATTTTACGGTAAGGGGGTTTAAGTACAACTGCATCCAAACGCACAATAAAGTTATATAAAGGCTGCAAAATTTATGAGATACGAACGAAATTTTTACACATACATAATTATGTAAGTCGCGCTGTGGCAAAAGGGGATATATGATGCATCTCTGTAATGAATCATACCAAACAAGTCATTATATAATTATGGATCCATAAAATCCATTTTGTCTAACGACTGACTTAATCCTGAGGCAGAATGGTCCTTCAACATACAGAAAATCTACAATTAGCAAAAATTTTCGACCCATGTCAGCCTGCGCAGTCCGCGCAGGCTGACATGTATCGATACTTTTTGCAGATAAATTAAACCCCCCTTTTCATTAGGCATGGCTTTTATGTTTTATGAGCTAATGAACGAAAATACCTTATTCACGAAAACACATAATGAAATTTTAGATATGGAGATACAATCACGAAATAACATATTCGTGTCAATATGCAACAGCCGGATATATGCTTGAACTCTTTTCCAAACGACAATATTTTAGACTTTTCCAAATTGACAACAACGGCAGACGACAAATTAAATAACGCGCAAATGACCATGTTTGTCTTTTAAAGTGTTGAAAATGTTGCGGGAAATGGAGAGATGAAACAGCCAGAAATAATGCATTCAACTTTTTCCCTGATGACGAGATTATGGACTTGTTCAACTTGTAAGCGATTGAAGACGAAAAATTAATTCTTTCCTAACTGTAGACGACACAGGGTCCTTTTGTGGACAGTGTAGATCAAGATCAGACTGCATAGAACGTGCAGTCTGATCTTGATCTACGCTGTCCACTCTTCTATTCTAGATTATGACCAAACAGTTTCTTCATCTTGCTGTAGAACAAAACTTGCTGCCATTGAAAATGTGTAGCTTATTTATTCGGCTGTTAAAGAGTTAATTGAATGCGGCTCGAATGATGAGGTTTTTGTCTGAAAGTATATATCAAACATTGTAGGATAAGGAGAAAATGCTTATTACTAGCATTACTCCCTTGCCTACAACGTTTTCAAAAGCCTTCTTCTTCAGGGCCGTCTAAACACGTGATTTTTCTGTAAAGGGTAAATGACCCTTTCGGAGTATAATCCTCTGTAATGTATTGACTTTGCTAATCAGAAAAAAAGAAAGATGAAACATTGCAATTTCAAAGTAGTTTTAGCGAGTAAAAACATATATTTCATAGTCGCGGACAGTGTACATCCAAGATCATATTACATTGTCCCCAAAAGCGCATTAAGCCACGCTTAGAAGCCTAAGGATTCAAGTACGCATGTTGAAACGTGCATCCTGTTGGAAAAGCTTATAAAACATACATGTACGCACTCAACACCAACTGTTCGTGTGCTGATGATAACATACGGTGTGTATACTGTTTTAAAATTGATTGAGGGTGTGTTTGGTTGATTGATTGGTTGCTTGTTTTGTTGGTTAGTGGATGGTTAACTGATCGATTGATTGCTTGAAGCTTGCTTACTTGTTTGTTTGATTGTTTGCTTTGTTTTATCGATTGATTGAATGGTTTGTTAGTTGGTCTGTCAGTCTTGATAGATTGATTTGATAGGTTGATTGTTCGGTTAATTGGTTGAATAATCGATCGATTGATTAGATAGTTTGTTGTGCGGTCTTGCTTGATTGATTTGAATGATTGATTGGCTGTTCGGATGATGGATGGATATTTTTTTAAAAATATTTCTGACATACAAAAGCTACAGCTCACTTATCCGTGTGTCTCGTGGGTCTAATCAGCACCAAGCCGGGGTTCTGAAGTGTCTTGCCAAAGGACACTACCGTGACAAACATGGCGCTTCGAGTGAGGATCGCATCGTCGACCAACCGAATGTGAATCGTACAACACCACTAAGCCACACACAGCACCACTGGTTTGAAAATGAAGATCAAGATCAGACCATGCAGTTTGATTATAGGCTAATAAATGATCAATAATCCATTTCAAACGTTGGTTCTTGTTCCAATTTTGTTCTAAATTTTTTCAAGCATAACCGACCGAAGGCTACTGAACTCACGTCACGGCCCTGTGTACGCCCTGCGTGCGTCCGTGCTGACACTACAATTCTAAACATCTTTGAAACTACCCATCCAATTTTGGCCAAACTTCACAGAAATTATCCTGCCATGATGCTCTTCAGAATTCTTCAAAGAATTCGTTTTCTTTCAGAATTCTTGTTGCTCTGGCAACAAAGCTGAAAAATATTGAAAACCTTTTAAAAAATCTTTCTTCTTTAAAATCGCAAGTTTGAATCCTCTATGAAATAGCATTAAAGATCCTTTGGTGGACTTTTTTTCAGATTTTTTTTGTATATACGTATGTTCCACGCTCTGATAAAAGGGGGCTTAATGCATCTCCATGATGCATGGTAGCAAGCAAGTCGTCACATTATCATGGATCCATTAAATCCATTTTGTCTAAAACCCAACTGAATCATGAAGTAGAATGTTCTTTGGACATGCAGAAAATTCTCCAAGGGCAAAAAGTTTCGGCCTAGGTCAGCCTGCGCGGACTGCGCAGGTTGACCTTGGTCGATACTTCTTTGCAGATGCATTAAGCCCCCTTTTCACAGCGCATGACTCGTGTAGTTTTATTTCGTTTTGTAGTTTTTGAAAGAACATGGCTCTTGCGGGCTTGACTTTCTTATACATACACAAATTTTTATTTCTCCTACGTGTAGCTGTGAGAAAACAGCAACAGACTAAATACAGGTCAAATACGAGTGGAGTTAGGAGTTAGCTGTTTTTACTTTTGGCAGCTATTGTTACTTTAATATTTGGTATGAATAATACTAATAATGAAGAGACCTGCTTGTATTCACTGTATTCACTGATATTATTTTCGTATGTGAAAAAGATATTACGTTTTCTTGGGGGGGGGGGGGAGCAAGGCTATTTTATCCTTGAAATTTTAAAGCCATTAACTTTTTATTGTCTATTCTATTTAATACCTCTTCCGATGCCAATGAAGTGCATAGCACTTACATTCTAAAGCCCATGGAGCGATAAAGGACTATCATGGTCTGTTTTTTCCTTCAAAGGTAGACTGCTGGTATTTTTTATACTGAAAATAACCAAGAATGTGACAAGTGTTATGGCCAGCATAATTATCTCCCTTTAAAAGTGCAAATGAAGAATGCTAGGCAAAGTGTTCGAGTGCTTGTGTAGATATCCTGGGATTGTTTGGTGGTAATGCAACGTCGGATGCCTCAGTCTGTCTTGAGTATGTGCCCAAGCCAGGGGCCCTTACTGTTGTACACTCTGTGTGGTTCGTGTAAGTTCTCTTTGATTTTGGTCGTAAAAGAAGTATAATTGAGAAAACGAGCCTGAAATAACTTGAAAATAACTTGAAAATGTAGAATACAATTTCTGTCGAGCGCCATCTTACATCTGGAAAACAAATGTGTCACTTTATCTACAACAACGTAGGTGAAAGAGAAACCTTGCTTACTAATAAATTATGATACATTTAATTCAGTTAAGATATCATGAAGGATGCTTGATATGAAGCTACTGGTCTAAGGCTATACAACTATTTAAAAAGGAAGAAAAAAGAATAAATCTTTTCCCGAACGACAAACTTTAGACTTTTCCAAATTGAAGACGACAAAGTTGAAAGTAGTCTAATAGATCTGAAATTCTTCAACATGGTAGATAATATTGTGAGAAAAGGAGAAAATACTGGTTGCCAGCATTCTCTCCTTTACCCAAACTTGTTTTGAATGTTTTTTCAAAAGGGTCGTCAAAATATAGGATTGTTAGGTGTAGGGTTATGTCATGTAAAGTCATACAAGACAGTTACAATACCCTATTATATTTGCCAAAAAAGGTTACTTTCGTAAAGGACATTGACTGGTTTCATTTCTGGTGGCGACCATTAACTTAACTTCCGGCCTGATCTTTTTTCACTTCAGATAGAAAAAAAAGAAAAATCACGTGAAACAGAAAATTGCATACGTAGGTGCGTCAGCAATTTACCAAACAATCCCGTGTTTTGTGACTCCAAAGAGGAAATATCTGACAACACTGTGGGAAACATTATCTCCCGCTAGATGACATTCTACAAATACAAATCTATCTAATTCGGGCATTCTGGGTACAGAGCCGAACTACTTTTCTAAACGAAAACCGTTACTTCGAATTTCAAAATGAAATAAACGTTTACTCAATAAAACACTACATGGTGCGATTCATTCAGCTATGATCAGCTAGCATGTAACCTATGCACCGGCCATTTATTAAAACAGCGCCTATAGGTTCGGTATAAGCCCTACTTTTCCCTAGTATATGGGGTCGGTGATTCGTCATAGCAGACAGGTCGAATCTTCGAAGAATATGACATGCGCAGACAACGCTGTGGGAAAATAAGAAAATGCTGGTAATCAGCAAGCATTTCTTCTTTTATACCCTTTCAGAGACAAATAGAGGATCTTACATGAATGTATTATCATTTTTATCAAACGAGTTGACTAAAATTGTATGGCGCGAGCCTTGGCGAGCGTCAAATACATTTTAGTCAACGAGTTTGATAAAAATGATAATACATAAACACGAATGTGAGATTCTATTTATCACATAAAATGAATGACAGACAGAAAAATATCCCGCATCATCACCTTCAGCCTCTATACCGTTCACGGGTCCATGTTTACGTTGTAGCTTGGTTTCAAATGTGTACATACACAACTAGATAGTTCTTTGACATTTACACCAAAAGAAGAGTGAAATAGTTTATAGAGGGGTTAAGTCCACTTATTTCCGCAATGAGATATTGATTTTAAGAAACTTTCGCTGCATTTCTTGGTTTTTATCAAACATGAAAATCAAAAACTTATCAGGCGTATACGTCTTAGCAACAGTGACGTCATTTTTCCCCGAAACGGCGTAACAGTACAAATTCCCGCACAAACTGTGTATTATCAAAAATAAGTCATGGATTTAATACACTGCCGGAGGAGGTTTTATGTGATAATGGGATATTGAAGTAATGGAATTTATCACATAAAACCTCCTCCAGCAGTGTATTAAATCCATGACTTATTTTTGATAATGCACTAGTGTATTATCGTTTTTTGGGTCCCGGTTCTGATCAGTTTTCAGTCACGAGCGCGTGAAGCGAGAGAAACCAACCACAGTTTTAGTCAACTCGTTTGATAAAAATGATAATACATAAACACTCATGTAAGATCCTCTATTTATGTGATAAATTCCATTACTTCAATATCCCATTTGAGGACTACAAACGCTTTTAATTTGGGATCAGTATATTATGTTGTTACGAGAGAGAGAGGGTGTGTCATGTGGAGCACAATGGTGTAGTGTTGCTTCAGTAGAAAAACTTAAAGTAATGAGAAATGATAGACACTGGTCTTGTGTCTGAATGATTGTTTTAAAACCCTTTGTGAGCTGGATCGACTTTGGACCGTAGTGTAATCTGTGGCCTAGTTTAACCCTTTGCTAAACAATCCCTAGTTTCAACGACCCTGGAGAAATAGGCTTTTGAAAACATTGCGGGAAAAGGAGAAAATGCTGGTAACCAGCATTTTCTCCATTTCCCACAACGTTTTCTTCCATTTCAAAGACAGAAGTTGTCTATCGATATACATCGAATATGTCGTCTGCAAATGGTCTCAGTTTGGATTAGAATGAAATTTTGACGCGTGGGAAAGATTCAAAGTAATCAACAATGGAGTTGGAGAGAGATGCCACGTGACATGTTTCACAGTCGACTTTTAAATCTTCACCAAGCAAATGAAGTATTATTATTGTATACTGCAGAGGCGTAAAAGATCGTATTTGTACAGTTAGCTTAATGACCTGATACTGTATTCTGCGGGTTATTGCATAACTTTTGATATATACATATGAGCCATGCTCTTGAAAAATGGGGTTTAATGCATCCCCGTGATGCATTTTACCATGCAAGTCATAATGTCACCATGGATTCATGAAATCCATTTTTTCCAACAACCGTCTAAATCCTGAATGATCCTTTGACAAGTAGAAAATTTACTGAAAGCAAAACGTTTCGATCCATGTCAGCCTGCAAGGAATGCGTAGGCTGACATGGGTCGTTACTTTTTTTTAGATGCAGTAATAACCCCCAAATATATACGTATATATATTTTTTTTGTTTCAGCTGCAAGCCATGATAATCTAATCACGAGGTGCAGTCTGCAGTTTCACAACGAAAACCCACAACTGTAAGAGTAGGAGAGAATGGTCCTTGCAAGTCTCAAAATTATTGAAATGACGAGTGGCAGTCCATAGTCCTACAGTAGAAGCATGTAACAGCTATCAAGGGAGAGATCTCGAGTGGCGTGCTGTGTTTTACAAACAAATCAAACGCAAGCACATACCTAAATTACTGCGTGAAGTTAAAACCATCTGATAATCGGGGTAGAGTGGCTGAAACCAGCTATAGAAACGTGTTTCTTACGGCGAAAGTAAAGCGGAAGTAAACTTCAGTTTCACAATTTTTTTGTCAAAACGTTTATTGCGGAAGGAAATATTTATCGCTATTCTTCAATACCAGGTAGAATATTATTGCAAACAAAAGGGCTATCCCTGCAAAAAACCCGCAAATCTTTATCTAGGAGAGTAATCCTTTTAACAGTGTGCCATCTGCTTAAGTGAAATTGTATGCAAACTCACGTCTGTATATATCTACATTGTCTTGTATATAACAATGATGATTGTGTGTTTCGATTGATGTGGAGTCTGGACTTGGGCTTGTAATTTTACCATAGAAATCATAACATTATAAGTTTCCTGCAAGTTTGAGAGTTCAGTTTTGGATATTGATTTAGGTTATTCTTTGGAATATCGACACACTTAAACATATGATACTTTTCTACAAGGGAGAATTTGTACGGGAACAAAACTTTGTCATACCTTTTGAAGTATTGACATGTTACCATACAAAATACGATTTAATTGTGGTTTATTTAAAAAAAAAACCTGTCCATCAAGTAGCAACGATTTGATTTCAAGTTATGTATGATGATTGGTGTATTTTTTCTTCTATGCTTGTGGATGTTACGTGACAATATAGTGCAGTTTGGATAAGAAAAAGTCGCAAAAAAAAAAAACAAGTGGGAACTTTTTATTAACAAGACGCCTCACTACAGGGCTAGAGAGCTCAACTCTGGTGAACAACAAACTTGTATACAGGACCTATGTTATATCTGCAGTTTTTAAACTCTGTTGCATTGACGATCTAATGGTTTAACTTTCTTTAATCTCAAATATGATCTGATTTATGGTCTGATGTAGAACTCGCCCGACACCTATGAATCTGGATGAAAAGCCGCCTGTAATATTTGAAACAAAAGTGACATGTTATGTAAGGTGAATTGTCGTTCATTAATACGAATTCATTAACCGAGGAGAAATTCATATCAGTTCCATAACAAACATCTCCACAGAAAGATCTGACTGTGTTATTCATATACATGTACGTATAATTGTAGTAAATACTGTTATGAAACCAGAATATACCTGTGACTGTCTTATACGAGTATAAACAAATTTATGTTAAGGGATCTGACCATCTGTCTTTAAAAGCTGTTTTTGTGAGTGTTACCTACAGCAACTTCCATGTAGATCTGCCCAAAGGTGTTCATGCAGATTCTGAACCCCAAGTCGAGCATGAGGACCCTGTAGTTAGAGATACCTTAATGTCTCTCTGCCAAAATTATTTGGACACTAAAATAGATTTTCAGAGAAGTTTACCCTTTTACTAAGTACTGTGTGCATTTATTTACAAGAGAAGTTAGTGTTATTCTGCATTCATTCTGAACTGAGTTAGAAAAATAGTGTCACTAATACAACCCTGTTTTGCTGTTGTGGTAAAGTTATATACCACGATGCGTGTGTGCCCAACGTGTTAATGACTGGTACTTTTTTTGAACATGACTGTCAGTATCATAAGTAACAACATTAGAATGATCCTCTTTTAATTTAGGATGAGTCATATATTTAGGTATCGACAATAATTGGACATATAAAAACGATTATGAGAGATATTGAAACAGATATAAGGTAAACCTTATCGTAGAGATTGGTGATAAACTAAGTGGTATGTCATAAATGTCTGACATGCAAAACATCACCTGGAAGTGCAATTTGCATACATCAATGCAGTTGTAGATTTAGTACCATGTGAAATAGTGATCATTCCGCAGTAAGATATACAATATATATTACGGATACCAAGGGCAGTTTATACGTAATAATAACTTTAGGGAGTGCTATATTATTCACGGTTGTGTACAAAATGCCTCAATTAGGAAATAATTCTAATTCAGACAGTTTACTTGACGAATACCGTCGCGATAATTTAAAATACAGTAAATGGGCATTAATACCCGTGCTGTTCTTCTATGTGTTTGGTGGTGGAATGACGATGTATATTGTTCCAGAGTATATCCAAAGTACTATAAAACATTCTTACCAGATGAATAATACAGTTTCCAATGTGTCTTGCATGAAGGGTGCCAATAAACACAGTATAAATGATATTGTACAGCAAGAAAGTGCTAAGTGGAATATTTATCTTGCTTTCGCCGCATACATTCCCGCCATTTTTACAAACCTCGTTCTGGGATCTTACTCAGACGTGATTGGTCGAAAAACCCTAGTCGTTTTCACACTGTCTGGCATGCTGATTAAAGTTACTTCAGTTATGATAGTAGTAAAGCTCGAGCTACGCTTTCATTTCCTTATAATTGCCAATCTTATTGAAGGTTTTACTGGTTCCTTCACCACGTTGTTGGCGATATCCTTTTCCTATGTTTCTGATCTCACAGTGGCGGGGAACCAAAGGACACTATTTATAGTTCTTTTGGAGCTGGTTCTCGCGCTTTCCTTCACTGCTTCGTCTATAACGGTTGGATATTTCATCAGGAGCACTGGTTTCTTTTATCCGTCTGCCGCTGGTACCTTTATTGCATTTATTGGCGTTGTCATCGCAGCTGTAGCGCTACCGGAAACGTTAAGGCGGAGGCACCATTCCACAGAAAATACAGAAAGCGAAGGAACAGGGACGTGCTTAACATTATTACAGACACTAAAGAATATATGGACTTTGTACATTGGCCAGAACTCTAAAAGAACGATAGTCAAGTATATGCTACTTCTGTTAGCGTTCATGTTTATTTGCATTCCAGAGTTCGGTACTTTTGATACCCTGTATCAGTTAGGCAGTCCATTTTGCTGGTCGCCGACGAGAATAGGATGGTATGCAGCGCTCAAGATTAGCCTTGCTTCAACAGCTGGGCTGTTTAGTGTTTATCTGTTAAAGAAATGTCTACCGGACGAAAAAGTTGCTGCCATTGGAATTATTTCAATGCTTCTTAGTCTGATTGTGGAGGCATTGGCCACGTCTACTCCAGTATTGTATCTAGGTAATAATGATTTTGGAATTGAACTTTTGATAATAAAAATTTATGCATGATATGCCCGGGGATAGTCTAGCAAATCTTCAAGAGTAAACAGAATGAAGTTATGTTATGTACAGTAAAAAAATCGGAGTAAAATCTTTACCAAATGACTTTAAGGCTTGTTCATATTGAAAGCACTTGCAGAAAACAACTTGGATATGACTCAAGTTACAGAGTTTGTAGTAGAAAGAGTAGAAAACATTGTGTAGAATGGAGAAAATGCTGCTCACCAAGATTTTCTCCCTTTTCCACCATATTTTCAAACATATTATCTCAAGGACATCCTGAGTTTTCCTGTAGAATACTTAACCCTTAGGCTGCTAAGCGCGACTCACTTACCTTTTTTGCGGACAGCGTAGATCAAGATCAGACTGCACAGAACGTGCAGTCTGATCTTGGATCTACACTGTCCGATAAAGAGATATGATTTCTCTAGAAATACCTTTTAAACAGCAATATTTGTAGTTTTACTATCGGCGCTTGACAGTTTCATTTGTTTTATTTAACAGGATAAGGGTTAAATTATTTTTTAAAAATAAAGAAAAAAAAATTCAAATTCTTTGTAATACATTTAATTTGTCGTCAGCATTTTCTTTCTTCCATTTAAAGTTCCAGTTCTAGGGTTTATGTACTCACTTCCAGTACCGATGATACGAAGTTTGATGTCCCATATGACAAGTCCGAATCTGCAAGGTAGGCGTACCGCTTTCAGTTTTTCGGTGACGATCATTCCCGAAGCTTTATGACATCATCGGATTCTGAAACGTTTACTTGGAGATAAAATTTTCAAAATTGTTTAAGTTTGTGTTTTCTTCAACTCTCGTTATATGTACATGTGTGTTTATAATTTCGTAAGTTATGTAAGCTGTTTTGGAACAGGGCGAGTTCTATTGATAGATGTTGATGTTTGATTATGCACCAGTTAAAGTACTTCTTATAGTTTCTTGAAAATTCCTACTTGTTCTTTATTTGGTATTTTAGAATGTCACCTTATGCTTTCTAGAAGCTTCCTTCGCCGTTTTAAAGTTTTTCCTTGGTCAGTTCAGAACTTAAGAAGTACAAGTTTATGCAAGTGCCAAACGTATCCTGCGATTTTTTTTCCAGAAGGTTCCTCAGAACCCCATTACAAACGAGTCATGCTCTGTGGACAGGGATTTTAATGCATTTGCAAAAGGTATCGACCCAGGTCAGCCTGAGCATTCCACACAGGTTGACATGTGCCGAAACTAGTTTTTGCTTTTGTACAATTTCTGGCTGTCCAAAGACCACCCTTTCTCTGAGCTCAGCTGATTGCTGAACAAAATGGATTTTATGGATCCATGATATATAATAAATGCTCTGGCAAAAGGGGGCTTAATGTATCTCCGTGATCCATGGTACCAAGCAACCATCACATACTTATGGATCCATAATATCCACTTCTTTTAACAACCAACTTAACAATGTGATAGATTGGTGCTTAGACATACAGAAAATTGACTAGTAGCGAAAAGTTTCGGCCCAGGTCAGCCTGCGCGGACTGCGCAGGCTGACCTGAGTCGATACTTTTCGCAGATGCATTAAGCCCCCTTTTCACAGAGCATGGCTCATATCTAAATGCAATGACTTGCATAGTATAATACATCAAGGAGATGCATTAAACCCCTTTTTGCCAGAGCATGGCTCAAATCGAAAAAGTAAAATGTTCATCTACCCGTTTTTACGTATTCGGCATTGTGTACTTTGATTTTGTTTCAACTTGCAGGTGCTCTATTTGCCAGTATTGGTGCTGTTGAAACACTATGCATACTACTAGGATCATTAACAACGAATGCCGTGTATTCAGCAACATTACAAATCATGAACGGTTTCGTCTTCCTCGTGTCCGCCATGTTTGCCTTTGTAGCCTTCATGCTACTTGTGTAAGTTAAACCGTTTACCAAGCGTTCAGATGTTTCAACAACCATCTAGTTCTCTGTTCATTTACGTGTAATCTCTCCGTGCATTCCATTTTTTTCCGAAACCTTTCTCATTAAGTTTTCTATACAACTTTGATACTTTTTACCCATTTCTCAGAAAGCTACCACATTTTCCCATAATACTTCCCGGTTTTCTCACAGGGATGTCTTATATTCATACCGTAAATATTTTCTCATTTTATGAAATGTTACTCATATACTCGCAATGCTTTTCTACTAATCTCCAAATCTCAAATTCCATGATATCATTATGTACAGTCCCTATTTTATTCTATTGTGAAACAGGCAAGAATTGCAGTGTCAGGCAATTTTACAACATGAATTAACTTTTTTCAGGTGTTTCGTGATTGTAAAACGACATCACCCGGATGAACGGACGCTACTTGTGACAGCGGAGGAGGAGAACGGTGATGTTCCGGTGGATCTGAATAATCCGGACTAGATCTAATCGAACTTAATTGTACTTCACCTTTTCATTAGTGGAACTCTGCAAATTACTACCGGGACGCGTAAAGAAATATTGCATAAAAATGAATTGTAATCAATAAAGGCGACATCTGCTCTAATTAATGGAGGTACCAATCACTAAGATGCAGTAGCTACCTGTCATATTAACTTTAGTTTCTTACTTGTTATTCTCGTCTTGGACTGGTTTACGAGTTCTTTACTTTACACATTATCGCGGATGTCCCTGTAATCTCGCAAGACTCGTTCATTTTTTACTGAACGTGTAGAAGAGTGTTCAAAGAGGGATAACTCCATCAGATTGGCGATAATAGGTTGTAATGTCATACAAATAACGTATGCTTGTGTAGATCTTTGCAGAGTACGGATTTTAAAGCGTTGTTGGAATGGAAAACTGCATGGTACATTATGTTATTGTTTTTATTTCCTTGACATCGTTTCAAACAAAAGCAATTTTCTATTTACACTCAAATTGATAAATTGATATATTTATTAATCTGGTATTTTTTTTTTTTTCCTGTTTCTTGTGTGCTGTATAGACAAGAGTACCTATCTGAATTTTCTAAAAAGATTATTTGTTTACATTTTTCGTTTATGGTGTAATGTAATTTACATTCTTTGTTTATGATGTACTGTGTAAACAAAGTAACTGTATTGTCTGAAAGAGTGGTTTTTTTTCGATGGTTTTCGTCTGTGGTGTAACTGTATTTTCTATATTGGTAAAATTATTTGCTTATGTATGATGATGTAGTTATTTTGTGTTTCCACACTGCCTGTAAATTTATGCTAATTTTGTAGAAGTTTTTGTAAGCTGCGCAAAGGAAATGGTGGAAACTTGGTAGCTCTTTATAGGGCAACAAAATTTTAGACTTGTTTAAATTGAAAGCATTTGCAGATGACAAATTGGTTATGTCTCCAATAACAGGAAATATCTTTCAACATTGTTTGAACAGGAGAAAATGCTGGTCACCAGCATTTTTTTCTTTCCGATAATGTTTTCAAAAAGCTTTCATTGTTAGGGTCATAAAAAACCTGGACCGAGTGATAAATGGGTAACAATCAAGAACACAACAAAATATTGCATTTACATTTTTTTCCTTGACAAGAACCCGATAGTCTGGACTAAATCAGACTTCAAGTGTTTTGTAAAGTCCAATCTCTGTCTCATATGTCCACGATGCACCTACTGGTTGCCCATAGGCTGCATCGAGTTCTCAAGGTAAATGTTTCTCATTTATAGACGGGATGCAACCTCAATTTTCTAAGGGCCTGTAACTCATCATCAAAGTTATTTTTGTTTGTGTGATGGGTTTTGTTTTTAAACCTTTACACTAAATAATCTCCAGGTTTTTTTTTTTTTAACAATCCTGAGGAGCTTTCAGAACAATTGTGGTAAAATAAGAAAGTACCAAGTTGTCAGATGTGATCGCTGGTGCACTCGTCATCGGTATCCAAGATACTCTAAGTTATAAGTCATCTTTAAACTGTGGGATACATGTATTTCGTAAAAATATTTTGAATTACTAACAGTCGTTGTTTCCATAATTACACATTGCGGAACTTTTGATTAATGAATTGACACATTACAAATCATTTGCAAAGTGGGACTTAACTCGTCTAAAGTTAGTAACAAAATTTCCAATTTTGTCCTTGTAGGATATATTCTTCATAGTAAAGAGTTTTTCAATTTAATCAACTCTTTTGAGTTTGAATGCCACTTTTTTAGCCCTAGAATATTGATGAGAAAAGAGATTTGTGCAATCAAATTTTCAGAATAGTGTGTAAATGACAAGAATAATGTTTAAGGCCAACAATGACCAACACTTTATTTTAGCATATATAAACGTAACATTTGATAAAGTGCTTGGAGCTTTTTTAGCTCCACTGGCCGAAGGCCAGCGGGCTTATGTCATGGCCCGGTGTCCGTCGTGCGTCTGTGCGTCCGTCCGGTCGTCCGTGCGTGCGTGCGTTAACTTTTATTTCAAACACCTTCTTCTCTGAAACTATCCATCCAATTTTGGTGAAACTTCACAGAAATGATCCTGGCACAGTCCTCTTCAGAATTTCTTGAAAGAATTTAATTCCTTCAAAAACTCTGGTTGCCATGGCAACAACACTAAAAAATATTGAACATCTTTGAAAATCTTCTTGTCAGAAACCAAAATGCCCAGGCATGTAGCTTTATCTAATAGACCTCTACTAAGTTTCTTCACTTTATAGCCCTGGGGTCAAAATTGGCCCCGCAGCAGAGGTCACAAGTTTAACATGGGCTTATGTAGTACTTTAAATTTACAGTGATCATGGGAAACAACTCTTCCTATGAGATATTTAGTTTGTCATTATTTACCTCCCTTGATTATCAAAACTGCGCTATTTCATGATTGATGTTGGGTATTCGGGATATTTGGATAGAAAATGTTCAGTTTTTAGGGACAGGATTTATTTTGATGCTTATGGTTTTTTCTCCGAGTTGTGGAATATTTAACAAAAAGTGAGGTTTCTATCATTCAGTTTTTTGTTCCAGAACTTTACCGTTCATGCCACTGAAAAAAGCCTGCATGCATTCACTGACATTATCTTTACATTAGAAAAAGATATGACTTTTTTCTTTTCTTTTTTAATTTTATGGGGGGGGGGGGATTTTTTTATGTAAGTCTAGACTGGCAGACCTTTATGCAGTATGTCTCATGATACATTTATTTTACTCTGTATGAAACAACAAATCTTTTGACAGGACCAAATTAAAAGCCATTGCAGACAATAGATTGACTGTAGCTTAAATGATTATTTCTGTCTTTAATACGGTAGGAAACATTTTGGGAAAAGGAGAAAATGCTGGTTGACAACATTTTCTCCTTTTCCCACAGTTTGTTCAAAAGCCTTCTCTTTCAGGGTCATTAAAACTCAGAATTGTGTGATAAAGGGTTGAAAGCCAGCGGAGCGATACATGGCCCTCAAGTTGTATAGAATTATATCCAGATGTAAGTAATTTGATTTAGTTTTGACCCTTTAGTGTTGCTTTTCATACCTTTTGTTGCCTTTGTGACCAGTATTAATCAAGATTGGATTGCACAAAACTTGGAGTCTGATCATTGATATACACTGTCCATTTTGCAAAGATATCCTAGACAAAAGCAACCTTTAAATTGCACCTAAATTGGTTTTATTTCTCGACTGAAAATCTCTAATGGGTGTATTTGGCACTCTAATTCTTTAACAAACAACCCTGTTTTAACAACCATGAAGAGGAAGGCTTTTAAAAACATTATAGGGAAAGGAGAAAAATGCTGGTAACTAGCATTTTCTGCTTTTCACACAGTTTTCTATCCTTTTCATATCGATTTATGTCATTTCAAATGCATGTAATATTTAAGTTGTCTAAAATTAATTGTCTAAAAATAAAGTCTAAAAATTTGTTGCCTGGTGAAGTGTTAAGGGTTTAATTTCCTGGAAGAAAAAGACAGGATCACTGCCATGCTTAATCAAAAGTTTCATGCAATGCCTGCTTAGTATTATATTATTTACTAGATGTTTTATTCTTATATTGCTTACATTGCTTTTTAGTCAGTTCTTTAAGCTCAAAGTATCAACTGTTAGCAGATCTGATATTTTACTTCCATATGCATGAAGCTGTAGATGTGTATAACTCTACCAAACAGCAAAATTTTAGACTGGTCCAAATTGAAAGCATTTGCAGATTACAAATTAATATTGTTGAAATGGCGAGATTTTCCTGTGATGGAATAGAAAATTTGTGAAAAAAGGAGAAAATGCTGGTTACCAGCATTTTCTCCTTTTCCCACAATGTTTTCAAAAGCCTGTTTTGCCTGGGTCATTTAAAGTCAGGATTGTTTGGTAAAGAGATAAAGTCATTTAACAATATAAATTATATATCTTTACTTTCAAAGAAATTACTTTGATGTATTATGTTTCACTGATGAATCAAAATTTTCAAATAATGTGCTTGATTGTTGATACTGTTTTTGTCTTCCTTGAACACTTTAGTCTGTTGGTTCAAAACTCATTTCTATAGACATGTATAATGCAAACACAGTAATTCTGCAATTGGTTACGAATACTAGCTCATTCCATGTTTTTGACCACACACACAAAGATCATGAGTTGAGATTGTAGTCATTATAAACCTTTAGGCTGCCCAAGCTTGACTGAAGTGTTTTCAAAATGCATCATCCATAAGGTAACTTTTTGTTGAACTCTGGATTATTTACCACACAATCACGAATTTTAACGACCCTGAGAAAGAAGCCTTTTGAAAACATTGTGGGACAAGGAGAAAATGCTGGTTACCAGCATTTTCTCCTTTTCCCACAATGTTTTCTACCCATTTCCAAAACAAAAGTCACTTTTATTTTGTCATCTGCTAATGCTTTCAGATTGGACTAGTCTGAAATTTTTTCGTTTGGTAAAGAGTTAAAAGGCTAATGACCCTGAAGGAGAAGGCTTTTGAAAATATTGTGAAAAAAGGAGAAAATCAAGGTAACCAGCATTTTTACCTTTTCCCACCCTGTTTTTTTTTTTTTGAGACAGATTCTTTCATTTGAACCACATTTAATTTGTTGTCTGCACATGTTTAGGGATTGGAACTGTCTAAAATTTTGTTATTTGGTAAAGATTTACTTAGAAATTTAGCATGTTATTACTCCTGTATCTGGAGGTTATTTTGTTGTTGGTATGTTTAGGAGCTGGGTACAAAATAAAATGGTGCCTTCTCTTCTACACCTGCATTTTTCTCATGACACAGGACGGTGTTAATCTCTGTGTTATATATGACTTCCTTAGCCCTTTACCAAACAAACCTGTATTTTAATGACCCTAAGAAAGAAGCCTTTTGAAAACATAGAAGGAAAAGGAGAAAATGCCAGTAACCACCATTTTCTCTCCTTCCAAAGACAGAAATCAAAATCACCCATGGAGCTACATTTGTCTTCTGCAAATGCTTTCAATTTGGTCAGGTGTCAAATTTTGTCATTTGGTAAAGAGTTAACCCTTTACCAAACAATCCCTGGTTTTTACGACCCTGAGATAGAAGCCTTTTGAAAACATTATGGGAAAAGGAGAAAATGCTGGTAACCAGCATTTTCTCCTTTTCCCACCATGTTTTCTACCCTGCTTGAAACAAATTTCAATTTTTGAGTTCCGTTTATTTTGTCGTCTGCAAGTGCTTTCAGTTTGGACCAGTCTAAAATTTGTCGTTTGAGAAAGGGTTAACACAATAAATGTTGCAATCTATTTTTAAAATTTTGCCCAGTATTCCTTCACCTTATGCAATTTTTTAACCCTTTACCACACAATCACAAGTGTCAACAACCTTGAGATAAAAAGCATGTGATAACTTTAAGGGAGGAGAAATTGCTGGTAACCAGCATTTTCTCTTTTTCCCAAAGTGTTGTCTGCTGTCTCTTTCAAATGTAAATCTCATCATATGAGCCACAGTTATTCTATTGCCAAAAAATGCTTTGAATTTGGACGAGTCTAACTTTTGTCTTTTGGCAGAGGGATAAATGTCTTTTATCGCTTGTTTTTCTTCCTTGTATGCAAAATGATGTTTATGCTTGTCAACTTCATAGTTTGTTTTAACCCTTTACCACAAAACCAGAGTTTGAACGACCCTGAGAAAGAAGCCTCTAGTAAACATTGTGAGAAAAGGAGAAAATGCTGGTTACCAGCATTTTCTCCTTTTCCCACAATGTTTTCAATCCTATCGCAGACAGCTTTGATCATTGGAGCCCTATTTAAATTTTCGTCTGTAAAATTAATGCTTTGAATTGGGACAAGCGTACATTTTGTAAAGTTAACCTTTTCCAACACAGTAACTTTTAGGCTCTTCCCAATCCAAAACATCTGCAATTGACAAACTCAAACTTGGCACAGGCAAGCTTTAGTTTTCTGAGAGAATAGAAAACATTGTTGGACAAGAAAATACTGGTCATCAAGCATTTTCTTCTTTTTCAGTAATGTTTTCAAAACTGTCTCCCAAAGGGTCATTAAAACTCAGGATTGCATGGTAAAGGGTTATAGGGAAAAATGAATCTAGTGATGAAATAAACGAAATAAACAAATTCAAGCAGGACTTAACTTCTTCTTTCTTTCAATGTACTATGCACACATTTCTTTTACTTGAAAACATTACTGTAACCGGAGAAATGCTGGTAACTACATGTAGCATTTTCGCCTTCTTTACATTGTTTTCTACCATTTCAACGACACATTCTATCACTTCATGAAGGTCATACAAATGAATAAAAAAAAAAACAACAAATTTTCTTGCCTGTTTCTGGATTTATTATCTCATATAATTATGTTTTTTTTCTTTACTATTTTTTTTTCATACAAATGTTACTGATATGGTATTATATAGGAATAAATGGGGAAAAATTAAAATTTTTGCAAGATGAACATCTATGTACATGTACAAATATTACTGTACTATATCTCTTTAAAAAATAAATCACACACATAAACTTTTCGAAAGAAAAAAAAAAACATGAAATCGTAGCAAGAAAAATGATAGTATGCAGTAAAATAAACTTTCAATATTTAGAAAATATTGTAAAACATTGTGGCAAGTAGGGATATTGTTCAACTTGAGCAATTTCCAATTTTGTTCAAATGGTTTCATATAAATCCGGTTTCAATGAATAAATTTAATTCATCATGTGGAAAAAATTCAGTAATAACCCATAACTCTTTACCAAACAATCCCGGGTTTTCACACGACTCTCAGAAAGAAGCCTCTTAAAAACATTTTGGGAAAGGGAGAAAATGCTGGTAACCAGCATTTTCTCCTTTTCCCAGAATGTTTTCTACTCTTCCAAAGTCAAGTTTCAATTTTTGAGTCACGTTTATTTTGTCGTCTGCAAATGCTTTCAATTTGGAAATTTTGTCTTTTGGTAAAGAGTTAAAGCCCTTTCACAACTATACTTGCCTTTGTGGCCAGTGCAGATCAAGATCTGACTGCACAAAATGTGCAGTCTGATCTTTGATCTACACTGTCCACTTTGCTGAAACATTCTGGGCAAAAGTAACCCTTTATTTCCAATTATTTGGGTATTATTTTTAGACCGAAAACAAGTGTGGGGTTTACTGTTTTGTGCTCTAATATGCGTTAATAATTATACAATACCAAACTTCACAACCTTACAACCCATATATTCAAGATTTTAACCCCTAGAGCTCGAAACACAACCATTGTTGCTTTAGCCAACATGGTAGATCAAAATCCGACTGCAGAGTGTGCAGTCTAATCTTGAATTGACACTGTTTTCCTCTTTCTAACAACTGTCATATTGCAATATATAAGTTAGGTCTCCTAATTAACTCTATTCCGGATAACACAATTTTAGACATGTCCAAACTCAAAGCATTTGCAGGCGTCAAATTCAGTGTGGCTATACGATAGAAATTGTCTTGGAAATGGCAAAAAAAACGTTGTGGGAAAAGGAGAAAATGCTGGTTACCAGCATTTTCTCTTTTTCCAACAATGTTTTCAAAGGCTTTCTTCAGGGTCAATAAAACTCAGGATTGTGTGGTAAAGAGTTAAGAAAAAGGCTGACTATATCAATTCAGCACTCTAAAGGTTAAGTGAGATCAATGTACATGTATTATATTGCTGTTAAATTTACACGAATTCATTCTGTTAAATTCATTACTATCATATGTTTGATGTTAAGCTCTTCACCAGAAGACAAAAATTTAGACTTGTCCAAACTGGAAGTATTTGCAGAGTACAAAGTGGATGTCACTGCAATGACTGAATTTGCATTTGAAAATGGAGAAAATATTGTGGGAACAGCAGACGATGCAGATACTGGTAACCAGCACACTCTCCTTTTCCCACATTGTTTTCATAAGGCCTCTTTCTACAGGTCATTTATACTCCAGATTGTGTGGTTAAGAGTTAACACAGTTTTCAAAATCGTTTCATTCATATTACGGCTGCCAGGTCACCTATCCATGCATTCCTCCAGTTCCAATCAACAGCACTTTGCTCTACACTCTTTCCATGCAGATGGCTGCTTTCCCACATAAACATCATTGGAACAGAAAGGAATCAATTCAGTTGTCGGGATTTGAACTTGGAACCCCCGGTGTGGCTATTGTTTGGCCCATTAGCTTCGTAAGAAAACTGCAGCTTATAAGTTTGAAATCATCTTTAACAAATACAATAAGAATGAGTTGATGTATAATACACAAATACTTGGCAAACACTGTGGAACCTAAAGTTGTCTGGACCACTTTACAGTAATATTCTTAACCCTAACCCACACAATCCTTAGTTTTAACGATCCTGCTGAAAAGGGCTTTTGAAAGCCTGGATGGAAGAGGAGAAAATGCTGGTAACCATCATTTTCTTCTTTTCTCACAATGTTTTCTACCCTTTCAAAGACACCTTTTACCTTTTGAACCTCATTTGTCATCTGCTAATGCTTTCAAGTTGGACAAGTACAAAATGACAAGATTGTAGACTTGTCCATAATTGACATCATTTGTTGACAAAAATTCAAATGCAACTTTACCCTTTACCACACAATCCCAAGTTCCAACATCCTTAAGGGATAAGGCTTTTCAAAACATAAAGGGAAAAGTAGAAAATGCTGGTAACCAGCATTTTCTACTTTTCCCACAATGTTTTCCTCACTTCCAAAAAGAAATTTAAGTTTTTGAGTCATGTTTATTTTGCCATCCGCATACCTTTTCCATTCAGACAGGTCAAGGATATTGTCATGTAGTAAAAATTAAACGCTGGGATTTGTCTGTGAATTGATTAACTCTTTACCAAACGACAAAATTTTAGACTTGTCCAAATTGAAAGCGTTTGCAGACGACAAAGTAAACATGACTCAAAAATTGAAACTTGAATTTAAAAGAGTAGAAAACGTTGTTGGAAAAAGAGAAAATGCTGGTTACCAGCATTTTCTCCTTTTCCCACAATGTTTTCAGAAGGCTTCTTCCTCTTGGTCGTAAAAACCAGGGATTGTTTGGTAAAGGGTTAAAACTTTGTTGGAGAAGGGAATAATACTGGTTACCAGCATTTTCTCCTTTCCAACATTGTATTTAAAAAAAGCTTATTCAGATGTGTCATTTAATTGAGGGATTCTCTGATACATGGTTAAAGAATATAACATACATGTATGAGACTTTTCTGGATCAAAAGAATTTACATCATGTGATAACTAATAATATCACATGATTCTAAAAGCAACTTTTATGCATCACATAAATCTATATTAATATTATCTGAATCATATAATTCTGTATGTAAATTATATGAATCATGATATTCTGTGTGTAGATCTAGTAACTAAACTGAATCGCATAATTCTGTCTGTAACCACTATGAGTCACATGATTCTGTATGTAACCAGTATGAGTCACATGATTCAATGTCTTAACTCCTTACCACATGACAAAATTTTAGACAGATCCAAATTGGAAGCATTTCCAAAGGACATAGTAAATGTGGCACAAGTAATGGGGTTTGTCAGTAAAAGAAAAGAAAACATTGTGGGAAAAGAAGAAAATGCTGGTAACCAGCATTTTCTCCTTTTCCCACAATGTTTTCAAAAGCTTTCTTTCTCAAAAGCTTTCTTTCTCAGGGTCTTTAAAACTCGGGATTGTGTAGAAGGGTTAACTCACATGATTCTGTGAGTTACCCCAATGATATGATTCTGGGTGAAACAATTTATCTGAATCAAATGGTTCTGTGTGCAATTCATCTGAATAAAATGATTCTGTGAGTAACCTATCTAAATCACTTGATTCTTTATTTAGCTAAAATGAATGATATGACCATGTATGACACTTATCTGAATCTCATGATTCTGTATGTAACATATCTGAATCAGATGGTTTTGTGTGTAACTTGTCTGCATCTCATGATTCTGCATGTAATGTATGTCAGTCAAATGATTCTGCATTAAGCATTTCTGAGTCACATGATACTCAATGTTAAGCATCTGAATCACATGACTGTGTATACTTTGCCTGCATCATGATTCTGCAAGTAATATATGCGAGTCACATGATTCTGCATTTAACATTTCTGAGTCACATGATTCTGTATGTTAAGCATCTGAATCACATGACTTTGTGTATTCTTTGCCTGCATCACATGATTCTTCATGTAACATATATGAGTCAAATGGTTCTGCATGTAACATGTCTGTGTCACATGCTTCAGTATGCAAATTATGTGAATCATATGGTTTAGTGTGTACCTTGTCTGAATCACATGATCCCGCATACACATTCCTTATCTGAATCACACAGTTAAAATCAATTTTTTACAGTGACTACTAATATCTAATAGCACTTCAGCTGTTTTGATCATTAACATTAATATCACTACGGAAACAGTTTTATGCGAAAAATCTTTCAGAAGTGGTCGACAAGCACAGATACGCTGTTTTTCCCCACACGTCCTTGCTGAGCTGCCTCCTGTTCTGTTAAATTCATGTTCTGCCATTTTGTGGGATGACCTGACAAAAGAAAACATAATTAGTGTTACCTTTTACCTCACAATTCTGTTTTAATGACATGGAGGGAAGGAACTTTTGAAAACATGGTTGGAAAAGGAGAAAATGCTGGTAACCAGCATTTTCTCCTTTTTCCCACCATGTTTTCTTTTCTTTCCATGAAAGAAACCATGATTTAAGCCACATTTAAAATGAGGTCTGCAAATGCTTTCAATTTGGAGGTGTCTCGAATTTTTCTCCTTATCTCACCATGTTTTCTGTCTTTTATAAGCCATATCCCATCCTTTGATTCACATATAATTTGTTGTCTGTGAGTGCTTTCAACCCTGAAGTTCCAATTTTGTTAATGAAACATAAAATAACACATACATTTGTTGTCTGTGAATGCTTTCAACCCTAAAGTTCCAATTTTGTTAGTGAAATATAAAATAACAGCTACTTTCATAACTGCCTTAACCTTTTACCACACAATCCCATGTTTTTAGCACCCCTGAGGAAAAAGGCTGTAGAAAACATGGGAAAAGGAGGAAATGCTGCTTAAAAGCATTTCCCCCCCCCCCAAATCTTTTAGAGAGAGGTCTCATTATTTTTGCCACAAGTGAATTTTCATCTGCAAATCCTTTCCATATGGACTTACCTAAAATTTTGTTGTCTGGTAAAGAGTACTCTCTAAATTATCTCTTTACCACTGGACAAAGTTTTAGACTCTACCAAATTGAAAGTATTTGCAGATGACAAACTAGTCCATAGCATTGTTTCCTTCTACCACAATGTTTTAAAAAGCCCTTAGCCTCAGGGACACTGAAACATGGGATAGTTTGGTTAAGATTTAACCCTTCACCACACAATCCCCAGTTTCAACAACCCTGATAAAGAAAGATTTTGAAAGCATTGTGGGAAAAGAAGAGAATGTTGGTTACCACCATTTTCTCCTTTTCCCTGAATGTTTTCTACCCTATTACAGCCCAAATGCATAATTCCAGCCATATTTGAATAGTCTTCTGCAAAGTTAATGCTTTCAATTTGGACGACTGAATTTCAACCATATTGTAAAGGTTTAACAGTATGGAAAACTGTACCTGATGGAGAATCACTTGACTTCAACGCAAAGGACCATGTATCCGGGTTAACTGACGCACAATGAGGGAGTCGTAGCTCTACTGGCTGATTGAATTTCAATCCGTGAGGTCCACACATAACTAAGGGAGATAACAATGTCTCCCCTGAAAAAGATTAGAAAATATTATAATTATATAACTATTTACCATAAAGCACCACCACATTAAATGTCCCTGATGGCGAAAGTATTTTATATTATTTTGGGGAATTTTTTCCTTTTTCCACAATATTTTCTACCCTTAAACAAGCAACTCCTATAAGCCAAACTTCAAATGTCTGCAAATGCTGAGCAAGTCTAGTATTTAGTTGTTTGGTAGAGAGATAATCATTGATTGATTGTGTGTAGTTTAACGCTGTTTTCAACATTATTTCAGCTATACCATGGCGGCCACTGCACCTATCCATGCTTTCCTGGATTTCCTTTTACCAGTTCTCCATACAATATTCTTTCCAAGCCACTGGCTGCTTTCCCACATAATCATCGTTGAAACAATGGTCTGTGGTGAGAGAGGAACGAATCCTGTTGCATTGAATATTATCAATCCTCGGAAAGAAATTGGCCAAGTCTGGGATCAAACCAGCAACTCCCTGTACTCAAGTCCTGTACGCTACCAACTGAGCTACCGGGCTCGGCTGATAGAGAGATAATCATGTTATTATTGTGCTATTATTTAAATAAGAGCTCTGCAAAGCACAGCAATATTCACTGGAGAAACCTATCAGGATTGTTTGTTTGTATCTGTTAAACACTGTTCTCAACATTCTTTCTGTTAAATAGTGGCAGCCAGAGTACCTGTCCATGCTTTCTTAGAGTTTCTCTTACCAGCAATTTACACGATATTCTTCTAAAGCCAAGCTATCAAGAGCATGTGACCTTTGACCCTGTGACCTTGACCTTCATGCCTGTAGTCTAAAATCTCTGCTCTGCACGTTGTCTGATCAAGATGCACACTTGTGTGAAATATTTTCACAATCAGACAAGGGGTTTTCAGGGATATGGGTGTTACATTTTCCAAAACGAGGGGTATAATTAGAAGTAAAAAACTTCAGCCTTGTTCAAGTTTAGAATTTCTTGCCTGCTAGTGCTTTCAAATTCGAGAGGGTTTTGAATTTGTTGTTTAGGAAAGGTTTATTAGGCTACAAAGTTCTGGACACTTTTTCAAACTACATTCATCTAATTCACAAGTCATGTGAGGTATTTTATTACATACTACAATTAACTATAAATTTTCAGGCTCAAAAAATATATGCTTGGCCACTGATAAAATCAGACACAATGGGAAAAAAATCTGTATCTTGTGGTGGAATAACAAGAAGTTAAACTGTGTATCGTAAAATGACTCACTTCCCAGGAAAATTTTGATCTCTCATGACACAAGATCTGAAGAGACATCCATTTTCCTTCATAGCCCAGAGCAAATATAAGCATGAAGAAATTTATCACAACTTGATATTTCTTGTTTATCTTGCCTTTTTCTCTATCGAGAGAGAAGAAATTTATTACAACTTGATATTTCTTGGGTTTTTTTTTTTTTTGTTTGATATTTCTTGTTTATCTTGCCTTTTTCCCTATTAGGAGAGAGGCAATTTATTACAACTTGATATTTATTGGGTTTTTTTTGTTTGATATTTCTTGTTTATCTTGCTTTTTTCCCTATCGAGAGAAAGGAAATTTATTACAACTTGATATTTCTTTTCTTGCCTTTTTTCCTATTGAAAGAGAGGAAATTTATTACAACTTGATATTTCTTTTCTTGCCTTTTTTCCTATGGAAAGAGAGGAAATTTATTACAACTTGATACCGGTATTTTTTGTTTATCTTACCTTTTTCCCTATCCAGAGGAGGAAGAATAGAATTGTCCCGACACACTTTAAAATAAATTTCTTGCTCAATATTATCATCTAATGCACCCTTGGGAATAACAATACTGACACCAGTCTCGGGTGACTCCAGGACACCACCCTTACTGGTAAATACTCCCCGGGCTGTGGCCACGACTGTATGGTTTTCATCAACATCATCATTGGGGTCAAACCTGCAAAACATAGTGATGTACATGTAAGTACAATCATATTGCTTTAAAAACTCACACAGCAATCAGAAATTGCAGATCATAAATGTGGCTAAATTAATTGGAGTAGTATTTGAAAGGATAGAAAAGAATGTGGGAAAAGGAGAAAATGCTGGTTAACAGCTTTTGTTTGTATGTTGTTTAAGATACATTTTCAACATTATTTCACTTATACCACAGCAGCCTGTGCATCAATCCATACTTTCCTGGAGTTTCCTTCACCAGTATTTCACACCATATTCTTTCCAAGCTACTGGCTGCTTTCCAACATAACTGTTGTTGAAACAGTGAACAGCAGTGAGAGAAGAATGAACCCTGACACAATGATTATCATAAATCCAATAAAATAAATTAGCAGAGCACGAGGATTCAAACCAGCAACCTCCTGGTCTCAAGTCCTGCACACTACCATGGATACCAACATTTTCTCCTTTCCCACAATTGTTATGTTTTCAAGTCAGTTCTCCGTGAAATATCTAATTAGATCAGCAAATATCAATAATGTTAAAGATCAGTTTGCATTTTCTTTGCAGCCTAATCTTCAGCTACTCTACAAAAGCACCTACAGGTACTTTGCTTCATGTTTCCTTACCAGGCCTTTGGCTGCTTTCCCAAATAACCATTACTGAAACAACAATCAGTGGTGGGAGAGGAATGAATCGCTGGATGATTGCAATGATTAAGAAATCCTCAGAAATAAATTGGGGAAGCAGGGGACTTCAAACCAATTATGTAACTGAATAAGCCACTAGGCCGAGCAGATTTACATAAACTTTTAAGCTTGCTGTGTACACCTTCCAAAACCCACTTGACTGAGTTCAACAATACTTTAGGAAACACTGTGGTAAAAGCAGAAATTACCATTTATAAGCTATTTCTCCTCTTTTCAAAACATTTACAAAAGCAGTCTCCCAATTAGACCCAAACAACATCATCTGCAGATAGTATACTGCCAAATCTCCAGCTCTAAGGTTTCATTTTATCCCCACTTTCCTATCTATCATTAAATTATTTAACTCATTAACTCTTTCCACACAATCCCAAGTTTTGACGAAACTTAAGACAAGGGCTTTAGAAAAAAAATGTGGGAAAAGGAGAAAATGCTGGCTACTAGCATTTTTCCTTTTCCCACGATGTTTTCTAACCTTTCAAAGCCAAATCCCATCATTTGAGCTACATTTTATTTTTAATTTGCCAAGCTTTCAATTTGGCCAAGTCTGTTTGGATAGGAGTTTAACACTGTTTTAACAGCTTAGGTCATGTTACTGCAGTCAGTGCACATTCAAATGTGTTTCCTGACTTTCTCACAATAGTGCTGAAACTACTTTCTTTCCAAGTCACTGACTGCTTTTCTCACATGCATCAGAGGTGGAAGGCGAAAAATTACCAGAAAGAAAGTTTACTTTGACTGGATATTGAACTAACAACTACCAGGTCATGAGTTGCATATGCTTACTATTTAGCTTCTGGCTGGGCTTGGACAAGTCTAGAATTTTGTTGTGAGGTAAAATGTTAAATTATGATCATGATCTTTCAGGTGGTCATAAGGATTTCAGAGCAGATGCAAGCATTCAGTGACATGAATACATGTACATGTCCTGGGTCACTAAATGCTTGCATCTGCTCTACAATTTTAATGACCATCTGACAAATCATGATGATAGTTTAATGATATTACTATGAATTAACAGAAAGTTAACAAGAAAACAAATTAATGTCTCGTACATGCCATACACTTCAAAGATAGAACATTCATAGAAACATTACCAAGACAGTTTTGGTAAGAAAACATGAACTTGAGCATCTCATGCAGGTGCCAACACTCAGTTGCAGTTGCTTTTTTTTTCCCAGTGGAAAATTTGAGGGAAAACAGGGCAAAATGTGTCAAAGATATTTTAACCCTTTACCACACAATGACGCCTTTTAACACCCCTGAAGAAGAGGCCTTTTAAAAACATTGTGGGAAAAGGAGAAAATGCTGGTAACCAGCATTTTCTCCTTTTCCCACAAAGTTTTCTACCCTATCAAAGAAAAGTTGCGTCATTTAAGCCACTATGAAATTGTCTTCTGCAAATGCTTTCATTTTGGATAGGTCTTAAATTTTGCTGTGTGGTAAAGGGTTAAGGGTTATCTGCCCTTCTGGCATGGATCCCATTCAAATATTATCAACTAGCCAGAGTTTAAAGTGAATGGTGAAGTGACAGAGATACAGGAAAATGTATGTCTTCATGTGAAAGTGATAAAAGAGCCATGACAATACATGTACCTCACTGTTTACTTTAAAAGAAAACCAAGCTAAAGGTTCATCTAAACATTATGAGGATAACTTTAATATGACAGATGAAAAAGATTGGTTTTTAAATCAATAAAGTAATATAAATTAATATAAGCATCAAGCTGACTGGCACGAAAGCAAAAAAGCACACAGACAGTTGAACACTCACATATTAAAGCCAAAAAGAATGACTATCATATGAAACCTTGAAGCAGGGTTCGAAATTCCCATGTATTTACTCTCAAAATGCGAGTCAGAATTGGAAAATGCGAGCTAAAATTTCAAGCACTCAAAAAAAAAATGCGAGTGCAAATTATTGAAGGTCAATTACCAAAATGTATTAAATTTTACATGTGAGTACAGATAAGTTGATTTTTTTCGTTCTGGATAAACATCGGTAATGTTGCGCTGAGAATACCCTTCAATGCCTGTTAACAATTTTACATGTCGCCATTGAAGCCTCCAAGTTGTCGTTCGTTATCCGAGTTTTCGTGAGTCAAGTGTGTTCGTCTGCACTCACAGCCGGTACCACGATTTTGCGTTTTTTTTTTTAAATACGAAAAAAAACGGTAAGCAAATTCAAACCCTGATTACAAAACAGAAGTATTTGTCAATCTTTCCTGAGAAGATAATTATCATGCACAAATTGAAATAACAAGTCGGAAATGGTGGACCCGCTAAATCAGTTATCAGACACGCAGATATTCGGATGTGATACGTTCGTAATTCATTAACAAAATCATCCACCAATGTAAATTTCATAGTTAAATCATGCTTTTGATATCAATTAACGTTCTTCTTTTTTGTTTCGTTGTTGTCTCCAGGCGACAGGTTAATAGATAGGTATGCTGGACTTTAAAAAATGCCAGCCCAATTTTAATTTTGCGAGTGGAAAAAAAAGCCACTTGCTAAAATTTGCCAGTGGATAAAAAACGAAATTCGAATCCTGTTAAAGATACATCTATAATTGTTTTCAGCCAGTTTTCAACCAGTTTTTAACCCATTTCATCCTCATTTTATGAAACTATAATCGTTCTTGCGTCTTCATGCCAAATGTTGCCTCTGACAGCTGCAAGTTTGCAAAGATGACGACGGATAGAAAATCATGCTTTGGAGGCCTTCCAAGCTCATTATCACTGTTGTCATTTCCAGTATTAAATGAGGACAAATCCCTTGAGTTTCTTTATCCCTACACCACATTTATAGATTATTTACCTATGTTTACACATCTGACCAATATCTGAACCATTCTACACACTAGAAAGTTTTAACTATGGTTTTTTTTCTCTCTGGCTGTATAGATATATCTTTAAATTTCTACCACACAAGAAAAATGCAGACATGGTCCAAAATGAAAGCATTGAAGATGACAATTTAAATGTAAGTCAAATGAAGAAATTTGTCTTTGATAAGGTAGAAAACATTGTGGGGGAAAAGGAGGAAATCCTTGTAACCAGCATTTTCTCCTTTTCCCATAATGTTTTCAGAATGCTTCTTCCTCAGGGTCATCAACACTTTGACAAAGTATACTTTGACCATAGAATCTTTGACCATGATAAGCTCCATAAGGGAAAAACCCACAGATACCAGGGTTACAAAAAATAACACACCTTAACCCTTAAAGCACCTTCCACTACTATAGTTGCCTTTGCGGCCAGTGTAGATCAAGATCAGACTGCACAAAACGTGCAGTCTGATCTTTGATCTACACTGTCCGCTTGCTCAAACACTGTAGACAAAAGCAACCTTGATAATGCTCATCTTTGGGTCTTGTTTCTAGGCGTTTTATTTCTAGGGGTCTTATTTCTAGACTGAAAATGTCAGTTGGGTTTATTTGGTGCTTTAAGGGTTAACTATGACTTGATCAAATTCGAACAGACTCCAAGTTCTTTTTTGCCTGCATATGAAGGCATTTTAAATATATTAGGGGAATAAGGAGGAAATGCTGATAACCTGCTTTTTCTCACACTTTTCTGTATCCATTTACAGACAAATGTTTAGCTATATACATCTATAAATCTGTTGACTGCATAAACTTAATTTAACCCTTTACCAAACGACAAAATGTTAGACAGGTCCATATTGAAAGCATTTGCAGACAACAAATTAAAAGTGTCTCAATTTATGAAATTTGTTCCTGAAAGAATAGAAAACATTGTGGGAAAAGGATAAAATGCTGGTTACCAGCATTTTCTCCTTTTCCCACAGGGTTTTCAAAAGTTTTCCTTCCCAGGGTTGTGAAAACCAGGGATTGTTTGTTACAGGGTTAAGATATGGATGCACCATAAACTTTGACTTGAAATAAAGAGCTCCTTACCAAATGAGAAAGTTTTGTGTTTATCCAAAACCAAAGCACTCGCAGACAACAAAGTAAATGTGACTAAAATAGTGGAATTTGTCTAGAAAGGGAAGAAAACATTGAGGAACTTAAAAATGTCTTCTGCAAATGCTTTCAAAATAGACAAGTCTAAAATTCTTTCATCTGATAAAGAGTTAAAGAAACTAGAGGCCCTTGCAGCAGCCTGAATCGCTCTACTGGCTGTGATTTTTCTTATTTTCTAACATACATCATTACGTAAGCATGGTAAATTGAGCTAATAGTGAAATAATTAAAGTACACTTTCTCAAAACCATTGTTTGCAATCAAGCCAAATTTGATAAGCTTTCAGTACTCATTGTATTCAACAATCCCTGCAAGTTCCAAAGAAATGTGACCAATAATGTGGACTGTGTTGAGTAAACAAGTCCAAGTCATCAAATGGCTGCTTTTCCAAAACTGATTGCTGGATGTTCTACATTTTTGATATGATTCAATCCATTGATCATACAGATGACCTGTGCAAGTTTCAAAAGAATTGGATAAAAGATGTGGAGTAAACAAGTCTAAGTCATCAAATGGCTGCTTTTCCAAAACTGATTGCTGGATGTTCTACATTTTTGATATGATTCAATCCATTGATCATACAGATGACCTGTGCAAGTTTCAAAAGAATTGGATAAAAGATGTGGACTTAGTAGCATAAAAAATGTCAATTTTCAACTGTAAATGGCTACTTTTCCCTTACTAATGGTCAGGTGATTTTCAAAATCAATAGCGTTCAAGCTATTGATGATATAAAGCAACTGTGCAAGTTTCATGAAAATCCAATCACAAATACAGACTTTATGGCATAAACAAGAAATGAAAATTTTCAAGTTTAAATGGCTATTCTTTTCTTAATGATAGTCAGATTTTTTTTAAAAATCAATAAGATTTCAGCTTTTGATGAAATAAAGAAACTGTGCAAGTTTCACTAAAATTTGACCATGAATGGGGACTTCATTGTGTAAACAAGAATAAGTTTAATGGACAGACAGACAGACGGAAACCAAACCATGACATAAGCTCTGCTGGTTTTTGGCCAGTAGAGCTAAAAAACTTTAATCTTTAGTATAATAATATAAGTTGCATGCCTTTAAAATATGGAACTTCAAATTTTTTAAAAAGGATACTTTTAAACATCAACTTTAAGCGTGCTCCAGGTATTCTTTTTGCAGATGGAACATGCAGCCGGTTATTGAATTTGAATACCCCCCCCCCCAAACAGTTTTCTAAATGACTCCTTAAATTCAAATGTTTTCCTTCCTTTATTCATTTCATGGGGGGTGGGGGGGGGGGGGGGGGGGTTGTTGACCCCTTCTTATAGATCTCCAGGGAAAACCCTACTGTCTGTTGTCACATGTTGAAAATAAAACAATATGAATATGCCAAATTCCCATTCTATTCCCAAGAAGTGCCATTACTAATGATAATTATGTTAGAGCATATAATTACTTAACCCATTACCACACAATCCCAGGTTTTAACTACCTGAAGAAAGATGCCTTTTGAAAACAAAGCGGGGAAACAAGAAAATGCTAGTAACTAGCAATATCTCAATTTTCCCTTAGTGTTTTCTACTCAATCATAGAGAAATTTCATCATTTCATCCACATTTGATTGGTTTTTTGCAAATACTTTCAATTTGGATGAGTCTAAAATCTTGTTGTTTGGTAAAGAGTTAAGGTAGTATACCATGCTAAGCTGCATATTAGTTGACAAAGGCATTACATGCAGAGGGCAAAATAATGCAACCAGATTATAGTGAGGGTAATGATCATCAAACTTCAATGTTTTATAACAGTATTTTATGGTGACGAAGACAAAAATTACACCAGTCAACGATTTCATCTTCAGTATGTCTGTACATTTTGAAGATGTCTATCTTTCCATAGAAGTTTCTTTTGTATCACAAAGGTTTGCCAAGCAATGATAAATACATTTGCAAAGCAGCATTAAGCCATGCTGGTTAAATTCTACATGCCCCTTACCCCTTGAAAATAACTGTATCAGGAGTAGAGTTACTGCAGGTGTCTGATTGGCTATCAGGATCATGTGACACATTCACAACCAATGGTTGTCTTTCTTGGTCATTTGGAATATCTCCATGTTTTTTCACCTCAACTACCGTTATTTCATTTTCAAATTCTTTTGACTTTTCAGAAATCTCATCAGGAATGTCATCAGCACTTCTGCAGAAATAATGATTTACACACGACCAGTCTCACCCTGCTCTCATGTGTATTATTTCTTCTCAGCTCTTTAATACTTTTATATGTCCTTTGTTTGTTTTGTGTTTCACATTTTCAGCATCATTTTTATTGTGGCTGCCAGTGCACCTATCCATGCTTTACTGTTTTTTTTTTTTTTTTTAACCAGCACCTGGCTCAACACTTTTTAAGACCCACTGGCTACTTTCCCAATTAATATTGTCAAAATGATGTTCAGTGTAAGAGCAGTAAGAGTCCTGTCACAATGACTCTCATCAGTCTTCGACAGTAGTTTGATCAAGCGTGGAATGAAAACCAAGACCCCTGAATAACTCTTTGCAAGAGGACAAAAGTTCAGATTCATCTAAACCGAAATCATTAGCAGAGTACAAATTCAATATGGGAAGAATTACAGGATATGTCTTAGAAAGGGTAGAAAACATGGAAGGTAAAGTAGAAAATGTTCATTATCCACATTTTCTCCTTTTTTTACCATGTTTTCAAACTCTCTCTCATGTTATCAAAACATCGGTATAACTGACTAAGCTACTTGGCTCCCCTGGCAGTATTTCTCCTTCACTCTCAACAACCTTTTTATGTCCTATAAATCTACAATAATCTTGTACATGGCATACCATAATACTTGTCTATTACATGCATACATTCTTAAACCACAGTTTTACTACTGTTGTCCCTTTGTAAATCATTATCAATTGGTAATTTTCTCTTATGTTCCTGTCTAGTGATGTGATCAGGCAGACACTTATCAAATAACATTGCGTGTATCTTTTTTGTATACCATATAGTCTCTTTTTAACACCTATGGGGGCATTACATTTTCCAATGTGGGGGGTGTTAATAGAGGATCATATGAGTGTTTATGTATTATCAGTATCATCAAATGAGTTGACTAAAATTGTATGATGCCAGCCTTGGTGAGCATCAAATACATATTAGTCAATGAATTTGATAAAAATGCTAATACAGAAACACACATGTGAGATTCTATTGATCATGTATTAAAATGAAGACAGACAAAAAAAGAAAAGTAAATGGCATCATCAACTTTAGCCTATTACTGTTCAATGGTCCATGTTTACAGTTGTAGTTCGGTTTGAAATGTGTACATACACAAAAAGATAGCTCTTTGACATTTACACCAAAAGTAGAAAGAAACGGGGTATTCTAGTGTATTATCAGAAAATAAGTCATGGGTTTAACACACTGCCAAAGGAGGTTTTATGTGACAAATAGCAGTAAACTATGTAGAATTTTCGAAAGATCATGATAACATTGCCTTTCTGGTTTCAGTCAGTGCCGACAGTGAAGCCATTGCCATGTGAGAAACCCACTTTAAGAGAAGGAGACTATCAGTTTTTTCTCCAATCATGATTCATTTGGACAGTAAATAGCATTCAAAATTAATAGGGGACACTAGTCTTCGATACTTTTTCTGGCTTAAAGTTCTTCCAAGCTTGTTGACCAATTTTATGTAACCAAAAATTAATAATGTTATCCTGAAGGGTATGTATATTCTAACAGTCAGGTGATAATGACATTGACTTGTGAAGTAATTAACATTATGTTGATGTTGTTATTTTGTTTTAGCTAATTTTTTTTTTTGATGGATTGGCCTTTGTAAGTCCATTTTCAGGTAGAAAAAAGCTGGGGGAGCATTAATTAGAGGAGGAGCATCAATAAGGGACTTTCTGGTGACTCTTTACAGGCAGACAAAATATAAAACTTGTCCATTTTCAAATTGTTTGCAGACAACAAATCAATGGGGGCATAACTTTTTACCACATGGCAATATTTTAGACTAGTCCAAATTGAAAGCATTTCAACAACTTTCAGTAAGAAGGCTTTAGAAAACACTGCGGAAAAAAGAAGTAGTAACCAGCATTTTCTCCTTTTCCCACAATGTTTTTTTTCTTTCATAGGAAAATCCTCTTATATGAGCCTGTTTGATTTGTTGTCTGCAAATGCTTTCAATCCGAGCATGTCTTTGCATTTGCCTTGTGTTAACCCTTTACCACACAACCCCGACTTTTAACGACTTGGAGAAAGAAAGCCTTTGAAAACATTATTGGAAAAGGAGAAAATGCTGGTAACCAGCATTTTCTCCTTTTCCAACAACGTTTTCTACCCTATCAAAGAAAAATTGCACCATTTCAGTCACAATGAAATTGTCATTTGCAAATGGCTTCACTTTGGACCAGGTTGAAATTTTGTCGTCTGATAAAGGGTTAATAATTGAAAACATTGTTGGTAGAGGAAACAAGAACACTACATGTGGGTGCCAACACTAGGTTGCAGTTGTTATGTCGGTCAAAATTATGTTGTAAAAGGGGCATGACTTTGCCAAAAATATTTCCAGGGTTATCTGCCTTTCTATTGTGAGTTCCATTGTTGATATTTGATAATAAGCCCAAGTTTTAAGTAAATACCTTCAGTATTTGATAGATTGATTATATGATGTTTACTGCCACTTTTTAACATTATTTCATTTATATTACAGCAGCTAGTGCACCTGCACTTTCCTGGAGCTTCTTTTACCAGTACTTTGCACAATATTCTTCCAAAGGCACTGGCTGCTTTTGCAAATAGCTATCATCAATACAATGATCAGCAATGACAGAGAAATGAATCCTGTTACCATGACTATCCTCAATTCTTGAAAAGAGATTGGCCAAGCTGGAGATATGAACCACAGACCCCATATTTTCAGGTCCTACCAAATGCGATACTGGGGCTCGGCTATAGTTAATTATTAATCTCAGAATGAAGTACATATTTTCAGTAACGGCACGAATATCAGAAAATGTCATAGATTCAGACACCAATAGGGCTACATCCTGACAATTCCTTCCAGCTAAAAATTGCTGGTTACCATCATAAGGATCATCATCCATTGAACAGCTACACAATAACAGACACTACAAGGCTGTTGCAGAGAAGAAGCACACAAGCTTTTGTAGACTTAACCCTTCACCACACAATCCTGAGTTTTAATGACCATGATGAAGATTGTGGGAAAAAGAAAAAATGCTGGCTACAAAAGAGAAAATGCTGGTAGCCAGCATTTTCTCTTTTTTCCACCATGCATTCTACCTTTTCAAAGGCAAATTTCAGATTTTAAACTATGATTACCGTAATTTGCCGTCTGCAAATGTTTCCAATTTGAATGATTATGGTAAAGAGTTGACTTGTTACCGGACAACAAAATTTTAAATTTGTTTATTTTGAAAATGTTGGCAGGCGACAAAATAAAATGTGGTTGATACAGTGGCCATTGTCTTTGGACGGGTAGAAAACATTTGTGGGAAAGGGAGAAAAAGCTGGTCACCAGCATGTTCTCCTTTTCCCACAATGTTTACGAAAGTTTTTCTCTAAGGAATTGAAACTTGGAATTGTGTGGTAAATAGTTAAAACCTATATAAATAACCACATGCACCACAGATTGTTAGTATGAAATCAATTCTTAGAGAGCCAAACTAACTAAATGACTCTTTTCTGTCTAAAAATAGAATTAAATAATTGCACTTCCAAGGACGCTTTTCTCTAGATTATCTTAGCAAAGCAGACAGTGTAGGTCAAAGATACATGTAGACAGAAAAAATGATGAAAATACGAAAATTGAGAGCGTTTGCAGATGAGAAATTAAATGCAACTAAAATAATGAGATTTGTCTTAGATCGGATGGTAAAATATTGTGGAAAAAGCAAAAATGCCTGTTACCAACATTTCCTCCTTTTCTCACAATGTTTTAAAAAGCTTTGTTCCTCCTGATTGTTTGGTAAAGAGTTAAACAACAAAATTTTAGACTTGTCCAATTTGAAAGGATCTGCAGATGCCAAAAAAGAAAAAAAAGGGACTCAGAAAGTTGAAGTTGTTTTTGGAAGTGTAGAGTAGAAAACACTGTAGGAAAAGCAGAAAATGCTTGTTACCAACATTCACCTTTTCCCAAAATGTTTTCAAAAGCTGTATTTCTAAGGGACATTAAAACTTGCAAAGAGTTAAATGAACTCTATGACTCTTTACTTTGTATCACATGACACATCATACACACCTTGACAATTTTTTCACCTCTCGAACATCCCCTTTCATTGGAGACGTCATAACTCCTGGATCTACTTTTCCAAATGAGGTCATTGAGGGCTTATTGTAGGCCTCAAATGCACTTCCTGCTTGTGAGCCCCGCTGGTCTGATCCTGGGGAACCTGTACCAGATCCTGACCCCATTCTCCTGTGGTCAATGTTTGATCCTCTGTCATCTCTGAAAAGAAAAATGAATTTCTTTTTATCTTAATATGCATACTAAACATATGATCCTGAAGGGGGATCTTTTTTCAAACTTTATTTCAGTTATTGATGAGCTTTTGATGTTCCAACAAAAAAGTTTTATAAAACAACTTTGAATGCCTTTATGAAAGAATAATACTCGTTATGATTTATATCTAACTCTACAACACAACATAATTTGAGACTTTTCTAATTTGAAAGCATTTGGAAACAACTTTTTAACAAGCATTTTCTCCTTTTTATCACAATTTTTCAAGACACATTTTTTCCAAGGATTATTTAAACTTGGGATTGTCTGGTAAAGTGTTAAAAATGACATGTAAATAAAAAACTTGTAGCAAAAGCAGAAGTTGCTTCCTGTAATAATTACTCCTTTTGCTAAATAAAAATGAAAAAAAAGTACAGTCAAACTTCGGAAGCTCGAACACCCCGGGGACTAGGTTATTTGTTCGAATTAGCGGTAGTTCGACGTATCCGTATTTCAAGTATGAAGTGGTCAGTGAACGAGTTGCACGTATTCTTATTGCATCTATATAACTTTTGTATTTGGAAATATCACACAGAACACACCACACAACTTTGTCATTTTGCAGAAATCGGCCGTTTAATTGTTTTCGGCCGAAATCGATACGCTCTATCAATGCTTTTTTTAGAGAGTATCCATTTCGGCCGAGAATAAGCTATTTTCACCAGTTAAACGGCCGATTCCAGAGGTCATTTTTTTTGCACATACCTAGAAAGTCATTTTATCAGAAAAGAAAGGACATTTGCATATATTGTCGAGCGCGAAACATTACCCTGTTTATGTTCTAATTATAACTTCTATCAACGCTAAATGTGCGGATTAAGATCACGGTTGCGGTTAATAAACCTAATGTGTTAATAAGCAATACTCTTCATGCAACCATAGCGTTACAAAGATGGCTTGACCACTAATTCTGGTAAACAACCTCGAAAAACAAAAAATTAAAAACAAAGCGATTATTCTATCACGGCGAGACAGTTTGTAATTGACACATTGAGCAAGTGTGTGTATATTTTACAATAAGTGTTAAAAACATGCACCTTATCCAATATTTGACAGACGATTACCGGCGTATCCAATTAACAATGTAGGTGTGAAACCCAACGTCTAATTGTTGACTAACCCTTTGTTCGACTTCAGAGAGATAAAATACACAGGAAAATGAATGACGGGACCGTGACATGTGTTCGAAAGTTCCAATTAGGGGTTGTGCGAGCTTTCCGAGGTAGAACCATATGAATTATATAGAGATTTTGCCGGGACGGATATCGTTGTTCGAGCTTTCTTTGGTATTCGAAATTACCCATATTCGAGCCACTGAAGTTTGACTGTACCTAAAAAAACATAGTCAAGCCAAACAATCTTGAAACGACAATAGTATGTTAACTAGTATATACGTGTAATTAATTTTGTTTTTTCTAATTGAAGCCTAGAAATGTCCTTTCTCATGAAGCCTTAATGATTAAAAAAAAGAATTAAAGGGTTTACTGACTGTTATCATAGAGTTCCTGAAAGTTAAAACAATCAAACAGAAAGATCAACCCATTCCAAACAGTAACCAGAAACCGCATGAAACCCAATAAACCCAAACAGTAACAAAACAAAATAGAAACAAAAGTCATGTGTACTAACCTGATACTGTTACAAAACACAAATGGTACAAAAGTTTCAGAAGTTTGCTTGTTTGTATTGTGTTTAACAATGTTTCCAACATTGTCTCAGTTATATTGAGGTAACCAAAGCACCTACCCATGCTTTCCTGGGGTTCTTCTACCAGTACTTTGCAAAATATTCCTCCAAAGGCACTGGCTGCTTTCCTGCATAACCAATGTTCAGGGGTGAGAAATGATTGAATCCTGTCACAATGACTACCACGAGTCCCCTGAAAAAAATTGGTTGAGCTCAGGAATCAAACCCATGAACCCCTGGTTTCAATGCTCGGAAAGAAACTGGCCAAGCTTGGAAATCAAAGTTGTAATCCCCTGGTTTCAAGCTTTGTACATTGACTGACCATCCTGGGTCTGCAGTTGAGGAAAAGGACAACTGCTTCTTTCTAATAGATATAATGTTCTTCATATTTAAGTTTTTGACCATTTGTGTTTTGTAATAAATATTTTCATCTCAACTATGATCCTTTACCACATAATATTGTGTTCCAACGACTATGAAGATGAAGACTTTTGAAAACATTGTGGGAAAAGGAAATAATGTTGGTAAAGAGGTTTTTCACTGTTTTTCTGTTTTTTACCCTTTATTGACAAATCCCCACTGTTTGATATACATTTCTTTTTAATCTGTAAACACTTTTGATTTGGGCAAGAATTACAACTTTCTTGCCTGGTAAAGGCTTATGAAATATATGCTGTTAGGACATAAAAAGGTCTAATTTTGTTACAGGTTGTAAGAAAATTCTTAGTAAAGAAACATAAAAAAAAAAACCCCACAAACAACCAACCATACTCGACTAAACAAGAGGGCCATGATGGCCCTGTATCGCTCCACTGGCTAATAACTAAAAACACTACAAACCAAACTTTACAATACTTGGCCAATTGGTTTTTTAACTAGAAGACATACACAATTTTTTTCTATAAAATCCTACGAGAAAGTTATGACCCCCGGGCAAAGCCATTTTTGACCAAAGAGCTAAAATTACTTGAATCCTGGTGGAAGTCCACAAGATAAAGCCCCATACCAAATAATACAGGTCTAGAATGTGTGGTTATTAACAAGAAGATTTTCAAAGTTTCCTCAATAAAAGGCCCTGTAAAACATGAGGCCGCTGAGACAGGGCTAAATTTAGTAGCCCTAGGTCTTATGGTTCGTAACAAGAAGATTTCTAAAGTTTTCACTATATGAGCTCACGTAAAACTTGTGACCCCTGGGGTGGGGCCAAACTTGACCCCAGGGATATAATTTGGGCCCTCTTGGTAGAGGCCCACTAGAAAAAGCCACATGCAAAATTTGGTAGCCCTAGGCCTTAGGGTCTTGGTACGAGAAGGTTTTTAAAGTTCTCCCTATATGAGCCCATGTAAAACTTGTGAGCCCCGAGGCAGGGCCAAAATTGACCCCAGGGCTTTAATTTGGGCCCTCTTGGTAGGGGCCCACTAAATAAAGCTACATGCAAAATTTGGTATCCCTAGGTCTTGTGGCTAGGTATGAGAAGATTTTTAAAGTTTTCCCTATATAGGCCCATATAAAACTTGAGACCCCCGGGGCGGGGCCAAATTTGACCCCAGGGCTATAATTTGGGCACCCTTGGTAGACATCCACTAAATAAAGCTACATGCCAAATTTTGTAGCCCTAGGCCTTGTGGCTAGGTATAAGATTTTTAAAGTTTTCCCTATATGAGCCCATGTAAAACTTGTGACCCCAGGGGCGGGGCCAAACTTGACCCCAGGGCTATCATTTTGGCCCTCTTGATAGACGCCCACTAGATAAAGCTACATGTAAAATTTGATAGCCTTATAGCTAGGTATAAGAAGATTTTTAAAGTTTTCCCTATATAAGCCCATATAAAACTTGTGACCCCCCCAGGGCTATGATATGAAGAAACTTGGTAGAGGTCCACTAGATAAAGCTACATGCCAAATCTGGTAGCCCTAGGCCTTGGGGTTTCTGACAAGAAGATTTTCAAAGATTTTCAATATTTTTCAGTTTTGTTGCCATGACAACCAGAGTTTTTGAAGGAATCAAATACTTTCAAGAAATTCTGAAGAGGACCATGGCAGGATTGTTTCTGTGAAGTTTCATGAAAATTGGATGGGTAGTTTCAGAGATGTTTGAAATAAAAGTTAACGCATGCACGGACGGACGCATGACGGACACCAGGCCATGACATAGGCCCGCTGGCCTTTGGCCAGTGGAGCTAAAAATGAACTGAAAAAATCTCAAGCAAACATATCTTAACTCTTGATTAAAAGTAAAATGGAAAAACCCAAACGTAACTAAACTCTAACTAATATCCAAGTCCCTTCACCAAAATAAAAGCAGTCTAAAACTTTTAAAACTCTAACAAAACAAACTTCTCCACAACAGCAAATCAAATTTACCGTAACTCGTCATGTGACTTAGAGACTTGCTTTGCAGAGCTATATAGGCCAGGGCTGATCAGCTTTTTGTATGCTGAAAATTTTTCGCTTGTCCCTCGTTTAGTATTTCCTGACGTATTCTTATCAACCTGGTCTGATGATTTAGAGTAGGTTCTTGTCTGCTTTAGCTTTTCTAATTCATCATCCGTTCTGGAAAAACCCATGACTATATATAGACAAACTGGAAAAACCAACCACTATATTTAACTACATCATATAATTTACCAAAAGGTCCCACTGTTAATATCATAGTACAAGTGAGAGAGAAAGACAGAGACAGAGAGAAAGAGAGAGACAGACAGATAAAAAGAGAGACAGGGAATGACATTTGAAATAATTAATTCAATTATATATATTTTTTTTTCTATTCTAAAAATATATCCCTCAATTTATACATGTGATTATAACATCATACAGATGAAGTGTGAGTGATTGTGTATTCCATTATCATTTGAGTCTACACAAGACAAGAGGGCTATGATGGCCCTGAGATCACTCACCTGAGCCTTTTGACCATACATGACCCATTTCTAATCTCTTCAGAGATATGACAAACATTCTGACACCTTCATTAGTATTAGACTTAAAATATGGCCTCAAGAGTGTACGTAAGGTTTAACTAAGATTGACCTACTGACCTAGTGTTAAAACCCAACGTGACCCATTTTCATACTTGTCGGAGATATCATCAAGGCAAACATTCTGACCAAGTTTCAGGATTATCAGACTGAAAATTGAGTGTGTAGAGCATACACAAGGTTTTTCAAAGATATGATGTAGTGACCTAGTTTTTGACCCAATGTAACCCATTTTCAAACTCATCAAAGCTATCATCAAGACAAATCCTCTGACCAACTTTCAAGAGTATTGGACTGAAATGTGACCTCTACAGGGTACACAAGGTCAGATTTGACCTAGTGACCTAGTTCTTGACCCTACATGACCTATTTTGAAATTTTTTCCAAGATATCATCAAAACAAACATTCCGACCAAGTTTCATGAGTATCGGACTGAAAATGTGGCCTCTAGGATGTACGGAATGTTTTGGAAGACATGACCTAGTGACCTAGTTTTCGACCTGATGCAACTTATTTTCACACTTGTTCAAGATATTATCGAGCCAAACACCTTGACCAAGTTTCAATATTTTCTGACAGAAAGTGTGGCCTCTAGAGGGTACACAAGGTTTTTCTAAGACAAACATCCTGACCAAGTTTCAAGAGTATCACACTGAAAATGTGGCCTCTAGACCGTACACAAGGTAAAAGTTGACGATGGACGACTGATGACGAACAACGCACGCCAGACACAGCACGATCACAAAAGCTCACCTTGAGCACTTTATGCTCAGGTGAGATAATAACAAGAGGGCCAAGGTGGCCCTGTATCGCTCCACTGGCTAATAGCTAAAACACTACAAGCCAAACATTATAAAACTTGGCCAATTGGTTTCAAACTAGAAGACAAAGTTTTCTCTTTAAAATCCTACAAGGAAGTTATGACCCCAGGGCAAAGCCATTTTTAACCAAAGAGCTAAAATTACTTGAATCCTGGTGGAGGTCCACAAGATAAAGCCCCGTACCAAATAATACAGGTCTGGAATGTGTGGTTATAAACAAAAAAGATTTTCAAAGTTTCCTCAATAAAAGGCCCTGTAAAACATGAGGCCGCTGAGACAGGGTTAAATTTAGTAGCCCTAGGTCTTATGGTTAGTAACAAGAAAATTTATACAGTTTTCACTATAAAAGCCCATGTAAAACTTGTGACCCCTGGGCTGGGGCCAAACTTGACCCAAAGGCTATAACTTGGGCACTCTTGGTAGATGCCCACTTGATAAAGCTGCATGCAAAATTTGGTAGCCCTAGCCCTTATGGCTAGGTACAAGTAGATTTTTGCAATTTTCCCTATATAAGCCCATGTAAAACTTGTGACCCCCGAGGGCGGGGCCAAATTTGACCCCAGGGCTATAATTTGGGCACCCTTGGTAGACACCCACTAGATAAAGTTACATGCCAAATTTGGTAGCCCTAAGCCTTATGGCTAGGTAAGAGGAGATTTTTAATGTTTTCCCTACATTAAACCCATATAAAACTTGTGACCCCCGGGGCGGGGCCAAATTTGACCCCAGGGCTATAATTTGATACATGCAAAATTTGATAGCCGTAGGCCTTATGGCTAGGTATGAGAAAATTTTTAAAGTTTTCCCTATATAAGCCCATATAAAACTTGTGACCCCCCCCAGGACGGGCTCAAATTTGACCCCAGGGCTATAGTTTGAAGAAACTTGGTAGAGGTCCACTAGATAAAGCTACATGCCAAATTTGGTAGCCCTAGGCCTTATGGTTTCAGACAGGAAGATTTTTAAAGATTTTCAATATTTTTCAGTTTTGTTGCCATGGCAACCAGAGTTTTTGAAAGAATCAAATTCTTTCAAGGAATTCTGAAGAGGACCATGGCAGGATCATTTCAGTGAAGTTTCATCAAAACTCGATGAGTAGTTTCAGAGAAGATGTTTGAAATAAAAGTTAACACACGCACACACGGATGGACACACGACGGACACCAGGCCATGACATAAATCCACTGGCCTTCGGTCAGTGGAGCTAAAAATCAAAGTCAATTTTTACCAGATTGTCCAAATGTAGAACAATCACAAATGAAAAATCAAGTGACTGAAAGGATGAGGTCTGTCTTTTAAATAATAGAAGATATTGACGAAAATAGCAAAAATAGTGGTTACCAGCATTTTCTCCCATTTCCACAATGTTTTCAAATTGTTCCTTCTCAGGGTAGTTAAAATTAAGGTTTATTTGGCACAGGTTTCAATCAAAATGCTCTGAAATATGTACGTATAGCAAAAACATTGCTTTTTCTACTCAATCATCTAGAAGAAAAAAGTGATTTACATGAAACTCAGAAAAGTGAAACCCAGAATATACTATACATGTAAACATGCAGGCATGCATCATGCAACACACAAAAGGACAAAAACACCCCTGTGTACCACTAGTTAATTTTTTATTCAGTATGATTTAAACAAACATTCTGTGTTTTTCTGACACTATGGAGCAAGACTTGAAAAAATTCTGAGGAAAAGATGGCAGCCACCTGGTTGAGCAGAGCAGAATGGATAGGATTGAATGTGGTACAGGTTCATCCAAACAACATATCTGTGAAATCCTTTCTCCTAATAATATTTTCAAAGTCCTCTTTCTTAGGGTCATTAAAACATGGGCTTGTTCGGTAAAGAGGATAACGCTTTACTACACAATCCTGAGTTTTAATGATCCCGACAGAAAAATCCTTTTGAAAAGATTGTGGGAAAAGGAGAAAATGCTGGTAACCAGCATTTTCTCCTTTTCCCACAATTTTTTCTTACCATTTGGAGACAAATTGTATTATTTGAGCCACATTTAATTTGTCGTCTGCAAATGCTTTCAATTTGGACCAGTCTAAATTTTGTCGTTCGGTAAAGAGTTAAAGCAACATTTGGACAGATATAGTCAACAGATTGACCACAATAGCCCATGTATGAGCACTTTGTGATCTTGTGAGCTAAAAATAGATCATAACTAAAAAATTGCCAATAAATCAAAACAAAACACCATGCTTATAAAAGAAAACAAAAACAAAGTTAGAGATCTTAACACATTTCTCACCTTGGCGGTATGATCTGGGAATATCTCTGCTCGCTACTTTTTGACCTACCAGGTACAGGAAAAGAATGGCTACATTATTTGAAAATAAATTCTGGTCTAGCTGCATCAGATTCAGTACTTAACCCTTTACCACACAATCCCGACTTTTAACGACCCTGAGAAAGACGCCCTTTGAAAACATTGTAGGAAAAGGAGAAAATGCTGGTAACCAGCATTTTCTCCTATTCCTACAATATTTTCTACCCTTTCCAAAACAAATTTTAATTGTTCAGTTACATTTACTTTGACGTCTGCAAGTGCTTTCAATTTGGACTAGTCTAAAATTTTGTTGTTTGGTAAAGAGTTAACAGACATGTAAACTTTGGTTTTCTTACGTCAGATTTAGTTAGTATAGACATACACCCACTCACTGATCGATTGATTGAACATTGTTTTATGCCACGTTCAACATTAAACCTCTACTTGTAGTAACTGTCATAAATACTTCAATTCCTATAAGAGACAACAAAATTTTAGACTTGTCCAAATTGAGAGCATTTGCTGACCGTGAAACTAAAAATTAGTTCCAATTATTTAATTAGTCAGTGAAAGAGTAGAAAAAATTGAAGGAAAAGGAGAAAATGCTGGTCACCAGCATTTTCTCCTATTCCCACATTTTTTTCTAAAGACTTCATACTCAGGATCATTAGAATATTATGATTGTTTGGTCAAGGGCTAAACATAACAGTTTATGTATATTTGGCTATTTTCAGTTGCTTGCATGTTTTAGCAGATCTGGGATTCAAACTCATGACCCCTGTTCTCTAACCCTCTGCATTACAGACAGAGCATACTAGGCTTAGTAGACCTACAGAATATTATATTTTAATACGTTTCTTTTAGGTAGAATTGTCTTTTTGAATTATCTGTTTCTAGAAACCAATCATAAAAAATTCATTTTCAAACATTTTCTTACCAGGAACTCAAAAGAATTTGATGACAGGACACAACTTTGCCTACCTATCTCTTTACGCAACGACAAAATTTTAGACTAGTCAAAATTTAAAGCATTTGCGGTCAACAATTATTGTGTTGCCTAAATGATAGGATTTGTCTTTGACAGGGTGGAAAACAATGTAGGAAAAGGAGAAAATGCGGACTAATAGCATTTTCTTCTTTTCACAGTGTTTTCAGAGGTCATTTCCTCAGGTATGTTAAAATATCTGATTGTATGGTAGCAGGTTAAAATCATCACAGTATTCCATGAATACTTAAGTAGTACATACTTGTACACTCGGAGTAGTTTGATATTCTTAATGCTTGCCCACTTTCACAATCTTACAATTTTAAGACCAAGCAGAACTACTTTTTTGAACACACTGAGCAAAAAAAGAGAAAATGCTAGTTCCTTTCTGATTGGTCACAAGTAACCATCATTTCATCCTTTTCCCACATTGTTTTCAAAAGCCTAGTTCTCTTCATCCTGAAAAAAACCAATAATTGGTTATCTGCATTTTCTCATAATAATTCAGAAGTCTAATGGACTAATGTAAAATCACAGAACAGTATGGTAGAAAGGTACGAGACTGAGGGCAAAATATCAAAACACAATAAAACATGCAATTCCTTATCATCAATTTTATTGTTGAGTATTCTTGGAAATAAGTCATAGCAACATGGTTGAGTTTCTTTAATTCTTTACCAGAGAACCAAGTTTTAGACTTTTCCAAATTGAAAGCAATTGCAGAAAACAAATGAAATGTGGCTAAAATAAAGGGATTAGTCTTTGAAACTTAAAAAAATCGTTTTTCGGAAAGGGTACATTGCTGGTTACCAGCATTTTCTTGTTTTCCTTCAAAGTTTTCTACCCTATTACAGAAATTAAGCTGCCATTAATTCTGCCATTTTCAAATTCCTCTTCTGCATATGTTTTAAATTTGGAAGAATCTAAAATATTTTGTTCCGTAAAATGTTAAACATTATCCAAGTCATAACTCAACAGCCACTGTACCAATTAACCCTCTTCTGGACTTTTTGTTTTAAACTGGGTACTTCATCGACCATTCTTAGTTTCATTCTTAGTTTTATTCTACATTTAGAAAGTAACACAACTTTTGATTGGCTAAACCAACTTATTCAGCCAATCAGAAATTGTGTTACTTTCAAATTTAGAAAGTTCTTGAGAATAAGACTGAGAATATTCCTTAGAAGGTTGGTGAATACGGACCCAGTACTTCCCACAACACCATGGTTTTCCTCGACCCATTGTTTCTTAGAATTCTGACCAACAAAATTTTCTGGATGTCCCCCCAAAATTAAATGATTGCCTTCTTTTTTCCATTTAAAATTCCAGGGAAAACCATGTATAATGCTCTTTGCAAGTAAGTGGCTGCTTTCCCATATAAACATCATCAAAACACTGTTCAGCCATGAGATAGGACTGAATTATGTCACAAAATGACTATCAGCAATCCCAGATAAGAGTCTGGCCAGGCTAGGAATTGAACTCATGACCCTTCATGAGCCTTGTATGTTACTGCATGAGCTATCAGACTCAACATAACCCTTTACCAAACAATGAATCTTTTATGCTACCAAATTTGTAGCATTGGCAGACAACAAAATTCAAAATTAGTACAAAATTACTACAAGAGATCTCTGATGGGATAATACAAATTACTACAAAATTAGTGCCAAAGATCTCCAACGGAAGAGAAAACCTTGTTACTAAAAGAGAAAGTGCTCTCTCCTTTTCCCATTAAAACACCAGATTGTGTGGTAAATGGTTAACTGTCAACATCTTCCATTTTTAATGTCCAACAAGAGGGCCATGATGCCCCTAAAGTTGCTTCTTTTGACCAAGCATGACCCATTTTCAATCTCTTTCGAGATATTATAACAGACATTCTACCAAGCTTTCATAATTATTGGACTGAAAATTTGGCCTCTAGCTTGTACACAAGCTTTTTCTAGAATTTCTCTCAGTGACCTACTTTTTAGCCTATTTTCCCATTGTAGATATCAAAACAAAGATTCTGACCACCTTTCATAAGTATTGGACAGAAAATGTGGCCTCTAGAGTGTACACAAGGTTTTTCCAAGACTTGACATGGCAACCTAGTTTTTCACCCAATGTGACCCATTTTCAATTTCATTAAATTGATCATCAAGTAAAACATTATGACTAATTTTCGTAAGTACCAGACAGAAAAAAGTTGACTCTAGTGCTACACAAAATATTTCAAAGATTTGACCTACTGACCTAGTTTTTGACCCTATGTGACCCATTTTCAAACTCATCCAAGAAATCATCAAGATAAACATTTCAAGAGTTTTGGACTGAAAATGTAGCCTTTAGAGCGTATACAAGGTTTTTCTAAGATGTGACCTAGTGACCTAGTTTTTGACCCAACGTGACCCATTTTCAGACTTGTCTGAGATATCATGAAGAAAAACATTCTGACCAACTTTCAAAAGTTTTGAACTGAAAATGAAGCCTCTAGAGCGTACACAAAGTTTTTCTAAGATTTGACTTAGTGACCTAGTTTTTGACCCGATGTGACCTATTTTCAAACTTGTCCAAGAAATCATCAAGACAAACATTCTGACCAAGTTTCATGAGTATTGCACTGAATATGTGGCCTCTAGAGCGTACACAAAGTTTTTCTAGGATTTCACCCGACATGACCCATTTTCCAACTCGTCGAAGATATCATCAAGACAAACATTCTGACCTCTTTTCAGGAGTATTGGACTGAAAAAGTGGCCTCTAGAGCATACACAAGGTTTTTCTAAGATTTGACCTAGTGACCTAGTTTTTGACCCGACATGACCCATTTTCGAACTCGTCCAAGATATCATCAGGAGAAACATTCTGACTTCTTTTCAAGAGTATTGGACTGAAAAAGTGGCCTCTAGAGCATACACAAGGTTTTTCTAAGATTTGACCTAGTGACCTAGTTTTTGACCCGACATGACCAATTTTTAATCTCGTCCGAGATATCATCAAGACAAACATTCTGACCAAGTTTTGTGAGTATCAGACTGAAAATGTGGCCTCTAGAGCGTACACAAGCACACACCGGACACAGCAGGATCACAAAAGCTCACCATGAGCACTTTGTGTTCAGGTGAGCTAAAAAGACAGGATATAGCCACTGGAAGGCTTGCCATCCTGAAACTTTCTGGGCCTTTCAAAAGTTTAGTTGCCTTAATGGCCAGTGTAGATCAAGATCAGTCTAAACAAATCATGTACAGTCTGGTCTTTGACCTGCACTATCTGGTTTACAGAAATATTCTAGACAAGAGCAATCTTGAAATAGCAATTATTAGCGACTTATTTCTAGATTGAAAAAGTAAGGTCTATTACATGCTCTTTGGGTTGGGAACTGCAAAAAATAGTAGCCATTGCAATTTGTGAACATAACATGGAAAACACTATCTTTGCTATGTATATCTGTTTAGTTTTAAAGTATATTAAATGCAAAACAAAACACTGTACATGTACTGTATATATGTAACAAAATAAATTCATCTAACATCAGGTCTATAAAAAAAAACTGTGCTTCACTACAGCTGCAACCCTTACAATGTCAAATAAATAAGATGGACATTGGTCAATAAAACTCTGCTAATTCCCTTTGGAATAACTGCAGGCTTCTAAACATAAAATTCAGCATCTTCACTGTGGTGTTATAATTTCCATTTCGGACTGAGAAGAGAAGATTTGTTTGCCTTCCAAAAGTTTCAGTTTTTACTCTCTTTATCATTTATCCATTTATTCTTTCCTATAAATCAGATGAAAGATAAATTACCACAGAACAAGATGAATGTAACAACTTCTTCCATTTCAGTTTTGGAAAACATGTATGTGAATAATACTGACAAGAGACTGATGGGTGTGTAGTGTTTTGCAGGCAATGCAGTTGGACACATTGTCTTATACAAGAGGGCCATGATGGCCCTGAAGTCGCTCACCTGAGTCTTTTGACCAAACATGACCCATTTTCAATCTCTTTCGAGATATTATGACAAACATTCTATCAAGCTATCATAATTATTGGACTGAAAATTTGGCCTCTAGCTTGTGCATAAGCTTTTTCTAGAATTTCTCTCAGTGACATGCTTTTTAGTCAAACATAGCCCATTTTCCCATTGTAGATATTATCAAAACAAAGGTTCTGACCACCTTTCATAAGTACTGGACAGAAAATGTGGCCTCTAGAGTGTACACAAGGTTTTTTTCCAAGATTTGAAATAGCAACCTAGTTCTTTACCCAATGTGACCCATTTTCCATTTCGTCATATTGGTCATCAACTAAAACATTCTGACTAATTTTCGTAAGTATTGGACAAAAAATAATGACTCTAGAGCTACACAAGCTATTTTAAAGAAATGACCTGGTGACCTAGTTTTTTACCCAATGTGACCCATTTTCAAACTCATTCAAGATATCATTATCACAAACATTCTGACCAAGTTTCAAGAGTTTTGGACTCAAAATGTGGCCTCTAGAGCATACACAAGGTTTTTTAAAGATTTGACCTAGTGACCTAGTTTTCTACCCGACATGACCCATTTTCAAACTCAACCGAGATATCATCAAGACAAACATTCTGACCTCTTTTCAAGAGTTTTGGACTGAAAATGTGGCCTCTACAGCGTACACAAGGTTTTTCTAACATTTGACCTAGTGACCTAGTTTTTGACCTGACATTATCCATTTTCAAACTCATGTGAGATATCATCAAGACAAACATTCTGACCAAGTTTCATGAGTATCGGACTGAAAATGTGGCCTCTAGAGCGTACACAAGGTAAAAGTTGACGATGAACGACGGACACAGCACGATCACAAAAGCTCACCTTGGGCACTTTGCACTCAGGTAAGCTAATAAATTTGGTGAAGTTTGGTAAAAAACTACAAGTGCTTGTCTTGGAACTACACAAAAAATTGTTCAATCTGAGATCTTTTTCTCAGTCATTTTGTCTACTTTGATCACAAAATTAGCTTGGTCATTGGTAAGAGTAAGGGTATATTGGGTTAGCAGAAATACAGCTGTTTTTTAACCCTTTATCAAATGAAGGAAATTTTAGTCGTCTACATTGAAAATGTGGGAAAAGGAAGAAAGGCTGGTTAACAGCAATTCTGCTTTTTCCACAGAACACCCAACAAACTTGTGATAAGAGGTTGTTAAACATTGGAATGTTTGGTACAGAATTAATCCTTGCCAAACAATTACATGTTTTAATGACACCAAAAGAGACAGCTTTTTAAATCATTGTGGGAAAAGTAGTATTCTAAACCTTTCAATGACAAATCAAATCATTTTGTTTGCAGTCTGAAAATGTTTCCAGTGTAAACATGTCTAAAATTTTGTTTATTGGTAAAGAGTTATGACCTAAGATATACACTGACAGAGAGAACAAAATATATACACTATAAGAGACAACTATAAAACACTAACTGCGCTACATGACCTCTAGGAACTCTCACCTTGGTCTATCCACTGGGGAACCATATTGCTCTGCTTCCCTTTCCTGCCTCATTCTCATTAATTCAGCATGATCCATATACATTTGATTCATATAAGAGCGTCTATTTTGATTGATGGATTGGGCACCATCCCTGAAGTTAGAGTTTCTACTTCCTGTTTGGTGGTTCCCTGATCTACTTCTAGGAGCAACCCATTCATAGGGATCCTCAGATCTGTAATGTGGAGACAGGGAAATGGGCTGGTCTTGTGGGAATCGATCACCATCATTTGGAATGTTTTTGTTTTTATGGTCCTGTTGCCATGGAAATGAGCTATAGTGATTGCCTTCCCTGTATTCATACCCTCTGTAAAAACCAGAAATAGAAACATGCTATGACATCACAACATTCAACTTGTTCATCAGACAACAAAATTTCCAACACATCAAAATAATAGCATTTGCAGAGGACAAATCAAATGTGGCTCAAGATTTGATTTGATGAGTTTTGTCTTCAAAATGGTAAAAACATTGTTGGAAAAGAAGAATATGCTTACCAGCAAGTTCTCACTTTCCATGTTTTCAGATGCCTTCTTCCTCACAGATAGAAACAAGAGGACCATTAGCCCTAAAGCCCTTAAAGTCAAGTCAGCTAGGATTGATAAAGCTGAAGAGATCCTGATTAGGATGATGTAAAACACAAGAGTGTAAGTGACCTACTTTTAAACCGACTTGACTTGACCTATTTTAGAACTTGTTAGAGATACTATCAACACAAACATTCTGACAATCTTTCGAGAGTATCTACTGGAAATAAGGCTTCTAGACTGCACACAAGGTTTTTCTAAGATTTGTCCCAGTGACACTTTTAGACCCAACTTGACCCAATTTTGGAATTGTCTAATACATTTTCAAGACAATCATTCTGATCAATTTTCATTAGTATCCGGCTGAAAATGTGGCTTTTAGAGTGCCAACAAGGTTTTTCTAGAATTTGTTCCAATTATCTACTTTTTGAACTGATATGACATAATTTTGGAAGTTGTACTAGATTTCATTCAGGCAAATATTCTGACCAAGTCGTCGTCTGCACATGTCATATTCTTCGAAGATTGGACCTGTCACCCATCCCCGAATACCTGGGAAAAGTAGGGCTTATACCGAAGCTATGAGCCTATTACCCAAGCATGTAGGGGCTGTTTTACTAAATGGACGGTGCATAGGTTACATGCTAGCCGATCATAGCTGAATGAATCGCGCCAGGCAGCATTTTATTGAGTAAACGTTTATTTCATTTTGAAATTCAAAATACCGGTTGTTGTTTTGAAAAGTAGTCCGGTTCTGTACCCAGAATGCCAAAATTAGATAGATATGTATTTGTAGAATGCCATCTAGCGGGAGATAATGCTGACCAAGTTCCATGAGTATCCCGCTAAAAATGTCGCCTCTAGAGTACACAAGGTTTCTGTAGCATTTTGCACAGTGACATACTGTGTGACCCAACTTGACCCAATTTCAATAATGTCCAAGAATGATATAATCATGACAAAATCAATAATCTGATAACTTCATGAGTATCAGACTGAGAGTGTGGACTCTAGAGTGTACAAAAGGTTTTTCTAAGACTTTGTCGAGTGACCTACCTTTTGACCATACATGACCAAATTTCAAGCCTGTCCAAGATTTAATCAAGACAAATATTCTGACCAGGTTTCATGAGTATCTGACTGAAAATGTGGCCTCTTGAGCGCACACAAGGTAATTGACGACCGTACAATAAAAGACCCATACAGCACAATCACAAAGCTCACTTTGAGCACTTCGTGCTCAGGCGAGCTGAAAACATAGTAAATGTTTAAAGAGATAGATTCACATAACAGAACCAGCAGAGACTCTTAAATCTTTGCCAATCAATCCACATTGTGGGAAACAGAGGAATTACTATATACACCTGTTTTTTAACCCTTTCAGAGATAGATGTCATAATGTAGGCTACAACTGATTTGTAATCTGCAAATGCATTAAATTTTGGACAGTTCTGTTGTCTGATACAGATTTATCCAAGCCTATAGCATTTGCAGAGGACAAATCAAATGTGGCTCAAATTGTGGAAGCTGTCTTTGATAGGGTAGAAAATACAAGGAACATAGGGAAAAAGGACAAAATGATGGTCACCAGTTTTTTCTCCTTTTCCCACGATGTGTTCAAAAGCTTAAAACCCGGGATCATGTGGTGAAGCATAAAGGAAGTAAAACACATATTGAGTTGCTTTTGTGAACAGAGAAGATCAAAACAAATAACCCTGTGTACAGAATGTGAGGTTTCCTACATTTGTTCCAACTTTTCTGAGATATCAAATATTCTTTGTACTGTGTGATACCACACAGACTGTGTGAAACCACACAGTTATATAAGTTCAAAGTTTAGTCATTTGGTTAAGACTTAACTACTGAGAAATGATAAAGAATCCAAAAAATTAAGAGCGTACCTTAGATTTGTACTTTCATAATTTCTAATCTTCTGATCATCTGGCTCAATTCCGCGATCTTTCAAATTATATGTCTTGACTGGAACTGGTGGAGGCTCCTTTCGTTTGCTGTGCTGCTCGGGCATTTGGCCTGCGGAGCCAGGCTCAAAACCTTGGCTCTGCAGAGTCCCACTGGATGTTGATTTTGAGGATCCTGGGTACTTTTTCACTCGATCGTCACTCCTGTGAATTGAACGGGGGAGGAAAGTTGGGTAATACTGAGTACATATAGGAAGCTGATGTGTTAACATGCGTCAGGACTATATCATACTAGACAATAAAATATTTTAATACAACATTTTCCATTTATTATGTTCAACATCAGTGTGTAAACCCATTTGTTCCTAACCAAAGAACAGAATTTCAGAATTCACAAAATGAAATTATTTGCAGACAACAAACTAATTATGGCTTAAATGATGCTTCTGTTCTTTGAAAGGATAGAAAAATTTGCCAAATAAATAAAACTGTATTTCCTCCTTATATTACAATGTTTTCTACTCTTTTAAAACATGAATTCTATCATTCAGGCCAGATTTAAATTTGTTGTCTGCAAAACCTTTCAAATTAGACAAGTCTAAAATTTTGTTGTCTGGTACACATTTAAGTCAATGTGTACTTAGGGAAAAAGCCACAGGCGACTTTTTTTCCCATAATTTGATTTTAACTGAACACTGATGCTGAATTTTTATACTAAAGGAAAAAGTGCTAAATCAATTTAAAAAAAAGACGGGATTCTGCAAAAAAAACACTATAAAATAATTCCACTGGTTCCTTCATGCATAGCATTCATGTAAAAACATAATACCCAAAACAAAGAACCAATCTGGTAGCCATTAAATGAATACACAGTTAAACTTCGGAAGCTCGAACACCCATGGGACTTGGTAATTTGTTCGAAATATCGGTAGTTCGACATCATTTCAAGGTATGAAGTGGTCAGTGAACTAGTTACACATATTCTTATTGCATCTTTATAACTTTTGTATTTGGAAATATCACACAGAACACACCATATACCGGTGTCATTTTACAGGAATTGGCCGTCTAATTGGTGAAAATAGCTTATTTTTCGGCCGAAATCGGTACACTCTATTACTGTTTTTACAGAGAGTATCCATTTCGGCCGAAAATAAGCTATTTTCACCAGTTAAATGGCCAATTCCTGGGGTCATTTTCTATGCACATATCTTAAAGTCATTTTATCGGGAAAAAAAGGACATTTGCAGATATAGAGAGCGATACATCACCTTGTTTATGTTCTAATTATAACTTCTATCAACACTACATGTGCAGATTAAGATCACAGTTGCGGTTCATAAAACTTAATGTGTTGAAAAGCAATACTCTTCATGCAACTATAGCATTATAAAAACGACTTGACCACTAATTCAGGTCAATAACCTCAAAATACAAAAAAATTAATATAAAGCGATTATTCAATAATGGCGAAACAATTTTAATTGACACCTTGAGCAAGTGTGTGTATATTTTACAGTAAGTGTTAAAAACATGCACCTTATCCAATATTTGACAGATGATTACCGGCGTATCCAAATAACAATGTAGGTGTGAAACCCAACGTCTGATCGTTGACTAACCCTTTGTTCGACTTCTGAGAGGTAAAATGCACAGGAAAATGAATGACGGGACCGCAATATGTGTTCAAAAGTTCTAATTAAGGGTTGTACGAGCTTTCCGAGGTAGAACAATATGAATTATATAGAGATTTTGCCGGGACAGGTATCGTTGTTTGAGCTTTCTTTGGTATTCGAATTTACCCATATTCGAGCCACCAAAGTCTGACTGTGTTGCTTTTCTGATTTCCAGCATGCAGCATGTTTCTTTACTTACATAACAAAATAAAACAGACAACTAGTCTGTCCTTAATAAACATGAAAGAAAACAGGTACAAACATTTGGCTGCAGTTACTTCTTCAGTGAAAGTTCAAAGTTAAAAAAGGTCCATTACTATTAGTAATGTCACAGATATCAGAAAATATCAAAGTTTTTGTGCAACAACATCACAGACTATGACACAGACAGGGCTATGACAATACTTTGATGTTTCTTTGCAAACAATCAAACTAGAAATGTTAAACATTGAGCACAAGGAGAAATATTTCCATGCTAACAGATTATGTATATCATTGTTTATGCCAAAATTGATGATGTAATTACTATTTCTGATACAAATCCATGCATTTCTAAACTTAAATGTTGGTCTCCTTACACATGCTGGTTGCTTTGTACAGTTGGCAATTACAACAGGTTTGATTGTAAATAGATGCATGCATTTGGGAACACAGTAACAAATTTTAAGCTGATAGAATAGGAAATATGTGGAATAACTTTCTCACAATGTTTTCAAAGACCTTCTTCCTCGGGGTCATTAAAACTTGGGATTGTGTGGTAAAGGGTTGAATCTTAAGTAAAGTCATTTCACACTTTGCTAGCAATTTCCCTTTAGATCAAGATTTGGTCAGGCTGTTTTCACATGTATTTGACCTTGATATATACTGAATACCTGTATTTTACAAGATTGTGAATATCCAAATTTTACAAAGATTGATTATCTGTATTTTACCAGGATGTTGTCCATGGCAAATTTGTTTGAGGAAATAGTAAGTTATGCATTGCAACTACATAGGTGTAAGCAAAGGTGGGTGCAAAAGTCTTTCTCACAAATCTACAGCTTAAAACATATCAATAGCTTGGTTACAAAAGAAATATAAAAATACTGGCACTTTACAAAACCGTCTTGTGTTTTACGACTTTGAAGTAGGAATGTTCTTGAAAACATCATGGGAGAAGGAGAAAAATGTTGGTACCAAGGATTTTTTTCCTATCCCCAATGTTTTCTACCCTGTCAAAGACTAAATCCCTTTATTTGAGCACTATTTAATGTGTTATTTTCAAGATAATTTCAATATAAACAAGTCTAAAATTCTGTCATCTGGTAGGGAGTTAGCTCTTTACACGAAGACAAAATTTTCAGATCACACTTGCATATGACAAAGTAAATGTAGCTCAAATGGAGAAAAAAATTTCTTTAAAAGGGTAGAAAACTCAATGTTTTCTAAAGTCGTCTTCTTCAGGGTCGTTCAAACACAGGATTTTTTGTTTAAGGCTTAAAGGAAAGCAGGAAAGCCAATGCATAACGTTAAGGCAATGCATAACGTTAAGGCACCTTGCAAACAAATAAAGGTTGCATATCAAAAGCTCTTTGCATGTCAACTTACCCTTACAATACAAAATACATGAAATGGACATAATTTTGACATCTTTCCCCGAGTCAAAATATCGTCTTTCTACATCACTTTCATATTAATTCAGTTATATCACATGTACAGATTACCAAAACTCCTGTGTTTATAAAATTTTGAAGTAGAAAGCTTTTGAAAACACTGGCTACCATTATTTTCTTCTTTCCCAGCAATGTTTTTCTACCCAGTTTGTTGGTACAGGTTTAATATTTAGAAGTCCATTTCATATATTTGGCTACCCAAGGATTTTAACTCAAAACTCACCTGTATTTTGATGATAAATCTGAGAGTTTTGATTTGTCAATGTTGCTTGTGCTGACTTTGTTCACTGTACTTCGAGTAAATCTGTACGGGTCATTGCCACGGTAACCAGGTCTTGTCTGCTGACCCATTTTTTCCCGCAACTTGGAGTCATCATGTTTATTTGCTGGGTTTGATGTGTACTTTGTGAATGAATCACTCGAATACGATGAGCTGTCATTGTATGGCTGTAACAGTAAGAGTATCTGTTTAGTGCTCTGGCTCTAATTAACCCTTTACCACACAATCCTGACTTTAAACGACCCTGAGAAAGAAAGTTTTGAAAACATTGTGGGAAAAGGAGAAAATGCTATTAACCAGCATTTTTTTTCCTTTTCCCATAATGTTTTCTATCCTTCCCAAAACAAATTGCAATTTTTGAATCACATTTATTTTATTGTCTGCTATTGCTTTCAATTTAGACCAGTCTAAATTTTTTTGTTTGATAAAGAGTAAAGTCTTTGCTAGATGACAAAAATTTAAACTTGTTAAAAATGAATGCATTAGCAGACAACATATGTCGCTCAAATGATGGTATTTATCATAAAAAAAAAAACATTGTGAAAAAAGCTTAAAATGCTGGTTACAATGAAATTTACTCTGGTTACAAGAGCCCTGAATGAATGACCTCCTGGTACAAATGTTATAAACTGTTGATTTATGATTTGTTGAAAGTCACAAGTCACATTATTATTTAATTAATTTCATTTTGAGACAAGAATAGTAAGAATTTGTGAGATGTATGGCACAAAATTACCGGTAAGTCATTAATGCACCAATACACTTTTTACCAAACAGCAAAATTTTGAACTCATCCAAGTTGAAAGCAGTAGTAAATGACAAAAACTCAAATGATGGGATTTGTCTCTGAAAGTTAGGGAAACAATGTGCAAATATCCAATTCCTTTTTCTATATAAATTCTATTTCTACATTTTTGGAAAAAGAAATATTTCTTTTTCATAGAACATCTGTCCCTTGTTTAACACTTTACCACACAATCCTGACTTTTAAAAACCCTTACGGAAAAAGGCTTTTAAAAATATTGTTGGGAAGGGAGAAAATTCTGGTAACCAGCATTTTATCATTTTCCCACAATGCTTTCTACCCTTCCCCTAACAAATTTGAAATTGTTTAGTCATGTTTATTTTATGTTTTGTAATTACCGGTACTTTCAATCTGGATGTGTCAAATATTTTGTCCTTTGGTAAAGGTTTGATTTGTCATAAATTACAACATGTCCCATATAGCCTGTACAGTTATAGGTAGACATTATACCAAATAACTCAATTTTAGCTTCTCCGGTAGATATATCTGATTTGGCTCGAACAACAGGATCTATCTTTGAAAGGGAAGAAAACATTAAAGGGAAAAGAATACGTTGGTTATAAGCAGCATTTTCTCTTTTTCCAACAATTTTTCCAAATCCTTTCTTCCTCAGGGTCATAAAAACAAAGGGTGGTTCCAACAGGGTTCTAATCCTTTACTACACAATCACAAGTTTTAAGAACCCCGGGGAAGAAGACTGGTAACTAGCATTTTCTCCTTTACCTACAATGTTTTCTACCCTTCCCAAAACATATCTCAACTTTTGAGTCACATTGATCTTGTCATCTGCATATGCTTTGAATTTGGATAAGTCTAAAATTTTTTATTTGGTAAAGAAGTAGAAAAGAAAACCATTGCCTTACCCGAGAATCTCGTGTATTGTGGGCATGAGGAGGTGGAGGGGGCGGGGCACTGACTTGCTGGTTGTATGATGGGGAGCTTGGCTCATGAGGCGATGATGGTGAGTGTGGGGGCTGATGCTGGCGTGTGAGTGGACGAGAATATAAAGCATCTGGTTGACTTTGATTGGGTTGATCATTGTATCTGAAAAGAAGTTTTAACAAGAATCATATACAACTAATTTTTACATATATGGAATTTCTCATAATGAATTCCTCCTTTCTTGTTTTCTCATACACCGTATTCTGTACATTATTCTACCTTGTTATATTTGAATCTGAACAAAACAACAGGTTGGTGAGAAGCCAGAGTTAGTTAACTCTTTACCAAACAACAAACTTTAGGACACATCTATATTCGAAGCAGACGACAGATTAAATATGAATTGAATGATTTGGCTAAGGGCAGATTTGTCATAGGGTGGAAAATATTGTCGGAAAAGAAGAAAATGATGGTTCTCAGCATTTTCTCTTTTTCCCCACAATGTTTTTCAAAAGCTTTTTCCTTGGGGTCTTAAAACCCTAATTTTTTGGTAAACTCTTTACCAGAAGTCCAAAGTTTTAGACTCATCCAAACTAAAAATGGTCACAGATAACAAATTGAATGTGGCGATAGCCTAAATAGTTAACTCTTAGGCTGGTAAGTGTAACTCGGCGCACTTTTGTGGACAGTGTGGATCAAGATCAGACTACACAAAACATGGAGTCTGATCTTTAATCTACAATGTCCGATACAGTATTTTTTTCTAATGAAATCTAATTTGAAAGGGTGATATTTGGGTTTTTCTACTCAGTAGAAATTGTCTTTTCATTTATTCAGCAGTTTAAGGGTTAAAATCAATTTAGTTTGAAACTCTTACCCGTTCCATTGTGAATCAGAGGGTATTCGACCTCGTAAACGTTCACTAGGAGTGATGGTAGCATAGGGATCAATGTTGGCACGGTTTCTATCATGAGGATAATTATCTGCATAGTATGATGGATAATATCGGTCTTCAGACCTCTGTGTGTACGAGTCGTCGTATACGATGTCCTGGTAATTGTTGTGACCCTCGTATGATAACTGTAATAACAAGAACAATCGTTTGTTTCTTTGTTTGTATGGTGTTTATGCAATTTTAAACATACTAGTTTTATTCGGGCAGCAAATGCACTTATACATGCTTTCCTGGAGTTTATTTTAACAGTACTTCCCATAACATTCTTCGCAAGCTACTGACTGTTTTCTCATATTGAAAATATGATCAGAAGTGAGAAGAATAAATCTTGTCGCAATGACCATCATCAATGTTTAGAAACAAAATAGCAGAGCTCGGGTTTAAAACAAGCAACCTCCTGGTGCCAAGTCCTCAAACATACTGACTGCTCTACCAGGATCAGCTAATACACCATCATAAGATGAGGCAATGTGGACGCCTTAGTAGTACATGTAGATACTATTTAAACCAGGAGTCTTTACAAATCCAGGTGAAACATCAAAGAAAAAGGGAAAAAAAATGCTTGCAAGAACTATTTTCTCTTTCTCCTAAGATGTTTTCCAAAGTCTGGTTATTAAAAACACCCAACTGTTTTGTAAGGGCTCAAGAAAGACTTTATCAAGGCATATTACTCATATGTGCCACCTTAATGCTACTTAAAACGAAGCCTTGATATATTAAAACAAAGCTTTGATATATAAGAGATACAGGGTGTCAGAAGATAATACTGTTTGTTAGAAGATTTGTATGACAAAAAGATCTTTGCTCCAACAAAAATCTAAAAGCTCTGCCTACCTTTGGTGATCTCTGATAACGTGGCGGATCTGGGTATGGGGGTATCCCTGGTATTTTCTCAGACGTGTTAACACTCGGATCTGAATTTGATCTGACTAGAAATCGTTTTTTGTGGGTCGGTGACCCATCAAGGTCATCTAGGGCTCTTGTGATGTCGGGGTCGCTCTCCCTGTTTCCAGAGAAACTGAGTCGATTTGACATTGGAAACAGGTAGTCATCACTTATATCTTCATCGGGCTGAAAATTGTGGATAAACATTTTCTGTATCTGGTTTGTTTAACCCTTTCCAAAACAATTCCAAGTTTTAACGACCCTGAAGAAGAAGGCTTTTGAAAACATTGTGGGAAAAGGAGAAAATGCTGGTAACCAGCATTTTCTCCTTTTCCCACAACAATGTTTTCTTCCCTATCAAAGACAAAAATCATTGTTTGAGCTACATTTATTTTGTCATCTGCAAATGCTTTGAATTTGGTCTAGTCCTAAATTTTGTTGTTTGGTAAAGAGTTAAATGACCCTGAAGAAGAAAGCATGTGACCAGCATTTTGGCCATTTCCCACTATGTTTTTTTTACCGTTTCAAAGAGTAGTATCATCTGAGCCACATTTTACTCAACATCTACAACTGAGTCATGCTCTGTGAAAAGGGGGTTTAATGCATCTTCAAAAAGTTTCGAAACATGTCAGCCTGCGAAGTCAGTGCAGGCTAAGATGTGTCAAAACCTTTTTGCCATTTTTAAATTTTATGCATGTCGAAGGAAAAATCTGCAAGTCTATCAGTCCATAGTTAGACATAATGGGTTTTATGGTTACATAATGCATCACACAGATGCGTTAAACCCTGTTTTTCCATAGCATTACTCAAATGCCTTTAGTTTTGACCTGGTCTGAATTTTTTTTCATTCGGCATTTAGTGTTTATAATCCTTATTTAACCCTTTACTACACAATCATGAGTTGTAACGACCTGTAAGAAAAAGTCCTTTGGAAAAAATTGTGGGAAACGGAGAAAATGCTGGTAACCAGCATTTTCTCTTTTTCCCACAATGTTTTCTACCCTTCTGAAAACAAATTTCAATTTTCGAGTCACATTTATTATCATCCTTGAGCACTTTAAATTGGACTGGTCTAATTTTTTTTATCATTTGGTCAAGATTTAAAAGGATTTTTCCATCCTGTTTTTCAACCAGGTATAAAAATATGAAATCGAAGCTTACCTTTTTCTCTGACATCCAGATCTGTTGTTCTTGTTGTAAGTCAATCATGTCTGTCAGTTTTTTATACCAGCCTTCTGAACTATTATGGGTTAATGTGGCTGGAATGAAAAAGAAAAATATTCCAAATTATCATAATGAATGACTTATTTCAGAAACTGCATTTCCCTGTTGATGTGTGACCCCCAACATTAGCTGATTATCATACTGGATTATTCTCAAAGCAAGATTTGTCGTAGACTGACAAATAATCCCCCAATCACCCATCCCATTGTCTTGTAACACTAGATCCAGGAAAAATTCAAAGGCCCATAACTCTAGTAATAGTCAAACAATCATACTGAAAATTGCAGGTGTACAAGTTCTCATACCAAAGAAGCTTCCATTTAGATTTCTGCCTAATTGGTTGAAAACTGTACAAGAAAAAAAGAAGACAACATTGTGTCTACCAATGGATAGACCAACAACCTGTTTGTTGTAGTGGGTATAATTATGAGCAATGTTCCGTGATGCATGATACCAAGGAAGTTGCCACATGGTCATGGATCCATAAAATTCAACTGACTTAGTCAAGAGGTAAAATAGTCCTTCGATATGCAAAAAATTTACCCGAAACTGAAGTTTTGACCGAGGTCAGCCTGTGCAGACTGACCTGAATTAATACTTTTTGTAGATGCATTAAACCTCCTTTTCACAGAGCATGGCTCTTATTCAATTATTCTGAAAAATTTTCCTGTTGAAATGCGATATTGGGATCAGCATATTACACAAGGAGATTGTGTGGTAAACGACTAATCACTGAGGCACTCACCAGTAAAAAGATGTTGATACAATTTATCCAGTTTCAAACTTTGTTCATATAATTTCTTCGGGTTCTTGCTGGATCCTTTTGCCCACCTTGTACGTAGCTCTTTCACCGTGGTTTTACAGTCCGATTTCAGGAACACAACGATCGGATAAAACTGGGCAAAATTTAACCTATCTACATTGTGGGGAGTGACATCGAGTAAACAATGCTTCCTCTGTAAGAATACAAAAGTTAAAATATCTTTTAGTAAAACAACCCTGAGTTTTAACAACCCTGAGGAAGAAGGCTTTTGAAAACATTATGGTACAAGAGCCCCAAATTGTCGCAAGATACGCCCGTCCCACCGCCAGTTGTCGAGGGGGAATAATAATCGTAAAGGGCAGGTAGAGGAAAATAGTAGTGCAGCAGAAATCATGTAAGTGATTGAAATAGGCATGAATGTCTAATGTTGAGGAAACATGCATATAAAGTTTCAGGTCATTCCAACATGAAAAGACAAAGTTATATCGTAGAGAAGCATGAAAAGCTGTAAAAAAAAAATAATGAATAGGGAATAATTCCAAAAGGGCATTATGTAGGGTTACGGCTCCAGTGCATTGCACTTTTCGTAACTGCAACAAACATGTTTACCAAGTCTCAAGTCAATTTGACTTGAAGTGACAAAGTTCCCTTCCGGACAAGCAAGAAATACTGTAAAAAAAGAAGATCAAAGTGGAATTACTCAAAATCCGCGCTAGGTAGAGTTATTGTTCTTGCACCGTACTCCGTAATATTGCAACAAACATGCATACCAAGTTTAAAGTCGTTCTGACTTGAGATGACAAAATTATATTCCGGACAAGCACTAAATCCTGTAAAAATGATGATCAAAGGGAAATAACTCAAAGACAGCACGAGGTAGAGTTACAATTCTTGCGCACTGCACTTCCAATTATTGCAACAAATAAGCATACCATATTTCAAGTCATTCCTACTTAAGATGACAAAGTTATGCTCCGGACAGGCAAGAAATGCTATAAAAATGAAGATCGAAGGGGAATAACTCAAAATTTGTGCTAGGAAGAGTTATAGTTCTTGTGCACTGCACTCGTAATATTTCAACAATCATGCATACCAAATTTGAAGATGTTCAGACTAAAAATGACAAAGTTATGCTCTGGACAAGCAGAAAACGCTGTAAAAATGACGATCAAAGGGAAATAACTGAAATACAGCACGAGGTAGAGTTATGGTTCTTTTGCACTGCACTCCGTATTATTGCAACAAACACAAATGCCAAGTTTCAAGTCAATCGGACTGGAGATGACAAAGTTAAGCTCCGGACAAAGAACTGGACTGTAAAAATGAAGATGAAAGTGGAATTACTCAAAATCTGCGCAAGGTAGAGTTATTGTTCTTGGGCACTGTACTCCGTAATATTGCAACAAACATGCATACCAAGTTTGAAGCCGTTCTGACTTGAGATGACAAAGTTATATTCCGGACAAGCACTAATGCTGTAAAAATGACGATCAAAGGGAAATAACTCAGACAGCACGAGGTAGAGTTACAATTCTTGTGCACTGCACTTCCAATTATTGCAACAAATAAGCATACCATATTTCAAGTCATTCCTACTTAAGATGACAAAGTTATGCTCCGGACAGGCAAGAAATGCTATAAAAATGAAGATCTAAGGGGAAATAACTCAAAATTTGTGCCAGGAAGAGTTATGGTTCTTGTGCACTGCACTCCGTAATTTTTCAACAATCATGCATACCAAATTTGAAGATGTTCAGACTAAAAATGACAAAGTTATGCTCCAGACAAGCAGAAAATGCCGTAAAAATGACGATCGCAGGGAAATAACTCGAAGACAGCATGAGGTAGAGTTATGGTTCTTTCGCACTGCACTCCGTATTATTGCAACAAACACAAATGACAAGTTTCAATTCAATTGGACTAGAGATAACAAAGTTATGCTCCGGACAAGCAGAAAATGCTGTAAAAATGACGATCAAAGGGAAATAACTCAAAGACAGCATGAGGTAGAGTTATAGTTCTTTCGCACTGCACTCCGTATTATTGCAACAAACACAATTGCCAAGTTTTAAGTCAATCAGACTGGACATGACAAAGTTATGCTCCGGACAAAGAACTGGATGCCGCCCGGATGCCCGCCCGCACGCCATGGGTGATCCCATAATACGTCCCGTCTTCAACGGGTGTATAAAAAAGGAGAAAATGCTGATAATCAGCATTTTCTCCTTTTTCCAAAGTGTTTTCCACCCTTTTTCTGTCACAGGTAAAAACTCTACAAACTGAAATATAGCAATCACAAAATTCTTTTTATCAAAAAAAAAAAATCACTGTACAAGACTGTGTAGATTGAAGCTCACTGCGGTCACATCTTGATCTATATACGTGTACTTTGCAAAAGCAGATTGTATACTTTACCAAACAATCTCCAGTTTTAACCATCCTGTGGAAAAAGGCTTTTGAAAACAATGTGGGAAAAGGAGAAAATGCTGGAAACCATTATTTCCTCCTTTTACCATAATTTCTTCTATGCTTCCTCAAAATAAATTTCAAATTTTGAGTCACATCTGATTTGTCATCAGCAAATGTTTTCAGTTTGGACAAGTTTAAAATTTTGTTGTTTGGTACAGAGTTAAATCTCTACCAGATCACAAATTTCTGGACTATTTCATACTGGAAAGCATTTTACAGACAACCATGTAAATATGGCTCCAACGTGATTTATTCTTCACAGCATAGAAAATACTGTGGGAAAAAGAGAAAATGCTGGGTTCAAATTCATCAACTATTCTTTAGAATATTCTTAGTCTTATTCTCCAGAATTTTCTAAATTTGAAAGTAACACAACTTCTGACTGGCTAAACAATTTGGTTTAGCTAATCAGAAGTTGTGTTACTTTCAACTCCAGAAAATCTCAGATATAAAGACTAAGAATGTACTCAACCCTTTACCAAACATCCCTGGTTTTAACGACCCCCAAGGAAGAAGCCTTCTGAAAACACTGTGGGAAAAGGAGAAAATGCTTGTAACCAGCATTTTCTCCTTTTCCCACAATGTTTTCTACTCTTCAAAAGGCAAGTTTCAATTTTTGAGTCATATTTATTTTGTCGTCTGCAAATGCTTTCAATTTGGACCAGTCTAAGATTTTGTTGTTTGGTAAAGAGTTAAGAATGTACTTAAGCTGGTTGCCAGCATATTTATTTATAATACTTGAATAAACTAGAGCTGTCACTGAATGTGACTTAATACCCCCGCAAGCGCTTTGACAGAAACAGGCAATTATTTGTACACAGACGGACACACGGACGGGCACACGGACAGACTGGCTGATTCCAGTATACCCCCGAAAACATTCGTTTTGCGGGGGTATAAAAAATAATGACTTACCATTTTAATAATCTCTTTAATTGCACCAAGTCTGATAATACCAGATCTACCCTTCTTTTCATCATCCACATGGCTCTCACTCTCTGCAAATACATATTGATTGATTGATTGATTGATTGATTGATTGATTGATTATCCTCTTAGCTGAAGCATTATAGACCACAGAAAAGATGAAATTTAAATTATCTAGATCTTAACTCTCAACTGAAAATGTTGGGTTTATTTGGCACTTTAACCCTTTAGCAGACGACAAAATTTTAGCCTTGTCCAAATTGAAAGCATTTGCAGACGACAATTTCAATGTGACTCTAATGGTGCAATTTTTCTTTGATAGGGTAGAAAACATTGTGGGAAAAGGAGAAAATGCTGGTTACCAGCGTTTTCTCCTTTTCCCACTTCTTCCCTAGAGTCGTTAAAAGTCGGCATTGTGCAGTATAGGGTTACAGGTTGGATAATATTGCAATACTTACGTGGAGATTTGAATTTTTCCGGGTAATCCTGTAACAACCTCTCTCTCGCCACATCTGCTAGGGGGCCAAATATGACAACTGGTCGAACAAAGCCCGCTGTAAAACATATGTAAGGTATGTTAGAGCTATGCTCTGTGAAAAGGGGGCTTAATGTATCTGCAAAAAGTATTGATCCATGTCAGCCTGCGCAGTCCACGCAGGCTGACCTGGGCCGAAACTTTTTGCTTTTGGTAAATTTTCTGCGTATCAAAGGACCAATCCACCTCCAGATCCAGTCGATTGTAAGACAAAATTGATTTTATGGATCCATATGTAAATGATGACTTGCTTGGTATTCTGCATCAGAGATGCATAAAGCCCCCGTTTGCCAGAGCAGGGCTAGTATATAAAGTGTTTGATTGGCAGCAGCATGTTGGACAGAGCATGCCAGTAAGTATCGTAGTATACAATTGTATGGTGTATAATGCCCTTTTCAACACTATTTCAGTCATATCACAGGGACAGTTCACTCATTCATGTGTGTCCAGGGTTTTGCCAGTACTGTGCCAAGGGATCTTTGTTAAGAAATTTGTTTCATTCTTTAAAACAAAATTTTAGACTTGTCCATTTAAATCAACATGAAAAATTAAGTGTGACTTGAAAAACAGGACTTGTCTTTAAAACGGTAAAGAAACATTGTGGGTAAAAGACAAAGTGCTGGTTTACAGCATTTTCTTCTTGTCCCACAATGATTTTTAGGCTTTTTCCCGCTGGGTTTTCCTTCAACACGAGATCGTTTTACAAAGGGTTGACACCAGATCAGTCATAACAACTGGCGCATCTATCAATGTGATCTTAGGGCATCTTTGACCTGTGTATCACAAAATACTTTTTGAGATCCACTGTCTACTTTTCAAAACAAACCATGCCGAAACTATGCTTACAAATGAATCTTTTGGGATAAACTTCAGAAACCTTTGATTGAACAATTCCGGTTAACTCTTTAAAGAGCGACAAAGTTTCAGACATGTCAAACCTGAAATGCACATCAAAAATTGAAGTTTGATTTTTGGAAGGAAAAAAACATTGCGGGAAAGAGAGAAAATGCTGGTTCTCAGTATTTTCTCCTTCTTTGATGATGTTTTCAAAAGTTTTCTTCTTCATGGTTGTTGAAGCTCAAAATTGTTTGGTAAAGATGTCAAGCTAAAAACCGTTGATTGACAGTCTATGGTGACTGAAATATTAATTCTGCTTTGAGCGCCTAGTCTTCTGACAGGAGAAATTACTCATTGCAAAAATTCTTCTTTTGAAACAATGTTTTCTAAGTTGGTCTACTGCAGGACAAATAAAAGCAAACCGTGGGTGATAATACAAACCTTTCGAAATAAGATATGTATACAACATGTCAGTTTCTATGAGATTGTAGCCTTTCTTACAGTAATGAATATCAAAAAAAAAACTTACTGTCCTTCAACACCACTCTTTCATACGCCGGGAACTTTGTCTGTAGATGTGCTATAAATAGAAAAGCAAGAAAAATCTCTTTGTGACATTCAGTGTTTAACAAGAGCTGTCATAAGAGTTAACTGTTTGGGGTGGCAATGCCTTGAAACAGCAAAAGAGTCCCAGCCGAGGACAAAAGACCCAACATCACTCTAATGCCAGATTAGAGCAATAGGTTTACCTTGACTTTGTCCAGGAAATTGTCTGTGACCCTGACCTTTTGGCCACAGGCATAGGCAAGAAAGTATGTGAATGAACCTGTAGACCTATATTAAAATCATATATTAACAAAATCAATCATTCATTCCAAAAATTAGGAGCTCTATAAAATCTTAAACATGAAATTTCAAAATCTGTGACCTTGACCTTAAGATCATGGGCATGGGTGTGGCAAGGGTATTGCTCAATTAAACTTTAAGGACCTGTTTCTGTCATCAAACCAAATATAAACCAAATCCATTTATTTTGGAAAATTTGAGCTCTTAAACTCTGATGTAAAATATGAGTTCTTAAACTTTGATGTAAAGTATGAGCTGTTAAAATCTGTTGTAAAATGTGAGCTCTAAAGCTCTGGTGTACAATATGAGCTCTTAAACTCTGATGTTAAAAAAATATGAGCTCTCAAACTCTGATGTAAAAAAATATGAGCTCTTAAACTCCAATGTAAAATATGAGCTCTTAAACTCCGATGTAAAATATGAGCTCTTAAACTCTGATGTAAAATGTCAAACTCTACAACCTTGACCTACAGTCTGTGCCTAGGCAGTGTATTGCTGAAAGAAACTTTGTGCCATTATCTATCATCAAAACAAATCTATAGCACATCCATCACGTTTTTAAAACTTGAGCCTTAACACTAATCTTAGAGCGCCAAATAAACCTATCAGACATATTCATCATAGAAATACAGCCCAAATACACTGTAATTGCAATTTCATGGTTGCTTTTGTCCACAGTGTTTCATTTTTTATGCAGCCTGATCTTGATCTACACTGGCCCCAAAGGCAACTATGATTGTGAAAGACACTTTAAGGGTTAAAAAAAAAAAACGCTGACTCCAATGCTAACGCTGACCCTAAAGCTAACAACAACATCTGGGGTATTGCAACAGCTCTTCCTCAACTCTGTCAAGGTGAGCAAGAAATGTTACTTATAAAATATTTTTAACCTTTCACCAAACATTTCCCGAGGAAGAAACCTTCTGAAAACATTGTGGTAATCAGCATTTTCTTTTTTTCTAACAAAGTTTTCTACTTATCAAGGAAAAATTCTATCATTTGAGCTACATTTGAAACGTCATCCACAACTGCTTTCAATCAGGACAAGTCTACATGTTTGTCATCAGGTAAACAGCTGAAAAAAGGAACTGTTTGTTAAAAGATTCTCACAAAAAATGCACACAGACATGCAGTCTAAATATGCATGTGAGCCATGCTCTGGCAAATGGGGGTTCAATGCATCTCTGTGATGCAATATACCAAGCAAGTCATAAATAGAGGATATTTGTTTTTTTCGGTGAAAGATCGAAATTTATTTCATCTTCGCCACGAGTGAAAATATTACCGATGATGTTCATGAGATGAAATAAATTTCGATCTTTCACCAAAAAAAACAAATATTCTATTTATTTCATGCTTTTAACCCTTTCTGGGAGGAACTTATCAAAATCCAGTACAGTCTTTTATGTTATTCCCCGTGGCGTACCCCCTCCGCATAGCAACGCATTACAATATTACGTCAAGCGCGAGAAATGAAAGGTAAATGATGTCATATTTCCATCTGGTTGTGAGTCACGCGCATTTTACCTAGGTAACTAGAATATAAAAATCGGTATTTTCACTGGTCGTACCCGTGGAATATCGAAAAATATTTTCTCCGCTATTTCTCAATATCCTACCGGAAAGCATGAAATAATACATGTATACTTTTGGATGCATTAAATCCATTGAATTTTGTCTTACCACTGGCTGAATCCTGTGGTATAAGAATGTCCCTTGAACATGTAGAAAATTTCTCAAAAGCAAAAAGTTTCGACACAGGTCAGCCAGTGTGGACTGGGCAGGCAGATGTATTAACTCTTTACCACACAATGCTAACTTATAATGACCCTCAGAAAGAAGCCTTTTGAAAACATTGTGAGAAAAGGAGAAAATGCTGGTAACCAGCATTTTCTCCTTTTCCCACCATGTTTTCTACTCAAAGAAAAATTGCACCAATTGAGCCACATTGAAATTGTGGTCTGCAAAGGCTTTGAATTTGGAAAAAGGCAAAAATTTTGTTGTCTGGCAAAGGGTTTAACCCCCATTTTCACAGAGCTTGGTGCCATTGATAGCTAATTGAATTGAAGTAATGATTGTTTTTAAAGCCCTTTACCAATCAATAATAAGTTTAAAAACCCTTGTGAAAAAGGCTTTTGAAAATATTGCTGGAAAAGAAGAAAATACTGGCAATAAGCTTCTCCCTTTCCCATGATGTTCTCTACCTTTTCAAAGACAATTCTTACTATTTTCTTTTGCAGATGAATTCATTCTGGAAAGGTCCAAAAGTTTTGTTGTTTGGTAAAGGTAAGATGGTGTTTTAGGCCACTTTCAACAAAATCAGGTACATCACTACAATAGTTTAAACATGCAAGTAAAGACAATGATCTACATATCTGAATGAACTGTTTTTTCACAATCTTATATCTTTGTTAAGTCACTTTTAACTCTTTACTGCACAATCCCTAGTTTCAACAATCCTGTAGAAGAAAATTTTTGAAAAACATTGTGGTAACCAGATCATAGATCAGACTGTATGTTCTGTGCAGTCTGATCTTGATCTACACAGTCCACATAAGCTTCTTGTATTGTCAACAGTAAGGAAAGAGTTAACCCTTTACCACACAATCCCGAGTTTTAACGACCCTGGAAAATAAGACTTTCTAAAACATGGTGGGAAAATGACAAAATGCTGATACCAGCATTTTCTCCTTTTCCCACAATGTTTTGTAATCAGTCAAATACAAATAAAAATCATTTGAGTAACATTTGATTTGTCGTCTGCAAATTCTTTCAACTTGGACCAGTCCAAAATTGTGTCGTGTGGTAAAGAGTTAAGGGATAAAAGTGAACTACAAGGCAAATACATAATATTATTTGAATAAAATAAATACTCTACAAGAAATCTAATCAGAAGAAATTGTGATGAAATACATCCAGGATGCAAGACAGTGGCTAAATTATCAGGGCAATATTATGCAATTTTTCGAAATCTGTCCCAACTCAACATGCTGGATAGTTCTTTGTTCTTCTCAACTACAAGAACTGTCACAGGCAGACAAAAAGACCCCCCCCCCCCATCAATATCATTTGCCTTGTCACACTGAATCAAGAAAAGAAATAAGCCAAGCTCTGGCAAAAGGGGGCTTCATGCATATCCATGATACAGTTCACTAGGCAAGTCATCACATGATCACCAATCTGTAAAATTCATTTTGTCCAACAACCGACTGAATTCCAAGGTATACTGGTCCTTGGACATGCAAAAAATTGACTAATAGCAAAAAGTTTTGGCTCAGGACAGCCTGCGCGGACTGCCCAGGCTGACCTGGGTCGATACTTTTTGCAGATGGATTAAGCCCCCCTTTCTACAGAGTATGGCCCATGTTCAAGGGACCATTACTCCTGTAACAGTCAATCAATCATTATGAAAATTACAGAGGCACAAGTTCCCCATGGCATGAAGGCTTCCACTAGAATATGAACACTGTACGAGGAAAAGACGAAACAAAAATTCATCTACTGTACGAGGAAAAGAAGAAACAAAAATTCATCTACCAAAGCCCTATAGACAGACAACTTCTTAAGAATATTCTTGGCCTTATTCTCAAGAATTTTCTATATTTAAAAGTAACACAACTTCATATTGGCTGAACAGAATGGTTAAGCTAATCAAAAGTTGTGTTACTTTCTAAATCGATCATTAGGCTAAGAATGAATAGACCTTGATTTTCAGAATACTTCATTTTAATTCAATATATTTGAATAAAACAAAATTCTACAATGTGATCTACTATGATAAGATTGTGCTGGGATATATGTTCAGGATACAAGCCAGTAAACTTTAAAATGGCATCTTATACAAGTTTCAAACACTTCTAAAAACACTATTTGTCTAGCTATTTACCAAATGACAAAATTTTGAACTCAACCAAATTGAAATCACTTGCAGACAACAAATAACATGTAGCTCAAAAGAAATCTTCTGTCTTTTAAAGGATTAAGGACTGATCTTTTGATATAATACAGCATACAAATTTTGAAGTATTACAAAAGTTTGTATCCTGTGCAATCTGATCTCGATCAATTTGCCAGTGTTGCTAACATTACATGTAGCATGCTACGAGGCTACACTGTACACAACTAAAAAAAGTACAAAAGGACAAATATTCTGTTTACTTATAGGGGCTTCATTACATCACTCACCTGTTGGACTAGCTGTATGAGAAAATGTCAAAAAAATATATACATTTTATTTCTCTATACCCAAAAAATAATGTCTAGATGTATAGAAAAACATGGAAAAATGTGTCTTCGTTATTTTCATGTACAAAAAAAATGTCAACATATATGTAAAAACAAATGTATACATTCTATTTCTCTGTATGTAAAAACTTTCTAGCTATATGAAAAATCATTGAAACAAATTCATGCATTTTATTTCTCTGTACGAAAAAAAGTCTAGCTATTCAAAAAGACATCAACAGATGTAATAATAACTATGCATTTTAATTCTGTGCGTGAAAAAGATGCCACTCAAATGTATGCATTTTATGTCTCTGTGTAAGAAAATTTCTGCTGTACAAAAACCATAAAATAATGAATTTCATTTCTCTGTTCGAAAAAATGTGTAACAAATGCATGCATTTTCCTTCTCTTTTTGAATACATATCACATAAATGTATGTGATTTATTCCTACTGTTCAGTAAAACACTAAACAAGTGAATGAATTCTTTATCTTTGTATGAAAAAAAAAACATAAATATATACATCTTATATCTTTCTATGAAGAACATCAAACAAACAAGCCATGCTTTGTTAAAAACTTTAATGCTTCTGCAAAAAGTATGGACTGAAGTCAGGCTTTGCAGTCCACAAAGGCTGACTTGGGTCAAAACCTTTGCTTTTGGTAAATTTTCTGCATGTCCAAGGACTATTTTACCACAGGATTCAGTAGGTTGTCAGACACAAACTTTATGCATCCAGAGTTATGTTATGACTTGCCTGGTATAATGCATCATGGAGATGCACTAAATCCCCTCATGCCAGGGAATGGCTCCAGTGCATAAAGTACAAAAAAGTCAAACAAATAACATAGAAACCTAACCAGAATTCCCAACAGTTCAAATGGTTTGACCCCACTTATCACGAGATTCCAACCTGAAACCCATGATGTGAGGAGTTCCTGCCCCACCCCTACACTACTGCCTCCAACAAGATGGCCAAAATACATCCAAAAAGTGTTCTGCTGCAGGGCCAGAGAAAAGTCCTCTCTACATAGTACTATCTTCAAAATAGTTGAGAGAAAGCTCAAACATGGAGTACTCTATTACACAACATGTCTTATCATGCTTTGTTTTTTGAATTGTCCTTCTTCCTAGAATTAATGGACAATAATTAACCCTTTACCACACAATCCCAACTTTTGATGACCCTTAGGAGGAAGACTTTGAAAACATTGTAGGAAAAGGAGAAAATGCTGGTAACCAGCATTTTCTCCTTTTCCTACAATGTTTTCAACCCTTCCAAAAACAAAGAAGGCTTTTGAAAACATTGTGGAAAAAGGAGCATAACCTGGTAATCAGTATTTTCTGTTTTCAACCCTTCCAAAAACAAAATGAAATTTTTGACCCACATTTACTGTTTTTTCTACAAATGCTTTCTATCTGGATGAGTCTAAAGTATTATCATTTGTTAAAGAGTTACAATATGAGCACCTGCCTAGAATTAATGAACAACACTTAATATATACCCCTACCCAAACCATTCCTACACCCAGAGCCAACATGCCTGATGAAGCATTCGATCAATACTCACAGAAAATGACATCTTCCCAGTGATCTTTGCTCAGAGACTTGGACCGTCTTGCAGCCTTGCGTTTAAATAATATGCCCCGCCCCTTAGAGGGTGAGTTTTCTTTATCCTCCTCCCCTGCTATTTGATTGGATATTGCAAGCTGCTCTGCACTGTAATACAAAATTTCATACATAAAATATCACTTTTTATCACATAAACTCCCTTTTTTTTTCTCAGTGAAATATACTCATTTCAGATAAGTATTGTGTGACATCATGTGTTACATCATTTTGTATACTTCTTTCAGAGAAGTGAATCAGGTTTTATCTATTCAAGTCACCACATGTGCAAGAATAGCTTAGCATATTCTGACCTACGAGTTGTGAGATTTCCTTATGTGATAAGAATAGTCTGATACTTGTTGGTTTTTATGATAAAATATCTAGCTCACTTAGTAACTTTTTTCTAGACTTGTTAACTGAAATTTTATTTCAAGTGTCCACTTATGTCACATCCTACATATGGCTAGAAATGACATAGTATTTCTACACACAAAAATATCTAAATTCAACAGGAAACAAGTTATTTTGTTGAAATGATATCCTTCACTGAAAAAGCCCCCCCTTTCCATGACACAGCATCAAAGCACAAAAAAAAGGATATGGGCAGACTATCATATGGAACACATGTATGAAGTTTCGTCAATTGTTGTCAAGGATTTTAAAAGATCTGTCCAGCTGGACACACAAGGCAAAAACTATACCCCTCTGTCTGCGGCAGGGGATAATAATTCTTTAACATTTCAAAGCACATGCCTGAAAAACATGGTCACATCTACACTTGAGCCATGCTTTGGCAAAAGAGGGTTTAATGCATCTCTGTGATACCTTACAAGGATCCAGTCCTTGCTGGTAACCAGCATTTTCTCCTTTTCTCACAATGTTTTCTACCCTTTCCAAGACAAATCCCATCACTTGACTTACATTTACTTTGTCATCTGCAATACTTTCAATCTGGGCAAGTGCAACATATTGTCCTCAAATAAAGTGTTAAGTAAACTTGGTTTTTGTGTATCTTCTTTACTTCTCCTTGTCATAACTATCTAAGCTTGGAACATTCAGTGTAAAAGCACGACAACTCTCACCTGTTTTTATTTGGTATAATCCCTTTTTGCGTTTCCTGGTTACTTCTACCAATTCTTATAGCAAGCCAGGAACCAGGCACACCACGAAACAATGTATCTTTGATATGGAAAATGTCTCCTTGTACGAAAGTTAATTCTCCTGGTTCCCCTTGCTCATGATTGAAATGTGTTCTGATGTACAGGGAATCTCCTGCTTCTTGACTGGTCATTATTCTGTCAAAATCTGAAATAAAATTAAGCATAGTAGAAACCAAAAGCAGACTATATTTCAAAATATTGCAAAAGGAGATGTAAATCAAAATCTTGACATATCATTTTGATGTATTAATCTTACTCTCAACAATAGGTCACCAAATTCTGGTATCAAACCATTGGTATATAGTAGAGTTATGGGGAAAGTCTACATACTTCTGGGCCAACCCTCGTATCTCATCACTTCAGTAACAGTTAATCTGTTAACAGCAAAACCCTCTCAATATGGGCAGAAGTAACTTTTTTTATGGTGGTAAACAGTGAACTCATTACCTCAAAATATCAGACTTCTTGTTCAGACTGAGAGCAATTGTACACAACAAATAAAATATTACTCAAATGATGAGAAGTCATGAAAAAGGGATGAAAAACAATTTGGGAAAGGAAGAAAATGCTGGTTATCAGTATTTTCTCAGAAAAGGGTTGAAAAACAATGTGGGCAAGGGAGAAAATGCACGTTATCAGAATTTTCTCATAACTATTTAAAAGCCATCTTCCTCTGTGTCATCAAAACTAACAATTGTTTGATAAAGGTTAGCTCATGACAAATGACTTATTTGTACTATTAGGTCCTTACCTTCCTTTTTATATTGCACAGTTAGAGTGACCATTCCTTCCAAACTTGTTAGATATGTTACTGCTTCTTCCCTGGTCAACCCTATAATATCTCTGTCATTGGCCTGTAAATACAAAATACAAGTGTTGTAAAAACTTAAATAAAATATGTAAATACAAAATAAACTGTAACTAAAAAATAGAACTACTGTAACTACTAAAATATAATATGTAAATACTAAATAAACTGTGAATACAAAGTAAAACTGTAAATACGAAATAAAAGTGTAAATACGAAAAATAACTGTAATACGAAAAATAACTGTAAATACAAAATATAACTGTAGATACGAAATACAATGGTAGGTTCAAAATATAACTGTAATTAAGAAATTTTGTGTTGCGTCATTCAGTAAACTTTAATAGATCATACCATGTTTATCCATATTCATGGCAACCCTGGGCCATTTATTTACATGAATACATGCAAAAACATTATGACAGAGGTGAAATTAACATTACAAGCAATAGTTCCTTCTGCTGCAAGTCTTTCATGACAATTTTACAAACCTGTATTAAGCAACCCATTTCTTTAAGATACCAATGTTTGAATTCCAAATTCTTTCTTGACTCTTTAATATACATCAAGAATTTAGACTCATCCAAATTGAAAGTATTTGCAGGCGACAATTTAATTGTTCCTCAATAAAGGAACCTGTCTTTGACATGGTAGACAACATTGTGGAAAAAGCTGAAAATTCTAATTTCCAGCAATTTCTTCTTTTGCCTTCAGTCTTTTAAAAAATTTTATCCCTCTGGTTTGCTAAAACTTGAAACTGTTTGGTAATAGGTTTTAATCAACTTAACTGAACTTGCATTAAAACACCACTTGCTGCAAGAGGCCACATTCTTTGCTTTCCCCTAAACAGGTTTGACCTTTAATTTATTTCAATTTACCTTTAATATCTGGTCCCCTTCTGAGAGTCCTTGGGTTTCCGCTGGGCTATCAGGCTGTACTGATGCTATAAATATTCCTGTGGCATTTCCCCCTGCTAGTCTAAGCCCCAACCCTAGTTTGGGTTCTTTTCGAAAGGTGACGGACCTCGGGTCGGGACCAATGTCCTTTCTCTTCCCAACATATCTCCTGTAAAAATGTTGAACATGACTAAACACACAAACTTGTATGTTTCCCTCACCAAACAACCACAAGTTTTAACAGCTGTTGAAAACATTGTGAGAAAAGGAGGAAATGCTTGCTATAAACAGCTTCTACCCCACCCCTTCACCTCGCCCCATTTCCATGATGTTTTTAAAAGGCTTCTTCCTCAGGGTCATGTAAATACCTGAGAAATGAAAAAAATACTGAATACCAAACACTTTCTTCATGGGTGGAAAAATCCGGATCATACGGTAATGAACAAGCAATTTCGTTGAAATGATATCCCCCGCCGAAAAAGACTTTTTTTGATACAAACATATTAGAGGTATTGTGTTTTTGCATGTACATGTGGCCTTTTTGTTATTGGTCCATGATGAAATTATACATTAAGCCCCCTTTTCTCATGGCACAGCATTTCATTAAATAAAAACAAATAATGACTGTCTGTTACTTGTGATAAACAATATAAATATGAAGTTTCATAACATTTTGTCCTGTAGTTAAAGAGATATTGGTCTATAATGTAAATATACATTAAGCCCCCTTTTTCCATGAGACGGCACTACACACACACACACACACACACACACACACACACACTCTGTGGTGTTGCATGGTCAATCTGGGTGAAAATGTTTTGTACTGCATCTCCTAATGGTGGTTGATAGATGTGACAAGTTCCATGTAAAAACTCTGTATAGTTGATGAACAGACAGTTATTGGTCCATGATGAAATTATACATTAAACCCCCTTTTTCCATGACATGAGATTTCATTAAATAAAAACAAATGATGATTGTCTGTGACTTGTGAAAAACAATATAAATATGAAGTTTCATAACATTTTATCCTGTAGTTAAAGAGATATTAGTCCATAATGTAAATATACATCAAGCCCCCTTTTTCCATGACACGGCATTAAACAAAAAATGTATAAAACTGTGGTGTTGCATGGTCAATGTGGGTGAAAGTTGTTGTACTGCATTTCCTAATAGTGGTTCATAGATGTGACAAATTCCATGTAAAAGAACTGTACAGTTTTCAAGATAATACTGAAAACATCAAAAAAATCACTCGAACGCAAAACTCAAAATCGCTCCCAGTCAGCCATTTTGCATCGAATCAAAAAAAAAAAAAAAAAAGTATATCGGCGGAATAGGTTGTTGTACACCCATGTAAAGTTTCACGAAATTCTGTCCAATGGTATTGGAGATATTGTCCCGGACGGACGGACGGATGGACAATGCTAAAACCATATCCCTCCGCCTTCGGCAGGGGATAATTAACACAGTTTGAGAATCAATGTAAACAATTCCGTGTTTTAACCAGCTTTTTTGCCTTTTCCCATACTGTTTCCTACCTTTTTCAAAAATTGTTTTTTCTTGGAATGGTGTTTTATGCAACTTTAAACATTTCTATCACATAAAGGCAACTGTTCATTCCGTATATTTTTGGTTTCACCAATAATAGGTGAAGACTCGGAAGTGTCTTGCACAAGGACACTCCGAAGAAAAAACCCAGTGCTTCCAGTGAGGCTCAAATCCAGGGCCTCTGGGTTATTAATCCTACACTTTACCACTGAGCCATGCAGGACCCCTACCCTTTCAAAGATAAATCTAATCTTTTAAACCACATTTAATGTGTTGTCTGCAAATGCTTTCAATTTAAACAAATTTTGTCATTTGATAAAGTGGTAAGATGCATGGCTGAAAGAAAGATTTTTTAAAAATCCTGAAATCATAAAAATTTAGCATTTTTTATTGTAAGTAAAATGAAGAAAAATTGGCTTTTTGACGGCCTAAAAAAAGCCTGAAATAAGGAATAATTCTGAAAATTTTCACCTGTGAAGATAGTAAAGACAGACTTACTCATTATGATGTCGTCTTATGATTCCCATATCTGCCTCATCATGCACTGTGGCATAATTTCCATAGTTTTTCTGACGTCTTAAATCTTCCCTGTCGCTGTAGTAACCATCATTCCTTGGCAACTCTTTCACTGGACTTGGGGACCCCACTGGAGAATCTAATATGGAAAATACAAAACAATTCCCTCTTTACCAGATGACAACAACTTAGATTCTTCCATTTTGAAAGTGTTTGCATACCACAGATTAGGATTGATAAAAGAACACCAAAGGCTAACTAACAGGCAAAACTAAACAATTTGGGAGTCAAATTGCAAGCCATTTAACTCTTTACCAAACAATAAAATTTTAGAAGCATTTGCAGACAACAAAATTAACATGACTCAAAAATTGAAGTTTGTTTTGGGAAGGGTAGAAAACATTGTGGGAAAAGGCTAAAGGCTAACTAACAGGCAAAACTAAACAATTTGGGAGTCAAATTGCAAGCCATTTAACTCTTTACCAAACAACAAAATTTTAGAAGCATTTGCAGACAACAAAATTAACATGACTCAAAAATTGAAGTTTGTTTTGGGAAGGGTAGAAAACATTGTGGGAAAAGGAGAAAATGCTGGTTACCAGCATTTTCTCCTTTTCCAACAATGTTTTCAAAAGGCTTTTTCCTCAGGGTACTGAAAACCAGGGATTGTTTGGTTAAGGGTTAAATTCATACCATTTGAAAGTATGGATATCATTATGAGTCTGACAACATGTTACAGTATGGTCTGTCAAAATTACAGTCTCTGGCAGAAAAATGAGTCCTAAAACTGGAATCAAAGTTAGTAATTTTAATTCTATTATATTCTAGTATTCTTTTGCCAGTGACAGACAGACCATACTGTAACAAATTATCAGACTGATAAATTGTTTATTTTTGGCATCTGGTAGGCCTTTAAGATCGAAGGAGCATATACTGGTTACCAGTATTTCCTCTTTTCTTCCAAATCTTTACATCTGAAACCCCATGGTGGTCATTCATCATAAGCCTCCTACACAAATGCCTTGAAAAAGCACAGTTTATTCTCATCACAATCCCTATGCCAAATAAGACTGTGTTTTAACACCCAAGAAGCTTTCATGAAAAATGTGCAAAAAGGAGAAAACAACTGCTTTTTCTACCTTTTCAGACCTTTTCTTCAAAGCTGTTCTTGAATTTTCAACTTGTTTCTTCCTCAGGGTCATTAAAACTCCATATTATTTGGTTACGGGGTTAAAGGTGTATTTATAAGTTTATTCTAAGTCGACCACTATTTTCTTACGCCTACTGAAATGAAAAATAACCCCTTGTTATAAAAGTAATGGGTCAAAATGGCCAATCAAGTCAGGATTCTGGCCTAAACACAATCCTGAGGAAGAAGGCTTTTGAAAATATTGGAAAAGGAGAAAAAGTCATCAACAAGAATTTTCCTACAATGTTTACAATCCCTACAAAGACATACCTCAACAATTGTATCATATTTAGTTTGTTGGGTGCAATCACTTTTAAAGTGAACAAGTCTTCAATATTGTCACATACTAAAGCTTTAACCCTATACCAAACAATACTGTTTCAACCACCATGACAAAGAATGCTTTTGAAAACATTGCTGGAAAAGAATAAAATGCTGGTAACAAGTACTTTCTCCTTTTTCAACAATGTTTTCTACCTTTTCAAAGACAGAATCATCATGTCAGATTGACTAAATATTTTTCTGCAAATGTTTTGAATTGATTGATCTGGTGTAAAGTTTTATCATTTGGTAAAGGGTTAACTCTTTACCAAATGACAAAAATTAAGACATATTCAAAGTGAAAGCATCTGCAGACAACAACATAAATGTGACTAAAAAAGTGAAACTTGTTTGTGGACAGTTAGAAAACATTGTGGGAAAAGGAGAAAATGCTGGTTTCCAGCATTTTCTCCTATTCCCACAATGTTTTCAAAAGTTTTCTTTCTCCTGGTCGTTAAAACAAGTGATTGCGTGGTAAAAGATTAAGAAACCAACAAATACATACTGGTATCTATTCCTGAGGGAAGTGGGGGTCTGGGTGGTACTGTTTCACGATCATAAATGTATCGCCCATCGTATCTGGAGAGGGGGCTATTGGGTGGATAAGCCCCTGGGGGAATGTCTTTAGGGGAAATCTGGCCCTTATAAAGGTCCTCATCCTGGTTGGAATGTGGTCTGTAAACATTGATGTTCTCTGAGTGTTTTGGTAATGTGCTCTGCATGGTTCCATAGCCCAAGGAGTATTCTGTAATGGAAGAGATACATTTTTTTTCTTTATTTAACACTCCAAGCTATTTACATTTTTTTCAAAAAGGGGGCAATAAAAAGAGGTATTTCAACTCAGAATTTTCCGTGGACAACAATAAATTGCTGTATGGCTTTTAGCCAGTGCTGTAGGCACTGTGAGAAACCCCTTGTATTTACTGCAGTTCTATTGATTTACCTCCAAACAAGATCATTTTGGACAATAAATTGTATTTGTCATTAAAGTGGGACACTTTTCATCGATGCTTTCCATTTCATCATTCTTTCTAAGGCATCCACTGCTTTGTTTGTCCACATAACTGTCGTTGAAACAATGTCCAGCAGTGAGAAAGAAAAAAAACCTGTCCAAATGACTTTCATCGGTCCTCAGAAAGACTTTGACCAGGGACGGAATGCCTCTCATTTCCATAAGTGGAACTCTTAAGGTTAAAAGCATGTTTAGACCTACTACCTGGACCACGTATACAAAAAGTCATACATGAACTTCAATCAAACACAGCCATCTATACTAATGGAGGCACATTTCATTGCAATGCCATGTCTTATATGTATATTCAATGCTGTGTCTTACAAGTATATTTAGCCTTTTTTTCCCATGATAGGTTAGTTAACCATTTGGTAATGTAGTTTTCAATAATTCTTGTGGATTCTGATAATATCAGGCTGTCTCACGGGACCTGTTCATTTTCCTATCATATATGCACAACAGTGCTAAAAGAGAGATAAATCTAATGAACTTGCAATGATAAGTATTGAACTCAGATCCTCATATTACAACCCCTGTATATTATTAGTTGTACAGTCAGGTGGCAGGGGACTTGGAAACTTGTTCATGGCTGTGGCGAATCATGTCTCCCAGAGCTGAAGACGAAGATGCCACCATTTTGGATTTGTGTAAAGTGTAATTATGTATACAATGCTTTCAAGATGGAAACTGCTTTTCTCTGGATTTTGCCAGTGTACAGCAATATATGTTTTGAGCATATTATTCAATCAGATCGCAAGAAATTTCTTTGCAGTATAATAATACTGTCTGAGCTACTAGGCTCAACAACTTTGCTATCATAAACCTACCATCATCTTTCTTCTTATTATCTTTCTGCTTTGTGATGATCAACTGTAATCGGTCTTTTGATTTCTCTATTACTTTTCTGGCATCCACCAACGAGAGATTATCTATCGGAGAATTGTTGATCTGAAACAGAAGACAAAATATTAAACCTTTACCTTTTGATTCTTTACCACACAATCCCAACTTTTAATGATCCTGAGAATGAAAGCTTTTGAAAACATTGTGGGAAAAGGAGAAAATGCTGGTAACCAGCATTTTCTCCTTTTCCCACAATGTTTTCTACCCTTCCAAAACAAAAAAAAAATCCAATTTTTTTGTCATATTTCTTTTGTTTTCTGCGAATCCTTCCATTTGACGAGTATAAGATTTCGTCATTTGGTAACAAGGTAACCCTTTACAATAATTATAGAGGTGAAAAGCATTTGCTAGTCATGAGCAATTTTTCTCAGTTTCTTATTCCCTTTTTTTATTCCTTTTTCAAATTATGCTACTAAAGCTTTTTTCCACAGGGTCATTTGAACTTTGGATTGACAAGAATTGATATGAAATCAAAGTTACACACTTTTCTATATTGACAACAACTTCAGTTTCCCACAATACTTTCTACCCTGCAAAATCAAGAAAGTCATGCTCTGTAAAAGGTTTAACGCATCTGCAAAGAGTATTGACCCATGTCAGCCTGCACGGACTTATGTAGATTGGTCCTTTAACACAATGAAAATTAACAAATAACAAAAAGTCTACCTTTAAAATACTGTCCCCTTCTTTCAAACCGCCTTCCTGAGCCGCCAAACTGTTTGGAATGATTTCTTTGATAAAATAACGACAACCCAACACAATTCCATATTCTGAAATGAAATATACAATGAAATATGTAATAGTATGATATCTGATCAGAGTGGAATAGTTGAAAGAGGATTTTGGCATGCCTTTGATGCAGGTGGGTTGGTTGGTTAATGTTTAAACCTGTTTTCAAACATTAATTCAGTTATATCGCAGTGGCATGTGCACCTATCCATGTGTTCTGGGAGTTTCCTTTCCCAGCACTTTGTACGATGTTCTTCCCAAGCCACCACTAGCTTTCCCAAATCAACACGGTTGAAATAATGTTCAGTGGTGGGTGAGGAATGAATCCTGTAGCAATAACTACCATCAATCCTTTGGCCAAGGTAATATAGATTATTTTAACTCATTACCAACTACCAAATTCAAAGAATTTTCAGCTAACAAAATGTTGGTTACAAGGATTTCCCATCATCAGTATATTCTCCCTTTCCCACTTAGACTTTATGTTATAAGCCTTCTTCTTTAGGGTTGAGGGGTCCTGTGTGGCTCAGTGGTGAAGTCTGGGACTCATAACCTGGAAGTTCCAGGTTCAAGCCCAGCTGGAAGCATTTGGTTTTATGTCAGAGTATCCTTCGGTAAAACAAACCAGAACCTTAGTCTAGTATTGGTGAAACCCAGGACATACATGAATAAGCAAGCTGTCACAATTATATGACTGAAACGATCATCAAAGTGGTCGAAACCACCATTCAATCATTAAATCCTTAAGCTTCAAAAGCATGTGATTATTTTCCTATAGAGCTGAGAAGAAAGACATAAGTACCATCTTTTCTGTTCCTCTTTGCCAGAGTCACTTTTAAAGGTGGAGTTTCATTTTCTAATGAGGCAGGCAGCACAATTCTCCTTCTTATAACCTGTAATAGAGAAATACAACAGATTTAAACCATATGCTGCTAAGTGCAACTCACTAACCTTTTTCCAGACAGTGAAGATCAAGATCAGACTGCACAGAACGTGCAGTCTGATCTTGAATCTACACTTTTTGATAAGGATATATTTTTCCCCAACATATAACTTTGAAAAAACAACATTTGTGATTCTACTATTGGCCTGAAAGTTTCATGCCAGTTATTTAGCAGAATGAACTCCTACAGTATATCTTCTTGGCCAATAAAAAGTCTCATCACTCCCTCTTTACCAGACAACAATAATTCAGACTTGCCCAAATTGAAAGCATTTGCAGACAACATATGAAAGGGTAGAAAACACTATGGAAAAAGGAGATAGTGCTGGTTACCAGTGACTCCAAATTGAAAGCATTCGCGGACAACAAATTGAAGGTAGCTCAAATGATGATTTCTATCTTTGATAGGGTTGAAAACACTGTGGGAAAAGGAGAAAATGCTGGGTACCAGCATTTTCTCCTTTTCTCACGATGTTTTCAAAAGGCTTTATCCTCAGGGTTGCTAAAACTTGGGATTGTGTGGTAAAGGGTCAAACAAATTGCTGCAGATAAGGTTTCCCCTGACCTCTTCTTTCTCCTTTTCCCTACGTATTTTCAAAAGCCTTCTCTCACAGGGTCGTTAAAACTTAGAAGTGTATGTCAAAGGATTAAAAAAAGGACAATTAAAAGAGCAACTTACCAAGTTGACTGTACTGCCACTGTCCTTTAATACTGATATGGCCGTGGCATGATCTACATTCTCTAGTGAGACACCATTTACACTTAAAACTCTGTCATTGATTCTGTAATGAGAACAAACATTTTCCTTATTAACCCTTCGGCTGCTAAGCGAGACTCGCTAACCTTTTGCGGACAGTGCAGATCAGACTGCACAGAACTGATCTTTGACCTACACTGTCCGATAAGAAAATTTCATCCACCAAAAAATACCTTTTGAATTAGTAAAATTTGGGTTTTTACTATTGGCTCAAAAAATTAATTCCACTTATTCAGCAAGAAAAGGATTAACTCTTTCCATACCATAGACAACACCAGCAGCTTTTGTGGATAGTGTAGATCAAGATCAGACTGCACAGAATGTGCAGTCTGACCTCTGATCTACACTATCCACTGATTTATTCTAGATTATGAGGGAGCTGTATCTTGATCCTGCAGCGGAACTGTATTTATAACCTTTGAGAAAAGGCAATTTATTAATTCAGTAATGAGAAAGTTAACCCTTTACCACATAAACCCGAGTTTTGATGACCCTGAAGAAGAATGTCATTGAAAACAGGGTGGGAAAAGGAGAAAATGCTGGTAACCAGCATTTTCTCCTTTTCCCACCATGTTTTCTACCCTACCAAGAACAAATTTCAGTTTCTGAGTACCGTATTATCTATTTTGTCGTCTGCCAATGCTTTAAATTTGGACGAGACTAACATTTTGTTTTGGTGAAGAGTTAAGGACACTAGATTGCTAAGACAATGTAACAGGTTAAATAGACTACCCTCACTTCAATTTTAGACATGTCTAAAATAAAGCATTTACAGATGACTTAATTCAACATGGCTCAAATAATCACATTTTTTTCTAACAGGGGAGGAAAACATTGTGCTTACTGGAACTTTCTCCTTTTTCCATTATGTTTTCAACCCTTTCAGAGACAAATCCGATCATATAAGCCACATCTGTGATCTTGAAATGCTTTTAACTCTCTATCAAACAATAGAATTGAACCAAACTGAATTCAGCCAAATTAAGACACTTGCAGATGACACATTCATTCTAACTCAAAAGGTAATTTCTGTCACTGAAATGGTAGAAAAAATTTTCAAAAAAGCAGAATATACCGGTTACTAGCTTTTTTTCCTTTTCTTATAATGCTGTTAAAAGCCGTGTTTCTAAGGGTTGTTAATAAGTGAGGTTGTTTGGTAATGGACAAAGCCTGAAAATTCTGTCCACTAGTAAAGAGAAAATTATTCACTGCCTAACAAAAACTCGAATGAATAAATATATTTCAAACTTACTCTGACATCTTAACATCAACAAAACTATATAACTTCAACTGTTACAACTTCCACAAAAATGTGAATACTCCTCATTGTTTGATTAATTGACAATAACTTATATGGTACACCACTACAGACAAATGTTCAAAGCATTGAGTCCAATGCTTTCAATACTGTCTGCTGCAGAAGAGTCCATGGTAAAATATATTATCTAATGTTTCCATATTTGGATCCAATAACAAAAATAGAAATGTCAAAATAGCTTCACTCTTCACTCCATGAAAAAATTTCAGATTGTTCCAATTTGGAAGAATGGCAGATGACAAAATAAACTGTATTTGTATGTGAAACAGTAGAAAACATTGTGTGAAAAGGCAAAATTGTTGGTTAAAACATGGTGGAAAATGGAGAAAATGCTGCTAACCAGCATTTTTTTTCCTTTTCCAACACCATACTTATAAGCTCCTCTTACGCACGGTCCTTAAAGCTCAAGACTATGTGGTAAAAGGTTAAGTGTTTAATAGATGACTAACTTTCAGACCTGTCCTTTTAGAACAAATTTGCAGACAATGCGACTAAAATGATGGGACTGGTTTAAGAAAGGGTAAAAACATTGAGAGAAAGGGAGAAAATGCTGAATTACTGGCATTTTCTCGTTTTCCCACAATGTTTTTAGAAGCCTTTGTCTACATTGCTAAATAACATTTAAGCTATACAGCGCTAAATAAACCAAACAGAATGATATTTTCAGTCAATTAATAAGACCAAAATAATTGCAATTTAAAGGTTATTTTTGTCCAAAATGTCTCTGCAAAGCCAACAGTGTAGATTAAAGATCAGATTGCCCATTTTATGTGGTCTGATCTTGATCTACAATAACCCAAAAGGCAAGTTCTAAATAGTGAAAGGCACTTAAAAGGTTAGAGATGCCAAGGACTGAAAAAAACAAAAACCTACTATTCAACTGGATGACAGATCAACCCAAAACAATTTTTGTTTGTTTGATGTTATAGAGTTTGAATCTCATCCAACTTTTTCAACACAATCCCATGATTTCTAGATCCCAAGGGGAAAAAGAGCTCTGAACACATTGTGAAAAAAGGTGAACAACATTTTCTCCTTTTCCAATCCTGTTTTCTACCCTTGGTTTCTAGAAGAAACGTAATTATAAACCCCTAAGACCGTCTAACAGACAAAATCAAACATTTCTCAGTCAGGAAAAACACTCAAAATCACACTTCACCAGATGACCATAGTTAACCCTTTACCACACGACAAAATCTTAGACCTGTCCAAATTGAAAGCATTTGCAGACGACAATTTCAATGTGGCTCAATAATGCCATTTTTGTTTGACAGGGTAGAAAACATTGTGGGAAAAGGAGAAAATGCTGGTTACCAGCATTTTCTCCTTTTCTTACAATGTTTTCAAAGGGCTTCTTTCCCAGGGTCGTTAAAAGTCGGCATTGTGTGGTAAAGGGTTAAGATGATTCTATATAGGATACATTTGCAAATGATGAAATAAACATGACTCAAGAGGGAGAAAATGCTGGTTACCAGCATTTTCTCCTTTTCCCACAATGTTTCTAGAAGCCTTCTTCCACAGGGTTGATAAAATACAGGATTGTGTGGTAACGGATTAAAGGCAGCCAATGTCCAGGATATTTCAGCAAAGTGGACAGTGTACGAGGGTAGTTCGAAAAGTTCTCGGCCTCAACAGGAAAACATCCTCAAAGACAGATCGTTTCTATATTATTTTTCAACATAGTTCCCCTGAACTTCAATGCACTTTGACCACCGATGTTCAAGCTTTGCGATCCCTTCTCAGAAGAAATCTGCAGTCTGAGCCCCAAGATACCCTTCAACAGCACATATGACGTCATTGTCACTCTCAAAACGGCGGCCCCGCAAGTGGGATTTCAGTTTGGGGAATAGGTAGAAGTCTGATGGTGCCAAATCTGGAGAGTAAGGTGCATGGGGCAACAGTTCAAAGCCGCGTCTTTCCGCTTCTGCGACTGCCACTTGTGCTGTGTGAACAGGAGCATTGTCCTGGAGCAACAAAACTCCAGCACGCCGCTTTCTTACTGAGTGAAATGCAAAGTGTGTCATCTGCATACAAAAGACACTAGAAGTCTGAAATTTTAGGTACACTTATATATGATGTTCTGCTTTTCCATTATGTGAAACAAAACCAGATTCTCACCATATATCTGGGTGAGGCCGAGAACTTTCTGAACTACCCTCGTAGATCCAAGATCAGAGTGCACATTCTGTGCTGTCTGTCTGATCTTGATCTATACCTTGCTGCATAGGCAAATATAGTTGTAAATAGCAGCATAAAAGTGTAGGAACCAAGTTTTGTTGCTTTCTTGGACAATATCATTCTGTGGATGCTACACTATCTTGATAAGACCCCACAGAACTGGCTTATTTTAAGATGTGCCTCCCTCAGTATACATGATTACATTTGATTGTAATTCATATTTAATGCAATTACATTTTTATTAATGTGTTTTCCCTGAAGTAGGTCTAAACACTCCTTTAATGTGAAGAGTTCTACTAATGAAAATGAGAAGTTTTGAAAAACTCTACTTCATTAATTCAGCACTCTGAATGTTAAAGGTTAACTCTTTTCCACACAATTCCAAGTTTTAACAACCCTGAAGAAGATGGCTTTTGAAAACACTGTGGGAAAAGGAGAAAATGCTGGTAACCAGCATTTTCTCCTTTTCCCACAATGTTTTCTACCCCCCTTCCCATAACAAATTTCAATTTTGAAGTCACTTTTATTTTGTCGTCTGCAAAAAGCTTTGAATTTGGTTTCATGTTTGGCAAAGAGTGTAGCAGGACCAGATTTAACCCATTACCACACAATGACGCCTTTTGACGCCCCTAAAAAAGAGGCCTTTTGAAAACATTGTGGGAAAAGGAGAAAATGCTGGTAACCAGCATTTTCTCCTTTTCCCACAAAGTTTTCTACCCTATCAAAGAAAAGTTGCGTCATTTGAGCCACTATGAAATTGCTTTCAATTTGGATAGGTCTTAAATTTTGCCGTGTGGTAAAGGGTTAAGAAATTTCCAATCAGATTCCAGCATTCCAGAGGGGATGACTATCATTATGCAATCTCCATCCATCATCATTGTCCCCGTAATACATTAGTTTGTTTGTTTGGTGCTCAACCCTTTACCAAACAATCCCCTGCTAAATGACCCAGATGGGAAAGACCTTTGAAAACTTTGTGGGGAAAAGGAGAAAATGCTGGTAACCAACTTTTTCTCCTATTCCTACAATGTCTTTTTACCTTTTTCAAAGACGGAATCATCTTTTCAGATACATAAGTGGAATTTTTCATTTGCTAACACTTTCACTTTTGGACTAACCTTTGCTGAGCGGTAAAGAATTACCGGTAATCTGTTCCCCAAAAACAAAATTTTACACTCTACAAAACTGAGGGCATCTGCAAACAGTAGAATTGAACAGAAATTTTCAGATTGGGTAGAAAACAATGTGGGAAAAGTAGAAATTACTGGTTACCAGGGTTTTTTTTTCTTTCTCCCATACTGTTTCAAAACCTTTCTAAAACCCTTTCAAAAAATGTTTTCAAGAACCCTGATCCTCAAGATTGCTAAAATTCAGGATTGCGTAATAAAGTTTTAACTCTTTACCAGACGACATTATGCAAAGGACAAGCAGACGGCAAATTGAATGTAGCTCAGATGATGATTTCTTTGTCTTTGATAGGTTAGAAAATGTCGTGGGAAAAGGGAAAAAAAAATGATGGTTTCCAGCATTTTCTCCTCTTCCCACTATGTTCTTTAAGGGCTTTTTCTTCAGGGTTGTGAAAACTTTGGATTGTGCTGTACAGGGTTAAATCACAGCTGCAAGTGCAACTATCTATGCTCTCCCTGCGTTTCGACTAGCAGTACTTTGCACAACATTCTTCCCAAGCTACTATCTGCTTCCCCTGATAAATATCACTGAAACCATGATCATTAATGAGAGAAGAATGGATCCTGTTGCAATGACTATTATCAGTTGTAACAAAGAAACAGGCCAGTTCAGGAATTGAACCTGCCTCCGAAGACAGAGGGAGAGAGAAAAGGAGAAAGAGGAGGAGGAGAAAATTTTCTGTTTACATCTTTTCCAAACAATAAAATTTTAAAGTTGTCCAAATTCAAAGCATTTGCAGAAATGAGGCTGAAATCATGATAATTGTCTATGACAGTGTAGAAAACCTTGTTGGTTTTACCAGCATTTTCACAAGGTTCTTTCGGGAGGGTCGTTAAAACTTGGGATTGTGTGGTAAAAAGTTAAGTAATTGTCCAAAACAAGACATGACTTACTGTAATTTCCCTTCCGCAGGACCTGCTTTCAACACATCTGATATGGCTATGGAAGGGTCTCCATTGGCAAAATGGGGGTTGTCCCTGCCCCCACTTACAGCGATACCAAATCCAAACCCAGTGACCTGAAAAGGAAACTCATATTGAACCCATACTGAACACATAACCTCAATATGCGTATCGCTGACTTTTCCAAGCAAAGAAAATTTGAAAAAGAAAAAAAAAACTTCAAAATGCAATAGATGTATTTGGGTCCGGTTTACCTAACTGTTAAAGTTTATTATGGAACAAGGAAAAATGCTGGTAACCAGCGCTTTTTTCTTTTTCCAAAAATGTTCTGTAGCCTTAAAGAGACAATCTTATCATTTAACTCTTCACAAAACAATAAAATTTGAGACTTATCTAACATTTGCTGACAAAAATTTAATTATGGCCCAAATGGTTTGTCTCTGGTAAGGTAGAAACATTGTAGGAAAATATGCTGGACACCGGCATTTTCTCTTTTCCAACAATGTTCTCAAATACTGTTAATACACTCCTCCTCAGGATATTTATGCAGGGAATTGTGTAGTAAAGGGTTAAGCCATGTTTAATTTGTCATGTGTGACAGCTTCAAATCTGTGGTGTCCGTGGTTGCGAGGTAGAGCGTCGGCATCGTAACCATAAGGTCCCGAGTTCGATATCCGGGAGCAGGTGTCAACTTTGGTATCTTTTATTGGCCCACACATTCGGCGCGAGTACTGGTGTAGTTCCCAGGAAGCAGAATCGAGAGAGATTAGTATAAGTTGTAAGAACTTGTTTCTCAATCAACATAAAATAAATATGTTAAACTAAATTTGCAAACTAGAGGCGCTTGAGCACCTGTATCGCTCCACAGGCCTGATATTTCTATAATGGCGAAAGGAAGTTTTTAACAATTATCATTCAATCCTGCATTTTAGCTCACTGAAGAAACAATTTGGTAGACAACCACCATAGGAACTTACCTGCAAAACAACAATGAAATCCAATGAATAGTTTTAGAGAAGAAATTTTTCAAAGATTTTACTTTATACCATAAAAGGAAAATGAGTCTCCCATAAAAGCCATGTTTTTTGACAGATCTTTTTTTTTTTTAAAGGAATTCTGTAAACCTGTATCTAAGGAACATTCCTGCAAAATAATAATGCTATCCAAATAGCGGTTTGGGAGGAGAAGATTTTTAAAGGTTTTTTACTTTGGTTGCCATGGCAACCAGAATTCTTCATGGAACACAATTATTTGAAGGAATTTGAAAGAGGACCACCAAAGGAACATTCCTGTGAAATTTGGTAAAAATCCAGTAAATAGTTTCTGAGGAGAAATTTTTTAAAGAAAAAGTTTACGGACGCACGCACGGACGAACGAACGGACGGATGGACAGACGCACGACGGACACAACGCCATGACAATAGCTCGCTGGCCTTCGGCCAGTGGAGCTAAAAACAACAATTCTAAAATTGTGTAATATTGTAAAGAGTTAAGCAGAGATAGAAAATGGGTAGTAGGGTAAGACAGACAGACCCATGGATGGATGGATGAATGAATGGATTGTCTGGAGAGACAGATGGATTGATGGATTGACAGACAGATGGATGGACAGATGGATGTATGGACCAACTGACAGATGGATGGACATACAACACTACTCACCCTGGTTAGAGCAACCTTGTGTGTTTCCCATACAACATTGTCAGAGCTCTGAAAAGATAAAAAAATAATGCATTTGTTAAAATTTAATATGATTTCAATGTACACTTATTGTACTTCATTACCCTGGCAAACAAATATTGCAACAAACTGTGTTGAAAACATCCCTATTCAATCTTTTACCAGAAAAATCTTGTCTTTTAACCACCCCAAATTTTTTTCTACCCTTTCAAAAGCAACCTTTTATTTTTGAGTTATACAGGGTGGTTCATAATATCTGATACAGTTTCAATCTGTAATTTTGTTTTACTGCCAGTACATACCTTGTTATAATTTATATCACAATACTCTACAATAATTACAGTTTTGTTTGATATACAATGTTAAGTTTTTTAAATACTTACATGTTAAATAGGCCAAACTTTTTTACATGGTATGCTCTGCATGACGTCCATTCGGGCTATTGCGACGTCAAGCCTCTTTTGAAAGTTTGCTATCACGGATGCACACATTTTTGTGTCATTTTTCTCATCTCTCAACGAACAGCTTGTTTCATACTTCCAACAGTGTTTGCTTTAGGTGAATATACATTTTCTTTGAAGTGTCCCCACAAGAAAAAGTTACATTGTTAGAACTAAGATCCTCGGAATGAGTGGGCCAAACAGTGTTAGTCCTGTCGACGAAGTTTTCCCGAAAGTTTCATGGAACCATGACAGTGCTTATTGTGCTGTATGGGGTGCTGCTTCACATTTATTATGAAAATCCTCTAAATGATGAAAAAGTTACTGTATGGGCGGCGTTAAGTTACAGTGGTGTAATTGGACAATTCTTTTTTAAACAAGGTGGAGAGATGGAGACGGTTATCACTGAACGTTACCTGACATTGCTGATAAACATGTTTTTGCCAGCTGCTTTAAAGATTGATTGATTGATTGTATGGTGTTTAACGCCGTTTTCAACATTATTTCAGTTATATCGCGGCGGCCAGTGCACCTATCCATGCTTTCCTGAGTTTCTTTTACCAGTACTTCGCACAATATTCTTTCCCACATAACCATCGTCGAAACAATGATCAGCGGTGAGAGAGGAATGAATCCTGTCGCAAAGACTATCATCAATCCGTTCGGACTCACGACCCCCTGTTCTCAAGTCCTGTACGCTACTGACTGAGCTACCGGGGCTCGGCAGCTGCTGCTTTAAAGAGAAAAGGAGTTTAAAAACATTTGGTTCCAACAGGATGGGGCAGCACCACATACAGCACATTCAGTATTAATGTGGCTTGATGAAACTTGAAACTTTCGGGAAACTTTCATCTCCTTCAGGACTGACAACCACATCCGCCTGTGCCCCCCCCCCCCCCATATTCCCCGGACCCTAGTTCTTTGGACTTTTCTCGTGGGGACACTTGAAAGAAAATGTACATTCACCAAAACCAAACTCTGTTGGAATTATGAAACAAGCTATTTGTCAAGAGATGAGAAAAATAATACCAGTAATGTGTGCATCCATGATAGCAAGTTTTCAAAAGAGGATCGACAGCTCAATAGCCCCGAATGGACATAATGTAGAGTGTACCATGTAAATGTTGTGAAAACGTTTGACCTATTTTATTTAACATGTAAGTATTTAAAGTACCGTACTTAACATCGTATACCAAACAAAATTGTAATTATTGTAGAGTACTATGATACAAATTATAACACGATATGTGCCGGCTGAAAAAAAATTATTAAGGATTGAAACTGTATCAGATATCATGAATCATCCTGTACTTAGTTTTAACATATTTATTTCACATCGATTGAGAAACAAGTTCTTACAACTTTTACTAATCTGTCCGATTCTGCTTTCTGGGAACTACACCAATACTTGTACCCAATGTATGGGCCAATGAACAGCCCAAAAAATGACACCGGCTCTTTTGTCTTTCATTTGTATGCAAATGCCTTCAATCTGGACAAGTATAAAATGTGTTGTTTGGTAAAGTCAGTCAATGCAGTCATAGCTTCAGGGCTCATATATGAGATTACAAGTGTTTCCTCAAAGATAATGGCTGTTGAACTGTCGGTATCTATAAGGGTAATTAATCCTTAACCAAGAAACAACAATACCAAAATTTGTCCATTTTGAATGCATTTACAGACAAATAACTAAATGTGATTCAAATAATGGAACTGGCCGTCGATCGGAGAGAAAACACTGTGAGAAAGGGAGAAAATGCTTGTGAACAGCAGTTTCTCTTTTTCCCACACTGTTTTCAAAATGCTTTTCTTCATGACCATAAAATCACAGGTTAGTTTGGTAAAGAGTTAAGAAATCTGATCAGAAAGAGCAAATTTAAGAGCAATTAAGATAACTAATTTAGATAAATTAAACACAACCCCTAGATTTCACAGCTTTAATATCCCTGAGGGTCTTCAGACTTGACAGTCAACTCTGGACTAGACACAAAATTTACGGCTATTCTAATTTGAGGCCATTAAGGCAGTCCACAAATTTAGTTATTTGTTTTAAAAGAGAAGAAAACATTGTTACCAGCATTTTCTCCTTTTTCTGCAATATTTTCCAAAGAGTTCTTTGAGAAGGTCATCAAAACTCTGGATTGTGTGGTAAAGGGTAAAACCATTCAACTGCCTGGTAATTACTTTTTGCACCATGTTTGATAAAAGTTAAAAAGATCAGACTGCTTTTTTTTATGCAGTCTGATCCTGATCTTCCATGTCCACATTAAAGTGAAAGTTGAATCCTGCATTGTGCTCTCAAAGCTCAACCCTTTACAAAAAAATCCCAAGTTTGAACAACTCTTCAGAGGAGGACATTGTAGTTAAAAGAGAAAATGTTGGTAAATAATATTTTCTCCTTTTCCCAAAATGTTTTTGTACCATGTCTTAGACAAACTGTATCATTTTAGCCACTAGTATTTATTGTGTCTGCAAATACTTTCAATACAGACAAATTTACCATGTTGTTGCCTAGTAATGAGCAATTTACACCACCAAGAGACTGCATTCTTCATTCTAAAATGCATTCCTGTTCTAAATCTCAAAATATTTTCTACATTTCTATGGAACATAATTTGTGATCAATGATTCAGCCAATAAGAAATTGAGATACTTTCAATATTTAGAACTAGAGTTACCTTCAAATTAAGAATAAGAATGACATTTAGAATGGTTGTCGAATATTGACCTTTACCACACAATCTAGTGTTCAATCAACCCTGAAGGAGAGGGTTTGGAAAACACTGTGGGAAAAGGAAAAAATGCTGGTAACTAGCATTTTCTCCTTTTCTCACAAAGTATGCTACTCTGTCCAAGAACTTGGTTTCATTTGTGTCACTTTCAATTTGTCATCTTCTGTTCAACCTTTCAATTTAAAAGTCTAAAAATTTGTTGTTTGGTAAAATCAACCCATACCAAACAATCCCGTTTTTAGCGCCCCTGATGAATTATGCCCTCTGAAAACATTGAGAAATGCTTGTAACCAGCATTTCTCCTTTTCCCACAATGTTTTCTTCCCTGTCTGAACAAACTTTGATTCATTTGTATCCCAGGTCACTTTCCATTTAGTCATATGCAGTTCAAGCTTTTAACCCTTTACCAGATGACAAAATTTTAGCCTTGTCCAAATTGAAAGCATTTGCAGACAACAATTTTAATGTGGCTAAATGGTGCAATTGTTCAGTGACAGGGTAGAAAACAACCACATGGTGCGATTATTCAATGATAGGGTAGAAAACATTGTGGGAAAAGGAGAAAATGCTGGTTACAAGCATTTTCTCCTTTTGCAATAACGTTTTCAAAAGGCTTCTTTCCGGGGTTGTTGAAAGTCAGCATTGTGTGGTAGAGGGTTAATTCGGCAAGTCTAAAATTTTATTGTTCACATGAAATTTACTGGAGGCGACTCAGTGCCTGATGACTTCATAATTAATGCAAAACCCACAGATTACACATTCAATTAAAATGCTGCTTCTTAATTAACTCTTCAATTTCCCTCTTTGAATTAATGTGAATAAATTCTGGTTACTATGGTTACCAGACATTTCATTGGTTGTCCTGATTCTGTAAACTCTAGACAAAATGTCTGACAAAGCAGAGATCAACCACTAGCTATTATGCTTAAATCTTAACCAAACGGCAAAATTTAAGACTGATCCAGATTGAAAGCGTTTTGCACATGACAAAGGAGGCCAAAAAAAATAATTTTTCCTGTGGACAGGTTGAAAAAATTGTGGGAAAACGAGAAAAAGCTAGTTACCAGCATTTTCTACATTTCCTGCAAAGTTTTCCAAAGCCTTCTATGTCAATGTTGTTAAAACTCGTGAATGTATGGTAAAGGGTTAAATCTTTTCCTAATGACAAAATTTTAGACTTGTCAAAGTTGAAAGCATTTGCAGATAGGAAAGTAAAAAGGTCTGAAAAATTGAAATTCGCTTTTGAAACGATAGAAAACGTGGTTACCAGCACTGTCTCCTTTTTCCAAAATGTTTATAAAGAACACTCTCTTTTTTAACCCTTTACCAAACAATCCCTGGTTTTTACGACCCTGAGAAAGAAGCCTTTTGAAAACATTGTGGGAAAAGGAGAAAATGCCGGTAACCGGCATTTTCTCCTTTTCCCACAATGTTTTCTACCAGATCCAAAACAAAAAATATCATTTCAGTCACATTTAATTTGTCGTCTGCAAATCCTTTTAATTTGGACGAGTCCAAAATTTTGTCGTTTGGTAAAGAGTTAAGGGTTGTTTGAACTCTGAATTGTTTGGTAAAAGATTAAAACAAACAAATCTATCCATTCACTGCTAAGTGTAATTCACTGACTGTTGCAGACATAGTAGATCAAGATCAGACTGTACAAATCCTGCAGTCTAAGATATGCACTGTCTGATAGAGTGTGATTTTTTCTACAATAAGAACATTCAAATGACGAATCTTTGGTCAATTTTCTGGATCTGAAAAAAAAAACTCAGCATTGCAATATGGGTGTTATACCTAAAGCTGTCCTGTAAGGTAAAATCTTTCCTTAACTCTTTCACTCCTAGAAAAATAACTTTTACTTTTTTCAGGTCAGTAAGTACAGTTACACTGCAAAATGAAGACACAGTTCAGTTATGATCTAGAATAAACAAGAGAGCCATCATGGCCCTGAAGTAGCTCACCTGAGTCTTTTGACCAAACATGGCCGTTTTCAATCTCTTTTGAGATATTATGACAAACATTTTACCAAGATTTTCCTGAGTATTTGACTGAAAAAGGTTTTTTGAAGATTTGACTAAGTGACCTAGTTATTGAACCGAAATGATCCACTTGCAAACTGGTCCAAGAAATCATCAAGACAAACATTCTGACCAAGTTTCATGAGTATCTGACTGAAAATGTGGCCTCTAGAGCTTATACAAGGTTTTTCTAAGATTTGACCTAGTGACCTAAATTTTGACCCGACATGACCCATTTTCAAACTAATGCAAGATATAATCAAGACAAATATTCTGACCAACTTTCAAGAGTTTTGGATTGAAAATGTGGCCTCTACAGCCTACACAAGGTTTTTCTAAGATATAACCTAGTGACCTAGTTTTTGATCAAACATGACCCATTTTTGGAGTCATCTGAGATATCATCACGGCAAACATTCTGACTAACTTTCAAGAATTTTGGACAAAAAATGTGGCTTCTAGAGCATACACAAGGTTTTTCTAAGATTTGACCTAGTGACCTAGTTATTGACCAGACATGACCCATTTTCAAACTCGTCTGAGATATCATCAAGACAAACATTCTGACCAATTTTCAAGAGTTTTGGACTGAAAATGTGGCCTCTAGAGCATACACAAGGTTTTTTCTAAGATTTGACCTAGTGACCTACTTTTTGACCGACATGACTCATTTTCGTCCTCATCTGAGGTATTATCAAGACAAACATTCTGATTAACTTTTAAGAGTTTTGGACGGAAAATGTGGCTTCTAGAGTGTACACACGGTTTTTCTTAGATTTGACCTATTGACCTAGTTTTTGATCAAACATGACCCATTTTCAAACTTGTCTGCGGTATCATCAAGACAAACATTCCGACCAATTTTCAAGAGTTTTGGACAGAAAATGTGGCTTCTAGAGCATACACAAGGTTTTTCTAAGATTTGACCTAGTGACCTAATTTTTGACCGGACATGACTCATTTTCAAACTCGTTTGATATATCATCAAGACAAACATTCTGACCAACTTTCTGGAGTTTTGGACTGAAAATGTGGCTTCTAGAGCATACACAAGGTTTTTCTAAGATTTGACCTAGTGACCTACTTTTTGACCCAACATGACCCATTTTCGAACTCATCCGAGATATCATCAAGACAAACATTCTGACCACGTTTCACAAGTATCGGACTGAAAATGTAGCCTCTAGAGCGTACACAAGGTAAAAGTTGACGATGCATGACGCACGATGCACGACGGACGATCCACGCCGAACACAGCACGATCACAAAAGCTCTTCTTGAGCACTTCGTGCTCAGGTGAGCTAAAAAGTGGACAGTGTAGATCACAGATCAGACTGCACATTCTGTGCAGTCTGATCCTGATCTACACTGTCCACAATAGCTTTCTGTGTTGTCAACAGTATGGAAAGATATAAAGCCTACCTTACAATGGCTGTTATTTCTGCAACAAATCAAATTTTTGGGAATAATCCTCATTCTTCAAGAGCACAGTAAGTATCTGAGTCAATACTACAGCTAAATGTCAGAATCCCAATCAACATAACTTTTGTGTGCAATCATATCAGAAAATTGCATGTCCCATTACATAGAAATAGTTGCCTAACCATGCTAATGCTGTTCAAAACATCACAAGTTTCTTTTGAAAACATTGGAAAAGGGGAAAATGCTGGTAACCAGCATTTTCTCCTTTTTCCCCACAATGTTTCGTACCATTTTAGAGACTAATCCCATTATCTGTGTTGCACAAAATATGTTGTCTGCAAATGCTTTAAATTTGGACAAGTCTAGAACTTTTGTTGTCTGGTAAAGATTATATTGCTTTTTTCAAATATAGAATGTTACATTGGGATCTACTCTCTTCTTAAAACTTTAAAAACATTGTGACAAATAAAGAATTTCTTATGATTAGCAAGTTTTCCATTTATTGTAGTGTTCTTTGATCCCTATACATATATTTCTTTTTTCACTTCCCTTCACCATTACTTCTTGAGAATGAGGAAGAGGTACCTACAGATCTTTAAGAAAAATACCACTGCAAAAAAAGTATTGTATTTTACCATTTATTTTAGATTTTTTAAGACTATCTACACATATAAATAAAACTTTGTGACTACAAAAAATCAAATTTTACTTTCTAATATATCAAGTAAAATTAAACGTCTAACATTTTCAAAAAAGAAAAACAAAGTATAAATATATATATATTTTTTATCTTATTCATCATTGCATTCTTCTGCATGGAAATATCAAGTTAAGTTGAAAGAAAAATTATAGAAAAATTCCCAAGTCTTCACTTTTCACTTCAGATACACTTTTTAAAAAATTTTTCTGCCATTACATATGATCACCAATCACTACAGTACAAATTCACCAATCACTATATGACCAACTCCAATCAAACACTTAATATAAATAAACTGATCAAGAAGTCAATTGCATCAAAGTCAAAATCAAAATACAAAGATCAAAATCAACCAACAAAAACTCTAACCTATAATCTTTTCTTTTTTTTTTGCAAGTTCTTTAAATAAATTCTAAATAGTGCTAATCATTAACAATTCTATACAGAACAAATACTGTTAATTCAAACACATTTAATTGTTTGATCTATTTAACTGATATTTTCTATTATTACAATTTAATTCAGTTTTGTAGAAGCTGATTTTTCACACTTTTGCCACAATGAAATTAAGCCTAAGGGTCTCAATTCTTTATAACAGCACTTTTCTTTACAATAACTTGTTACCACTTGCATAAAACTGCTGCCTCAAAGCAGACCCATTTCTGAAAACATCGTGGCAAAAGGAGACATTGACCGTTATATTCCAAAACAAAATTTTAGACTGGTCCAAATTAAGAGCATTTGCATACAACACATTTTATGTGAAGATTGAAATTTCTTTTTTGAAGGGTAGAAAACATTGTGGGAAAAGGAAAAACTGCTGATTATCAGCATTTTCTCCATTTCCACAATGTTTTCAAAAGTCTTCCTCGGGGTCATTAAAAATCTGCATTACTTGGTAAAAGTTGATTTCTGTATTATTATGAAAATACCATCATTTCTTTGGCCTCTAAATTAACCTTCTTCCACATCATTTCCAGTTTTATTGACACTGTCAAAACATAGAGGAAAAAAGGAAAAAGTGCAGGTAACCAGCATTGTCTCCTTTTTCCACTATGTTTTCTACCCTATGAAATGAGAATTTAATCCTTTAATTAAGCCATCCTAAATTTGACATCTGCAAATGTTTTTAAATTAGACAAGTGTATAAATTTTGTCATCTGGCAAAGTATTCCTTCAAACTGAAAGCATTTCCAGACGATAATCTAAAGGTGACCCAAATGAGAAAATTTGTCCTTGATAGGATAGGCAACATTGTGGGAACAGGAGAAAATGCTACTTACTAGCATTTTCTCCTTATAACACAATATATTCAAAAGTCATTGTCCTCAACACTGTTAAAAGTCAGGATTGTGTGGAAAAGGGATAAACAGATTTTGAAAATGTATTGGAAACATTAAATCTGGCTTGCTACAAATTATTGCTCCTTTCTCAATAATGTTTAACCCATTACCACACAATCCCTACTTTTGACGACCCTGAGAAAGAAGCCTTTAGAAAACATTGTGGGAAAAGGAGAAAATGCTGGTTACCAGCATTTTCTCCTTTTCCCACAATGTTTTCTACCCTTCACAAAACAAATTTCAAATTTTCAGTCACTTTTATTTTGTCGTCTGCAAATGCTTTCGATTTGGACAAACCTAAAATTTTGTCGTTTGGTAATGAGTTAACCCTTTAACCACACAATCTCAAGTTGAAAAGTTAGGCTTTTGAAAACAATGTGGAACAAGAGCGGCAAATTGTCGCAAGATACGCCCGTCCCACCGCCAGTTGTCGAGGGGGTATAATAATCGTAAAGGGCAGGTAATGCAACAAACGTATACCAAGTCTCAAGTCAATTTGACTTGAGGTGACAAAGTTCCGTTCTGGACAAGCAAGAAATACTGTAAAAATGAAGATCAAAGTGGAATTACTCAAAATCCACGCTAGGTAGAGTTATTGTTCTTGCGCACTTTACTCCGTAATATTGCAACAAACATGCACACCAAGTTTGAAGTCGTTCTGACTTGAGATGACAAAGTTATATTCCGGACAAGCACTAAATGCTGTAAAAATGACCATCAAAGGGAAATAACTCTAAGACAGCATGAGGTAGAGTTACAATTCTTGTGCACTGCACTTCCAAATATTGCAACAAATAAGCATACCATATTTCAAGTCATTTCTACATTACATGACAAAGTTTTGCTCCGGACAAGCAAGAAATGCTATAAAAATGAAGATCAAAGGGGTATAACTCAAAATTTGTGCTGGGAAGAGTTATGGTTCTTGTGCACTGCACTCCGTAATTTTTCAACAATCATGCATACCAAATTTGAAGATGTTCAGACTAGAGATGACAAAGTTATATTCCAGACAAGCAGAAAATGCTGTAAAAATGACGATCAAAGGGAAATAACTCAAAGACAGTACAAGGTAGAGTTATTGTTCTTTCGCACTGCACTCCGTATTATTGCAACAAACACAAATGCCAAGTTTCAAGTAATCGGACTGGAGATGACAAAGTTATGCTCCAAACAAAGAACTGGACGCCACCCGCCCGCCAGCCCGGACGCCCACCTGTACGCCATGGGTGATCCCATAATACGTCCTGTCATCGACGGGCGTATAAAAAGGAGAAAATGCTGGTAACCAGTATTTTCTCCTTTTCCAACAATGTTTTCTTCTCTATGACAATCAAATTTAACGATTAGATTCACACTTAGTTTGTTGTCTGCAAATGATTTTGGTGTGTGGCAAAGAGTTAAATATCTTTATGAAAAGTATTTTCCTTACATTGAATTATTTCTCTACAATACCTGCAGGGTGGCGGATTGGATGCGGGGTGTAAGGGGGGGGGGGGTAAGACAAAGGAACATTAAGTTTGGGACTGCATGGAGACACAAGCCCAAAGTTGTCAATTATTTTCTACAAGTATGTGGGGTAGGGGTCATTATAACACCTACTGTTTGCACCTTATGCTCCTTTAACAGGGCTAAGCCCCTAAGTCCCCTTGGGCAATATTCTTGCCTGATTCAATACACAAAATTGGTAATAAACTTTTCAGCGCAACCTACGTTGCTTTTGCTGTTCGATTAGATAAGATCCGAGATATATACATGTGCTGTCCACCAATGTGTAACATAATTCTGAACACAACCTTGAAATTTCAACGTGACTTAGTAGTGTTTGGCAGTTATTTACCTCTTTCACCACTGAATAAATAAATTGCATCTTCTCAAAGGCTAGCAATACATTTCCTCTGCAAGATCAAGAGATAGTTCGTTCATAATCTAGAAGGTAGCAGTGGACAGTGCAGATCAGAGATCAGACTGCATGTTCTGTGCAGTCTGATCTTGATCTACACTGTCCAAAAAAGCTTCTGATGTTGTCTATGGTATGGAAAGAGTTAAACCTTGTAGGAAACTGGGCAGCTGCTTGAATATTTTCAACATTAAACTCTTTTCCAGATAACAAAATTCTAGACTCATACTTAAAGGTCCTACAGCTGCCAAAAATAAACAATGCCAAGTGTTAAATTGCATTGAACTTTAAATCACAATATCAAAAGGTATGTAAATTTTTGTGAAAACTGCGATCTGTTCTTGTACAGTCAGTCTATTTGTTACTTGCTGACAGAAAAATGGAATCTAAAACTAGGTTAGAAGTTGACAGGTCTCTGTATCTACTGTTTACTTTTTACCTGATTTGAAAATTCATTTTTCTGCCAGTGACTAACACTTGGCACAACTATGCAATAACAGATTGTCATCTTCGCATTTTGTTCCTAACTTTAAATGGTATGATTTAAATTTTAATACATCTGACCACCCTATTGTTCACTTTTGGCAGCTATAGGACCTTTAAAGAATGCATTTGCTCAAGACAATGGAAGTTGACTTTTGTCATAACAGAAAACACTGTGGAAAAAAGAAGACTGCTGGTTTTCTTTTGCTTTTTTTTTCACATTTAACAGACAACAGCAAAAAGAAACAACAAATTAAGAGCAAGTGCACACTACACAAAAACTTTGACCACTAAAAGACTTTATATTCTTCTATGAGCAGCAGTGGAATTGCTGACCTTCAGAAATCTTGTGGTCAACATCAAGCTATTTTTACCTGACAGACAACAACAACAAGAAACTACAAAATAACAACACCCACAGACTCGTAATACCTTGTCAACAAAAAGGTCACATTTCTTCCCATGAGCAGCTGTGGTATTGCTGACCTTCAGAAACCTCATTGCCAAGGTCAAGGTTAAGGTCTTAAAATCCAAGATGATTTTGTTTATCCTAAATCAGTTACTAGTTATGATTTTTGTTGATCTGTCTCCTTTAACTCTTTACCACACAATGCCGACTTTTAATGACCCCTGGAAAAAGACCTTTTGAAAACATTGTTGGAAAAGGAGAAAATGCTGTTAACCAGCATTTTCTCCTTTTCCAACAATGTTTTCAAGTAAACTATATGCAAGTTTCATCATTCGACTCACCTTCGATTCATCACCTGCAAATACTTTGAATTTGGTCCAGTCCAAAATTTTGTCATTTGGTAAAGAGTTAAGTCATGCTTCTTTTTCAACAAACTTTCATAATAATCATTGGCATAATAATTATTATCCTTTCAGTAGGCAGCTGTCAAACACACTTGTTGACTGTGTAAATCAAGATGAGAATGTACTGTCTGATCATTATCTACACTGTTTGTTGCTTTGTCCGATGCTCTGACCTTGAAAACTCATGTCTAATGATTGCATGTTTCTACCACCTAGAGAAATAAGGTTTCAGAAAGCATTGTGAAGAAAGGAGAAAATGCTGGTCACAAGCATTTTTCCTTTGCCTTCAACCCTATCAATGACAGGTCCCATCATTTAACCTAATTTTTTGTCACAAATGCTTTCGATGTGGACAAACATTCTAAGTTTCATAAACAACAGACTGAAAATGTGGCCTCTAGAGCATACACAAGCTTTTTTCTAAGAACTGACCTAAAGACCTAGTTTTTGACTCAACATGACCAATATTCAAAGTCATGTGAGATATCAAGACAAACGTTCTGAACAAGTTTCTTGAGTAATGGACTGAAAATATGGCCTCTAGAGCATACATTTGGTTTTTCTAAGATTTGACCTAATTTGACCTAGTTTTTGACCCAACATGACCCGTTATCAAATTTGTCCAAGATATCATCAAGACAATATTCTGACTAAGTTTCATGAGTAGTGGACTGATAACGTGGCCTCTAGAGCATACACAAGGTAAAAGTTGACGACCCACAACACACACAGAACAATCACAAATTCTCACCTTGAGCACTTCGTGCTGCCGTAAGCGTTCTACAGATTATGGAAAAAATCTTGAAATCAGGAGCAAAGCCCTTTCAAACAAATTTACCCCTTTTTTCCCTTGAAAAAAAAAGAAGTATATTTAAGAAAAAGTATATATGCCAGACTTCCAATACAACAATAATGTATTGATTCTCTACATTTCTGTAACAGATGATGGGGAGAAATTTGAAAATTGTCCAAGATAAGAAACTACCCAGACTGCAACTGCATCATAGAAAATCCATAGTGCAAGATACAAGATGAAAACCATGATCAAAAGTTTCGCCTGGTTCTTCAACCCTTAGGCTGTAAAGTGAGAGGCAAAGACCTTTTGCAAACAGTGTAGATCAAGATCAGACTGCACAGAATATGCAGTCTAATCTTTGATCTACACTGAGCGATAAGGAGATATCCCCCCCCCCCCCCCAAAAAAAAAAACCTTTGAAATAGCAAAATTTGGATTATTTACTAGGAAGGTTACTGCTTAACATGCTTGGTATAAAGCAACATTAAAAAGCTTGTGATTAATAAATTCTTAAGTTTTACTACTTGGACAGCCGCAGTAACTCTACGTGGTAAAGTCTGTGACATGTAAGAAATCAATCTTGAGACATTTGAGAGTGTGGATTTGATTCCCACAGCTGACCAACTTACAACCATTATAGTCTTCTGACAAGACATTAAACCTAGATCCTGGGTGACAGTGTTATACACTGAGCACATTTAAGAACCAGGTGTAGCCCACGATAGGTTTCATCCTGTATGTTGCTCTATCTCCAGTAACAATTAACTAACTGCCTCCTTGGGATATCGCCATAAATGGGCAACCAATGGCAATGATAAAAGAACTGAAAATCAATCAATCAATCAATTTTAGAACTGTATTTACTTCATTGTATAAACACTAACTTTTCTTTCTTGTAACCTTTTTCTTGGTCATATCAAAGCCACTCTTGATTTAGCCCTTTGGCAAACAATCCAAATAGGAACACTTATGAAAACATTTTGGGAAAAGTAGAAAGTGCTGGTACCCAGCATTTTCTCCTCTTTCTATAATGTTTTAATGCTTCTAAAAAACAAACTCAAGCATTTGAGCCACATTTGTCATCTGCAAAAGCTTTCGATTTAGACATGTCCAGAATTTTGTCATTCGTTATAATATAGCAAAAGCCTCAAAATTTCCATTTCTCTTCCATACTCCACAATAAAAGCACATCTCATCACCACAGACACTGAATCCAAATCAATCAGAAGCTTCCTTGAAAATGACTTTGATCTGTGTCACTCAAATGATTTGCTTTTTTTCTCCCTCCATGTAAATGAATTCGAACACATTAATCTGTCTAGCCAACTTCCAGGAAATGTTCTGTTGAATCCGATATCATTTTTCCTCATGTTTTATCCCTCCCAGAAAAGCAAAGAGGAAGTAAATGCTTTAACCCGTAGGCTGCTATGCGTGACTAAATGACCTTTTGCAGACAGTGTAGATCAAGATCAGACTGCAGAGAATGTGCAGTCTGATCTTGGATCTACACTGGCCAATAAGGAGATATTTTTCTCCCCAAAAAAAGTTTGAAATAGCAACATTCTGCTTTTTACTATCAGCTTGAAAGTTTCATCAAAGTTATTTAGCAGGTTCTGGTTAACAAGAACACACCACATGCAGGCCTTTTCAGTTGAAAAATCCAAATCTAAATCCAAAAGAAGGCATAACTGCAGGGTTTTCCATGATGCACAAATCCTGTGTCAATGACGCAATTTTAACTCAAACGACCCCCAAAATAAATAACAGTGCGCCATCAGTGACGCAACTTTTCAAAATGTAAATCATCTAGGAAATGGAATAAACCATCATAAATCAAATTTTGATCTTACTTCAACATCAGATAAACACTGCTCCTTGTTTAAACTACTGGGTTTATTTAAAATAAAAGTGGTTTTCCGGCAATTTATTTATAGAATAAGACTGGTTTACGCACTATTACAGTAAAAGTATAGTGGATAGTTGTCGAAAATATGGGCCCAGTCAAAGTCTTAGTTGGGTTCTCTATACTTCATAGTTCATATTTCCTGACTGCCGGTAGATAAGAGTACATATTACCAGTCTATTCTGTATGCGGAAAAAGTGTCACGACAATGTGAACTGTAGTATTCTTTGTCGTCTTCTTCCTACAGCTGCCGATCACGTCACATCAAGCAGTGGTTCGGAAGGAATGTATCGGCTGTCAAAAATTGACGTCGAGCTCTCTGTCAGAACTGGCTTAAAGACTTTACTTGATTGGAGTTAAAAAGGTGAAATGTATTGTAATCCCTGCTTGAAGACGAAGAGACCCACATATTTTGACCCCCAAAATTAAAGGAATGACCCTCAACTAAAGAGACAAGGGATCACAATGACCCCCAATTTTCAATGCTGAGGGAAAACCCTGCATAACTGTATCAAAAATTTTTTTTTTTTCAATTACCTCCCCTTGCTTAATGGGTTTCCCTTTTGCTAGTTAACACCTACCTCATATTTGAAGTAAATACCTTTGATAGTTATCTGCCCTTCTTGCTTGGGTTCCCCTTTTGATATTTAACAACTTTGAGTTTGAAGTAAATATCTTCAGTAATATTACGAAATGTCACAGTTTTTTCACAGTGACTTATACAGATGATGACAACGCAGATGATGACAATGCCAACTACGCCTGAGCCACAACTACACCTACGTTGTCAGCGCTACAACAATACCTCAACATTTTCTTTGAAAACAGCCAAGCTAAAACTATTGAAGAATTTGAATGAAAAAAACAACGGTATCGACAACATATGTGATGCCAGAGCCATGACACTACCTTTGGTTTTCTTAGAAAACAGCCAATCTAAAAATTTAAATGTTTGTTACTTTATTTGGTATTTAATGATGTTTTCAACATAATTTCACTTCTATCACTGCAGCCAGTGCACCTATTCATGTTTTCCTGGAGTTTCTTTTAACCAGTACATATCACTTTTTCCAATTCAACAGCTGCTTTCAAACATGAAAAACATCTAACTATACTCAGCTGTGGGAGAAAAATTAATTCTTTGCAAAGACTATTGTCTACCCAGAAGTGTTTGGTTGTGCTGGGAATCAAAGTCAGCAAACCCTGAATTTCAAGAACTGAGTGTTGCCCACTCAGCTACTGGGTTTGGCAATAAAGTGTTGATAAGATTTTATGTTTTAGTATCAGAGTTTAATGTTGTTTTACCAGCTTAGGTCATATTACAGCAGTCAGTCCACCTATGCATGTGTTTCCTGGCTTTCTCACACCAGTACTGACACAACTTTCCTTCCAAGCCACTGACTACTTTTCACATGCATCACAGGTGAGAGGCAAAGAGCAAAGTTTGCCTCAAATAGGCATTGAACCCGTAACCACCACGTTCTGGGTCAGATACATTAACTACTGAGCTGCCAGGCCCAGCTAAAAATTTTAAGAAATATATGTAATATTGTAACTGATAAGGGTAAAAAATTACTCATACATATATCCGATTTCAGTATTTTAGCAGATATTACAGTATAAAATGACAGAAGATTATTAGAGCATTAAAACAGACAGATACCCATTCTTTCATGGATTAACTGTAAAGCCAATACACGACATTAATCCTTTAACAAAGAACCCTGTGTTGTAACAATCCTGAGGAATCAGTTTTTTTTAAAAACATTGTGGGAAAAGGAGAAAATGCTGGTAACCAGCATTTTCTCCATTTCCCACAGTGTTTTCTAGTCTTTCAACTCTTTACTAAATGACAAAATTTTAGACTTAAAGGGCAAATCAACAAGTTTCAGATATGGTTAATTTTCAAATCTACACTTATCAAATGGTAACCTGGTAATGTTGTAATTAGAAAAAAAAATTAGTAAAAGTACTTTTTTTCAATTCATATTTCTGCTTATTAATTTTTATTGCATTGCTTATCTCCCTTACTTATTGTTGCGTCCCTTGATTTGTGACGTCACAGGAGAGCTTGTTTCAATATGGACGTTGTTTACGATAGTGAACTGAGCGATATTGAAGACGAAGAAATAGACGATTCTGGGCCGGTAAGGCCGTACATGTACGAGCTTATTTTTAAGGAAACTTATTAAGTTTCTGATGATGAGGATAAAAGTAACTTTTCTCCCACTGATGACAAAAATGACGATGTTGTGCCGGACTTTTCAACGTGTTGAGTATTGCGCGCTACTGAAATACGTCTATTACAGGGCGAACATCGCTTACAGAAATATTATTCTATACATGATAAAATTAAGTGTATGGTATAAACTTTGTTTAACGTGAAGCATTTTCAGTAGATTAACAGGCGGAATTAAACAACAACAAAAAAAAAATACGGTTTCAAGACAGTTCCACGACAAGACAGTTCCCCGACACTTTTGAAGACATTTCCCCCGACACTTTAGTTTCATGTCAAATAACCCTTTTCTTGACTTTTACGATTGATAATCGTGAGATGTTAGTTCTAACTATTTGTTGATGGGTCCTTGTTGATATTTGTACCTTGTAAAGAATTCTGTAAACACTGACGGGTACAAGTTTATTCTCTCGTGGGTGAAGGGTTACACAATAAATCACGATTTTCATGAGAAAAAGAATATTTTGAAATGCTGTTAACCGGCATAAAATTTGATAAAAGAATAAGTTCCGAGATTATTAAGAGTTAATTCTCAAAATTATTTTGAAAATTATTTTAGTTGTTTTTCTTTCCATACAGAAATACATGAACATCAGAGAGAGGGAGAGGGGATCTACCTGTGTGAAATATTTTTTTGCTGTTTACCTAGTCCTTGTCCACATGATCCATTCAATGCAAAAATTTATCATACATGTATAGCTATTGTATGTTCCATATAGAGCTTCTCTGTGAAAGTCTTAAACTCTAAATTGTAATTTGTTCAGTTCTTGTTTGTCTTATGCAAATTGTTTCAATTTGGGTAAGTCTCAAATTGGTCTACCGTCTACTAGGGACTTAGCGGTTAATACTGACATTCCGGTCAAATTGCAGTATAGACGACTTCAGATTCATTGTAAAAACATAGAAAGAGCTGGTAACTATCAATTGGTCCTTTATCCACAATATTTTCTATTTTTAACTCTTTACCAAACGACAAAATATTAAACAGGTCCAAATTGAAATCACTTGCAGACGACAAAATAAAGTTAAATATTTCAAAAATTGAAATTTGTTTCCTGCAGAGTATAAAACATTGTGGTTAAAGGAGAAAATGCTGGCTACCAGCATTATCTCCTTTTCCTACAATGTTTTTAAAAGGGTTCTGTCTCAGGGTCGTAAAAACTAGGGATTGATTGGTAAAGGGTTAAATATAAATCCCACACATTGGGCACGAGTTCTGTTTTGGTTCCCAGGAAGCAGTATCCGAAGAGATTAGTACAAGTTGTATGAACTTGTTTCTCAAGAGATGTAAAATACATGTTTAAATTGTTACCAAACATCAAATTTATTGACTCAACCGAATTGAAAGCATTTGGAGTCAACAAATTAAATTTTACTCACATGTTTGGACTTGTCTTTGATGGGATAGAAAACACTGTAGAAAAAGGAGAAAATACTGGTTACCAGCATTTTCTCCTTTACCTACAATGTTTTCAAAAGGTTTTTCTTTCTTCACAAGGGTCGTTAAAACAAAGGATTGTTTGGTAAAGGGTTAAACTAAGTTAAACTAAATTCCAATAAACAATCACATTTTATCGGTCATATTTAAATGGTGTGGATTTGAAATATTCTAATTTTTTATCATTTGGGTAAGGGTTAGGCTAAACCCTTACACAGATGGCAAAACTTTAGACTTGTCCACTCCACACCGAAAGCATTTGCGGACCACAGATCAAATGTGGCCTTGACAATAGGTTTGAGGGTAGAAAATATTGTAGGAAAAGAAGATAACTCTGGGTATCAGGACTTATTCCTTTTTTCACCCTGTCCTCAAAAGCCTTCTCCATTAGGGTGGTTGAAGATCAGAATTTTGAGGTAAAAGGTAAAAGTGTGAGCCTGGTCAAAAACATTCCGTTTCTTAATTTAAAAAAAAAATATTTATTTTTAATTTTAATTTTCAAAATTTTCATACTGACATGTTCAAAACATTTTTCTCAGTAGCCTGTCTAGAATACATAATATGGATAGGAAAAGGAAATATCCACAAATCAAAATTGTATAGATATAATTCAAAATTTGTTCAAAATGCATGTAAGTTGTCAAATCATTTTTAAGAGTGAAATGCCAAAGAGAAGTAGTGTATGGGATAAAAGCTGTAACATGGGTTTACTGTCACCAACAAACATTACAGCGTAAAGGGGTGAGATATGCAAATGTTATGTAACATTTCCTGTATTGTTTCAACTGGTCGGAGATGGATTTACATTTATGACCATGATTAGGGGTAGCCAGACACTGATTTCACCCTTTACCATACAAACCCTAGATCTAGTTTCCAATACCCAAACAAAGAGTGTTTGAAAAACAGTGTGGGAAGAAAATGATGTTTGCTGTTCAAAGAATGATTATTATCCCTTGAAAGTTTACATCATTTGAACAATGTCGACTATGTTACTTGCAAAATTTATGTTATGAATATGGATGAATCTATAATTTTGTTAAATGTTGAAATCATTTGGAAAAGGGAGAAAACGGCAGCATTTTCTCTTTGTTCAGAATGAAGCGGTATTGTAGAAAAGGGTAAATTAGTACGAATAACAATTCATGTATTCCAATTTCAAGAAAAAAGAAATTACCTACTTCATGTTGGATTTTCTTTTTGGAAATTGCTGTTGCGGAATGTCTGTCTTTCGGAGTTTCGGTTTAAGGCCTATCTCCTTTCGACTCAGAGTTTCGAATAATGTCGGCACAGCGTCAGGTTTTAACCGCAGCCTAAAATTCCTATAACCAACTTCTTTTGCGAGTTTTGGACTTATTAAGAACTGACTGTCATCGAAGTATTTCAGACACAATTTCGAATGAACCGATGGCAAAAAATCCGTCACTACTGTCCGGCCCCGATTTAAACGTTGAATCCATAGTTTCCTCCTTTTTAATTCCTTCGGAAATTTGAAAATACTAATTCTATGAGTTCCCGAATCGACGTTGCAGCCATAGGCTGCACAATTTACCATTTTTTCGGCTCAATTCTCAGTTAATACTCAGATATCTGCATACAATCATCCGCGTTCCTACTAATGTCTACTGACGGTATACACACACTGACTCGACAATGACGTCACACATGCACGGGTGATAAGCGAATCAGAGGAAGTAAGTCATGTACCATTTTTAGGGCCGTATATCAGCGTGACAATTCGGCCGTGGTTTATGACATGTTACAAGGTGGTATTTATGAAAAATGATGGACACATGTTTAACTGACATCATTTGCAGCTGATTAAAGGAAAAAAACAGTCTGGTCAAAATATTTTAGGATTTGCCCTTTAACCGGAAGCAAGGCATTTGCGAACGACAAATTAAATGTGGCTAAAACAATGAGATTTATTTCTGGCAGGATAGGAAACATTGTGGGAGAAGCAGAAAATGCTGTTTACCAGTGTTTTCTACTTTTCCCACAATGTTTTCAAATATCTTTAAGCTAGGGGTCGCTAAAACTCAGGATCCTGTGGTAAAGGATGGAAGAAATATCCCACAATTATGGCCTGCACATTTAATTTGTTCTCTGCAACTGCTTTTAGTATGAAAATACCTAAAATTTAGTTACTTTATTTTTAATTTTTTATTTAACACAATTTCATAAAATTTGATTTGAAATCAATGGTTCAGCATTCTTAGCAATGGGCTGTTAAATCTTTTACGATACGACCTAATTTTGAAGTTGTACCAAATTCCAAGCATTTATAGAATGACAAAATGAGTTTGACATAACTTGCCTTTAATTGAGTAGGATGGAGAAAATGCTGCTTGCTAACATTTTGTCCTTTTCCCACAATATTCTCAAAAGCCTTCTTTCTCAAGGTCATTAAAACTCAGGATTGTGTATTAAAGGGTTAGAACTCATTTTGGGTCCTATTTGGTACAGTATAGATAGCTGTAGATTCATCACCTGGAGGCCTCTGGTTTGCTCCTCACCTGTGGCACTAGGTTTTAGGCAAAGAATGTCCTAGTACAACACTTAACCCTTTACCAAACAATCCCGGGTTTTCACGACCCTGGGAAAGAAGCCTTCTGAAAACATTGTGGGAAACGGAGAAAATGCTGGTAACCAATATTTTCTCCTTTTCCCACAATGTTTTCTACCCTTCTCTAACCAAATTTCAATTTTAAGTCACATTAATTTCGTCGTCTGCAAAATGCTTCCAAGTTGGACTAGTCTAAAATTTTGTCGTTTGGTAAAGAGTTAACAGAGCCCTAGCCTAGTACTGGTGAAATCCATAGTATACATGAATGAGCAAGCTGTAACCAAGACATGACCATAGGACTGAAATAATGTTGAAAGAGTCGGTCTGTCAGCCGGTCGGTGGGTATGTCTGCTGGTCTGTCAGTCAGTCAGTCAGTCAGTCAGTCAATCTAACTCATTTCCTTTTACAACTTGCTAGTATCTATATGCCTGCAGTTTCACATGCCAAAAGAAGACTGAATATTCATTAGGTGCATATACATAAAATTTCAATTAACTGAGTCATGAACCAGCCTAATTAGGCCCTTGCCAAACAATCCTGTGTGTTTGAAAAACTCTCAGTAGAAGGCTTTTGAAAATACTGTGGGAAAAGGAGAAAATGCTGGCAACCAGCATTTTCTCCTTTTCCCACAATATTTTCCATCCTATAAAATATGAATTCCATTGTGTGAGCCACACTTAATTTGTGGCCTGCTATTACGCTTGCAATGTGGAACTGCCACAATTTTTTCCATCCTTGGTAAAAAGTTGACTGTTTACCACACAACAAAACTTTAGACTGGTACAAATTGACAGTAAATTAACTCTTTACGACACAACACAATTTTAGACTTGTCTAAATTGAAGGCATTTGCAGACACAAAAAAAAAATATGACGGAAAATTTGGAATTTGTTTTGGCAACAGTGGAAAACATTGTGGGAAAAGGAGAAAATGCTGGTTACCAGCATTTTCTCCTTTTCCCACAATGTTTTCAAAAGGCTTCTTTCTCAGGGTTGTTAAAACTCGGGATTGTGTGGTAAAGGGTTAAATGGTATTCAGCATTTTCTCCTTTTACCACAATTTTTTCAAAACATTCTTTGTCTTGGTTATTGAAAAGCTGGATTGTGTTAACTCTTTACCACATTGGCAAAATTTTAGACTAATCCAAAGCACTTCCAGATGACAAATATAGTGTCTAAAGTAATTAAAATCGTCTTTGAAAGGGCAGAAAACATTGTGGGAAAAGGAAAAAATGCTGGTTACCACCATTTTCTCCTTTTTACCACAATGTTTACAAATGCATTCTCTGTCAGTGTCATTAAAAGTCTAGATTGTGTGGTCAAGGGTTTCAGACCTTGACAGGAGGTAAAAGGGCAAACATTTTCCAGCCACTGGCACTTCAGATAAGGTGACAGTTATCTACAGTCATCCTGATTTTATGGACTCTGTATAACACACTCCTATAGATAACTGCCACCATTTTCTTTTCCTGTTTTCGTATGATTAACAATCTACCAAGCAATCCATTTTTATAAGACCTTAAGGAAAGAGGTGTATGAAAACTATGCAGAAAATAGAAAATGCTGGTACCCAGCTGTCCACTGTTGTATTCTAGATTATGACCGAACTGTCTCTTGATCTTGCAGACGAAATGTATTTTTAGCCTTTGAGAAAATGCATTTTATCTATTCAGTAGTGAAAGAGTTAAGAGTTGTTAAGTGTTTGTGGCAAAACAGACAGCAACAATATTATTTTATTTCGGGGAAATAAAGCCAACTTTACATCCAAATAAAACCAAACAACAACTAAGAACGGATGCCGGCTAATCTGTTGCATCTTACAAAACGTCATGAATGTTTTATGTGGTTTTAGCATTAATTTTTCCTAAGCCATAACGTCACATCTTGCAACAATACAGTAAAACTGTTGTATTTACCCTGGGGTCAGTATCTCTCAACTTCTCTTTATCGCTTTACCAAATGACACGATTTTGGACTGTTCTAATTTCAAAGGTTTGCAGACAACAATCTAAATGTGGCTCAAATGATGGAACTTGTGATTGATAGGGTAAAAAAACATGGTGGGAAAAGGAGAAAATAATGGTGATCAGCATTTTCTCCGTTTCTTACTGCTTGTTTTCCAAAATCTTCTTTCATAGTGATATCAAAACTCTGAATTGTGTGGTAAAAAGTTGTCCCTTACCAAACTAACCATTTTTTATACCCAAAGAAATTGAAGGCATCTACTTACATCAATCTAAATACTGATGCAAACAAGCTGAAGTTCTTGAATTGGATAGAAAACATTGTGGAAAAAGGAGATAATGCTGGTTTTTTTCCTTTTCCTACAATGTTTTTAAAAGGCCTTCTTTCTCAGGGTCATTAAAAGTCCTCGCAAATGTGGTAAAGCGAGAAGGGTGAAGGAAAGGGAAAATAAGGGGGAGGGGGGGGGCGCGACCCTTGGGAGATGTGGCATAATCTGTCACATATCAAGTATGCATACCTTTGCAGTCATTAAAATTACCGTAATTAATATTTCATATTTAAACTCTCATCTTCGTTTATATCATTCAAATAAACTCATCACTATGACTATTTAACTCTTTCCATACCATAGAAAACACCAGAAGCTCGGCAGTGAAAGAGTTAAATGTTCGTCCTTGACTCTTTTCCAAAATGACAAAATTTTAGACTCAACCATTCTGAGAGCATTAGCAGACCACAAGGTAAATACGACTAAAATCAAAGAGACTTGTCTGTGAAAAATAGTTAACATTGTTAGGAAATGAGAAATTGCTGGTAAGCAGTATTTTCTCCTTTTTCCACAATATTATGAAAAAGCCTTGACTTCCTAAATGGTTGCATAAGAACATAATGCAATTCGGTAACTAATCTATATCAGGTTAACATTTTGTAATGTCCCTTTCAATTTTACTCACCCTAAAATTCCAATAAGCGAATGTTTTCTCTGGTTCCAACCTCGAGGTCAATATATTCTTCCCGTACAAGTCATTAAGGCTCCTAGAGTGATGACGATTTTTGTAGAACTGTGCTCGATGATCACGATAATTTCCTGATCGAGCCATGGTCAATTTATTAATGTGTCACTTTTTCAAATCAGTTGTTGAATTTGAAAATCACTATTATAGCAGTGTTACTGTTTATTTTACAATGCCCCATTCTCAAGTCATGTTAACTTTTTTCTCCTTTTCAGACATTATTTTCACACATCATGGTAATTTTCTGTTCCTTTCCCCAGATTCTTTTAACACATTCTCACCTCCTAAGATGAATTGAAATCTTTACCAAATAACAAAATTTTCAACTTGTCCAAATTGAATTAGCCTTTTCCAGTAGAAAAACATCAAATCTACTAGTATTCAGATTTTAGCAAAAGAGTTAACCTTCGGAGTGCCAAATAAACCCAACAGACAATCTAAGCTTAGAAATAAGACCCAAATAATTGCAATTTCAAGAATGTCTAAGTAAATGGAAAAGTGTAGATCAAAGATCAAACTGTACCTTTTGCCCAGTCTGATCTTGATCTAAATTGGCCACAAAGCTAACTTTAGTTGTGAACAGCTCTTTAAAACTTAATAACCATAATATAAAATAAAGTCGCAAACAATGTAGATCCACAAAAAAAAATGAAGGAAAAGGATCACCACCCAAAAAAAACATGAGAGATCACGAAACAAAACACATTTCCCACAATCCTTTTTGATGTGCCTACAAAATCAAAGTAACTGAAGTAACATACAAATGACAGATAACCCAGCCCCAAGTACAAACTCCCTTGACAGCCAAGTACGTCAAGATGACACCCTCCCCTGACTTAGGTATGTAATCCTCGAATAACTTAAAACTTTTTACATGACAACAACACTTTAAACATGTCCAACTTTAATTGCCATAGCAGCCAGTGCAGTCAAGATGAGACTGCAGTGGCTGCAAAATACATGCACTCTGATTTTTTTATCAAATTATTTCTTGTATGGTGGTTAATACCCATTATGATGTAGTTTCAGTCATAACATGGTACCCTGTGCACCTGTACAAGCATTCCTAGGGTTCCTTTAACCAGTGATCCATTCTTCTAACTCTTAAGCAAGCCCTCAAATTTTAAAAGCCCTTAGATAAGGAAGAAAGCTTTTAGGCTTTAGAAAACGACTGAATATGAAGAAACATTGTTGAAAATGAAGAAAATACTGGTAAGCAGCATTTTCTCCTTTTTCGCCCCCCGTTATAAATTTCTTCTTTACCAAAAACAAATCCCCTTATTCATGCCAAATTTTATTAATCCTTTACCATAGGACAAAATTTAAGACCAGTCTAAACTGACTATTGTAACTGAAAGTATTTGCAGACAACAGATGACAAACAAGAGGACCATGATGGTCCTATATCGCTCACCTGAGTACTAAGCAGTAAAGGTCTACAATGAAGATAAATACCAAATATCGAGGTTCAAGGCCAAATGATAATGAAACAAGAGCGGCAAATTGTCGCAAGATAAGCCCGTCCAACTGCCAGTTGTCAAGGAGGTATAATAATCGCAAAGGGCAGGTAATGCAACAAACATGTTTACCAAGTCTCAAGTCAATTTGACTTGAGACTTCAAAGTTCCGTTCCAGACAAGCAAGAAATACTGTAAAAATGAAGATCAAAGTGGAATTATTAAAAATCTGTGCTAGGCAGAGTTATTGTTCTTGCGCATTGTACTCGGTAATATTGCAACAAACATGCATACTAAGTTTGAAGTCGTTCTGACTTGAGATGACAAAGTTATATTCCGGACAAGCACTAAATGCTGTAAAAAAGATTATCAAAGGGAAATAACTCAATGACAGCATGAGGTAGAGTTACAATTCTGGTGCACTGCACTTCCACATATTGCAACAAATAAGCATACCATATTTCATGTCATTCCTACTTAACATGACAAAGTTTTGCTCCGGACAAGGATGAAATGCTATAGAATGAAGGTCAAAGGGAAATAACTCAAAATTTGTGCTAGAAAGAGTTATGGTTCTTGTGCACTGCACTCCGTAATTTTTCAACAGTCATGCATACCAAATTTGAAGATGTTCAGGCTTGAGATGACAAAGTTATATTCTGGACAAGCAGAAAATGCTGTAAAAATGACGATCAAAGGGAAATAACTCGTAGACAGTACAAGGTAGAGTTATGGTTCTTTCACACTGCACTCCGTATTATTGCAACAACTACAAATGCCAAGTTTCAAGTCAATCGGACTGGAGATGACAAAGTTATGCTCCAGACAAAGAACTATTCTACAGAATTTTCTAATTCAAGGGCAAATAACTCCAGTCGTTCTGGTCCGATGAATTGAACTCATCCGAGATCTTATGCTTATAAGTATTTTGACCAAGTTTGATGTTGATTGGTTAAAAATTGTAGATGCTAGAGTGTAAACAAAGTCAAATATAGTAATTTTGCTAATTCAAGGGCAAATAACTCCAGTTGTTCTGGTCCAATTACACCCATAATCGAACTCATCCGAGATTTTATGGTCATATATATTTTGACCAAGTTTCGTGCTGATTGGTTAATAATTGTAGATGCTAGAGTGTAAACAAAGTCAAATATAGCAATTTTTCTAATTCAAGGGCAAATAACCCCAGTTGTTCTGGTCCGATTACACTCATAATCGAACTCATCCGAGATCTTATGGTAATATATATTTTGACCAAGTTTCGTGCTGATTGGTTGATATTTGTTGGTTGGTTGGTTTTATTGGGGTTTAACGCCACTTTAACAGCTAAGGTCATATCATGGCGGTCGGTGACGCACATGTGTTTCCTGTCTTTCTCACACCAGTACTAACACAACTTTCTTTCCAAAGCCACAGACTACTTTTCTCACATGCTTCAGCAGAGTTGAAAGGCGAAAATACAACGGAAAGAAAGTTCACCTCAACCAGGTATCGAACTCACAACCACCAAGTCATGAGTCCGACACGCTCACCGCTGAGCCACCCGGGCGGGCGTTGATATTTGTAGATGCTAGAGTGTAAACAGAGTCAAATATAGCAATTTTTCTAATTCAAGGGCAAATAACTCCAGTTGTTAAGGTCCGATTACACCCATAATCAAACTCATCTGAGATTTTATGGTCATATATATTTTGACCAAGTTTCGTGCTGATTGGTTGATATTTGTAGATGCTAGAGTGTATACAAAGTCAAATATAGCAATTTTTCAAATTCAAGGGCAAATAACTCCAGTTGTTCTGGTCCGATTACACCCATAATCGAACTCATACGAGATCTTATGGTCATATATATTTTGACCAAGTTTGGTGCTGATTGGTTAATAATTGTAGATGCTTGAGTGTAAACAAAGTCAAACATAGTAATTTTTCTAATTCAAGGGCAAATAACCCCAGTTGTTCTGGTCCGATTACACCCATAATCAAACTCATCCGAGATCTTATGGTCATATATATTTTGACCAAGTTTTGTGCTGATTGGTTGATATTTTTAGATGCTTGAGTGTAAACAAAGTCAAATATAGCAATTTTTCTAATTCAAGGGCAAATAACTCCAGTTGTTCTGGTCCGATTACACTCATAATCGAACTCATCCGAGATCTTTGGGTCATATATATTTTGACCAAGTTTGGTGCTGATTGGTTAATATTTGTAGATGCAAGAGTGTAAACAAAGAAATGTGAACGGATGGACGGACGGATGCCGGACGGACGGATGGACAGACTACGGACGCCAACGGACGGTGAGTGATCACAATAGCTCATCCTGAGCACTTTGTGCTCAGGTGAGCTAAAAAAATGAGACTCAAAAATTGAAATTTGTTCAGGGAAGGGTAGAAAACAGCAGGAAATGAGAAAAATGCTGGTTACCAGGAGTTTCTCCCTTTTCGATGATGTTTTCAAAAGCTTCCAAACTCAGGCTCCTTAAAAGTTGGAATTTGTGTGGTAAAGGGTTAATTGTTTACAAGTGCTTTCAATATCAACCCTTATACTTCTAAATAAGTTAACTCTTTCATACACAATCCCGAGTTTTAACGACCCTGAGGAAGAAGCCTTTTGAAAGCATTGTGGGAAAAGGAGAAAATGCTGGTAACCAGCATTTTCTCCTTTTCCCACAATGTTTTCTTTCCTATCAAAGAAAAAATTCATCTTTTCAGCCACATTTAAATTGTCATCTGCAAATGCTTTCAATTTGGACAAGTCTAAAATTTTGCCGTTTGGTAAAGAGTTAAACTAACATTCAAGCTGATAGTAAACAGCCAAATGTTGCCACTTCAAACTTACTTTTTGCACATTCTGTGCAGTCTGATCTTGATCTACACTGTCTGCAAAATGTCACAGAGTTTCTCTTTGCAACCTAAGGGTTATGGGCAAGTCTGAAAGTTTGTCATCTGGTAAAGAGCAGTTATGAAGTACGGGAGTAAATCCAAACCAAATGGTACCATGTAAATTTTGATTAGATAACGGTATTAACAATTAGTGAGTCTAATTTACATTAATTAAGATCACTGATTAAGAGAGATTAGTTTCATTCAATCCCCTACAATACTTAATTCATAGCTGTCACAACACATCACAACTGATTAGAATATACTGATGCATGCAGGATACTAACCCAAAGAGTGCAAACAATTTGGTTGCATTTTGGTGTTTAAAACTATTTTCAACATAATCTCATAACATCATAGCAACCAGTGCACCTATCCATGCTTCCTAGAGTTTTCTTCACCAATACTTTCTACAATATTCTTCCCAAGCAACTGGGCTGCTTTCCCATAGTTGAAACAATGATCAGTGGTGAGAGAGGAATGAATACTGTCACAATGACTATCATCAATCCTTAGAAAGAAATTGACAGACCTGACAATCCCAACAACCCCTGCTGGTTTCAAGCACTGTACGTTGCAGACTGAGCTATCACCCTTGTAGTGCCAAACAAACTATCAGACAATTCTCAGTCTAGGAATATGACCCAAATAACTGCTATTTCAGCTAGGTCTGTATTCACCAACCATACTTTAGAACATGTTTTTGAGTCTTTTTCTCCAGAATTTTATAAATTTGAAAGTAACACAGCATCTGATTGGCTAAACCAATATTTGGTTTAGCCAATCCGAAGTTGTTTTACTTTCAAAATTTGAAAATCTTGAGTAAGACAAAAAACGTTCTTAAGAATGGTTGGTGAATATGGCTCCACATTACTTTTGTTTCTATCCTTTCAAATTAATGGACTTTGTCAATGGCACACATATTGTTAACATCAATTTGGACAAGCTTAGAAATTTTGTTGTCTTGAAAAAGAGTTAAATACATGCATTTCCTTTTTGTAACAATTTCGGGGCTTATCTATAAACAGCCTGCAGGCTTTTTGACCAACTAACTCAAAGCACATATACATCTGCAACATATTGAAATTTATTTTCATTTAGATAAATGTCATCTTTTACACTCTTTCAAGCTTTCTGACCACCCAAACAAACACAGTCATAATAAACATAACATGAAAGACTACAGTATAATAAAAACACCAAATCACAAATAATCTTAATTCAAACACAACAAAATTCATAAAAAGACCCTGCTACAACATCATCATCCCATAAAATTCATTGCTAGCCATCTAAAAATCACTAAAAACTTTGAACATAAAGAAGTAAACAAAAAAATTCACATTAATAAAAAACTTGGTCAACCATTTAATGACTATAAACACCTGCAAGCCACAGATTTGTAATCAGTAATACACATTTCATTTATCACTCGACAGCACCTATAGTATACATACAGCTACGACAGTAATCCCTTATTTGACTGACCAATACAAACAAAGCCCAGGTAATTCCGTCTCTCATCTCTGCATATAACTGACCCTTCCTTTCCTTGCCTTAACTCCACAAGATGGCTAAGTTTTAGACTGGTCCAAATTGAAAACATCTACTGACCCCAACTTAACCCTTTACTACACAATGACGCCTTTTAACGCCCCTGAAGAAGAGGCCTTTTGAAAACATTGTGGGAAAAGGAGAAAATGCTGGTAACCAGCATTTTCTCCTTTTCCCACAAAGTTTTCTACCCTATCAAAGAAAAGTTGCATCATTTGAGCCACTATGAAATCGTTGTCTGCAAATGCTTTCGATTTGGATAGGTCTTAAATTTTGCCGTGTGGTAAAGGGTTAAAGGTTTCTCAAATGATTGGATGCATATTAAATATGATAGAAAACATTGTGGACAAAAGCGAAAATGCTGGTTTCTCACAATGTTTTCAAGTCTTTTTCCTAGGGTCATTGAAAGTCTGGATTGTATGGTATGGTGAAAGGCTAACGCAGCGATGGAGATCAAGCAATTAAATGCATCAAGCATTTCTATTCCAATTGTATTTCTAGCTGTTGTCTTTAAGATACATCTTTGATGGGTAGAAAAGGCTGACACAGTATGTCTTAGCCAATCAAAATACTTGTCTCCAAAATGACTGATTCAGACCATCCACAGACAATAATAATCAATGTCAATTTTAAAGAGGATAACATTCTAAACTTGTCCGTTTCATAAAAGCATTTCCAGATAAATACTAGTTACCAGCATTTTCTCCTTTTTCCACAGTGTTTTCAAAAGCCTTCTTTATCAGGGTTAAAAAGGCATTGGAATGATTTGAAGAGGGTTAGAGAATTAAACGGTAGATGAAGATGACAGGGTGTGTGTCCGCCAATCAAAATGATTGAAAGATAAAGTTAAAACTGTGTGTCTCAGCCAATCAAAATGATTGATGCATATAGTTGAAACAGTGTGTTTAAGGCAATCAAAACGATTGTTGGATAAAGTTGAAACAGTGTCTTAGCCAATCAAACTGATTGGTAGAAAAGGTAGAAACAGTGTGTCTCAGCCAATAAAAATGATTGGTGGACATTAGGTTGAAACATTGCATTTCAGCCAATCAAAATGATAGAAATACTAAGTTAAAATAGAATGTCTCAGCCTATCAGAATGATTGATAAACAAAGTTGAAACAGTTTGTTTCAGCCAATCAAAATGAATGTTAGTTAAAGTTGAAAGAGTGTGTTTCAGGCAATCAAAATGATTGATACAGTTGAAAAAGTGTGTTTCAGCCAATCAAAATGAATTGTAGATTAAGTTGGAATAGCATCTCAACTGATTAAAATGATTGACAGATAAAATTGAAACAACATGTTTCAAACAATTGAAATGATTCTTAGATTAAGGTGAAACAGTGTTTTCAGCCATTCAAAATACAAAAAATGTCTGGTAACCAACATTCATTTACTCTCCTTTTCCAGCAACGTTTTCTACCCTACCAAATACATATTCCATCATTTGCGCCACAGTGAATCTCTCAGCTACAAATGCTTTCAACTTGGACCAATCTGAGTATTTTTCCTTTGGTATAGAGTTAACTGGCTCATGATCTGCAGACATTGATAATTATTGTCAGTATCATTAACCCTATACTATTGCCAGTCTTTTTATTCCCACCAATGGCTCCTTCATTCAACCCTTACCAAACTACAAATTTTACAAAACCCTTACCAAACTTGTCCAAATTGAAAGCATTTACAGATGACAATTTCAATGTGGCTCAAAAGGTGCAATTTTTTTTTTTAATAGGACAGAAAACATTGTAGGAAAAGGTGAAAGTGCTGGTTACCAGCATTTTCTCCTTGTCCCACCACGTTTTCAGAAAGACTTCTTTCCCAGGGTCATTAAAACTCGGCATTGTGCAGTAAAGGGTTAACTATATATAATAAGCCTTTACCAGAAGACAATAATTATTTTGGACTTGTCCAAAATGGAAGCATTATTATATTGCAGACGGCAAATTAACTGTAGCTCAACTGATAGGATGTGTTCCTGAAAGAGTAAAAAACATTGCGAGAAAAGGACAAAATGCTGGTTACCAGTTTCTAGTAATTTTCAAAAGCAATTTTCCCAGAAGGATGTGTAAACTCTGGATTGTTTGGTAAAGAATCAACCTAATACTATAGACATTTAACCCTTTACCACACAATCACAAGTTTTAACGACCCTTAGAAAGAACACTTTTGAAAACATTGTGGGAAAAGGAAAAAATGCTGGTAACCAGCATTTTCTCCTTTTCCCACAATGTTTTCTACACTTTTCAAAACAAATTCAATCCTCCAGTCACATTTATTTTTTCGTTTGCAAATGCTTTCAATTTGGACTAGCCTAAAATTCTGTCGTTTGGTAAAGAGTTAAGTGCCACCAATAGTGCAATCATTTAACTCTTTACCAAATGACAAAATTTTAGACTGGTCCAAATTGAAAGCATTAGCAGACGACAAAATAAAAGTGACTGAAAATTTGAAATTTGTTTTGGGAAGGGAAGAAAACATTGTGTGAAAAGGAGAAAATGCTGGTTACCAGCATTTTCTCCTTTTCCTACAATGTTTTCAGAAGGCTTCTTTCTCAGGGTCGTAAAAAGTCGGGATTGTGTGGTAAAGGGTTAACTCATTACCAGACAACAAAACTTTGGAATTGTACATACTGTAAACATTTCGCAGAACAACAAAATAACTAGACTTCCAATAATGCCATTTGCCTTTGAAAAGGTTAAAACCATTGTGGAAAAAGAAAAAATGCTGGTTGCCAGCATTTTCTCCCTTTTCCAAAATATTTTGAAAAGGCTTTTTCTTCCAGGTGGTTAAAACTCTGGATTGTTTTGTAAAGGGTAAATGCAATATTTTGATTCATTGTGATTTGACCACCTCTCTGCAAGATTGATTACTCACTTCAGTTCTTTCAAGTAGGTACTGAAAGTTACTGATGCTTTTTTTTTTCTTTTAAAGTTGGTCTATACTGTCAGCAAAAGGGATGTTCAAACCTTTACCACACAATGCAGAGTTTAACCCTTTACCAGATGACATAATTTTAGACTGGTCCAAATTCAAAGAGACTGCAGACGACAAATAAAATATGACCAAATACTTGAATTTTGTATCAGAAAGGGTAGAAGACATTGTGGGAAACGAAGAAAATGCTGGTTACCAGCATTTTCTTCTTTTCCCACAAAGTTTTCCAAAGCTATCTTTATCAGGGTCGTTAAAAGTCGGGATTGTGTGGTAATGGGTTAAACGACCCTGAGGAGAAAGGCTTTTGAACACATCTTGGGAAAAGGAGAAAATGCTGGTAGCCTGCATTTTCTCCTTTTCCAACAATGTTTGCTACCTCTCCAAGCAATTTTAAATACAACAAGAGGGCCATGATGGCCCTGTATCGCTCCACTGGCTATTAAGTAAAAACACTACAAGCCAAACATTACAATATTCAGCAAATTGATTTCAAACACGAGGACATGCAAACATTTTTCTATCTAATCCTACGAGAAAGTTGTGATCCATGGGCAAAGCCAATTTTGATCGCAAAGCTATAATTATTTGAATCCTGGTGGAGGTCCACAATATAAAGCTCCATACCAAATAATTCAGTTCTTGAATGTTATAAACAAGAAGATTTTCAAATTTTTCTCAATGAAAAGCCCTGTAAAACATGAAACCCATGAGAGGAGAAGATTTTTAAAGAATTCCTTCATTTCGTTATAGTGCAAGAAGCCCCCATTCACCAGAGCCACGTTTTTCGACGGATCAAAATTTTACGAACAGTTTTTGAAAAGGGTCACCCAAGGAACAATCCTGTGAAATTATTTCGAAGTCTGACCAGCGGTTTCAGAGAAGAAGAATTTTGAAGAATTCCTTCATTTCTATATGGTGCAAGAAGCCCCCATTCACCAGAGCCACATTTTTTGACGGATCAAAATTTTACGAACAATTTTTAAAAAGGGTCACCCAAGGAGCATATCTGTGAAATTATTTCAAAATCTGACCCGTGGTTTCAGAGGAGAAGATTTTTAACGAATTCCCTAAAAAATTCCATTTGGTTGCAATGGCAACCAGAGTTTTTGATGGAATCAAATTCTGTGAAGTTTTTAAAGAGGACCTTCCAAGGAACATTCCAGCCAAGTTTGGTCCAAATCCGCCCAGTGGTTTAGGAGGAGTTGATGTTTAAAGAATTGTTGACGACACACGACGCACGACGGACACCAGGTGATCCTAAAAGCTCACCTTGAGCACGTTGTGCTCAAGTGAGCTAAAAAGTTAACATACGGATGGACGCACAACGGACAACGGGCCATAACATAAGCCTGCTGGCCTTCGGCCAGTGGAGCTAAAAAACTTGTCTAGCACCAATCATGTATCACTGCAGCTTGATAATCAAGGGAGGTAAATAGTAACGAACTTTATCTTTCATAAAAGAGTTATTTCCCTTGATTAATGTTTAAATTGAAGTGACAATATTTTGAAGCCCATGTTAAACTTGCGATCCCTGGAATGAAGGCAATTTTGACCCCAGACCTACAATATGAAACTAGAATGTGTGGTTATAAACAAAAAGATTTTTTAATCTTGCCCAATAAAAAGTCATGTAAAACAAGTTTGCTGAATAAAAGGCCCTGTAAAATATGTGATCCATGACACAGGTTTATCAAGTTTTCACAATAAAAGCCAATGTAAAACTTGTGACCCCTGGTGTGGAGTCAAACTTGACCCCCAAAGTTAAAATTTGGGCCCTCTTGGTAGAGGCCCATTATATAAAGTTACATGCAAAATTTGGTAGCCCTAGGCCTAAATATGGCTATGTACAAGTAGATTATTAAAGTTTCCTTATATAAGACCATGTAGAACTTGTGACCCCCTGGGGTGGGGCTACATTTGACCCCCTGGGCTATAATTTGGGCACCCTTGATAGAGACCCCCTAGATAAAGCTAAATGCAAAATTTGATAGCCCTAGCCTTTATAGCTAGATGCGAAAGATTTTCCTATATAAGCCCGCCCATGTAAAACATGTTACCCCCCGGGGCGAAGTCAAATTTGACCCTCGGCTATAATTTGGACACCCTTGGTACAGGTCCACTAGATAAAGCTACATGCCAAATTTGGTCGCCCTAGGCCCCATGGCTAGGTAGAAGAGGAATTTTAAAGTTCTCCCTAAATAAGCCCATGTAAAACTTGTGACCCCCGGGGCGGGGCCAATTTTGACCCCAGGGCTATAAATTGAAGAAGCTTGGTAGAGGTCCACTAGATAAAGCTACATGCCAAATTTGGTAGCCCTTGGCCTTACGGTTTCAGACAAGAAGATTTTCAAAGATTTTCAAAATTTTTCAGTTTTGTTGCCATGGCAACCAGAGTTTTTGAAGGAATTAAATTCTTTCAATAAATTCTGAAGGGGACCATGGCAGGATCATTTCTGTGAAGTTTCATCAAAATTGGATGGGTAGTTTCAGAGAAGAAGACGTTTTAAAAAAAAGTTAACGCACGGACGGACGGACGGACGACGGACAACAGGCCATGACATAAGCCCGCTGGCCTTCGGCCAGTGGAGCTAAAAATGAAAATTAGTTTGGAATAGGTAGAAAGCATTGTAGGAAAAGCAGAAAATGCTCAGGTTACCAATGGTCCTCCATCTTAGAGTTGTTAAAACTCGGGATTGTTTGGGACAGGGTGAAACTTCAGAATTATCAGAATTACTTGGGGCAGCAGGGTCTAAAAATTTCCAGAAAAGGCATTCGTCCTGTAGGACAAGTGACTTTGAAAAAACACTTGCCCTGCTTTGATCCTCGCTCGTCCGACGAGAAAAACCTTTCCATATACTGGTGTAATCGAATTTTGCCAATGCAAGAGAAACTGCTCTTGTGGATTGCACAAAACAATAGTTATTTTCTTGACGTGTTCTTTTTTCAGACGAAACGGACACTTTACAACAAACCTTAAATACCGGGTTTTAAAAACCGGTACCAGTTATCTGGTCAAGTTACAGAAATTAATAAAGCCAAAACAACAGAGTTTTTTGAACTGGTTTCGGGAAAGTATTTGCGTTAATGTTAATATCGTTCGTTTCAATAATTAACAAAGTCGCTCGTATTGAATTAGGTCTACCTGAAGCACATTATAAGATTTTTGTTTGCAATAAAAGGCCCCGGGTTATATCATTAGGCTGACTTGAGACCGGTCTTTATTTGGAGCAGGGACCAGCATGTTTTATGTTCCGTTTCAAAATTTGATTTCCTGAATACCCTTAATTCGCTTATTCAATACTGAAATGGCCGTTTTGTTTCCTGTAAGTTAAATATTCATCTGAAAAACTTGTTTTACTATCTCCTATTCACCACTCGTCCTGCCGGACGATCATGACAGATATTTCACTCGTCCTCATCCATTTCTTACTCGTAAATACGAGCGGACGAGTGGATTTTTTGGACCTTGGGCAGTATCACTGCACAACAAAGGGATTTAATTAAGCATTAAAGCACCTTTCACAAATAGTAGGTTGCTTATCCAGTCTGCTAGATCAAGATCAGACTGCATCAAATGTACAGTCTGATCTTTGATCTACAATTCTGCTTTACTAAGGCATTCTGGGAAAAAAAGCAACCTCTAAATTGGAATCGTTTGGGTCTGAAAAAAAAGGTTTTCTGGATTTATACAGCCCTAAGGATTAATCCTGTACCACACAATCCAGAGTTTTAACGACCCTACAAAAGAAGCCTTTTGAAAACAATGTTGGAAAAGGAGAAAATGCTAGTATCCAGCATTTTCTCCTTTTTCCACAATGTTTTCTGCCCTACCCTAGACAAACTCCATCATTTTAGCCTCATTTTAATTGTCCTCTGCAAAAGCTTTGAATTTGGACAAGTTTACATTTTTGTCCTGTGGCAAAGAGTAAATAGCTTAAAATGATGACTCAGATTATATAGTTACTTTTTTTAAGTGTTACCCTTTCCTCCCCTTCCAGAGATCAAAACATGGGGTTGTTTGTTAACCATTTAACACACAATCTCAACTCTTAATCACCCTGAGATAAAAGGCTTATGAAAAAATTGTAGAAAAAGGATAAAATGCTGGTAACCAGCATTTTTCTGCTTTTACCACAATGTTTTCTGCCCTATGAAGGACAAATTTGTCATTTGGGTTACCTTTAATTTGTTGCCTACATTAATGCTTTCAATACGGTCCAGTCTAAAATTTTGTCATTTCATAAAGGGTTAAGGTAAGATTAAGCCAAAACAGAGTTAATCTACCAAGATTACTAACAAACTCTACTACAAAACTATTATTTTAATTTTTTATATACCACATCAATACTTCACTATCAAAATATACTTTACTTTTTTCAAACTCCCTGAAGAAGAAACCTTTTGTAAACTTTGTCAAAGATGGAGAAAATGCTTGTAACCAGTATTTTCTCCATTTCCAACAGTATTTTCTGTACTTTCAGTGACAAATTCCATTATTTGAACCAATTTGGACAAGGCTAAAATGCTTTCATCTTGTAGAGATTTAACTCTTAATTACCCGGTGACACCTGTCCCAGCTGAAAGTATTTGCAGACGACAAATAAAAAGTAGCGTTAAATATTATTTATGCACTGGAAATGGAAGAAAACATTGTGGAAAAAGGAGAAAATGATGATTACTGGCACTTTCTCCTTTTCGCAATTTTTTTTTTAAAAGTCCTCTTTCCTCAGGGACATTAAAACTCTGGATTGTGTGATAAAGGGTTAAACACATGACCTCAAGTGACCACTTATGGAACATGAGGCCAAAGAGGGCCATTCTGGTCTCTAACTACTCACCTGTGCTTGAATGACCTACTCTTTGATCGAAGAGTATCAAATTTGAATTTGATCCCAGAATAACCAGTACAAACATTATGACTGAATTTCATGCAGACCAGGCTGAAAATGTCACTATCACAGCTCATGTATTTGACTAATTGTTCCACTTTGACCTCAGTGATATATCATGTTCAAACTTGTTCAAGATGCTATCAATACAAAACATTCTGATTAAGGTTCATGAACATCAACAAGACAACATGGTTGCTAGAACACATGCAAGATTTATCTACAGATCTATTATGTAAGATAATAAGTGACCCATTATTGAAATTCATCTAAGATATCATCAGCGCAAACATTCTTACAAAGTTTCATGAACACTGGGCAAAAAATATGGCCTCTAATGCACAAACGGGTGTTTTAACATCTGACCTTGTTTTTCCTACTTTTTCATCAAGGTGACTGATATTCACACTCCTTTTATTTATACATTTACTCTTCAAGATAAAAATTCTGGGTCCGTATTCACCAACCATTCTTGAGAACATTCTTAGTCTTATTTTCCAAGATTTTCTGAATTTGAAAGTAATCCAACTTCTGATTGGCTAAACCATTTGGTTTAGCCAATAAGAAGTTGTGCTACTTTCAAATATAGAAAATTCTGGAGAGTAAGACTGAGAACATTCAAAAGAATGGTCAGTGAATACCAAATCTGCATACTTCTACTAATGACTGACACAGTAGCATATAAACTGCACAGTAACTCTGGTATACTTTCATGAATGACTTTCAGGGTTGGATGTAGAGTGCACAAATTGTTTTTCTAAGATCTTACCCTGAAGAACTCCTTTTTCATCCATAATTCATACTCATACAAATTATTGTAATTAGAATTTGACCTATGGGGGCCACGGGTGAGCTTTGACCCCAGGGTCTAAAATGGGAAAATCAGAGATACAAACTAGATGAAGTTTTCTCACATAATTTGAATGGCATAACTGTTATTAAAGCTTGCCAACCCATGTATGCAGACGCATGAACAACCAATGCCATGCTTACCCTTAACTCTTTCCTTACTGTAAACGACACAAAAAGCTTTTGTGGACAGTGTAGATCAGAGATCAGACTGCATTAAACATGCAGTCTGATCTCTGATCTACACTGTACTCTTCTTTTTTCTAGATTATGACCAGTCTGGTTCTCCATTTTGCAGCAAAAGTGTATTGCAGCAAAAGTATAGTGGCTTTTGAAAAAGTTTAACTATTTATTTAGCAGTGAAAGAGTTAACAGACTAATTTTGTGTCTTTACAACCATGTGGGTGAGGCTCCTGAAATACTGTGGGAAAAGGAGAAATACCGGTAAGCAGCATATTCTCCTTTTCCCACAAAGTTTTCTAGCGTTTCAAGAAAAAAATCTCATCATTTGAGGCATGTTTAATTAGTCATCATTAGTCACCCCTTAAAAATGCTTTCAATTTGGACCAGTCTGAAATTTGTCATCTGGTAGAAACTAAAACAGGTGAGGACATCCTCAGATGCCTTGGCAGACAGTAAAGATCAGGATCAGACTGCAGTCTGATCTGGGATCTACATAGTCTTATTTCATGAGATGTTCTGGCCACATTTGCTCGAAACAACGCTTTGACTTTTACATGAAAATATGTGTATTGTCTAGATTGGCACTGGAAACAGTTTAGAAATCAGCTTTCATGTTCTTGCATAAAATTAATCAATCTTAACATCACACCTGTAGTACACCCTTTATCAAACAATCATGTTTTAACTACCCTGACAAAGAAGGCTTTTGAAAACATTGTGGAAAAAGGTGAAAATGCTGGTTACAAGCATTTTCTCCTTTTCCCACAGTGTTTTCAAAAAGCCTTCTTCTTCAAAGGTCTGTAAAACAGTTGATACTTGATAAAGGGTTAAACTTACTGATAATTGATAGTGTATCAAAGTTGTAGCTAAACATGGTGCACTCTTTGGGCCCAAAAATCAAGCACTCACTTGAAAGCTTCTATAATCAAACTAGAATAAAATAATGATAATAATCACTTGAGATACTTCTATTTTTTAACTACCCTTGAAGAACTAAACTTGATAAAGTTACTTTTGCGACAGAGTAGATAAAGATAAGACTGTACAGAATGTGCGATCTGATCTTGGATCTCTTGGATGCCCACTTCTGGCAAATATTCAGAGAAAAGCAGTCTTAAATATTCCAATACCTGCATGTTAAGTACCGGTACTTATTAAGAATGCCTGTCTATTTTATATTTATCCTTTTACTACACCATCCCTGACATTTCAATCTGAGCTGGTAACCAGCGTGTTTCCCACATGTGTATTACCCTCTCAAAGAAAAATTCCATTATTAGAGCCACATTTCATGTGTTGTCTGCAAATGCCTTCAAATTGGACCAGTCTAAAATTTTGCCCCGTGGTAAAAAGTTAAGCGCAATAATGATTAACCCTCTACTACACAGTTACAACTTTTAATGACCTTTAAGAAGCCTGCTGACAACATTGTTGGAAAAGGAGAAAATGCTGGTAACCAGCATTTTCTCCATTTCCCACAATGTTTTTTACCCTTTCATAGACACATTCCATTATTTAAGCCATGCTTCTATTGTTGACTGCAAATGCTTTCATTTAGGCCAGGTCTACATTTTTTTTCCTGTGGTTAAGAGCTTAAGGCATACTAGTTGCCAGAGTGAACAATTTGAGGATCGAACTGCAGGAAAAATTTAATTCATATCATTTTCAAATCACATCTGTCGGAGATATTTGGACTGAATTTTTCCATTTTCAATGAATTTCTACTCAAACTAAGCTTTCTATTTGGTATTTTGGTATTTATAGTTTAGCATCTCTCCTTCACTTAGAGATAACTTCAAATTCTAGCCATAATTGAACCACAAGAAAGAATGCATGTTCTATTAGTCACAAAGAATTTCCTGTGATTCATTTCCATATATGGCCTGCAACATGCGAAAAGGGGCATTTGGACATTCGGGTAAAGTGTCGTCTCGGATCAACCTGCGCAGTCCGCGCAGGCTAATCCAAGACGGCACTTTACAACTACACTACATTTTGTCCTACAGTAGACTTGCATGAAACAGAAAATCACACACGATCGGAAAGAGTTGTATCGGATCAGCCTGCGCGGACTGCACAGGCTGATCCAGGACGACACTTTAAGCAAATGTCCGAATGCCCTTTTTCATATGTTGCAGGCCATATAACTTCAGGGTCTAAAACTGAAAAAAGCCAGGAAAGCAATAAATATGATTGAATGGTGTTTTATGCCCCTTCAATTCCGTCATAATATTATTATTTCAGTCATATCACAGTGACATCTCATATATTCAATCAGTCCTTGGTTTCACCTGTACTAGGCTATGGCTATGAAGTGTCTTCTCCCCTCCCACGAAAAATCCAGTTCTTCCAGTGAGACCTGAACCCAGTACTTCCTGGTTACCAGTTCTACACTTTGCCACTGAGACAAGCAGGACCAATATGGCCTGCAGCACGCGAAAAAAGGGGCATTCGGACATTTGCGTAAGCTGTCGTCTCAGATCAGCCTGCGCAGTCCGCGCAGGCTAATCTGAGACGGCAATTTACGACTACATTCGATTTTGTCCTACAGTAGAATTGCACAAAACAGAGAACTATATAAGAACGGAAAGTGTCGTCTCGGATTAGCCTGCCTAGAGTGCGCAGGCTGATCTGGGATGACACTTTAAGTAAATGTCTGAATGCTCTTTTTCGCATGTTGCAGGCCATATATGACTGAAATAATATTGAAAGCAGCATATTACATCAATAGACAATCCGTCGATTGTCTGCGAACGCTTTCAATTTGGACAAGTCTAAAATTTTGTTGTTTGGAAAAGAGTAAACCCTTTATTGTGCAATGCCCACTTTTAATGACCCTGGGAAAGAAGCTTTTCAAAATCATTGCAAAAAAAGAGAAAATGCTGCATCTTCTCCCTTTCCCACAATGTTTTCCACCGTATCAAAGAACAGTTGCACCAACTGAGCCACGCTGAAAATTGTTGTCTGCAAAAGCTTTCACTTTGGACAGGTCTAAAATTTTGTTGTTTGGTGAGGAGTTAATACATCTTTTATTATCTGAACATTTTCAAACGGCTGACTCATCTTCACTATTTTTTGGATATACTTCATGTTTTAAACCCTTTAACCCTTTACCACACAATCCCAGGTTTTAACGACCCTAAGGAAGAAGCTTTTTGAAAACATTGTGGGAAAAGGAGAAAATGTTGGTAACCAGCATTTTCTCCTTTTTCCACAATGTTTTCAAACCTTTTAGCGACTAATTTCATCATTTGAGCTATATTGAATTTGTCGTTTACAGCAGCTTTCAATTTGGAATAATCAAAAATTTTGTCGTTTGGTAAATGGTTAAATGCTTTTCACAATATTCAGTTATCTCTGCAGCTAATGTAGATCAAGCTCACACTGTGCATTCTGACCTTTGATCTACACTGTCTGTTTTACTTACACACTATAGACAAAAGCAACTACAAAATAGCAATTGTTAGGTGCTCATCTCTAGACTGAAAAGGTCTGTAACTCTATACCAAATGACAAAAATTTAGACTGGTCCACATTGAAAGGAATTGCAGACGACAAATTAAATGTGACTGAAATGATGTTTTTTGTTTTGGATCTGGTAGAAAACATTGTGGGAAAAGGAGAAAATGCTGGTTACCAGCATTTTCTCCTTTTCCCACAATGTTTTCAAAAGCCTTCTCTAACAGGGGCGTTAAAACTAGGGATTGTGTGGTAATGGGTTAACTCTTTCACTACTGAATAAATAAATTGCATTTTCTCAGTGGCTACAAATACAGTTCTGCTACAAGATCAAGAGATAGTTTATTCATAATCTAGAATGAAGCAGTGGACAGCATTAATCAGAGATCAGACTGCACGTTCTGTGCAGTCTGATCTTGATCTACACTGTCCACAAGAGCTTCTGGTGTCATCTATGGTATGGAAAGAGTTAAGGTTTTATCTAGCACTGTAAAGATTTACCCTTTCCAAACAATTAATTTCAAACTCTTCCAAACAGCAAAAGCGGCTGTAGATGACAATCAAAAGCAGTACAAGATAGGCTGAAGCTATCTTTTACATTTATTGTATGGTGTTTAACGCCATTTTCAAAATTATTTCAGTTATATCAAGGCAGCCAATGCACCTATCCATATTTTCCTGGAGTTTCTTTTACCAGTTCTCCTCACAATATTCTTTCCAAGGCATTGGCTGCTTTCCCACATAACCATCGTCGAAACAATGGTCAGCAGTGAGAGAGGAATGAATCCTGTCACAACCACTATCATCAGTCGTCGGAAAGAAATTGGCCGAGCTGGGGATCAAACCAGCGACCCCCTGAGTCATGTATGCTACCAGCTGAGCTACCGGCGCTTGGCTATTTTTTACAAGGTAGAAAATATTATGGGAAAAGGATAAAATACTGGTTACCAGCATTTGCTCCTTTTCCAATGGGTTTTCAGAGGGCTTCATTATCAGGATTGTCAAACATTGGAATTGTTCAGTAAAGGGTCAAATATGTTAACTGAGGTGTGCATATCAATAAAATATCTATGTCCCTGAGCTGTGTATTTACTCACAAGGCAAGCCTTATCAGTATACGGTCATGATGTACTGGGTCAAAATATTTACCATATTTCAAAATCTTATACAAATACTTTATACAGAAACAGAAAAAACAATATAACTTTGTTATTTCTTCCTTCTTCTTCTCATTTTTAACATCACAATTATATTATGTTTGTTATTGAAGACAACCAGCATTTCCTCTTTTTCCAACACTGTTTTCTACCCCATCTAAGAAAAATTTAATCCTATAAGCCACAATTAAATTGTTTTCTAAAAATGCTTTCAAATTTGAACTTGCCTACAATTTTTGCTGTTCAGTAAGGAGTTTCAACTCTTTCAATACCAAATAAATAGAGGATATTTGTTACAAACATTGTATTTATTTCATGTTTCTATTTCATGTTTCTAACCCCTTTTTTGTTGGGACTTTGGTCAAAATCCAGTACAGTTATTTTTGGTAATTCCCCCGTGTTGTACCCCCCTCCACATTACAATATTATGTAAAGCACAAGAAATGTAGGGTAAATGCGCGTAAATTACATCATATTTCCCTCTGGTTGAATGGCACCTACTGTTCACCTAGGTAACTAGTGCTTGGGAACTTTATTGTTTCCGTCTTCAATTGAAGAGTTAGACAATGTGAAATCGTTAATTTTTTACTGGTCGTAACCATGAAATATCCAACCATAATCCATTGTTATTTCTGGATAAACTACAGAAAAGCATGAAATAGTAATTTTTAATAGGCTAAAAATTCAGCTCAATTGCAAGATGAAGAAACAGTTCAGTTATAATCTAGAATTAACTAGAGCTGTCACTGAATGTGACTTAATACCCCCGCCAGCGCTTTGACAGAAACCGGCAATTTAACAAAAAATTTTCTAAGTTCAAGGGGAGATTACCCTTGAATCATAGGGAGTAGATGATTGAAAACTGCGTCTTGCACAATTTCAGTATACGATCCATGTATCAACAAACTTTCAATACAATAGCAGCAAAACTGTAGGAGGAGTTCGCGACACAAAATTACTAGTATTTTGTACACAGACGGACACACGGACGGACCGACAGACAGGCTAATTCCAGTATACTCCCAAAAACATTCGTTTTGCGGGGGTATAAAAAGTGGACAGTGTAGATCAGAGATCAGACTGCATGTTCTGTGCAGTCTGATCTTGATCTACATTTTCCACAAAAACTACTTGTGTCGGCAAACATAAGCAAAGAATTAAAGCAGCATACAGTGAAGTTGACAAATGTCTTATTTTAGTGATTTTGTCCTTTTCCCCATTAATAATTGGCCTTGTGATATTATTAACTCGTTACCAAACGACAAAATTTTAGACTGGTCCAAATTGAAAGCACTTGCAGACGACAAAATAAACGTAACTCAAAAATTGAAATTTGTTTCCAGCAGTGTAGATAACATTGTGGGAAAAGCAGAAAATGCTGGTTACCAGCATTTTCTTCTTTTCCCACAATGTTTTCAAAAGGCATCTATCTCAGGGTCGTAAAAACCAGGGATTATTTGGTAAAGGGTTAACTACAGTATTATCAGAATGTCATAAAAGCAATTCTTGATGTCCTAAAATAGCTACTGGTGTTTAAAGGATCGTTTTGACCCCTTACCACACGATTCCAGTTTTTAATAGCCTGAAGGATAGAGAGTTTTTAAAACATTGTGGGAGAAGGAAAAATGCTGGTAACCATTATTTCTTCTTTTCAAACAATGTTTTCTATCCTTCCACCACAAATTTTACTTTTTTAGTCGCATTATTTTTGGTGTCTTCAAATGCTTTTAATTTTAACATTTCTAGAAATTTGATGTTCAGTAAAAGGTTAACAGAACAGAACAGAAGTTTTTTGTAAGCCATGAATACAGGTGTATATAGTCACAAAAAGTACCATTTATAAATATGAAATAATACCAGATCTAGAGTGAGTATGACGATGAAAATGAACTATACTGTTAAGTTAACAAACTTGAATAGAAATACATGAAATTTTCTTACCACTGTTTGTTGTATCAAAGATTCTGATCCCTGAACAGAATAGAACCCAAAATCCATGGTCAATCCAAAACAGTTCACATGCAACACATACCATGGGAAAAGCAATTCCTTCACAGAAAATCAAAACACAAATTTCAAAACCCTAAAAGAGCCATGTTAAGTTAACCTATAAATTATGCTGATTGCATATTTTGTGCTGTCTGATCTTTATCTTCACTGTCCACAACAGAAACTAACACTTGGTGTTTTGGTTTATGCAGTGTTTTGATGACAGGTGGAGGGTCATAAAGGTTTATGTCCAAAAATGTCCTTTTTTGTCCCACAATGTTCACTTCAGCTATTTCAGCAGTCTAAATTGTTTTATTCGAATTCATCTCTTGAAATAAATTGTCAGCACATAACCTTGTAAACATCCCAGTAAAAGATGGAAAATCCACATCAATAAGTTTAGCATACAAATGAGCAGTGCTCTTAAAAAAAAAGGGACTTAATGCACATACAAAAAATATCGACCCAGCTCAGCATGAGCAGTACGCACTGGCTGACATGAACCAAAACATTTCCTGTACTTGTACATACATTTTTTTGCATGTCCAAGGACCATTCGACGTCATGACTCAGTCTATTGTTAGACAAAATGGATTCTTATGGATCAATGATTTATGTGATACCTTTTGCTTGGTATGATGCATCGTGAAGATACATCCAATGGCTTTTTGCCAGTGCATTGCTCATATATTATACATACTTATAAACATTTCACTCCTTTTTATCTCCACTTGGATATTTTATCTCTTTAACCATCACTTTAATCTACAAACTGAAAGATATAAAGTTGTCAATATCTAAACATATCATTAACTCTTACATGTTTAATGCTTTACCACACAATTCTGAGTTTTAACGACCTTGAGAAACAGAGCCTTTTGAAAACATTGTGGGAAAAGGAGAAAATGCTGGTAACCAGCATTTTATCCTTTTCCCGCAATGTTTTCTACCTTATCAAAGACAATTTCATCCTTTGAGCCACCTACAATTTGTGTCTGCAAATGCTTTCAATTTGGACAAGTCTAAAATTTTACCAGCAAAGAGTCAACCTTGTATCAAACCATCCTGTGTTCTAAAAACTGGCAGGATAAAGATTTTTAAAAACATTATTAGAAAAAGGAGAAAATGCTGGTAGCCAGCATTTTCTCCTTTTTCTACAATGTTTTCAACCCTTCCAAAGACAAATTCAATCATTGGAATCACATTTATTTTGTTGTCTCCAAAGTTAATTTTGAGAAGTATAAAATTTTGTTGGCTGGTGAAGGGTTGGCTCCTATCATATTTACAAACCGACAAAATTTTTGATGTCTCAAAATTAAAAGCTTAAATTCTGCAGACAATAAAATGTGGTTTGAACTACAAGAATTTGTCTTTGAAAAGGTAGAAACAGTCCTGCACATCAGTGATCAGACATCACCCTCTATATAACCTGATCTTGATCTAAACAATCTATACAAACACCTATTACTATCCTTCGCATCATAAGAATTTAATATCAGTCCAACAAAGCGTTATAATGTCACATGCATCTAATGTCACATTCGAGACTGAAAATATTTCGCTTTGCCACTTTCACACCTATAAATTGTCACATACAACCTGGATTTTAAATTTTTTACATCCTGGGCTATGAATAACCACACTTCTTTTAAATCTAACCCTTTCCAAGATGACAACACTTTACACAAAACATGTCTTTATTGAGGGTATTTATGCACTTATTATCATTATATAATAAGCTTTAGAAATTAGACTGTTGTTGAAAGGATCGAAAACATTGTGGAAAATGGAGAAAATGCTGGTTAACAGTATTTTCTCCATTTCCCAAGATGTTTTCAAAGTCTCTTTTGTCACTGTCGTAAAACTCTGAGGCTGTTTTGAGAAAGGTAAAATGAATAAGGACAGCCCGAGCTGTTCATTAGGCAGCATTCAGAACTACTGCTGCATTGTTTTAACCCTTTACCGCACAATGCCAAGTTTTAACGACCCTGGTGGCAAGGGTTTTTGAAAACATTGCAGGAAAAGGAGAAAATGCTGGTAACCAGCACTTTCTCCTTTTCCCGCAATGTTTTCTAACCTACCAAATAAACAAGAGGACCATGATGGCCCTGTATCACTCCACTGGCTAATACGTAAAATCCCTACATGCCAAACATTACAATACTTGGCCAATTGGTTTTGAACATAAGACCCCTGAGGCAGCACCAAAATTGGTAGCCCTAGTTCATATGGTTAGTAACAAGAAGATTTCTAAAGATTTCACTATATACGCCCATGTAAAACTTCTGACCCCTGGGGTGGGATCAAATTCGACCCTAGGGCTATAATTTGGGCACTCTTGGTAGAGGCCCACTAGATAAAGCCACATGCAAAATTTGGTAGCCCTAGGCCTTATGGCTAGGTATAGGAAGATTTCTAAAGTTTTCTCTATATAAGCCCATGTAAAACTTGTGACCCCGGGGTAGGGTCAAATTTGACCCCAGGGCTATAAGTTGGGCACTCTTGGTAGAGGCCCACTAGATAAAGCCACATGCAAAATTTGGTAACCCTAGGCCTTATGGCTAGGTACAGGAAGATTTCTGAAGTTTTCTCTATATAAGCCCATGTAAAACTTATGACCCCCGAGACGGTGTCAAATTTGACCCCAGGGCTATAATATGAAGATACTTGATAGAGGTCCACTAGATAAAGCTACATGCCAAATTTAGTAGCCCTAGGCCTTATGGTTTCAGACAAGAAGATTTTCACAGATTTCCAATATTTTTAAGTTTTGTTGCCATGGCAACCAGAGTTTTTGAAGGAATTAAATTCTTTAAAGAAATTCTGAAGAGGACTATGGCAGGATCATTTCTGTTAAGTTTCATCAAAATTGGATGGGTAGTTTCAGAGAAGAAGATGTTTAAAATAAAAGTTAACGCACGCACGGACACACGCACGACGGACACCGGGCCATGACATAAGCCCACTGGCCTTCGGCCAGTGGAGCTAAAAATTGCACCATTTAAGCCATAATAAAATTGTCACCTGCACATATTCTCTATTTGGACAAGGCTAAAATTTTGTCATCTGGTAAAGGGGTTAAAATCAAAATGGAGGTAAAACAATGTTTCCATCACTGCTGCGTAACAAAAAGCAATATCTGGAACCTGCACAGAAAGTGCAGTCCGATCTTTTATCTACATTGTCTGCTTTGCTGAAAAAGCAGGGACATAAATGAAATTACAATTATTTGATTTTTATTTCAGGGCTGAAAATGTTTGTTGGGTTTATTTCGTGCAGAAAGGGTTTATGAGTGGGCATAGACAACATTTCAACAAAAGGTAAAATCATTCATTTTGTTGAAAGTTCTGTCTTTGTCACAAAATTCAGTTTCTTCTTCGACAAGCTAGTACAAGATGAAATTCGACTACATAAACAAGGTTGAGGAAAAGATTAAGAAAGAAAAGCCAGATGAAATTTCAATTTTATCGTTTCAGATCATTGCACTTAAAAACCTCTCTCCCTCTCCACAGGTATCAATTCTTTAAATTAGCTGTTTTTCAAAGCCTTACATTTTTTACACATGACCCTAGTATTTGAAATCTTTACTGAATATTTCTTGACCCTTTACAAAAACAATCCCTTTTTCTAGTAACCTGCAGGAAATAAGCTTCAGAAAACATTGTAGGTAGAGGAGAAAATGCTGGTTACCAGCATTTTCTCCTTTTCCCACAATATTTTCAACCCTTTCCAAGACAAATAACATTATTTGGACAATCGTTTAAATTAGTCATCTGCAAAATTTTATACCATAAATATGGACCAGTCTTATATTGGTTGTAAATTAAAGAGACCACAAAATACTGAAATTCTATTATTATTTAACCCTTTACCACACAATCCCAACTTTTAACGACCTTAGGAAAGAGGCCTTTTGAAAACATTGTGGGAAAAGGAGAAAATGCTGGGTTGTTTGGTAAAGAGTTTATCATTCCTTCCCCACCACTTCCTCTAAACCTTAGCAACCTGCAAATTCCAAGTATTGGCAATGGCATTTAACTACTTATCAGCTTAGAAAACTTTACACTTTTCCTAATTGAAAGAATTTATGGATGACACATTAAATTCTGTTAAAATTTGCCTGTGACATAGTAGAAAACATTGTGGGAAAAGGAGAAAATGATGATTACCAGCATTTTCTCCTTTTCCCACAACGGTTTTAATTTTTTTTTTTCTCCGTGTTGTTAAAACTTAAAACTGTCTGTTAAAAGATTAAGAAGTCATAATTTTCATCATAATTATTGTACAACTTGGTAATTAATTTCTATTGTTTTTTCCCCCATAATACATCTATTACATCAAAATCTGTCACAGTCAGTTTCATACAGATGAGAAATGAGGTAATACAAGGCATGCAAAACATTCTTGTTGTTGTCTTCTTGTTGATCCCTCACCATACAATCCCTAAGATTTAACGACCCTTGTAAATAAGACTTTAGAAAACAGTGTGGAAAAGGAGAAAAGTCTGGTAACCAGCATTTTCTCCTTTTCCCACAATGTTTTTTCTAACCTTTCAGAAACAAGTCAAATCATTTAAGCGACATTTAATTTGTTGTCTGCAAAATTTTTAATGCTATCAATTCGAACACTTTTAGGGCTGCCAACAGCCTTTTCGGCTATGTTTGGCTGATCCTCAGGCAAATTTTCATTTTCTTTCTTTTTTTTTTAATTTATTAACTTATTTTCTTTATTACTCAAATTTTCAACTCAATTTTTTTTCCTCCTTATTTGGCAACCTGTAAGGTAATTCCTTACTTTTCTCTTCAGCTACAGCACGATGACATTGCATTATGTATTTTCATGTCACCCTGTTATGACTATAAAACTATGTAAGCAGTGTTCTGCCAAGGATTTTAAAAAGCAGAGACAAATGTCTCACTCATCCAGAAAAGTTTGAGACATTTATCAAAATTCGGGGACAAAATTTAGTATGCATTAAAATGGTTTAAAAATAAGAAATTGAAATAAGTTCCGCAATACCCGTACTTAATTGCTATGTTCTCTTTCACTAGCCAAAATGTGGATTTAAGTGCAACTAACACAGCTGATCATTTCTCATTGAGACTTTCCCTACCGTACAGTTTTCTGAAAATCCCCCCTGAAAAGACCCAGCCATGACGGCTGATCTACGATAGACGTTCTCTGCACGTGGTACATAAGAATAATAGTTCTGAGGTTACACTTTCTTTTAAATATTAACTAAGAACTGTCGTACAGATATTTTTAACTATCTTCTGATGATGTTGATTGAGTGGGGAGGGGGTACTGGGCCTCAGAACATTATCAAACTTTGAGCTCTCTGACTGTTGGTATACTGTGGCTGACCATAGAAGCTTAGGATAATACCTGGCTTTTTTGCCATGGCGACGAAACCATTTTCTGACTGAGATTGCAGAAGCTACTACGTCATGACAGTAAAGTACATGATCAATACTTGGTTGATGTTTTCGGTCTGCATCCAATCGAATTTCATTTTGCATATATACACCTTCGGCGCCCATGAAAAACACTAAATTGTAATAGTTACGCGGCTTATTCCGCGATTTCTGATATGCGACAGGAATCGCCTTTTACCTTTTTTTTCAGCGACATTTTTAATTTTTTAGCGAGAAAATCGCAAATACGCGGCCTCGGCAGAACAATATGTAAGTTTTTATCAATATAATACTTCATTCGTTTGTTCTAAAATATTGTCACGTGTTAAAAGAGTTAACATGCATTCATCTTGTCTGGTAAAGGGTCGAACCAGACAAAGTCATGTTCTGTCCCTTGAGGGAAGAAAATGTATTATCTCTTTACCAAACAACAAAATTTTAGACTGGTCCAAATTGAAAGCACTTGCAGATGACAAAATGAATGTAACTCAAAAATTGAAATTAGTTTCCAGCAAGGTAGAAAACATAGTGGGAAAAGGAGAAAATGCTGGTTACCAGCATTTTCTCCTTTTCCCACAATGTTTTCAAAAGCCTTCTATCTCAGGGTCGTAAAAACCAGGGATTGTTCGGTAAAGGGTTATACAAGTCCCCACACATTGTATGCAAAAAGTAAGTGTATCAATCCTTCACCAAGTAATTCCAAAAATCTAACAACTCTGAGGACGAAGGCTTACGAAAACATTGTGGGAAAAGGAGAAAAAATCCCCATAACTAGCAATTCTTCCTTTTCCCACAATGTTTTCTACCCTTTTAACTAAGAAATTCCATCTTTTAACCCTTAAAGCCTTGAATAAACCCAATGGACATTTTCATTCAAGTATAAATCCCTGATAATAGCAATTTAGTGAGTGCCTCTTTGCCTGTAGTGTTGCAGCAAAGCCCAACAGTGTAGATCAAAGATCAGACTGCATGTTTTGTGCAGTCTGATCTAGATTTACACTGGCCCAAAACAACTATTAAGTAGTGAAAGGCACTTTCAGGTGAAACCACATCTTTACCAAATGACAAAATTTTACACTAGTCAAAATTGAAAGCATTTGCAGACGACAAAATAAATGTCAGTCAAAAATTGAAATTTTTTTCGGGGTTGTGTGGTAAAGGGTTAAATGATGTCTGTGAATGTACTGAATTTGGACTGAGTCTGAAGTTTAGTTGCCTTGTAAAGGTTAACCCTTGCAAGGTTTAACTTTTTTCCAGATAACAAAATTCTAAACTAGTCTATTTTGAAAGCATTTGTAAACAACGAATGAGATGGTGCTAAAATGACATAGTTGCTTTTGAAAATAGAGAAAACATTGAGGGAAAAGGAGAAAAAGCTGGTTACCAAAATTTTCTACTTTTTCCATAATGTTTTCAAAAGGCCTCTTTTTTGGGGTTTTTAAAACTAGGGACTGTGTGGTAAAGGATCAATTAATCAACTGTACATTTCCCGTCAGTAAGTAAACATAATTACATTGCACATTCAATATTTTGCTTTTGGTCAGATTGTATGGCAAAGAGGATGACAGAGTGCAGTCTGATCTTGATCTAAATTGTCTACAAAAGTGATTGAATGCTTAGATTAAGTTTAACTCCACAAGTTTATTTTTTAAAACTCCCTGTTCCTTGTAATACTTACCAGTATCTAGATTTACATGATAATATTTCTGTTTTATCCTTTAGAAAATAATCCGAAATTTAACAACACTGAGGTAGTGGTCTTTTGAAAACATTATGGGAAAAGTAGAAAATGCTGGTAACCAGCATTTTCTACTTTTCCCACAATGTTTTCCACCCTGTCCAAGTCAGCTTCAGTTAATTCATACCACTTTCAGATTTGTTGTCTGCAGACGCATTCAATTTGGAAGAGTCTAAAATTTGTCTTTAACTCTTTACCACACAATCCGGACTTTTAATGATCCTGGGAAAGAAGTCTTTTGAAAACATTGTGAGAAAAGGAGAAATTGCTGGTAACCAGCATTTTCTCCTTTTCCCACAATGTTTTCTACCCTATCAAAGAAAGATTGCACCATTTGAGCTGCACTGAAATTGTTGTCTGCAAATGCTTTCAATTTGGACAAGGCTAAAATTTTGTCGTTTGGTAAAGCATTAAGTAAAGAGTTCATTTTATCATCTTTCTTTGCAATTTGGTAGTTAATTTTACCAGCTAATGTAACTTATTATAATTAAATTATGCATAAATCTTTTTTGAAGTATGCATATCATTATATATCATATACCTACAAATTTTCCAGCTCAGATACATGCATGCAACTATGGTCCCAAATATGGTATGATGACATGACCTGATTGCAGACTATTTTTGGCTTGGAATGAGGTTATTGAAATTAAAGGTATTCAAAGATGACAAATCAAATGGCTAAAATGATAGCATTTGTCCTTGAAGGGTATAAAACATTGTGGGAAGAGGAGAAAACGTTGGATGCCAGCATACTCCCCACAATGTTTTTGAGTGCTTTCTTTCCTGAGGGTCATTAAAACTTTGGATTTTAAGGTAAAGGGTTAAGCAACTCTAACTTTCTATTTTACTACAAAATTTTAGACTTGTCCAAATTGAAAGCATCTGCAGACAACGCATTGAGGCCCAAATGATAAAATTGGTCCTTAATAGAGTAGAAAATATTGTGGGAAAAGGAGAAAATGCTGGTAACTAGCATTTTCTCTGTTTCCCACAATGTTCTTAAAAGCCTTCTTCCCAAAGGCTGTAAAAAGTTCAGATTGTATGGTATAGGGTTAAATAGCACACTCTCTCTCTCTCCTCTCCCCCATATGTCTGTCTGTCTGCTGTTTGTCCATCCATCCCTCCCTCCCCCCTCTCTCTCTCTCTTTACTCTTCTCTCTGCCATCCCTCTTCCTTCATCCATCTATCTCTCCCTCTCTCATGCATACAAACTGTCCAGATGCTTGATAAAGCAGAATAAAGCTGTCAGAACCAGGGGTCAGTGGTCACAACTGCCCAGTATAACTGTCTACCTGTCTTTTCTCAGCCTAATTAATTGTCCCACATAAACATCAATTAGTCACCTACAATTAACCTTACTTTCTTGACCTTTGAACTTTCCAGCTCTGACCTCTACCAGTGTGAGACTTTTTCCCTATGATTGGCATGACCAGTCTCAACAACGCAGGTGGTAGAGCATGAGACTACTGAATATCAAGTCTCGGGCCACTTGAGGGTGTGGGTTCGATCCCCTCAGCTAGCCATCTAAAATTACTAAGAAAGTCTTTCATCTGGGATATTAAACCTGGATAAGACATTGAACAGGATGTCCTGTGCTATGGTGCTATATACTGAGCTTAAAGAACCAGGCGTAACTTAGGATGTGATGGGATGTCCTGTATCCTGCACTATCCCCTATAACAAAACTTAAATAGTCTTCCTGGGGCATCACTCATAATGGTAACCAGTAGCAACAAGAAATAAACAAAATCAACCAACCCTTAAAGTGGCACATCACACTAAACATACAGCAACCTCATCTGCATATAGACCCTATCAAAGAGAGAAATTGTCATTTGAGCTACATTTGATTTGTTGTCTGCAAATGCTTTAATCGTTAAGTCCAAAAATTTGTTGTCTGGTGAAGAATATTTACTTCAAAATGGTACAAAGTAGTGTGGGGAAAAGCGAAAGAGCAGAGTTTAACCCTTTACCACACAATCCCAAGTTTAAAAATGACCCTAACAGAAGAGGCTCTTGAAAACTTTGTGGGAAAAGGAGAAAATGCTGGTAACCAGCATTTTCTCCTTTTCCCACAATGTTTTATGCTCTTTCAGCCATAAATTCCATTCCTTGATCTACGTTTAATTTGCCAAATGCTTTCCATTTGGACCAGCCTTAAATTTTGTCGTTTGGTAAAGAGTTAAAGAACTTGGACAAAGAAGACTTTTGATAACACTTGGGGAAAAAAAGAGAAAATGCTGGTAACAAGCATTTTCTTCCTTTATTTTTTCTACAACATTTTCTACCATTTCAACCACAAATCCAATCACTTGTGCCCAGCTTAATCTGTCATCTGCTAATGCTTTCAAAATGGATGTCTAAAATTGGGTGATTCTCTGGTGAACAGTTTAGTCTCAAGACATGTTTAACTCTTTACCACACAACCAAATCTTACACTGTACCATATTGAAAGCATTTGCAGATGACAAACAAATGTGACTCAAATATTGAAACATGTTTTGGGAAGGGTAGAAAACTTTGTGGGAAAAGGAGAAAATGCTGGTTACCAGCATTTTCTGCTTTCCTCACAATGTTTTCAAAAGCTTTCTTCTTCAGGGTCGTTGAAAGTCGGGATTGTGTGGTAAAGGGTTAAACTCTTTACCAAATGACAAAATCTTTGCCTTGTCACAATAAGCCTTGGCTGACAACAAATCAAATGTTGTTTCAGTGACAGTGTTTGCCATGAAAGGGATTGAAAACATTGTGAGAAAAGGATAAAATGCTGATTACCAGCATTTCTATTTTTTTCCGCATTGTTTTCCAAAGCCTCTATTCTTAATGATGTGAAAAGAATAATTTTATGGTCCTGTAAAGGTTTAACTCTTTACCACATGATAATATTTTAGACTAGTCCAAATTAAAGGCATTTGCAGATAACAAGTATAATATGGCTTAAATTATTGAATGTGGTTCTGAAAGGTTAGAAAACATTGTTGGAAAAAGGAGAAAATGCTGGTTACCAGCATTTTCTTCTTTTTTCTACAATGTTTTCAAATGCCTCCTTCTTCAGGGTCAGGAAAACAATATTGTTCTGTAAAGGCTTAAATATCTATTTCTGGTATTACAGGACACACCACAAGGTGCAGAGTCTCAAAAACAGCATAATTAATTGAATCTTAATTGAATTATGATAACTACCACTACATTATCAAAAGGAATTTGGGGTGGAGAAAATAGTCTTCTACATCTGTCTCTTGTCCTCATTTTATCACAAACTACTTTATTAATTCCTTTCATATACAATCCCAGGATTACACAACCCCCAAGGAAAAGGGACAAATGGTGAAAAAATTATGGGAAAAGGAGAAAATGCTGGCTTCTACCCTTTCAAAGACAACTCTCATAATTTGTGTAACATTTAAGTTGTCTCTAGCAAATGCTTTCAATTTCAACTAGTCTAAAATCTTGTTTGATTTCAAGGAAAATACTGATACCACCTTACTTTTACATACACAAAAATAAAAACAACAACTCAGAACAGATGTTATGAATTTCAGAATTCTTGTTCATGTATATTTAAGAACTCAGTTTATCTTAGAAAAATTTATTGTAGTTTGTATAATTTGTATCCACAAAAATACCGTTTGGTTTCATCCTTCCCAAGTGGTAGTCTATAGCCTATGTACTTTAGAACCACAAATGTGGTTTTCCATGCCAGGGGCGGTAATCAACCCTAAGGCTTCCTGTGTTACAACGATACTGAGGAAGCAGACTTTTGAAATATGGTTGGAAAATATTTTGTGAGTGATCATCATTTTCTCCTTCTTCCCACAATATTTTCTATCCTTTCAAAGACAAATCCTATCATATGAGCCAATTTTCTGTCAATTTAACTCTCTAATAAATACTTTAGACTTGCTAAAATTTAGAGCATTAGAAGATGACACCACAAATGTGACCCAAAAATTGAAAATTGTTTAGGAAAGGGAAGAAAACATTGTGGGAAAAGGAGAAAATGCTGGTTATCAGCATTTTCTCCTTTTCCCACAAGGTTTTCAAAAGATTTCTTTCTTATGGTCGTTAAAACTCTGGATTCTGTGGTAAAGTCTGAAATTTTGTCTTCTGGTAAACAGCTAAGAGAAAACAAAGGATAAAGCTGCAGTAAGACAGTAATGATGCTACAAAACCATACACAAAACTATACACTTACCGAACTCTCAGACATGACCATCAAATCATCAATCACAATATAGTTGTAATTTGAAGTCATCAGAGGTGAATTCGGGGCAGTCATCTTGATTTACTTTTTTTTTTCCCAACTTATTTGTAACTTTACAACATAAATTCTACTCCTATTATTTTATTTTCCAGCACTATTCTATTCCATTTTCTTTATGTAGTTAATAAAGTTCATCATTTATTCAACCAGCACAAAATCATATAAAACTGAGGACACATTCTTGCACTGAAGTGCTCTGACTCAAGTTTAAACATTCATGCACTATAGTGGATCAATTCAAGAACACATTCCAGCACTATAGTACATAATTTCAAGTACACCTTCTGGCACTAAAGAGCAATAATTCATATACACTCTCTAGCACTTTAGTGCTTTAATTCAGTTACTTATCCTAAAACTACAGTGCATTATTTCAAGTATAATTTCCTGGCACTAGAGAGTGCATTAATTCTGTTTCACATTCATCCTGATTACTAATACCTGTTTGAGTAGTTTTACCTCCAGTCTTGTCCATTTGGAATCAAATAATTATGATCTTTTGATATTTCCGTCAGTACTTCAAATGAGTCCTAATTTCAGTCCAGTTTTAAATCTTTTCATCCCTTACCAAATAATCTTGTCTTTAATTGACACTGAAGATATTTTTTGAAAACATTGTGGGAAAAGAAGAAAATGCTGCTGACCAGAATTTTCTTCTTCTCCAACAGTGTTTTGTACTACTTAAAGGCAAAACCTTTTCATTAAAACTTTGAACTATACTTAATTTGTTGTCTGCAAATGCTTAACCCGGGCAGTTCTAAAATTTTAAGACCTCAAACAGTTATATGATATTCTTTTATGTGATAATTTTACGTTGAATCCAGTAAAAAATACACTTGTTCTAATTCACCCTTTTCTGCTTCTTAGATATTGCATTACTTTTTCAAACATTATCTTGCATCTAATTTCAGCATAAAATTCTTCCCTAACATGTTCATGCAATTTTGCTGTTTACCACAAAATAAAAATTTAGGCCTTTCCAAATTCAATACATTTGCAGACAACAAATTATATAAGACTCAAAATAATACGACTTTCTGTCAAAGGTTTCCAGCATTTTCTCCTTTTCCCACATTGTTTTCAAAGGCTTTCCTTGTCAGGGTTCTTAAAAGTCAGGATTGTATAGTAAAAGTTGATAGAAAAACAGTGAAAGAAAAATACAAATTTAATTCACAAACCAACGAAAAAAAAACCACAATCCGCTCTCCATGAATCACTGAAAGTTGTAATACTAACCTAACCCCCTTGTTGTATTTCTTTTTTATTGAATATACTTATTTCACCCAATATCCCTTTACTTTTTACCAAACAATCTATCAAACAATAGACAATAATGTCTGCTATTTTAAAATACTTTGCAAAATGGAGAAAATGCTGGTTACTATCATTTTCTCCTTTTCCCACAATGTTTTTTACCCTATTAAATAATTTCAGTGCCTTTATATCTAGTTTGAAATTCTAACAGATGCCTTAAACTCTGAAGAGTCTAAAATTCACCTTTACAAGACAACGAAAATCTTAGGATAGTCCTAAATCAATAAACATTTTCATACAAAGAATTAGATACATGTGGCTTGAACGACAGTACTTGTAAAGGGTGGGATACATTTTAGGAGAACAAGAAAATGCTGGTTATCACCAATTTCTCTTTTTCCTACATTTTTTTAAAATGTCTTTTTGACCTTGAGACTTGAAAAACGAAAGGACTGTTTTGGAAAGGGATAATCATTCCATGACTAAATCAAAGCCAGAAGGACAGAAAAAGAATGAATAACATTTGAGCATTAAAAAAAAACCATGTCAAGAACATGGAACAATTAATGCCCTGAAAGAGCAATTTATGCTTCTCTCACAATGTTTCTAGACCTGTCTACTACAAATAGGTCAAGGTACATTTATTATAAGAAGGTAAAGGGTAATATTATGACAATCACAACAAATTTTACACTTTATTCTCTGGAAAACAGGTCAATTATGGCCGCTTTATTACGCTTCACTCTTTGATCTCGAGAGTATCAAGGACGTATACGTCAGAGCTTTTACCAGCAGAGTAGATCCAAGATCAGACTGCACAGAATGTGCAGACTGATCTTGAATCTACACTTTTCAAAAATTTATGAGAAATTCCAAGTATCACTGAAATCAAATTTAATGTATATGATTTAGTCTGTAACTAAACTGAGAGCCTAGCATTTGTGAAGCAGTCAAACAGTGAAGACTTAGTTCTCTAATTTGCCAAAAGTCCTGCCCCACAAATATCATGCAACAGTTTGTGCCTGAAAAATATATTAATTTTGTCTCCATGGCAATAAAAAAAAAAAATTTAAACTTTTAATAATGTGCATGATGAGATGGCAGACTGCATGCAAGGGAATCTTCTGGGAGATTTCATTGGGTAAAAAAAAGGATAAAGGTTGTAAAATTCAAACACAAATATTGTCTAAAATTGACTGTTTAACCTTCAATTTTCTAACTTAGATTTCCTCCCCCAACCTTTTGATTTAACAGGCTTACACAAAGTCACAAGTTTTAATGACCCGGAGGAAGAACCTTTAGAAAACATTGTTGGAAAAGAAGAAAATGCTGGCAACCAGCATTTTCTTCTTTTCCCACAATGTTTTCTACTCTATCTTAAACATATTTCATTATTTGAGGCAAATTTAAATTGTCAGCTGCAAATGCTTTCAGTTTGAACATGTCAACATTTTTGTCTTGTGGTAAGGAGTCAGTTATGTCTGCAAATGTTTCCAATATGGGTAGGTCTAAAATTGTGTTGTCCCATAAAGTTAAACCGTTCCAACACAGGCAAGTAACACTCATCACAACTCCGCTGATTCCTTAAATTTGACGTACTGTCAGTCACATGATCTTAAACATGGTGGTTGCTCTCGTCTACAGTGTTTTAGCAAAGCAGACAGTCTAGATCAAAGATCAGGCTGCACATTTTGTGCACCCTGATCTTGATCTACTCTGTCTGCAGAGGCAACTAGAGTTGTGAAAGGTGCTTTAACTCTTTACCAAACGACAAAATTTTGGAGTCGACCAAATTCAAAGCATTTGCAGACAACAAAATAAATATAGCTCAAATCATGGTTTCTGTCTTTGTTAGGGTAGAAAACATTGTGGGAAAAGGAGAAAATGCTGGTTACCAGCATTTTCTCCTTTTCCCACAATGTTTTCAAAAGCAATCTTCTTCAGGGACGTCAAAATTCGGGATTGTGTGGTAAAGGGTTAATGATTAATGTGTCCCCTGGGTTTCACCAGTACAAGGTTTGAGCTCTAAAGTGGCTTTCCAAATGGCGTATCCTTTTTTGAATGCTACGTAAAATCTTGCAAAAAGAAATCAAAAAGAAATAATTCTTTTTCTGATAGTGTTTTCCAATACTGTTCACAGCTATGCAAGAAAGTCCCACTTGCATTATATATCCCAATGCATTAACACAAACTTTTCATTTTCAAGCACTATTTTAAACACTGATTGAATTCCAAACAGAATTTGAGCAATGCACTGTGAAAAAGGGGGTTTAATGCATCTGCAAAAAAATATCGACTCATGCCAGCCTGCGCAGTCCATGCAGGCTTACGTTGGTCGAAACTTTTTGCTATTGTTAAATTTTCTGCATGCAAAAGGACCAGTCTACTTAATGATTCAGTTGGTTGTTTAACAAAATGGATTTTATAGATCCATGATTATAATTATGATGACTTGCTTGGTACATGATGTGTCACAGGGATGTATTTGACCCCCATTTGCCATTGAGATTTAACCCTTTACCAAACAATGCCGACTTTTAACGACCCTAAGAAAGAAGCCTTTTGAAAACATTGTGGGAAAAAGAGAAAATGCTGGTTACCAGCATTTTCTCCTTTTCCCACAATGTTTTCTACCCTTCCAACAACAAATTTCAATATTTCAGCCACATTTATTTTGTCATCTGCAAATGCTTTCAATTTGGACTAGTCTAAAATTTTGCTGTTTGGTAAAGAGTTAAAAGAATCATCACTCCACAAAGTATTCCAATCCATCCAGGAATGTACAATCCTTCTTTCAAACCAGCTTTTCTATCATTTATTTTTCCCTTAAAGTACTTGATAAATGAAATGGATTTTATCAGTCTGGATCACAGATTTCAAGGATGTATTAGCAAGAATATTTTGCAAAAGGGCAGACAGAGTATGTCAAAGATCAGACTAAACATTGTGTGCAGTCTGATCTAGATCTCCACTGTCCACAAAATCAACAATGCCTGAAAGAACACCTAAAGTAATGTTAAAGGCTTAAAAGGGTTAATACCAACAAAGGAAATTGTACCTGTCCATCCCTCCGTGGAAAAAAAAAACACACACAAATAACTTGAGAAGCTGTCATCCGTGAAAATTCTTCGGTAAAAATTTCGGACTGTCCAAACAGAATACATATTTTCTATCATAAGTATCATATTTATATACCCTTTACCAAGGTTTTGGTGTTTTTTTTTTTTTAAACCCTTACCACACAATCCATGTTTTAATGACCAGCATTTTCTCCTTTACCAACAATGCTTTCCACCCTTTCAAACACCAATCCATCAATTCAACCATGCTGAATTCATCACCTTTAAATGCTTTTAATATCTCATAGGCTAACGTTTTGTACTGGTTGGATAGAGGGGGCTTTGTGGGTGTATGTTGGGGGTGTACTGTAAAGGTCCCTAGACGTAAAATTTTGTAAGATATTCCTGTTCATGTGGAGAAGCAGCCATTGGCTTGGAAAGATTGTTGTGCAAATAATTGGGTAAAAGAAACTCAAGAAAAGCATGAATAGGCGCAAAGACACACCCCCCCTTCCCCCCCCTGCCACATGAAAAAGAGAGCTGGTGAAAACATTGTGGGAAAAGGAGAAATTTGCCAGTGGCCAGCATTTTCTTTATTTTTTTAACTCTTTACCACACAACAAAATTTTAGACTGGTCCAAATTGAAAGCATTTGCAGACGACAAAATAAATGTGACTGAACAATTGAAATTTGGTTTTGAAATGGTAGAAAACATTGTGGTAAAAGGAGAAAATGCTGGTTACCAGCATTTTCTCCTTTTTCCACAATGTTTTCAAAAGCCTTCTTTCTCAGGTCGTTAAAGTCGGGATTGTGTGGTAAAGAGTTAAATGCTTTCTTCCCTACTGGTGATAAAATTCCTTGAACTGAGCCATATTATCTTTATCATCTGCAAACTCTTTCATTGTGGACAAGTCAAAAATTTTATTGCCTTGAAAAGAGTTTTAAACCCTTCACCAAACAATCCCTTGAGGAAGAAGGCTTTTGAGAACTTTGTGGGAAAAAGAGAAAACGCTGGTCACTAGCATTTTCTCCTTTTCCCACAAAGTTTTCTGCCCTTTCACTCACAAATTCAAACATTTGAGCCACACTGATCCTTTAACTCTTTACCACACAAAAAATTTTTAGACCTGTCCAATTTGAAAGGTTTGAGCTGATGACAAATGAAATGTGGCTCAAATGTTGGAGATTATCCTTTAAAGAGTCGAAAACATTGTGGGTAAAGGAGAAAATGCTGGTTACCAGCATTTCCTCCTTTTCCCACAATGTTTTCTTTCTCAGGGTCATTAAAACTCTGGATTGTGTGGTAAAGGGTTAAATTTGGACAACAAGTCTAAATTTTGGTGTTTAACCCTTTCCCAAACAATCCCTGGTTTTTACGGGTCAGGAATAGAAGCTTTCTGAAAACATTGTGGGAAAAGGAGAAAATGCTGGTAACCAGCATTTTCTCCTTTTCCCACAATGTTTTCTACCCTATCATATAGAAAAATCATCTTTTTAGCAACTGTTAATTTGTCATCTGCAAAATGTTTTCATTTGGTCTGGTCCAAAATTTGCCGTTTGGGAAAGGGTTAAGAAGGGGTTATGTATCCTAGTACATGAAGATAAACTTGCACAGTTATGCTAATAAATCAAAGGGAGATCAATCCTGTACTCTTACTGTCGAGCCACTGGAGTATGGATAATATGGATTTGAAATCATTTATATTCAGTGTGTGTGTCAATCTATAGATAGACACTCATCATACATATATTTACACCTGAAAAACCAGAATTTTGTCATGGAGTAATATCATTTAATTCAGGTACGTATTTCAGCTTTTCCTATTAATTCTAGCATTTTACAAATTTTTATAAAGTTTCTCTTGCCTTTCCTTATGCCATATAAGGTTCTTTCACCTTTAAGATTTTATATGCCAATTGTCACTGTCATTTCACCCATTACCAGCTGACAATTTGTCCAACTTGTCGAAACAATAGCTTGCTACAGACACGTTAAATGTAGCTCCGATCATCAGAGTTATCTTTGAAAGGGCTGAAAACACTGCAGAGAAGAAGAAATTGCTGGTGACTTTAATATGTCATCTGCAAATGCTTTTAATTTGTATCAGTCTAAACTTTTGTTATCTATCAAGAAACAAGCCTTTACCACACAACCTTAACTCTTTACCAAACGACCAAATTTTAGACTTGCTCAAATTGAAAGCATTTGCAGACGACAAATTAAATGCGGCTCAAATGGGGGAGTTTGTCTTTGATAGGGTAGAAAACATGGTGGGAAAAGGAGAAAATGCTGGTTACCAGCATTTTCTCCTTTTGCCACAATGTTTTCAAAAGCCTTCTCCCACAGGGTCGTCAAAATTCGGGATAGTGTGGTAAAGGGTTAAGTTTTATTGACTCTGAAAAAGAGATTTTGAATACACCGTGGGAAAATGAGAAAATGATGGTAACCAGCATTTTCTCCTTTTACCACCATGTTTTCTATCCTATTTAGGACAAACCTCACCTTTTGAGCTGTATTAAATATGTCAACTGCTCAATAGGATAGAAAACATTATGGGAAAAGTAGAAAATGCTGCTTATCAGCTCCTTTACCCCCAGTGATTTCAAAAGCTTTCCTTATTAAGGCTCAAGATTGTGTGGTAATAGGTTAATAGCTAAATGTTCAAATTTTACATTCTAGATGCTGAAGTTCTTGTAACATGGCAGAACAAAATCTAGGCACAGATCCTAGTGAATCATTTACTAATGATGCTGGTGATTCAGAGAGCCAGATGGAGGAATCATCTGCCAGCACATCTGAAGTTACAGACATGTCAAACAAGTCACTGGTCAAACCAAACAAGGTAACAGATATCCATGAATCCAATATGACTAATGATTCTCAGAGCAAAGAAGAAGCCAACCAATCAGCTGCAAGCACATCCAAAACTACAGATAGTTCAAACAAATCTTTGGTTCATCCAAACCAGAACACAGATCCTGATGAATCTGCCAGTGATTCACAGAGCCAGAAAGAGGCCAACCAATCAAATTCAAGCACATCCACAGTTACAGACACTTCAAACAAGTCATCGGTTGACCCAAAACAGAACACAGATCTTAATGGTTCCTCTACACATGATTCCAGTGATTCACAAAGCCAGGAACAGGCTATCCAAACATCTTCAAGCACATCCACAGTTACAGACACTTCAAATAAGTCATTGGTTGACCCAAACCAGAACACAGATCTTAATGGTTCCTCTACACATGATTCCAGTGATTCACAAAGCCAGGAACAGGCTATCCAAACATCTTCAAGCACATCCACAGTTACAGACACTTCAAGTAAGTCATTGGTTGACCCAAACCAAAACAAAGATCCAGAAACATGCGTATCTAAGTTCTATGATGACCTTGACAAAGATAAACTTGCTTTCAAGTTTGATAAAGCAGAGCTTGCTGACCTAGAAAGTGCTGTACATGAACTGGTAGAAATCATTGTAGAAAAGGTTGGAAAAATTAATGATAAGTTTAAATGTTCAGAAGTGTTAGCTGTAGGAAGTCACAAGGAAGGAACTAAAATAATTCAGCCTGACGAGTTTGACTTTCTAGCTGTCATAGATGAGCTTTCTAAACCTGATGCAGTACAGGCTATAAAAGTATGTGAAGACAGACCTGGTTTTATGCACCTCAAAGTTCTTGATGAAAATCTCAAAACCAGATGGACAGAATTCATAAGGGATGGGGAACTTGTAGGGTTTACTTATAAGCCACGTGACACAAACGCTGATGATCGACTAAAGATTAGCGGCTTTTCTGATGCTTTAGCTCAGGTATTTCATAAAGATGGATTTCCAAACAGACTCGCTGTACAACGTAACACAGGTGTCCTGAAATACGAGGGCTTCCACATGTTTCATGAGCCAAACACTCAACTGTTGTTTGTCTGGTTCCCAAAAGACACCGATAAGTTTTTCAAGATCCACGTAGACATGTCACCAGCAGTCCGCTGTTTCAATGTCAAGGATGCAGTTTCTGAGACAGACTGTCTACATCCAGACTTCTACACAAGACTTTTACATTTTGGAAATTTCCTGTTGACACCAGGAAAGGCTAAGATTGGTGGTGACACGGTAATGAAGTGTTTTCGAATCTCATTAACAGAAGTTGAACTTCAGTTAGTAAAATCGTTGAGCAAAAACCACAAAAAATGCTACAGGGTTTTAAAATATCTATGTGCATATCGCTTTAAACACTTATCACTAACTGACATTATCTATCCCGGAATAAGCTCTTATATTTTAAAGACCGCAATACTACACCATGTTAGTCGATGTCTAAACAAAAATACATTCTGGTGCATGAAAGATATCGCTAAATTACTATTATGGGCTCTGCAACGAAAGCATGGATACCTTCCATATTTCCCAAGTGTGTTCATAAAACATCACAACTTGTTAGAAACATTGTATTACTATCAAACAACCAAAACTACTGCTCTTCATCTGATCATGCATGTACAGTGCTTATATTCTCTTGATTTTCTCAATGAAAAAGTTAAAGCAATTCCTGTTGATAAATACACCTATGAAAAATGCTTGGAAATGTTAGAAGAAATGGTTGCGAATGCAGAGCTTGCCAAGCAAAACTTTGCCAAGCTTGGCGAAACTTTTGTAAACGAGGAAGGAAAATGGGGTGCCTATGATATGTCAACTAATGTAATGTTACAAAAATTTGGTGTTCCAGACTTTGAATCACTTTATCCAGGTACAAAAGCAGCAGAAGCAAGTAACAAATTTACTACCTGAAAATTGAATTTGCTACCAGGGCACAAAAGCAGTACCAAAAGGTTGCTTACATACAAATTCTGTCTGCTTGAAGTATTTTAGTGATTTTTAATGAAATAAATTATTAAGAAATCTGAGTTTATAATGATCTTTGCAAATCTCTGCATACGTACAAAAACAAAAGTCACATGATTGAAAACATTATGGCCTTGATGATGACTTTATATCTGGCATCTATGGTTATCATTACTTTCAACTTTAAAGAATCTTTGCTAATGACAGTTTAAAAATGGTCTGCATTATTACCAATGGGCGAAAACATATGATTATAAATGAACAACGTGAAAAAGCAATTGCAGAACAGCCCAGTCTCTGTACATGTCTTTAACTCTTTACCACTCAGTCCCGAGTTTTAAACTACCATGAAAGAGAAGGCTTTTGAAAATATTGTGAGAAAAGGAGAAAATGCTTGTAACCAGCATTTTCTCCTTTTCCAGCAACTTTTCCTATCCTTCCAAAACAGCTTTTATTTTTGAGTCACAGTTATTTTGTCCTCTGCAAGTGCTTTCAGTCTTGGCCAGTCTAAAATTTGTCATTTGGTAAACAGTTAACCCTTTACCACACAAAGAAGGTCTAGACTCATTCAAATCGTGAGCATTTACCTATAACAAACTAACTGTGCCTCAAATCCTAAAACTTGTCTGTTAACCCTTTACCAAACAATCCCTGGTTTTTACAACCCAGAGGAAGAAGCCTTCTGAAAACATTGTGGGAAAAGGAGAAAATGCTGGTTTCTCCTTTTCCCACAATGTTTTCTACTCTTCCAAAGTCAAGTTTCCATTTTTGAGTCACATTTATTTCATCGTCTGCAAATGCTTTCAATTCGGACAAGCCTAGAATTTTGTCGTTTGGTAAAGAGTTAAATAGAGGAAAACATTGTGGGAAAAGAGAAAATGCTGTTTACCAGAATTCTCTTCTTTTCCCACAATGCTTCCAAAAGCCTTCATCCAAAAGGTCATTAAAATTTAGGATTTTGTGGTAACCAGTTTATAAGACATGTGCTGTTTACTTCCATCCATCAACTTATGGTCATAGGCAGTTTTGAACTCCGCAGTCTGTAAGTGTAAGGTAGGACCTGTATTTGTCTGCCCTTTTTGCTTCAGATAGATTTCTTTTGCTACCATATTTTAGGCCAGGTAGCATGTACTTGCTATGTGCTAAAATATACTCAGAGGCAAAAGAAAGTATACAGTTTTTGATTCTTCCTAAATGTCTTATTTTTCATCATATTGACCCAAAATCTTTAAATATGTATTGCTACCCAATTTGAACTGATATTCTGTCATTAATTTAGAGAGTAACAGGCTTGACTGACTGCACTGCAGGTACATCTTGATTTTGCACCTCATATTTACACCTGCAACCTATGGATTAAAAATATTGCTGTAATTAGTACTTGGTTTCTCAGTTGTTTATCTGAAAAAAGGCCAACCTTTCTATTTTCTTCAAAACTATGGAAAGATTTTCAGAAGCCGACAGAAACTGTATCATTGAAATTCTACAGGCCGGCTGTTCAAGACCCTTCTGTGACTCATTTGTTGCAATGTACACAAGTCACAGTTGATTGGCTGTGAAGGTGCTATGAGCTGAAAGAACTGCTTCTGATAGGCCAAACTCTAGTAGACCTAAAGTAATCATGTCGAAGTAAGATCCGTAGATTCGCCTGCATCTTACATGCAAACATTTCAGATCCTGCGAGTTTCTGCACTCCTTGATGATGCCGGGCTGCTGCGGGCATAACAGCAAGTTGGCCCATTAACGGTCATTGTTTTAAGGCTCCTACTTATCAGGTTTGGGTTAAGCTTGAAACTGATCATCAGCGGAATATTGCGAATAATGCATAAAATCAATATGGCTAGGTCCTGGTAAATCTCAGAAGTGAATCTGATGTCAGGATAATATGCAGTGTCTGATCTCAATCAAACTTTGTCAAATTTCAATTAAATAATCATGGTTTTGAATCAGTTGAAATCTGCAATCAATCAATGAAAATGTCTCAAAATATGGTGGAACTGATTTAACCCTTTACCACACAATAACGACTTTTAACGACCCTGAGGAAGTAGCTTTTTGAAAACATTGCGGGAAAAGGAGAAATGCTGGTAACCAGCATTTTCTCCTTTTCTCACAATGTTTTCTACTCTATTAATAACAATTTCCATCATTCATCATTTTAGCCACATTTAAATTATCATCTGCAAATGCTTTCAATTTGCACAAGTCTACAATTTTGTCATCTGGTAATGAGTTAAAGTAATGCCAAAAAAGTAAAGCTATTGTTATGGAAACTTACTCAGAGGCCTGATTAATGAAGTGAATCGAATCTGATCAATATTTCTAAAGATTAGAATTGATACATTTGTTTGTCTTTAAAAGAAAGGGGGTACGTATGGTTTATTGGTTAAGAGTTCGGTCCTGACCCAATGTGTTCGAATGTTTGTGTGATTTCCTTTGGCAAGGAATTCGAAGGCCCTATCTTAGATTGGTTAAACCCAGGACGAACATGAATAAGTGAGCTGAAGTGAGCTTGTGTCTTGATATGACTGAAACAATGCTGAAAGCAGCATGAAACACCATTCAATCAATCACTGAAAACTCCTGACGTTATAGAAAGTCTTTTGTTAACCTGTGATGAATAACCCCCTTATTTCTTGTTGATATTAAAGAAGTATTACTGACAATTTGTTGTTTTTTGCATTTCAAAATGATAGGACTATCAAAACAAAAAGATTGCAACTGCTTAGATTCAACGATTTTGCCAGAATAGCCAAAATTGAAAGGTATGTGGTTAGTTTCTTTTGCCTATCAGTATATGTTAATTTTTGACTCTTTCCCAAATGACAAGTTTAACTCTTTACCATACGACAAAATTTTGGACTGGTCGAAATTGAAAGCATTGGCAGACGACAGAATAAATGTGACTGAAAAATTGAAATTTGTTTTGGGAAAGGTAGAAAACATTGTGGGAAAAGGAGAAAATGCTGGTTACCAGCATTTTCTCCTTTTCCCACAATGTTTTCAAAAGGCTTCTTTATCAGGGTCGTTAAAAGTCGGGATTGTGTGGTAAAGAGTTAAGAGACTTTCAAATTCAAAAAATGTTCAAAAGACAAATTCAAGAACTGTACAAATGAGCTACAGCCCTCTGATAGGGCAGAAAACATTGTGGGAAAAGGAGAAAATGCTGGTGACCAGCATTTTCTCCTTTTCCCACAATGTTTTCAAATGTCATCTTTTCCAGGGTCGTAATAACCAGGGATTGTTCGGTAAAGGGTTAACACCTAAAGGGGTCAAGAGTCACTGACCCCAAAGAAAAAGACTTGAAAACTTTGTGAAGGAGAAAATACTGCTAACCAGCCTTTTTTTCCTTTTTCCACAATGTTTCCTACCATTCCAAAACCAAATTTTAATTTCACAGTCACATTTGTCGTCCGCAAATGCTTTCAATTTGAACAAGTCTGAAATTTTGTCTTTAGTACAGCGTTAACTACATGTATTTACACAAAATCAAGAATTTTAAAAACCCTAGAAAAAGAGACTTTTAAAAACATTGAGGAAAAGGAGAAAATGCTGGTAACCAGCATTTTCTCTTTTTCCCACAATGATTTCTTCCTTTTCAAAGACGAATTTCATACTTTATGCAAAATTTCATCTGTCCTACGCAAATGCTTTCAATTTAGACAAGTCAAAAATTCTGTTGTTTGTTATCAGTAACCCTTTCACAAATGACAAATTTTTAGACTCTTTCAAGATCAAAACATTCTGCAGACAACAAAATCAATATTGGTAAAAATGAGCTTAAGCTCTATGACAGGGCAGAAAGCATTGTGGGAAAAGGAGAAAATGCTGGTTAACAGCATTTTCTTCTTTTCTAACAATATTTTCAAAGGCCCCATGTGCAAGGGTTTTTCAAATGAAGTGTTTGGGTTAACCCTTTACCACACAATGCCGACTTTTTAAGAAGAAGCCTTTTGAAAACATTATGGGAAAAGGAGAAAATGCTGGTAACCAGCTTTTTCTCTTTTTCCCACAACGTATTCTATCCTTTCAGAGACAAGTCTTAATACTGTGAGCCACATCTGATCTGTCGTCCGCAAATACTCTTAATTTGGGGGAGTGAAGCATTTTAACATGTAGTAAAGAGATAAAGGCAGACAACCATATAAAACCGTTTTTTTTGCTGCTTGAGTTATCTTTCTTTCTAATATTGTTTTAATAACAGAAATTGAAGTGCTATTACAGCGGCTAGTGCACCTATTAAATGCTTTCCTATTTTCTGAGAGGTTCTCCAACAATAGTTCGCAAAATGTTCTTCCAAAGCTACTGACTGCTGTCCCGATAACCATCAACGAAACAGTGAACAGCAGAGAGATAGAGAGAGAGAGAGAAAGAGAGAGAGAGGGGGGGAATGAATACTGTCACAATCACTATCATCAACTTTTGGAAAGTAATTTGCCTAGGTGGAGTTTTAAATCAGTGATCGCCTGGGTTTCAATTCTGTTCTGCAACTGACTGTGCCATTGGGCTTGGCTCTTTGCTATCTTACAGTCAACCAAAGGTAACTGTGAAGGCCCAATCCACAACAGGGCAGTCAGCATGATGGGTTGAAATTATATCCCAAGAAACTTTCAGTTTATCCCTTTACCATACAATGCCCAGTTTTAACAACCATGAGGAATAAGGTTATTGAAAACACAGTGGGAAAAGGAGAAAAATCCTTGTAACCAGCATTTCCTCTTTTTCTCTCAATGTTTACTACTCTTTCAAACCAAAAGCTCATTGTGTGCGCCATGTTTAGTTTCTCCTCTACAAAGTCAAATGCTTTAGTTTTGGATAGGTCTCAAATTTCATTGTGTGGTATAGGGTTAAGACCACATTACAATCTGAATGTTGACTGCCTTTGTATTGCTCAGCACTCATGAAAATGTTGTGACAAAAAGAATCAAAGTACTGAAAGTACAGTTGGAAGGCGAGTTTAGAATAGGCGTAACATACATGTATTGCGATACATTTTCCTGTAGTTTAATCGCCTCTTCTGATACAGTAAAGTGTATAGGGTTGTGAAATGTTCATGTGCAATGGAGACCAGTTGACTATCCTGAGTTTTAACAAACTTGGGGAAGAAGGCTTGTGAAAATATGTTGAAAAAAATTAAAGGCTTGTGAAAATATGTTGAAAAAAATTAAAACAAAAGGACTTTTCTGAAACTCTTTGCCATTTTATTTGAAGGACAATTTTTATGTGATAGCAAAGAGTTTCGATTTACCGTTACCGGCATATGTTTTTTTCGGTGTGCGGTAAAAATGTCAGAGGTAAAAATGCCGGAGGTAAAAATACCAGAGGTTAAAATGTCAGAGGCAAAGTGGTAAATATGCCAGAGGTAATAATGTCATAGGTAAAAATGCCAGATGTATTAACTATTTTAAATATGTAGTGAAAAAGCTAGCTCAGTTGCGGATTTGATACCGTGTTGTAACACTCCTATTTTAGCAAAAAGCATTTGCCTCTGACCTCTCGCCAGATTATATGTAAATAACACCATAGCATCTTCATTTGACAAAAGATAACTTGATTAAACTGTTGTAAAATAAATGAGGAAGAGGAAACATTAGAACAAATGGAGAAATTGCTCATTATGAGCACATTATGGGCAATTTCATGTTTACAATGTTCTTCATATTTCCTGTGCTGCTTGACACAAAAAGACTGTTGTGTAATTATAAACATGTAAATGAAATGGAGCAAAAGGATGATTTTTTGTTTTGACATAATGTTTGATGATTTATAAATAAATGGTAAATGCTAGGTACAACATTTACATTCATGTCCTTGCTTTTCCATTGATGTTTCATCATACATTTTCCAATAAAATTGAATAAAAACAATGAGGTATCTGTGCAATATTTTTCATTAATTGCTATCAATTGGGTATTTTAAATAAGTTCTCCCAAATATACTTTTCTTTTGAAAACATTGCAATCCTGAAAAAAAAAACATCTGTGAAAAAGTATTGTAGATGATAGTATGCAAGCTTAGTTCACACATTTCTTCTATCTGTCCATAAACCAATCTTGATTTTGACTGACTACTTTCTCAGATGATTCAGAGGCCAGAAATAAGTGTGTTCCAACCAGGTTTTGAACCTGCTACGCCTTGACCAACTGAACTAACCTGAATGGCTACTGCTTTTATCCCATATACATCATAGTTAATACATCTGGCATTTTTACCTATGACATTATTACCCCTCTGACATTTTTACCTCTGGTATTTTTGCCACTGGCATTTTAGTATCTGGCATTTTTACCTCTGACATTTTTACCTACGTTCGTTTTTTCGTTGTATATAAACTTAGATCTACCCCTCTATTACCCCAATAATGAGTTTAAAATGTCTTTAGGAAGAAGGCTTGTGAACTTTTGGCGCGAAAAGGAGAATGTGGTGCTAACTGACATTTTCTCCTTTTCCTAAAATGTCTTCCATCCTATTTCAGACAGGTTCCATCAATGGAGTCAGATCTAAGTTGCTACCTGAAAATGCATTCAATTTTGGCAAGTCTGAAATTTTTTCTTCATGTAAAGAGTTAAGAAAATTTCTCCCTTTCAAAATAAATTTTTAAATGGCCTCTTTCTCAGGGTTGTTAAAACAGTACTTGATAGGGTATGGTAAAGGATTAAAGAATAGTTTTTGCTTGAAAATGTATTCAATTTCAGTAGGTCTAAAACTGGTTTTTTTTATTTATAAGATGATTCATTTCTTGAAAGTCTTTACCATTTTATTACCAAGACAATTTTATTGAGAGAGCAAAGGGTTTCTAGAAAGGTGCCTTTTAGAGTATAGAAACTGAGATTCAGCCTTTAGATCACAATACTGACTTTTAACAATGTTGAAGAAGAGGCTTTTGAAAGCATTGTAGGAAAAGCAGCAAATAGTGGTAATCAACATTTTTTTTTTTACTTTTCGACAATGTTTTCCATCTAAGTAACCCTCTACAAAACCCTATAGAAAATAACAAAAAATTAGGGCCGTCTTCATTAAAGCCATTAGTAGATGACAATTTAAGAGCAGCTGAAAATGTGCCGTTTGGCTGGGAAAAAGTACAAAACATAGTTGTAAAGGGAGAAAAAACTGGTTACTAGCATTTTCTCCTTTTCCAAAAGTATTTCGAAAAGTTTTTTTCCCTTGAGGTTGTCAAAATTTTATCTTTCAGTTAAAAGGGTTTTTTTTAATTGTTTACCATTTTATTTGAAATATATTTTATCGAGATTGAAAAGAGTTTCAAAACAAACGCCTTTCAATGTTCAAAAACAGAGATTTAACTTTTAGAATACATGTGCTGAGTTTTAATGACCTTAAAGAATGGGGCTTTTAAAAAATGGAAGGGTATTTTGAAACCTTGCAGGAACACGAGATAATACTGGCAACGAACGTTTTCTCCGTTTCGCACAATGTTTACCATTCTATTAAGGATAACCAACATCATTTGATGGTTGACTTCATAGGTCCTATGAGGGACGTCCGCGGATGTTCTTTGTTTATACGATTCTTGTGATCTATGACTCGGTCAATGCTTTGAGCGCTGGATTGATGAAATTGGCATTTTCCATTTCGGGAATAATGCTTAATGCAACTCCACCCAGGGCTGTTTTGGTCACTCACAACAAGGTAGCTCACACTGTAGATCCGACATAAGATTGCATATTCTGTGCAGACCATAGATTCATCTTCCTTGTCTGCAAAAGAGACAGATGTTCTAAGCGGTCCAAGGGTTCATTGACATTAATGCTTGTGTTTTATTAAACCCGCGTAACCGGAATGTACGTTCAGCTTGTCGGAAAACATGAAAGCAAAATGATTGCCTACCCGTCAATTGAGATACACCCTATTCCTTTGTTCAACAATAACATATCGTGTAGAGTTACACAGATATAGTTCCTTGGTCTGTGTCTTTAGAAAAACATGAAAACGTCCGATGCATTCTAGGACAGTGGGATTCTCTGTGTCAAGATAATTTTATCATTGTGACATTCAGTTTTGAAAAAAAGTGAAGTTGAAGGAAATTTTTACGAGGAAAATAAATGGATTATATTACATAAAGATTTCAGTTCTAATAATGATGGAGGTAAGTGATTATGATAACAATTCATTACGATAAGCGTTTATCCTTTAATTGACGACAAAATTTCAGACTAAGTTGAAATTGAAAGCATTTGCAGACGACAAACTCAGGGTGGCCCAAATGAGGGACGAAATTTGTTCTTGATATGGTAGAAACATTGTGGTAAAAGGAAAAAATGCCGGTTTCCAGCAATTTCTCCTCTTCCCTAAATGATTTTAAACGCTTGCTTTTTCAGAGTCGTTACATGTCGGCATTGAGTGGTAAAGGGTTAAATATTTATGAATAATTGCTGAACTTTAAGCACCGTGACGATCAAAAGAAGAAGTCAAACCTTTTTGCATGATAAAACTGTTACAGATCATGTTAATGTCATTTTTGACATGGTAAAGTCCGATCATATTCGTATATACGGAAAGAAACGATCAGACTAGAACCCAGGCTATCCCTTGCTATACATCGGTACATTATGCTGGCCCGAACCACTTTGAAATGACACATATTGTGATTTCAACTGATTTACCTTTTTTCTTTTCACCGGTCTCAGGAATCAAAACTGGGCCACGCTGACGCGTAACAATAACCTAGTCGTTAATCATAATGTCAAGCACAACTTTGACAGAAGAAAAAGATATTTCTTTGAAAGAGAAAATTTTGAATAAACACTTGATGATTCAAAGGAATTTATTTCATCGAAATTTTACTTCTCATATAGACAGAATAATGTTCTCTACAGAGAAAAGAGGTCTGTCAGCGATACGTCATTCAAATAAGCTATCCAATTGGTTAGTTTAGGGGTTGTAAATTTACATATACGATCCCTCTGGTTAGTTGTTTATGTGTTGTGGAGTGGAAGTAGGTCTGAATGACGTCATTTTAGTAGGTTTCGATTGGCTTATTACAGCTACAGTTTATTTGTTGCTGTAGCAACACCCATAGGGGTCTGTAGTTTGACTCCTATCACCCATAGACTAAAACAAGGGATTTAACTGTATGCAGCCTGTTACTCGCCCCCGGTTACAAAAAAAACAACATATCTTTTCTACCCCATCAGCTATTCTCCTAATTTTTTCCACAGCTGAGAGCCAAAACATTTTTCTACCAGAAAAACACAACTGCTTGTCAGTGGCTAATGCAGTCTGGCTGATACATTCGCTCGAACTTGTAAACTCGCTCAAAAATCTTCGCCATTGACACGGGTTCGTACATTTGATACTGACGTTTGCGCATATAAACCAATGAAATTTCTCGTTCCAAACAGTGTCACTGTACTGTCACGTGACAAAAAGGTGTGAGCAGCTGTACGAAATTTCATTGGTTGAATGCACGACTGTTAGTACATATCAACCAATGAAATTTCTCGTTCCAAACAATGTCACATGACAGAAGATGGCTGCAGCTGTTCGAAATAAGAACGTGGATCACAAATTCAACGAATTCTGAGGCGTTTCGTTGTTATTGAAGATAAAGACTATAGGTCAATAGTATTTTTAAACATGTTTAAAGGGTGGGTGCCGCTAATGCTGCGTTTCATTGGATCTAAAGTGCATTTTATATCTTGAAAACGGACGTACGAACCCGTGTCAATGGCGCAGATTTTTTAGCGAGTTTACAAGTTCGGGCGAATGTATTAGCCAAACTGCATTAGCCACTGACAAACAGTTGTGTTTTTCTGGTAGAAAAATGTTTTAGCTCTCAGCTGTAGAAATAAAATAGGAGAATGAATAACTGATGGGGTAGAAAAGATACGTTGTCTTTTGTAACCAGGGGCGAGTAACGGGCTGCATACAGTTAAATCCCTTGTTTATAATATATAGTCTATGGGTGCCAGGAATCAAACTACGGACCCCTATGGCAACACCATCGTAATAATCAACTGATCCAAAGTATTTTGAATTTGTCAAAAACAATGTTTTTAAGAATTCGATTTAATTCGTTCTAAAAAGTTGAAGTTTCTTCTTGTTGTTTTGATTAAATTTACAATGGTCTCGAGAAGTGTCGAACTATTTGAAAGGCGTTTGGATAATGCTGTTCAGAGGCATTTGCAGCAAACTGCCGAGCGGCGACATATGAAGGCTCTCGCCTTCCAAAAACTAATCGTGGCAGCAATTTCTCTTTTTGTCACATGTTGTCATGCTCACCCCTTGTTAACTACTTACCCCAAATGAAAAAAAATTTAGACTGGTTAAGTTGAAGATATGCAGACAAAAATATATATTAAGTTCAAATGATTATAAATGATTTCTGTCTCTTACAGGGTAGAAAACGTGGGTAAAGGAGAAAATGCTGGTGTTCTCCTTTCCCCACAAAGTTTTCAAGGCATAATACCGGCAAACGCCCCTCCACTACGAGGGCTGTTCAGTAATTAGTGAAAACACACCTGTATATCATTAACCTTTTCTGATATTTGAAAGAAATTTTAGCAACACAAAATTCAAGGTCTCTGCTTTATTTTTGGCGCCAAACGTTATCATGACGTCATGACGTCATGCAATGATGACGTCATCAAAACATGACATCACTTCCTGTTTAGTTCAAAATGGACGTCAGGAGAGAACACCAAAGGTTTTTCATCTTCACAAGGCTGCAACTTGGAGATGAGTTAAAGCAAATTCATGAAGATTTGCATACGGTATATAAGGAGTTAGCTGTACCTTATAACACCTGTTCCAGGTGGGTGAGAGAATTTAAAGATGGAAGAAAGCTGGTTGTAGACAAACCAAGGTCAGGAGCACCTAAATCCAAGGTGAACGAAACTTTGATCGTAAATGTTAAAAATCAAGTAGACAATGACCCTAATGTTTCAATGCGGGAGATTAGTTCAGACTTAGATGTGTCCATTGGTACCATCCATAAAGTGCTACATGAAGAACTGGGGCTGCGAAAGATTTCCGCACGATAGGTACCTCGTGTGCTGACTCCCGAACAGAAGAAGAATAGGGTTTCTTGTGCAAGGCAACTTTTAGACATGTTCGAACCCAACGGCCCCAAAAGGATATCTGACGTAGTCACGGGAGATGAAACTTGGATATACTTCTATGGGATCCCTAACAAACGTTCTAACATGATGTGGCTGACAAAAGATGAACCCAGACCTGTAGTCTGTAAACCAGGTTTTCAGAGTCGGAAGAGGCTTTTCACAATTTTTTTCAACCATGAAGGACATGTAGCTGTAGATGTTCTACCAGAAAAAGCAACCATGACTGGGCGATACTACAGAAAAACTGTACTTCCTCAGGTGGTTTCTGAGTTGAATGACCGTCGTCCCATCACAGGAACATCGAGAATCATGATTTTGTATGACAATGCGAGTGCCCATAAAACAGCAGCTGTAAACCAGTATCTGTCAGAGAATAGAATTTCTACACTCCCCCATCCTGCTTACAGTCCTGACTTGGCCCCATGTGACTTTTGGTTGTTTCCTAAACTGAAGGAGCTCTTGGCAGGAAACAAGTATACACGTGTCCAAGACCTCTATAAAGCCGTCATTGCAGAGTTACGGGGTATACCTAAAGAAGAGTACCGAGCAGCAGTTGATAAATGGCGCAGGAGGCTCCAACTGTGCATAGAGAGAGGAGGAGAGTACTTTGAGGGACTGTAGAAAAATAAATGAAATCGAACGACAGAAACCCGAGATATGCAGTTATTTTCATTATTTAATGAACGCCCCTCGTATACAGCCCTATGCATACACGTGGTATTGTTTTACGAATTAAAAGATAAATTAATGAAATTCTGTGCTTTATTCCGTAGACCAATATTGTATTTGATGTATACGGAATGAATCCATAAGAAATCAAAATTCTTTTGACACACAATTTAGATTTTCGTGGGTTTTCGCGATATAGTTGAGGGGCGTTTTCCGGTATTATGCCGTTTTCAAAAACATTCTTCCTCGAAATTAGTCTGCAAATGCTTTCAATTTGGACAAGTCTAAGATTTTGTCATCTGGTAAAGGGTTAAAGTCATGATAAAGACTTACTTGAAGTAGTTTCTGTAAAACATTCCACCAATGGCTATGCATGGTAGTTCAGAGAATAAACAATCCTTTTTCCACACTGTCATCAGTTTACACCAACAAGAACTAAACATACACAATACAAAAGTTTGACAATATACACGGTTTGAGTAACAAAACATCAAACACAAGCTCCGATTATTTTCCTTCTGTTTTGTTTCTCTGGGTCACCAAGTCAAGCGCAACACATCAAATGGTTTGTTACAAAACACTGCAGGTAATTACAATATTCACATCACTATTTTCTACTAAGTTTTCCCCTCGTTTAACCCTTTACCACAAAATCCCGACTTTTGATGACCTTAACCCTTCACCAGACAATGACGACTTTTAACTACCCTTAGGAAGAAGCCTTTTGAAAACATTGTGGGAAAAGGAGAAAATGCTGGTAACCAGCATTTTGTCCTTTTGCCAGAAAGTTTTCTACCTTATCAAAGAAATATTGCGACATTTTAAGCTACTATGAAACTGTCATCTGCAAATGCTTTTAATTTGGGTAGGTCTAAATTTTTGCCGTGTGGTAAAGGGTTAAGAATTGATTGATTGAATGCTATTTTATGCCGCTTTCAACATCATTTCAGTCATATCACGGTGTTAACTCACATAATTATTCATGTATTTCCCGGGTTTCAACAGTACTAGGCTGGAGCTCTGAGGTGTCTTGCCCAAGGACACTCCCACAAAAGACCCAGTGGATCAGGTGAAGCTCGAACCCAGGGCCTCCAGGTTAACGACCCAAAGAAAGAAGCCTTTTGAAAACATTGTGGGAATAGGAGAAAATGCTGGTAACCAATGTTTTCTACCCTTCCCAATACAAATTTCAATCTTTTAGTCTAATTTATTATGTGGTCTACAAATGCTTTCAAGTTGAACTGCTCTGAAATTTTGTTGTTTGGTAAAGAGTTAAAAACGCAAAATGTTATATTTCATGTGTCTATTTCTAGAAATGTTATGGGTAAAGAAATGTCGTAATTTAAGCTGGGGGGAATTATTTCCCCGTCACAGTGAATATTTTCCTCCTGCCGAAAATCTGGAACTACTTTTTTAAGTTTTTTAAGTTTTTAAGTTTTAAAAGTGGCATTCGTTGACAAAATAATCAGAGGAAATATAATATATAAATTATTTCATCAGCTTGTGGTTAATATGGGGAAATATTTGCCTCAAAAGGGAAAGGTCCGCGAAAATAACTCGTGCCTTACGGCACTCGTTATTTTCGCATACCTTTCCCTTTTGAGGCAAATATTTCCCCATATTAACCACAAGCTGATGAAATAAACTCTATATAGTAGACATGTCCACTTTAAAAATATTTGCACATGAAAGACTATAATTTGTGGTCCAAATGAAAGCAGTCGTCATTGAAATGGCAGAAAAACATTGTAGGAAAAGGAGAAAATGCAGGCCTCCAAAAAAATTAAATGCCCTTTCTATCAGCCGTAATCTATGCAACTTTGCAACTGTCAGGGGCAGTATTTGACATGAAGAAACAAGAACGATTATTGCTTGATAAAATGAATACTGGTAGGAAATAGGCTGAAAACTGGCTGAAAACAAGACAAGTTTAGATGTATCTAGAAAACTCTTTTCATACCATAGACAACTCCAGGAGTTTTGGTGGAAAGTGTAGATCAAGATCAGACTGCACAGAATGTGCAGTCTGATCTTTGATCTACACTGTCCACTGCTTTATTCTGGATTATGACTGAATTCTCTCCTGATTTTGTAGCAGAACTGTATTTGTAGCCTTTGAGAAAATGCAATTTATTTATTCAGTAATGAAAGAGTTAAGATACTGCGAGCAACTGTTGGGTGCTTTTGCGGGCAGGATAGATTCAAGTTAAAGTTTGCACATTCTTTACAGGACAAGCATAACTTAACTCCTACACCACCTTTCAGAACTATTATCACCTTTGAGGCCAGCTGGGTCAGTGTCAGACTGCACAAAATTTGAGGTCTGATCTTTGATCTACATTGTCCGCTGATCTGAAACACAGGGGGACAATAGCAGCAATAAAATCGTAGTTATTTGTGTCAAATTATCCGCAACTCTGAGGGTTAGGTTGTACTGTACAGAACAGTATCAATCAAATATCATGAGGCCATTTTCATTTTGAATTAAAAAAAAAACTAGCTTTCTAATCACCTCAGAAAGACCTTTGTACATAAAACTTACAAACTACATACATATAGTTAAATTAAAACATCCTTTAGCTCACAAACAACTTTAATTTTGAAAGTAATTACATTTAGACCCAAATCATTTTTCAGCTGTTTCAATTTACATATTTTCGTTGTATATAATTATTAGCCATCATAAAGTGAACCAGAGATATTGATCTTTCACCCTTTACCACAGTATCCTGATTTTAAATGACCCTTGGAAAGTAGCCTTTTGAAAACCCACAATGTTTTCTATTTTGCTTAACCCTTTACCAAAAAAGTCCAAGTTTTAACGACCCTTAGCTAAAGGCCTTTTGAAAACATTGTGGGGAAAAATAGAAAATGCTGGTAACCAGCATTGTCTACTTTTCCCACTATGTTTTCTACCCTGTCAAAGAACTTCAGTTCATTTGTACCACTTTCAGATTTGTTGTCCACAGATGCTTTCAACTTGGAAGCGTCTAAAATTTGTCATTTGGGAAAGGGTTAACTCTTTACCAAATGACAAAAGTTTAGACTGGTCCAAATTGCAAGCATTTGCACACGACAATATAAATGACAATCAAAAATTGAAATTTGTTTTGGGAAGGGTATTAAAAAACATTGTGGGAAAAGGAGAAAATGCTGGTTACCAGCATTTTCTCCTTTTCCTACAATGTTTTCAAAAGGCTTCTTTCTCAGGGTCATTAAAAGTTGTGATTGTGTGGTGAAGGGTCAAGACAGTTCCTATCATTTGAGCTATAATAAATAGTCGTCTGAATATAGGCTTTCAATTTAGACAAGTCTAAAATTTTAACACAACGTAAAGTGTTCACCCTTACCAGAGGACAGGACTTTAAACTTGTCTACATTAAAAGCATCTGTAGATCACCAATCAAATGTGGTTTAAATGATGACATCAGTTTTGTCTCTTAACTCTTTACCACACAATCCCGACTTTTAACGACCCTGGGAAAGAGGCCTATAGAAAACATTGTGGGAAAAGGAGAAATTGCTGTGAATTTGGTCCAGTCCAAAAATTTGTCATTTTGTAAAGAGTTAAAGTGTAGAAAACAATGTGAAAAAAGAAGAAAATGCTGGTAACCAAACTGTACAGCCTGATTTTTCATCAGTACACTCTGTGCATTGTCGAGACAGTCTGGGTAGTAGACACCTTAAAACTGCTTTTTTTTCTAAAATGGAAATGTTGGACTGGGTGTATTCTGCCATCTAACAATTCAGACTTGTCAATAATGAAAACATCTGCAGACCAGAAAATGCACTGGAACTCACATGGCTTTGTATTTGGAAGAGGAGAAAACATGGAAAATGGAGAAAATACTGCTTACTGGCTTTTTTCCTTTTCCAACAAAAACTATCTCTTTTAGCCAAATTGTTGTCAAATTTGTGAGAAAAAAATTAAGAGCTACACATGCAGGTGCCAACGCTTGGCTACAGGTGGATTTTTTCAGTGTAAACTTGGTTTTATGAAAAAAGGCGTAACTGTGTCAAAAAATATTTTAGGATTAACTGCCCCCACTTGTATAGGTTTTGCTTTTGATATTTAACAACCAGCCCAAATTTAACCTGAAATCTTCAGTGATGACGAAAAACAACAAAATGTCATTTTGTTCTCAGTTATAATAACAACAATGGCACCAAGATGACAACAACAAAAGTATGACAAAACCTCAAAATTTTTCTTCGAAAACAGCCCAGCTAGAAAAAAGTCATCAGCAAGTGATATTATTTCAGAACAACAAAGCAGAACTTAGTTGTGTGGCAAAGAGTTAATAAATCTCTAAAAGACCGGGGCAACATATTAAACCGCTTTTAGCACCAAAAGCAAAAACGGGGGGTTTTGCTGATGGCATTATAATGAAATAAACCCAGTCTGATCTTGGATCTATACAGTCCTTTTGTTGAGTCAAACCTGTAGAAAGTCTGAGTCTGCAGGTGAAAATATATCAGGATATCATGGTTGATTAACTTGACCATGAATAATTTTTTTCTCACCTAATAAATCTCCCATAACAGACAACCCAGACAAATCCTTCACCCTTCACCTTACATTCCAAACTTTCAACCTGAAAGAAAAGGCTTTTGAAAGCTGTGTGAAAAGGAGAAAAGGCTGGTTACTAGCATTTCTCTCCTTTTCCAACAATGTTTTCTCACCTATCAAAGATGCAAATCATCAATGTTGCCACATTTAATTTGTAGACTGCAGATGCTATGAATTTGGTCCAGTCCAAAATTTTGTCCTTTGGTAAAGAGTTAATTCTTTCAGCCCCATCACCAAAACAAGAGGGCCATTGCCCCTAAAGCGCTCACCTGAGTGAAGTCATGTAGGGTTGATAAAGCTGAGGAGATGGTTTTAATTATGTAAAACTCATGGGTGTAAGTGACATACTTTTTGACCCCACATGACCCAACATAGACCTTCAGAAACCAGATATCATCAAGGCAAACATTCTAACCAAGTTTCCCAAGTATCAGGCTGAAAATGTGGCCTACAGAGTGCACATAAGGTTTTTCTAAGATTTGGCCCAGTGACCTACTTTTTCACCTGATGTGACCCAATTTCATATATGTCTGAGAAATCATCAAGACAAACATTCTGACCTATTTTCACAATTATCAGGCTAAAATATGGCCTCTAGAGTGTACACAAGGTTTTTTTTTTTTTTAAAGATTATGCCCAATGACCTAGTTTTTTACCAAACATGACTGATTTCAAAATTGTCAAAGATATCATCAAGACAAACATTCTTAAACCAAGTTTCATGAGTATCAGGCTAAAAATATGGCCTCTAGAGTGCACACAAGGGTTTTCCAACATTTGCTTTGATGGCCTACTTTTTGACCAGACATGACTGAATTCAAACTTGTCTGAGATATTATCAAGACAAACACTCTGACCAAGTTTCAAGAGTATCAGGCTGAAAATGTGGCCTCCACAGTGCACACACCATTTTTCTAAGATTTTGCCCAGTGACCTACATTTTGATCCCAAATAACCCACTTTCAAACTTGTCCAAGATTTTATCAAGATAATTATGCTAAGTTTCATGTGTATCTGACTGAAAATGCGGCCTCGAGTGCTCACAAGTTAATGTTGACAATCTCACGATGCACAACACACGACGGACACAGCTTGATCACAAAAGCTCACTTAGTGCTCAGGTGAGCTAAAAGTAAGGGGCTTTTCCAAACAGCATAGATCAAGATCAGACTGTACAAAACATGCAGTCTGATCTTGGATCTGTTGCTATATCTTAATTTAATTTTTTGCATAGAAAAGGGAGTAAAAAAATCGTGGTGCAATCGGTATTTTCATTTTAAAAAAAAGCCTCTACAATAACGGTCTAAATCACCAAATTAGATCAAATTTCCAGTTCAACCCAGTTAACTCATTACCAAACGACAAAATTTTAGGCTTGTATAAATTGAAAGCATTTGCAGACGACAAAATAAAAGTGACTGAAAATTTGAAATCTGTTTTGTGAATGGGTAGAAAACATTGTGGGAAAAGGAGAAAATGCTGGTTACCAGCATTTTCTCCTTTTCCCACAATGTTTTCTAAAGGCTTCTTTCTCAGGGTCATCAAAAGTAGGGATTGTGTGGTAATGGGTTAAAAAATTGAAGAAAGATTTAATCACAATATAAACCCTATTACACCAATACACTGCTAATTTTTCTGTTGTTAGGAAAAAAACCCTGAAATATTACTTTATGTAATTACAGGCTGTTTTAGCACAGTTTCTTTCACTCTCAACTCTTTACCAAATAACAAAATTTTAGACTGGTCAAAATTGAAAGCAGTTGCAGACGATAATTTAACCCTCTACCACATGAAGAAAATTTAGAATTGTCCAAATTGAAAGCATTTGCAGATGACATTATTAGTGTTGCTGAATAAATGGAATTCATCTTTGAAAGGGTAGAAAACATTGTGGGAAAAGGAGAAAATGCTGGTTACCAACATTTTCTCCTTTTCCCACAAGGTTTTCAAAAGGCCACTTCCTCAGGATTGTGTAGTAAAGAGTTAAATGTCCCTAAAATGATGATAGGTTACCAGCATTTTCTTCTTTTCCTATAATGTTTTCAAAAGGCTTCTTTTTCAGGGACAATAAAACTCAGGATTGTGTAGTAAAGGGTAAAGCCTGTATCCTACACTTCTTAAGAAAAAGGGGTTTTTGAAAACATCTTGGAAAAAGAAAGAATCCAAGTAACCAGCATTTTTCCCTTTTCCTAACATGTTTTCCACCCTTTCAGAGACAAACAATATCTTTCACAACATAATTGATCTATCATCTAAAAATGCTTTCAGTATGAACAATCTTCAGTATTTGAAATTGAAGACTTGTCCAAATTGAAAGCATAATCACAGAGAACAAACTAAATAGGGCTCAAATGATGGAATTTATTTAAGAAAATGTAAAAACCATTGAAGAAAAAGGAGAAAATGCTAGGAATCCTAAGCCTTACTGTGTACAGAGTATGTTCCAAAAATCTCAATATTTTTTTTCAGATTTATATTATACATAAAAACTTCAAATTTTTAATTAAAAGTATTTCAATCATAATTACAGGCACCCTAAATATGGAGAGAAAAAAAAGCTGGAGTCAGGTAGTTCATCAGAAAATGTACCCTTGCTTTACCAGCAACATAAGTGTAGGAGGTGGCCACACTGTGTTAGCAGGGGGAGGAAGACAGTTTGTTTGTATGGTGTTTAATGCTGTTTTTAACTTTATTTCAGTTTATTTCAGTTATACTGCAGCTGCCAGTGCACCTATCCATGCTTTTCTGGAGGTTCCTTTACCAACACAGCGAACAATTTCTGCCGAAGCCACTGGCTGCATAGCGAAATAACCATTGTCAAAACAATCAGCCTTGAGATAAGAATCTATCCTGTCGCAATGACTTAATTATAATGAATCCTCTGAAAGAATTTGGTCAAGCTAAGGATTCAAACCAGTAACCCCCTGGTTTATAGCTGTGCTTGGCTACTGGAAGAGAGAGAATGAAATGTATCTATTAAATGATGCCCAGGATTGAATGGTGTATTATGCTGCTTTCAACATTATTTCAGTCATATCAAGGAAGCAGCTAACATATTCATGTTTGTTCTGGGTTTCACAAGCACTAGGTAAGTACTAGGCAATAGCTCTACAGTGTCTTGCCCAAGGATACTCCCATGAAAGATGTGGAGGATAAGCAGTGATAAAAATGGGGGCAAGCATGGCTGCATTCTCATCCAGAAAAGCTACAAATTAACCCCCTAGACTACTAAGCGCCACTCACTGACCTTTTGCGGACAGTGTAGATCAAATTCAGACTGCACAGAACATGCACTCTGATCTTTGATCTACCCTGTCCGATAAAGACGTATTTTTCTCAAGTAAATAACTTTGAAATAGCAAAATTTGGGTTTTCAATACTGACTTGAAAGTTTAATGTTTAAGTTATTGAGCAGGATAATAATTATGGGTTTCTCTTTTACCAGATGGCAAAATTTTAGCCTTGTCCAAATTTAAAGGATTTGCCTACAACAATTTCAATGTGGCTCAAATGGTGCAATCTTTCTTTGATAGGGCAGAAAACATTGTTGGAATAGGAGAAAATGTTGGTTACCAGCATTTTCTTCTTTTCCTACAATATTTTCAACAGCTGTCTTCATCAAGGTTGGTTAAACTCAGGGTTGTAAGAACAATGATGTCAAATCATTTGGTAAAAGGTTAAGACTGTACTATGTATACCCATAAATTACTACTAAAGCAAAAATTTAAACTTGAACTAACCTTTAATTTTCTCACCCGCTCCTTATTTCTGTCCCCCCTCCATCCATACAGTCCCACAGCCCCTGAGGGTAGACTGTGTCTCCTCTTCCTCTGAAGGGGCATTTTTCAAGGTTAGGAAAACCTATGCAACTTTCATTCAACACCACATAAATTTCATTCAATAATCTATGGAAATTTCATCTGATTGTATCCAGTAGATTTCATCCAAACCCTAATGTCACTTTTTCGCAAAAAACCGTATCACTAATTCTCACTTGACACTATATAATTGTCATCTAATAGTAACTATGTAGATTTCATCTAAAACACACTGCTTTATCTCTGAAAGCTATATCACTTCTCTTTTAACACCATGTAAATTTTGTCCAGTTGTAACTATGTTTTTCATCTAATTGTAACTACAGTGTGCAAATTTCATCTAAATGTAACTGTAAATTTCATCTAATACCTATTGCCTTTTTTCTGGAAAATGTATCAATATCACTTTAGAAAAACTTGAGCCACTCTTCTAACAACTATCTCAGTTTAACCCTTTAGCGCACAATGCCAACTTTTAATGACCCTGGGAAAGAAGCCTTTTGAAAACATTGTAGGAAAAAGAGAAAATGCTGGTAACCGGCATTTTCTCATTTTCCCACAATGTTTTCTACCCTATCATAGAAAAATTGTACCATGTGAGCCTCACTGAAATTGTCGTCTGCAAATGCTTTCAATTTGTTGTCTGGTCAAGGATTAAGCCACACTTCTAACAACCATCTCAGTTTCATCTAATTATAGCAATGTAATTTTCTTCTAAATCATCTTTTCTCTGAAGTCTGTAACAGTTTATAAACACATGAACCATGCTCTAGCTAAAGGGAGTTTAATGAATCTCTGTGATGCATAATATCAGACAAGTGGTCACATGATTATAAATCCATAAAATCCATTTTGTCTGCTGACTGAATCATGAGGTAGACTGGTCCTTTGACATACAGAAAATAGTAAAAGGTATTGTCCCAGGTTGGCCTGAATAGGCTGAAATGGGTCAATACTTTTTGCAGATGCATTAAACCCCCTTTTCACAGAGCACAGTTTGCATAGTTTAGATCCTGTGGCTTAACATGTTTGATACTTTCATGTAAACAACACCACCTTTTTCTCCATGGCACCATGTTATTTCAGGTACAATGGCTATGTTTATAAATTTCACTAGAATGACATCATTTTTATAGGTAGGCAGTACCAGAAGTTTCACACATTATAAATTTCATCAAAGAAACTTGTTTCATTGTCTATTGCAAAATCCAAATCTGCTCACCAGCATTTTCGGCATTATTTCAAAAGTCTTCTCTATCAACGTCCATAAAAGGACACAGGACTTTTTGGAAACGGTTAAACCCTTTTGACTATTTCCAAGACAGTTTCAATCATTTGCACTACATTTAACTCTTTACCAAATGAAATGAATCAAAAGCATTTGCAGATGACATATCACATATCCGTAATGTTATAATAATGGGATTTGTTCTTTGTAAGTGTGAAAAACATTGTGGGAAAAGGAGGAATTGCTGGTTTCCAGCAAGGTGTCACAGGTACATTATACCTAGCTCAGCCAATTTCTTTCCAAGGATTGATGAGTGTCATTGTGACAAGTTTCATTTCTCTCTTACAGCTGATAATTTTATTTGATAATTGTTAAGGTGGAAAGCAGTCAAGGGGATACTAAGCGAAATACTAGTGAAAAAGATCCAGGAACACATGGATCGGTGCACTGGCTATCACATCATAATTGAAATAATGTCGAAAATCAAGATAAATACCATAAAAACAAACAAATCTCTCCCTCATCCCCCCCTACTGCAAGATCTAAACATGTCACGAAGCTACCCATTTGTTTATCTTGTATAAATATTACCTACTAACCTGGTTTCTGAAGATAAATTTCCCACAGAACAATGTAAACCATACAAAGACCTTGGAACAGAAGGCTTTTGAAAACAATGTGAGAAAATGAGAAAAATGCTGGTGACCAGTTGTTGAATTGCATTTGATTTGTCTGTTGCAAATGCTTGTAAACACTTTGGACCATTCTTAAACTGTTGTTTGGTAACGAGTTAAAATATGGCAGGTTTATCAGTATTTCAGTTATGTCACTGCAGCCAGTGCAGCTATTAATGCATTCCTAAACAGTGCTTTGCACTTCACACACAATATCTCTTTTCGCATTAGTTTATGCAGTATGTGCCACAATCTGACACACACACCTCCCCCCCTCCCAAGCTGGGTGGGTAGAACATACAGGGCTTTGACACCACAAGGTTGCTGGTTTGATTTCACAGCTTGCCCAGTTTCTTTCCAAAGATTGATGAAACTTATTCCCCTCTCATGACTGAATGTTGTTTCCATGATAGTTATGTGGGAAAACAGCCATTGACTTAGGAAGAATTTTGCATAGTTCTGATAAAAGAAACTTCAGGAAAGCATGAACAAGTACACCATATAAATAAATTGATGTTGAAAATTGCAAAACCTGTAAAAAAGCAAGTACCTGCTTTCAAAAGAGAATTATCCATTTCAAACCCTCTTACTACGAATAAAATGTTCACATTAAGTTATTCTTGTGCTAATAATACATGACTCCCAACATTACACCAAAAACCCAATGTTTTGATTCAGTTGACATAAACTACATTTCTCAGGTTGACTCATAGTATTGTTTAATAATGATAATGTGTCACCTGGTAAGGGTTAACCCATTACCACACAATCCCAAGTTTTATGAACTTTACGAAGAAAGCTTTTGAAAACATTGTTGGAAAAGGAGAAAATGCTGGTTACAAGCATTTTCTCCTTTTCCCACAATGTTTTCTATCCTTTCAAGAACAATTTTTAATCTCTGAGTCATATCTATTTTGTCGTCTACAAATGCTTTCAAATTGGAAATGTCTAAAGTATTGCCGTGTGGTTAAAGATGCATCTTTACTCGTTTTCATCCAGTTTTGTAACCAATTTTATCTTTATTTTATGAAATTATAATCAGTCTTGTACCTCTGAGCCAAATATTGCCCCTGACAGTTGCAAGGTTGCACAGATTACGACGGATAGAAAATGCAAACCATTCTATTGCAGCTAGCCATAGACATAACAACCACAGTTTCCGGTTTAAATCGAAGAGAAATCTCTGGCGACTCTTTATCCCATACACCTTATATCGATTTTTTGTCTACGTTTACACGGCTATCTAGATTCTAAACATTGTAAAGTTTAACAGCATTTGTTTACTCTCTGGCTGTAAGGGTGCACCTTTAAGGGTTAAACATATTTATTTTATATTAATTGAGAAAAAGTCCTTGCAACTTTTGCTAATTTCTCTAGATTCTCAACAGCGGATTCCTGGAAACTACACCAGTACTAGCACCAACATGTGTGGGCCAATGAACATTCCCAAAGTTGACACCCCCTCCTGTGTATTGAACTCTGGACCTTATCGCTAAGACGCCGATGCTGTACCTAACAACCACAGACACCACAACACTTTGAGGTGAAGAGAGAGTAGGTATTGACCCTTCATCATACAATTCCCAGTTTTAAGATCCTTAGGAAATGAACCTTTTGAAAACTTTGTGGAAAAAGGAGAAAATGTTTGTAACCAGCATTTTCTCCTTTACCAACATCATTTTTCTACACTTTACAAGACAAATAAAAAAAAAATTGATCTCTTATCCTAACAACAAAATTTTAGACTTTTTTCAGATGACAGATGTGACTCAAGTGATTGGATTTAGAAGTTAAGGATAGGGCACCCTAATGGGATTTGTGTAGCATCAGCTTTCATCGTACAGATTCATCTAAGACTCAAGTAATCCGTAATCGACGCGGGGAACCAGCATCTATCGCCGATCGATTACGGATACCTGAGTCTTAGCTGAATCCGTATGTTTTTCGGCCATGAAAGGCGATGTTATAGGAATCCGCATTAGGGTGCCCTATCCTTAAATGATAGAACACATTGTGGGAAAAGAAGAAAATGCTGTATGAAGTATTTTCTCCTTTCTCACAATATTTTCAAAAGCCCTCTTCCCAAAGGTTGTTGAAACTCCTGATTGTGTGGTAAAGGGCTAATAAATTTTGTTGTCGGCAAATGCTTTGAATTTGGGCCAGTCTAAAATTTGATCATTTGGTAAAACATTTCAGCCAAATGATTTACCTCTAACGAGGATGACACACTATCAGCGTTAAGATATACCTAGTGAACATCCAAAGGTCACATGTTCACTAAAATTAAACAAACTGTGGATAATGTCCCAGGTAATTGTTAGCTAAACTCTAAGGAGGTCACACAGTAAAATCGTTATCCTATTTAAACATCCTCGTCCATTGATTTCCCTGCATGAATATCAGAATAACTTACAATTTAACTCTTTGCCAAACAACAAAATTTTAGATCTGTCCAAATTGAAATCACTTGCAGAGACACAATAAAAAGTTACTGAAAATTGAAATTTGTTTTGGGAAGGGTAGAAAACATTGTGGGAAAAGGAGAAAATGCTGGTTACAATGTTTACAATAGGCTTCTTTCCAAGGGTCTTTAAATGTCGGCATTGTGCGGTAAAAGGTTAAAGACTAGTACAATACATCCCAGATCAGACCGAGAATATTCTGGCCCTTTCATGCAAATAAGCCATGCACTGTGGAAAAAGTGGTTTTATGCATCTGCAAAAAGTATCGACTCAGGTCAGACTTTAGAGTCTGCGCCGGCTGACCAGGGTCAAAACTTTTTGCCATATGTAAATTTTGTGCATGTCAAAGGACAACTCTACTTTATGATTTTACAACTTGCTTAGTATAATGCAGTACAAAGATGTATTAAATCCCCTATTCCCAGAGCATCCCTTGAATGCATTATCTATCTTCTTGTTCATTGATTACTTGATTTCTCCTCTTTTGAAGTGTCAGTCTCAATTTCTGTCAGCACTCCTATTGTTAATTCTTTCACTACTGAATTGCACTTTCTCAAACGCTACAAATACATCTCTGCTGGAAGATCAATAAACAGATCGTTCATAATCTAGACTAAAGTAGTGGACAGTGTACATCAAGAATTTTCATTGTCTTATGTTCCAAGATTTTCTAAATGTGACAGTAACACAACTTCTGATTGGCTAAACCATTTGGTTTAGCCAATCAGAAGTTGTGTTACTTTCACATTTAGAAAATTGCGGAGAATAAGACTAAAAGGGCTCATAAGAATGGTGAATACGGATCCAGGTCAAAAGTCCGTGTTCTGTACTGCCTAATCTTAATCTACACTGTCTGCAAAAGCACCTTCAATTATGCTGTAAGCACACTGAGGCAATTCAAATCTTTACCATGGGACACCATGTAATCAAGTACATTTTTCACGTCACTTGCACCTATCACACTGTTTTGATCTATAATGTCAAATGAACCATAATCCTATAAAACACACTGAAAGTAAAAGGTCACAAGTCCATATTCTGTGCATTCTGATCTTCATCTACACTGTCAAAAAAACACAACCAAAATGTTGCCTTTAACCAAGTTGATTTCGCATATCATTTGCATCGACCATACTGTTCGAATCTATTGTCAAACAAAACCCTAATCCTAACACAAAACACTCTGACTTTGACCCTTTTCCGAAACATCCTCCTGTTATTGGGATTCTAAGCCAGAAGGCATCTGAAAACATTTATGGGAAAAGGATAAAATGCTGGTAACCAGCATAGTTATTCTCCTTTATCCACACAGTTTTTTTTTTACTTTTTCAAATGAAAATCCAATAACTAGGCCACATTTAAACTGTTGTCTGCAAATGTTTTCAAAATGGATGAGTTTTAACCTTTGTAGGCTGAATTAAAAAAAAACCCTTTCACCAAAGATCTCTGTTTTTGAAAGCCCTAGTGAAAAGGCCTCTAAGAACATTATGGGAAAAAGGAGAAAATGCTGGTAACTAGTATTTTCTCCTTTTCAAAAGGTATTTTCAACTCTTTCAGGGTAAATTCTTATCATTTCAATCACATTTAATACAATGTCCCCAAAAGGCTTTCAATATATCAGGGAGACGCCTGAACTTTTGTATTCTTTAAGACTGAACCCTTTACCATATAGTGCTCAATTTTCACAGCCTCTACAGATATGGCTTTAAAAAAACCTTTGTGGGAAAAGGAGAAAAAGCTGGTATACAGCCTTTTTCTCCTTTTTCCAAAATGTTTTTTTCCACCTTCTCAATAATAAATCTCATCATAATGAAACATCCTACCTGATGTCTGCAAATGTTTTCAAGTTTGTCAGGTCTACATTTTTGTCATCTGGTTGAGACCTTAACCCTTTACCACACAATGCAGAGTTTTAACGACCCTAATAATGAAGGCTTTTGAAAATAATGTGGAAAAAGGAGAAAATGCTGGTTCACCAGCATTTTCTCTTTCTACCACAGTGTTTTCTACTCTTCAAAACACATAATTATTTCAGTATTTCAGGTATATTTGATTTTTGTCTGCAAAATGCTTTCAAATTGGAAGGGTCTAAAATTTTGTCGTTTGGTAGAGAATTAAAAGGTCAAATGTCCACTGAAATACACCCTTTCTGGCAAGATTGTGGCAGGCAACTTTACATCTAGGGTGGCACATGGAAAGCATAGTATGATAAATTTCTCTTTTTGCAGTAAATTATGACATTTTAAGCACTGTCCCTAGACATTTTGTTGTTTTCAAATGTCTCTGTTTCGGTTTTGGTTTTTGTCAGACATTTTGAATTTCTCCTAAAAAAGTAAAACATTAACTCTTTATAAGCCAAGTCAGTGTGTGGCAAATACGTTATTGTAAATATTGACAAAATTGCAGACTCACCAAAATTGAAGGGCTTTGCTGACGCCAACTTAAACAGGTCTAAAATGACTGAATTACATGCTGTCTAATGATAGAAAACATTGCCGGTACCTATTTCCAACATTTTCTATTTTTTCCATAATGTTAAAAAAAAAACAATACCTCAGGGTCTCTAAGCATGGGATTATTTCTGTAACCATTTATCAAATAATCCTGAGTTAAAAGCAGATTTTTTAAAAACATTGTGGGAAAAGAAGAAAATGCTGAAATCCTGATTACCAGCATTTTCTCTTTCTCCAACAACGTTTTCTATCTTTTGTACAAAAAAAAAAATCTGTCATTAAAGCCACACTTAATATGTTGTCTTCAAATGCTTTTGATTTTGAAGAAGTTTTGTTGTCTAGTAAAGGGTTAACTCTTTACCAGAAGACAAAATGTCAAACCGGACCAAATTGAAGGATTTGCAGACGTCAAATTGAAGGTATCCCAAAGGACAAAATTTGTCCTTTGTAGAAAAAATTGTGGAAAAAGGAGAAAATGCTGGTTATGACAAACATTCTATCAAGCTTTCATAATTATTGGACTGAAAATTTGGCCTCTAGCTTGTACACAAGCTTTTTCTAGAATTTCTCTGTGACCTACTTTTAAGCCAAACATAGCCCATTTTCCCATTGTAGATTGTCATCAAGACAAACATTCTGACCAACTTTCAAGAATTGTGGACTGAAAATGTAGCCTCTAGAGCATACACAAGGTTTTTCTAAGATTTGACCTAGTAACCTAGTTTTTGACCTGATATGACCCATTTTTGAACTCGTCCACCATGTCATCAAGACAAACATTCTGACCAACTTTCAAGACTTTTGGACTGAAAATGTGGCCTCTAGAGCGTACACAAGGTTTTTTAAAGATTTGACCTAGTGACCTAGTTTTTGACCCGACATGACTCATTTTCGAACTCGTCTGAGAGGTCATCAAGACCAACATTCTCACCAAGTTCCATGAGTATCGGACTGAAAATGTGGCCTCCAGAGCGTACACAAGGTTTTTAGAAGATTTGACCTAGTAACCTAGTTTTTGACCCAACATGACCCATTTTCGAACTCGTCCGAGATATTATCAAGACAAACATTCTAACCAAGTTTCAGGAGTATCAGACTGAAAATGTGGCCTTTAGAGCCTACACAAGGTAAAAGTTGACGACGCACGACGCACGTCGCAGGACGGACGACGGACACAGCACGATCACAAAAGCTCACCTTGAGCACTTCGTGCTCAGGTAAGCTAAAAAAATCCTGACTCTATGACCAAAACTTTACCCTTAGAGCGACAGAAAAATCAAGAGGACACTAACAAACAGGTTCAGATGATTAAATACCAAAACCAGCATTTCCTCTTTTTCCTAAATGTTTTCTATTCTCTCACAGACAGATTCTATCATCTGAGCCATACTTCATCTGTTGTCTACAAATGGTACCAATATGGATGAGTCCAAATTTGTTACCTGCTTAACCTTTACCACAAGACAAAATTCTGGACTGGTCCAATATGAAAGAATTCACAAACAGCAAGTAAAATGTTGCTAAAATTATGATTTCTGTCTTAGATAGGGTAGAAAACTTTGTGGGAAAAGGAGAAAGTGCTGGTTACCAGCCATTTCTACTTTTCCCACAATGTTTTTGAAAGCCCCTTCTTTCAAGGTTGTTACAAGTCAGGATCGTGTGGTAAAGGGTTAAACATCAAAACTTCAGAATAATAACACCAGTTCATTTTTACATCAAACTCACAAAGTGTTTTCTGCACATCATTTCAATAAAATCCACTCTCTCTTTTCTTTGTGAAATATTACCCCACACACTAAATATATAATATACACACACAAATATGATACTATTATTATAACAGTATATAACACCCTTTCCAAGCTAATGTTTCGCATGGTTTTTCATAACCTAAATGTTGGAGTGACAAATGAATGACATTTTCTGTTGGTTGATGGGACTCATATGTTGGAATTCATATGGTTAGAAGCAGGGGATCAAATAGGGCCCAAGCCTCCAAAATACCATTTTTTGTTTGTGACCTAGCAAAGATGCTTGGTCTATCACCAGTGAGGGCCCTCATAACAGTAAGACTCACAGCAATCTTCCAAGGGTTGATGTCTTTGAAGAAGTCAATAGCAAAAAAGTTCATTGCTCATGTTGCCATTTTCAGCACCTTTTTGTGAAGGACATTGGACAGATGTATATGATAGAAAAAAACTGCTTGGCTCCTGCTTCGTCAGGGAATCAGCAGCAGCCAGTCAATAGACTGATTTTCACACTATTTTCAATAAGCCATAATGATAGCGTTGTGACACCATCAAGGCTAAGTACAGATATAAATCTACACAAATATATTCAAACTATACAGACGAAAGTTAGTTTTGTCTTGCATCAGTCTGAAAGATAAATATATATACATCAGCCATGCTCTGTGAAAAGGGGGTTTAATGGATCTCTATGATGCATGATACCAAGCAAGTCATGTCATAATTTGGGCCTCAAAAAATCCATTTCGTATCACAACTGACTAAATCATGAGGTACACTGGTCCGTAGACATGCAAAAAATTAACGAAAAGCAGAGAGTTTGACTCAAGTCAGCCTGCGCTGACTGCGCAGGTTGACCTGGGTCGATACTTTTTGCAGATACATGAGGCCCCCTATTCACAGAGCATGGCTCATATAATATAACAAGTCTATAAATAAGAAGAACAACAATTCATACACTTGGTTATTCACTCAGAGGAAAATTATAGCTTACCACAAAGCGTTATGAAAAATATGGCAGCCATTCATCTTGTCAAGTCCGTTTAACACTTTATGTCATACGTCAAAACAAACTGTATCTGGCGATGCCGTGCACATCAAAGTTATACAAGGGATCTACCCGAGATACAACATTTTACTCTTTACCACACAGTGAAATGTTAGACTCGTCCGTATTGAAACATTTTACAGACAACAATTCAAGTGTTTTTGGTATGACTAAAATGTCCTTAACTCTTTACCACACAATCCTGAGTTTTAACGACCCTGAGGAAAGAGGCTTTTGAAAACATTGTTGGAAAAGGAGAAAATGCTAGTGAACTGTGGTGAGAGAGAGAGAGAGAGAGGGGGGGAGGCAGGCAAACAGACACTGACAGAGGACAGACAGACACTGACAGAGGATAGACAGACACTGACAGAAAGAGACAGAGACCAAGACAGACATGGACAGATACAGGCCGATACACAGACAGAAAGAGACAAGACAGGGACAGACATAGAGACAGACAACAGACATAGAGACAAACAGAATCAGACGAACAGAGAGACAGACAGACAGATAGCAACAAAGAGACAGACAGAGCCACAGACAAATAGAGAAACAGAGACAGACAGGCAGAGAAACAGATACAGACAGAGAAACAGAAACAAAAACACCGACAGACAGACAGACAGAGAAGAAAAGACTGATGGAGGGAGAGAGAGCATGTGAAAGATTCAGCTTCACAGCTCATCTGGGCCATACAATCCATATGAGTGAGCTTAACGACAAAAGAATAGGATCTGAACTCAAACAACCACAAAGAAGACCTTGAAGTGTTAAAGTATAAAGGTAAGCCCAATTTAGTAAACATTATAGTAAAATCCTTGCCAGGTATGGTGAGTAATATTATATATACCCAAAATGTGAAGATTAACATCATGGAGTACTCAAGACTTAATCTTTTACCAAACAAATTTTACGTCTCCTTGCCTTACCACATGACAAAAGTTTAGACTGGACCAAATCGAAAGCATTTCCAGACAACAAAATAATAATACCACTCAAAATGGTAAATTTATGAGTCATAGGGAAGAAAACATTGTGTGCAAAGGAGAAAATGCTGGTAACCAGCATTTTCTCCTTTCCCACAATGTTTTCAAAAGCCATATCTGTCAAGGTCGTTAAAACTTGGGATTGTTTGTTTAAGGCTTAACTAACCAGATGAAGAAGCCTTTTCAAAAGGAGAAAGAAAAAGGAGAAAATGCTTGTAACCAGCCTTTTCCCACAATGTTCTACCCCTTTACATATCATCATTTTAGAAGCATTTAAGATGTTGTCTGCAAAATTCAATGCTTTCAGATTAGGTACAGTCTAAAAATTTCATTTGGTCAAGCGTTAATCCATTGTAATAATGACTCTAAAGAAGACTTCATAAAAAATTATGAGAAAAAGAGAAAATGTTAGTAACCATCACTTCTTTTTTTCATCCGTATTTTCTTCTCTTCAAAAAACAATTTGTAGTTTTTCAGTTACATTTACATTGTCGTCTGCAAATGCTTTCAATTTGGACAAATCTAGAATTATGTCGCCTGGTAAATGTTAACTCTTTACCAAACGACAAAATCTTAGTCTGGTCCAGACTGAAAGGATTTGCAGACAACAAAATAAACGTGACTCAAAAATGGAAACTTGACTCTGGAAGAGTAGAAAACATTGTGGGAAAAGGAGAAAATGCTGGTTACCAGCATTTTCTCCTTTTCCCACAGTGTTTTCAGAAGGCTTCTTCCTCGGGGTCGTAAAAAACCAGGGATTGTTTGGTAAAGGGTTAAAGAACAAAGTTTCTAACATGTTGAACATTAACTCTTTACAACACAATCCCGAGTTGTATAAGATGCTTATAAAGTGGCCTTATAAAAAGCACTGTGGAAAAAAGAGAAGATGCTGGTAACCAGCATTTTCTCTCCTTTTCCCACAATGTTTTCTCTATATTCAAAAGCCAATTGAGCCTTTGTAGTGGTATATAATTCGTCGTCTGCCAGTGCTTTCAATTTGTACAAGTCTAAAATTTTATTGTTTGGTAAAGAGTTAAAGGTATATTCCATAATCTATCCTGGACTTAACCCATAGACTGCTTAGCACGATTCACTGACCTTTTGCGGACAGTGTAGATCAAGATCAGACTGCACAGAACATGCAGTCTGATCTTGGATCTACACTGTCCGATAAGGATGTATCTTTCCCCAATAGCAACATTTACGGTTTTTACAATCGACTTGACAGTTTCATATTAGCTATCCAGCAGGATAGGGTTTAAATAAATACCCACAGTATGATATATTTAACTGGTACCAAAACAAAACGGTAGATTTGTCTACATTGAAAGCTTTCATAGACCACAAATTAAATATGGCTCAAAGGCTGGAATTTGCCCTTTTAGGGTAAAAAAACATTGAGCAAATGAAATATTTCCATTTTTCAAGCATTTTCTCCTCTTCCCACAATGTTTTCAAAAGCTGTCTTTCTCAAGGTCCACAAAACAAAGGACTGTTTGGTAAAGGGTTTGAAAAGTATATTGGGTAATCTATCAAGATTTTAACTACACAATTCAAACCCTTACGCTGCTAAGTGCAACTCACTGTTCTTTTGTGGACTGTGTAGATCAAGATCAGACAGCACAGAACGTGCAGTCTGATCTTGGATCTACACTGTCCGATAAGAAGATATCATTTCCCAAAACGTAACTTTGAAAAAGCAATATTTGGGTTTTTTACAACTAAAATGAGTATTAGTTATTTAGCAGGATACGGGTTAAGATCAGTAAGTTTACTTTAAGTACATATGTAATCAAATGATACCCCTAAACACCCAGAGGGTAGACTTGACCTCTGTGACTCATGATCAACCCAAGCAAACACTGTACGACACAGTAATGTCGCCCAAAAACAATGGTTTTGGCACACTATGCCATCATAATAATAACCGCAAACTTTGATCACTCTTTGCCCTTGGACAAATGTCTTTAAGCCTTTATGAAACAACCCATGTTTTAACGACCTTTAGATGGCAGGCTTTTGAAAATATTGTAGGAAAAGGAGAAATTGCTGGTATCAGCATTTTTTCCTTTTTCCACAATGTGTTCTAAACCTTTCATAGGTTTATAAAGTCATTAATTTTGTGCATGCAGATTTGCCTAAAATTGCATGATAAAGAATTCTAGACATGTGTGCTCTTAGCCACCTGAACCCTGGGTTTTATGACTTTCTGTGCCTTTTCAAAAGACTTTCCGAAAACCTTGACCTAGTTACCTATCTCTTAAAGCACAAGGTTTCCCCCTTGACCTAAATTCATTGAGACAATTATTCTAAGAAAGTAGCCAGCATTTTCATCAATTTCTACAGCATTTTCTAACCTTTTCTAGACAAATAATGTCCAATGGTCACGCAAATTTGTCATCTGGAAGTACTTTCAGTACTAACCTACTGACCTTAACTTTTTACCAGATGACAAAATTTTAGACTTCTCTGTATAAAAAGTACTTCAAGATGACAAGTTAAATGTGGCTCAAATTATTGGGTCTGTCTGTGACAGGATAGAAAACATTTTTGGAAAAGGAGGAAATGCTGGTAATCAGCATTTCCTCCTTTTCTGATAATGTTTTCAAACCGTCTCTGTACGGATTATTAAAAGTTGGGATTGTGCAATAGAGGGACAATTTTGAGTGCCAAAGTTTCATCTTATCTTTAATGCCATGGAGACAAGCAGTCTGAGAAAATTTCCTGTAGAATGGATGATACTTTTGTCTATATCACAGTCTTAACCCTCAACCAAACCTCGAGGAAGAAAAATTTTGAAAACATTACTGGTAAAGGAAAAATATACAGGTTACTAGCTGCTTTCAAAAGCCCTCTACTTAAAGGCTGTTGAAAATGTAGAATCATTTGATAGAGTCACATAAAAAGGTTTCCACCTATATTATTGCATGTCTATAAAAAATTCAAAACAACAAAATTTTAAAATGGTCCAAATTAAAACTATCTGCAGAGAACAAATTAAATATGGATCAGATGGGAAGATTTGTCTGTCATAACATAGAAAACATTGAGGGAAAAAGGAGAAAATGCTGGTAACCAGCATTTTCTCCTTTTTCCCATAATGTTTTCAAAAGGCTTCTTCCTCAGGTTAATTAAAACTCGGGAATATGTGGTAAAGAGGTAAGTTAACACATTTTATATTCTCCTATTACCGATAATTTATGTTTTCAATTATCTGTAGGGCAAAAGTTGAATTTCTGTTTGACTAAACCGGGACAAAGTAATTTACTTTTCTTGGTGAGCTATTTTTGGACCCAATTATATGTCCATCTGTCTGTCTGTCTATCTGGTTGTGTGCCTGGAAATCTTGTAAGAAGCATAACTTCAAAGTAAAGACAGCTTTTGACTCTGAACTTCATACAAACAAAAACCACAGTTAGTGCAAGATGAGTTACTCTGGCTTTAATTTTACACTGTTTTTCTCGTCTGAAGTATATAACTTTAAAAGTGTAAAATCTGTTGACTTCCGTCAAATCTCAAATACAGATTGACCACATATTCAAAGTGAGGAGTCTAACATCTGTAACTCTGTCTTCTTTATTAGCAGAGTTATTGCCCTTCGTTAATTTACACTTAGCATAACTGAGAGGCACAGTTAAGCAGCCAAGAGTAAGCAGTGTTGATGTTAAAATGCATTGAAACTTAAACAATACCACTTAAAAGTATGAAAATGATTGTGAAGATGACAATCTATTATTGTATGGTTGGTACAACAGTAATGGTAGTCGCTGGCAGAAAAATTTATTTTAAAATCAGGTAAAAAGTTACCAAAAGATTAAACGACTTGGCAACTTTTCACCTAGTATCAAAGTTAATTTTTCAACCAGTAATTAAATACTTGGGCCAACAGTGCAATAACAAGTTGTCATCTTTACAATAATTTCCATACTTTTGAAAGGCATGTTTCAAATTTAAATCCATTTTAACAATCACATTATTTTACCTTTGGTCACTAATTGGCCTTTAACATAGTGGAAGTATAGCTTTCAAAGTAACAAAACCTTTTGACTACAAACTTCATAGAAAGCTAGATCACTGACTGCATGTAGTAAAGTATTAACCCTTTACTAGACGACAAAGTTTTAGCCTTGTCCAAATTGAAAGCATTTGCAGACGACAACTTCATTGTGGCTCAATGATGCAATTTTTGTTTGATTGGGTAGAAAACATTATGGGAAAAGGAGAAAATGCTGGTTACCAGCATTTCCCCCTTTTCCCACAATGTTTTCAAAAGACTTCTTTTTCAGGGTCGTTAAAAGTGGGCATTGTGTGGTAAACGGTTAAGTCTTCACCACACCACAAAATGTTAGACTAGTTCAAATTGAAAGCAAATGCAGACAACAAATTCAATGTTACTCAAATGTAAGTTTTTGTATGTGAAACTGTTGAAAACATTATGGAAAAAGGTGTAAATGCTTGTTACCAGCATCTTCTCCATTTTCTAAATGTTTACAAAAGCCGTTTCCATCAGCATCATTAAAACTCAGGATTGTGTGGTTAAAAAGTGTTCAGTCTTTCAATAATCAGCATCCACAAATATAGACTCATTGACTGTATTGTGTTTAACACCATTTCCAGCATTATTTGTGTTACATCACAGCTGCCAGTGCACCTATGCTTTCCTTGAGTTTCTTTATACTAGTGCTTCATAATCATATTCTTCCAAAGCCACGGAATGAATCCTGTCGCAATGACTACAGGTATCATCAATCCGCAGACAGAAATTGGCTGAGCTGGGGATTTAACGTAGCAACTCCCTGGTTTCAACTCCTGTACAATACAAACTGAGCTCCAAGGCTCAGACACTTAGTTCGAACTTGTTGTAACTAACAGCACAAAAATCCAAGTCACTTCAACACATGCGTCACAATGCTCAGACAGTCTGTAATGTTAATCTCGTTTGTCCTCATTTTAATGTCATCAGTCTGACAAGTCTCTATGCATTTCAAATTAACCCTTAAGGCGCCTTTAACTGCTATAGTTGCCTTTGCAGCCAGTGTAGATCAAAATCAGACTGCACAAAACGTGCAGTCTGATCTTTGATCTACACTATCTGCTTTTCTGAAACAATAAAGACCATAAGCAGCTTTAAGGGTTACAATATTGTCTGTTACTCATCAAGAAAATTTAGATCAAGATCAGACTGCACTAAATGAGCAGTCTGATCATGGATAAACACGTCCGCCTCATTGTATAATTCTCAGAATAAGAACCTAGTACCTAGAAATTGTAACATTTTGGTTGTTTTGTTTTCCCAGAGCTTCATAAAATTGACGCTTTACCAACAGTGCTGTGTTTCAACAATCCTGAGGACAATGAACTTTAAAAAATATTGTGGAAAACACAGAAAAGGCTGGCAACTAGTATTTTCTCCTTTCGCTACAATATTTCCTCCCTTGTCAGAGAATATAAGCTTAATTGAGTCAAGTTTGAAGATACTTTCAATTTCAATCTTTTTTGTTGCATTGGAGAGGGCTAATCCATCTAGCAAAAAAAAAATGATTTTATGTCTGGAAAAAAAAAACCACTGCACATTGCAAATTTAACATGTTTGCAAGCATTTTCCCCTTTTCCCACAAGTTTTCAAAAGCCTTTTTTCTCAGGCTCATTACACCACGGTGTTGTTTGAAAAAGGGTTAAAGAGTTTTGAATACATCTTCAACGTCATGACTGCACATAATTACACGCAAATGATGGACATTTTAATACATCTTTGTCCCAAGTTTCTTTCTACATCCTTTTCACAATTTCTTTGAGCTGATATTCTTACATCTGGTGTGATTTACTTCTTTATCATGTTACACTGCTATTCACTGATTAATTGAATTGACTGCTTGAATGTTGTTTAACACCCTTTTCAACATTATTTCCGTCATACCATGCAACAGCTTGCTTACTCATGTATGTGCTGGCTTTCACCAATAATAGGCTTGGCCTCTAGAATGTCTTGGCCAAAGACACTCCGATCAAAAAGCCAGTACTTCAAGTTAGGCTTGAACCTGAGGCACCCAGGTTACGAGTAAAGATGGGTATTGCCAGAAAAAAATGCATCATGATATATCAAGATAGTGACTTTGAACTCTGACTTACTGACATAATGCTTTCATAAATGACATATCTTTGTTTTTTCATTTTTCTTAAACACATTTGACCTTGTGTTGGCCTTGACTTTCGACATGATTGGACATGATTCTTAAACCAGTCTTTGTGTGGTTGATATTTCTGTACAGTTATGCTGGAAATGATTCATAATGAAAAATTATATGTTATTGTTCCAAACACATTGTCTGTATGTGGTCAACAAAGTTATAGTAAAATTCACTATCAAAAATATTACAGGTTAGACATGAATGCTATGCCCCAAAAACTTGTTTGACCTTGCTATCACCTTGAGCTTTGACCTATGGGCGTGACTCTTGCTTATGATACATTGTTTCCACTTAGTTAACATTTGTGCAAAGTTACTTAGAAATTGGATAATAGGAAAAAGATATTGCACAGACATAACAATGTCACTGACAGGCAGATGGACAGACAGATGGATCGGCAGACAGACCAAACAAAAACTATAAAAATTAAGCCCTACATAATTTTGGAATATTTAAAATACATTCCGTGACATTTTCAAAAATGATAACAAAGTACAACAAAATATGTCAACATCAGAGGTCTGTACCAAAATTCTGTCAAAATGTTTAGATGACAACAGATACCATAATCAGGGCTATTTGACATGTATCACAATTGTTTTGCTTTATCAAGTATTATTTATATGAGGCATGCTCTGTGAAAAGGGGGTTTAATGCATCTGCAAAAAATATCAACCCAGGTCAGCTTGTGCAGTCTGACCAGGCTAACTTGAGTCAAAACTTTTTACTTTTGTTAAATTTTCTGCATGATGAAAAACCATTCTACCTCAGGTTTCAGTCTGTTGTTGGACAAAATGAATTTTGTGGATCCATAATTATGTGATGACTTGCTTGGTATAATGCATCAAATCTCCTCTTACCAGAGCATAGCTAAAATGTGTTTTATCTTTTGGAAAAGTTCCCATTCAAATAAATTAACTAGACTAGTGTTATAATTTGTTTCTCTTTTTCTTCTTTCAATGCACCATTAACCCCATAGTACTCTTTGATTGCAATCTTTGCAACACTTTACCAGACAACAAAATGTAAGACTCATCAAGACTCATCAAAATTGAAGGCATTTGCAGACGACAAAATAGATGAGGTTCTAATGATAGAATTTGGCTCTCTGTGGGAAGAAAACATTATGGGAAAAGGAGAAAATGCTTGCTACTAGCAATTTCCCCTTTTGCAGAGTGTTTTCACAGATCTTCTCCATGAGCTTCAAATAATGGGATTTGTCTTTAACTCTTTACCAAACGACAAAATTTTAGACTACCATAGTCCAAATTGAAAGCATTTGCAGACGACAAAATAAACGTGACTCTAAAATTGAAACTTGACTTTAGAAGAGTAGAAAACATTGCGGGAAAAGGAGAAAATGCTGGTTACCAGCATTTTCTCCTTTTCCCACAATGTTTTCAGGAGGCTTCTTTCTCTGGGTCGTAATAACCAGGGATTGTTTGGTGAAGGGTTAAAAGGATAGAAAACATTGTGGAACAAACAGAAAATGCTGATTACCAGACAAATGACATCAATTGAACCACATTTCAAATTTTGTCTGCAAATTCTTTCAATTTGGATCAGTCTGAAATTGGTCACCTGGTAAAGGGCTAACCCCTCACCACATAATTCTGAGTTTTAACAAACCAGAGAAAGAAGCCTTTTGAAAACATGGTGGGAAAAGGAGAAAATGCTGGTACCCAGCATTTTCTCCTTTTCCCTCAATGTTTTCTACCCTATCAAAGACAAATTTCATCATTTCAGCCACCTTTTATTTGTCATCTGCAAATGCTTTCAATTTGGATAAGGCTAAAATTCCATTGTGTGGTAAAGAGTTCAGGAAGACAGGACTGGTAGACAGACATTCAGCAGGCCTCTCTGACCTGTTCATCAAGTCCTTCGGCAGTACTGGGGAGCGTTATATTCACAATCTGTTGGCCAATTTCTTGGCCATGAATCAAGTGCTTCATGAAGTATGATCACATTTATCTTGTCTTGCAAATGCTTTGCATAGTAAACATTTAACTGTTTCCATACTATAGACAACACCAGAAGCTTTTGTGAACAGTATACTCTTACGGACATGAGAGTCCGCAACAAATGCATAACTGAAATACAAACCACCTCTGGCGGGATTCGAACCCATGATGGGCAAATATCCTCGTTTTTCGAGGTTTAAAAAACCAATACCATAACCACTGAGCTAAAGAGATATCTCCCTAACGCAGCTGTTAGGTACTGTATTTAAATCGGGACGAAGCCATGCATGAAGGAGTGGTCTCCCATAACACACCCCCTCTTAAAGTCATCATTTATTGATGACTCAAAGCCTTATTAGGCAGCAAGTCTATTATTTAGACAACAAATGTCCGTTTTTGGACAACAAATGGGATTAATGGCTCAATGGCCAATCCTGGACGAGCCCCCATCTTACGAACATGAAAGTCCGCAACAAATGCATAGCTGAAATACAAACCGCTTCTGGCGGGATTCAAACACATGACCGTCAAATATCCTCGTTTTTCGAGGTTTAAAAGACCAATACCATAACCACTGAGCTAAAGAGATATCTCCCTAATGCAGCTGTTAGGTATTGTATTTAAATCGGGACGAAGCCATGCATGAAGGAGTGGTCTCCCGTAACAATACATCAAGATCAGACTGTACGGAATGTGCAGTCTGATCTGTGATCTATACTGTCCACTGCTGTATTCTAGATAACGACCGAACTGTCTCCTGATCTTGCAGAGGAAATGTATTTTTAGCGTTTAAGTCTTTACCAAACAACAAAATTTTAGACCAGTCCAAGTTGAAAGCGTTTTCAGACGACAAAATAAACATGACTCGAAAGGAGAAATTTGTTTGGGAAAAAATAGAAAACACTATGGGAAAAAAGGAAAAATGTTGTTCATCAGTAGTGAAAGAGTTAATTACCAAAATCTCTGGTTCTATAATTCACCAACCATTCTAAATTAAATTTTAACCCTTTACCACACAATCCCAACTTTTAATGATCCTGAGAAAAAGGACTTTTGAAAACATTGTGGGAGAAGGAGAAAATGCTGGTAACCAGCATTTTCTCCTTTTCCCACACAGTTTTCCATCCTTCCCAAAACCATTGTCAATTTTTGAATCACACTTAAGTTGTCGGCTGCAGATGCTTTCAATTTGGACAGGTCTACAATTCTGTCATTTGGTAAAGAGTTGATTCTTAATCGTGTCCCAAGCGACAAAGTTAAGACTCCGAATTCAATACATCTGCAGACGAACAAATTCTAAAATTTGTACAAATGAGACTAAGTTCTAAGGAAAGGGAAGACAACATTGTGGGAAAGGAAAAAATGAAAGTTATTGGCATTTTCTCCCTTTCCCAAAATGTTTTCAAAAGCCTTCCCACTCAAGGTCGTTTGAAACTTGTGATTGAGCAGTAAAGGGTTAAAGGCAAGACTAACCATCTGATACAGAGACAGAATATTTCAGCCAATCAGAGGACAGCCCTCCCAATCCAGAAATAGCACAATATTTAGTATTATTTGAGAAAAATGGCACCTGAATCTTGAGTCCATAGGGAGACATTATTGGAATACCTGGTGTAGACAAACATATACAAACATAAACAATGTAACACTAACTGGCAAAGCAAATATTAACTATCAGTCTGAACAACAACAACTGAAAGGTATATCAGGAGCAAAATTTTCTACATACTGTATCTATAATTATATGCCATTATAACTTAAATTTCTATAACTCTTTACAAAAGATAAAATTCTAGACTTGTATAAAATTTACAGTATTTGCAGATTGATGACAAATTAAAAGTAGCTGAAATGATTGTGATTGTCTATGTAAGTGTAGAAAACCTTGTGGGAAAACAAGTAAATGCTGTTAACACATTTTCTTCTTTTCCCACAAGGTTTTCAAAAGGCTGTTCCTTTAGGGTCAGTAAAATTCTGGATTGTGCGGGTAAAGAGTTACAGTAACACTTTACCAGAGGACAAAATTTCAGACCTGTCCAAATTGACAGCATTAACAGACAATAAATTGAATGTGACTCAAAAACTAGATTTCGTGTTTCAAAGGCTAGAAAACATTGTGGGAAAAGAAAAAAATGCTGTTGACCAGCTTCACAACAGAACAATGAAAAAGAAATGATTCCTCAGCATTTTCAATTTTCAACATGTACCATACTATATCAAACCATTGATGTGTTTGGGTCATTTGACTTTTTTTTTGTGAACGAAATTAGGGGAAGGGCAAGGAGACATGTAACCGAAATAAAACTGATGTGACTAAACTAAAGACAGTAACAACAACACCACAGGTTTATCAAACTACAATGGTTGTTCCTTTGTGTCATGGACAGCGGTGAATTCAGAGTTTTAACAACTCTGAGAAAGGATGTTTTTCAAAACATTGTGCAAGGAGAAAATATTGGTTACCAGCAATTTCTCCTTTTCAATTTATTTTCATAAATGCCTTCTTCTTCAGAGTTGTAAAATATGTTTGTTTGGAACAGAGTTAAAAGTGTGATGGGGAAAATTGAAATAACTAGAGCTGTCACTTAATGTGACTTAATACACCCGCGAGCGCTTTGACAGAAAAAAGTGTCAAGTTCAAGGGGAGATAATTCCTCAACCAGGAGGAGTTGACACTTGAAAATTGCGTCTTGCAAACATTCAATATATGATCAATATATGTGCAAAGTTTCAATACAATTGAAGGAAAACTGTAGGAGGAGTTCGCGACACAAAATTACTAGTATTTTGTACACAGACGGACACATGGACGGACAGACAGACAGGCTGATTCCAGTTTACCCCCGAAAACATTCGTTTTTGCGGGGGTATAAAAAGGATTTCTATTATCAACCCTTAACCTTAGAGCCCTGGATCCAACTTAAGTTGTTCTTGCAGACAGTGTTGATCAAGATCAAACAGCACAGAATGTGCAGTCTGATCCTAGATCTCACTGTCTACTACCATTTAATATATTCTAACGGAAACAACTTGAAACTAGAACTGTTTCCGCTTTTAATCGTAATTAAAAAGGTCCATATCATTAAATCCTGGCTTTAAGGGTTAAAGCGCCTAATAAACCCAATGGACATTATCAGTCTAGAACCAGACCCAGATAGTTGCAACTTTGTGGTTACTTTTTGTCTATAGTGTAACAGCAAAGCGGACAGTTTAGATCAAAGATCAGACTTCACCTCTGTCAGTCTGATCTTGATCTAAACTGGCCGCAAAGGCAACTACAGTCATGAAAGGTGCTTTATGAGTTAAGATATATAAATGAAAACTACCAGGAGACAGTAATACAGCAGTCTTAGTTTCCTCCAATCACTCTGTTAAAATTCCTTGCAATTGTCTTAACCCTTTACCACACAATCCCGACTTTTAACGACCCTGAAAAAGAGGCCTTTTGAAAACATTGTGGGAAAAGAAGAAAATGCTGGTGACCAGCATTTTCTTCTTTTCCCACCATGTTTTCTTCCCTTTAAAAGACAAATTTTATGTTTAGATTGACATTTACTATGTCCTCTGAAAGTGCTTTCAATTTGAACCAGTGTAAAATTTTGTTGTGTGGTATAGAGTTAAGCGTTAGAGATTAACTTCCACACTAAAGCAGAGTTATTTCCCTTGTCACAAAACCAATAAAAACCTTTGAAGTCCAAGGGAGGTTACTCAAATCAAAACTTTTCCACAAGGATTATCCATTAATACACCTTACCTTTAATCGCTTAAGCCTTGCTCTTCCCTTTGCAATTCAAAGCAAAAATATTGAAATACAAAATCAGAGATAACTCTATGTTGTAAAGTAGAACTTCTAACATTTTTATGATTGTCTTACATAAAAATACCTAACAATTTAACCCTATACATGACATTAAAAATTTAGACCAGTCAATATTGAAAAAAATAATTTTGCAAACACCAAATCAAGTGTGTCGTTACCACACAATCCAAGGTTTAAATTACCACAGGCTTTTAAAAACAAAGTGGAAAAAGAAGAAAATGCTGGTAATGCTAATACAAATCCTGTCCTTTGAACCAAGTTCGTTCTGTCAAGTGCAAATGCTTTTAATTTGGATGTCTAAATTTTTGTTGTCAGGTAAAGGATTAAGCCTTTCAGTGTCTTAACCCTTTACCACACAATGACGACTTTTAATGGCCCGTAGGAAGAAGCCTTTTAAAAACATTGTGGGCAAAGGAGAAAATGCTGATAACCAGCATTTTCTCCTTTTCCCACAAAGTTTTCTACCCAATCAAAGAAAAATTGTGTCATTTGAGCCACTATAAAATGGTTACCAGCATTTTCTCCTTTTCCAACAATGTTTTCAAATGTTTTCAAAAGGCTCCTTTCTCAGGGTCGGTAAAAGTCGGGATTGTGTGGTAAGGAGTTAAGTGGAAAGTGGTAATGGGCTTCAGAGGGTATACGGGCAGATCAAGATCAAAATGCAAGATCAGACATGAAGTCCACTGCTTGTTTAGTCAAGCTTGTAAGACAAAAGTTTACTGTGCTACAGAGGATTGTATTTCCAGCAGCCAATAGAAATCAAGTTTATAAAATTGAGACAGGATCAGTGAACTGATCTGAGCCATGCTCTGGCTAAAAGGGTCTTAACCCTTTCCCAAACAATCCCTGGTTCTTACGGGTCAGGAATAGAAGCCTTTTGAAAACATTGTGGGAAAAGGAGAAAATGCTGGTAACCAGCATTTTCTCCTTTTCCCACAATGTTTTCTACCCTATCATACAGAAAAATCATCTTTTTAGCAACTGTTAATTTGTCATCTGCAAAATGCTTTCAATTTGGCCTGGTTCAAAATTTGCCGTTTGGGAAAGGGTTAAAGCATCTCTGTGATTATTGATACCATCACAGGATTATTGATCCATAAAATCCATCTCGTCTAACAACTGACTAAATATTGCAGTAAACTGGTCCTTGGACATGCACAAAATTGACCAACAAAGGAAAGTTTCGGCCCAGGCTGACCTGGGTCAATACTTTTTGCAGATGCATTAAGTCCCCTTTTCACAGAGCATGGCTCAATTTTATTTTTGAAAGGGTAGAGAAAAATTATTTGTAAAATAGAAATTGAGCTACTTTCTTTGTGTGGTCTGCAAGACTTGGTGCTCTTTACCTAATAGACAAAAAAAAATAGACTGGCCAAAACTATGAACATTTTCAGACATTAAGTTTAATGTAGCTTAAAAGTGGATTTGTCTCTGAAAGGTTTGACAAAGTGCCAAGGCCTGGTAGCACAGTCAGTAGCATACAGGACTTCAGACCAAGGGTCTCTGGTTTGAATCACATGCTCTGCCAACTTCTTTCTGAGGACTGATGATAGTCAATAGTAACAGATTTCATTCCTCTCTCACTACTGATCATTATTTGGACGATCGTTATGTGGGAAAGAAGCCAATTGGAAAAATAATACGCAGAGTACTGATAAAAGAAACTCTGATCTACATTGTCTAGAAAAGGTATGTAAGTTAAGCTTAGCCCCTTAGGTATAAATACATATGAACCATGCTCTGTGAAAAGGGGGTTTAATGCATCTGGAGTAAAGCATCAACTTGGGTCAGCCTGTACAGTCAGCACAGGCTGACCCAAGTTGATACCTTTTTCCTAATTGTCAATTTTCTGTATGTCAAGGGACCATCCTACCTCTTAATTCAGTCGGTTGTTTGACAAAATTGAGCTTATGGATCCATCATTATGTGACGACTTGCTTTGTAAAATGCATCAAGGATATGCATTAAACCCCATTTTGCCTGAGCATTGCTCAACCATCTCTCGTGCAATTCTTACCTCCTCTATCTCTGTCTCTAAGTCACTGTCTACCGCTTTAAGCTTCTCTTTGTTCTTCCTTGAGGGAGATATAGACCTCTTCTCTAACTGTGGCCTGGAAAACATTTGCAGGCAACAATACAAAATTACAGCGACTGCTTGGTTTCTTCAATGCTTTTAAAAGTTCCCAAAGGCTAAACAGCCTTACCTTTACCAGACGATCCAGTCTTTTAACTCTTTACCAAATGACAGAATCTTAGACTTGTCCAAACTGAAAGCATTTTCAGATGACAAATTGAATTTGAGCAAGTACTTTGGAATTTGTCTCCAAAAGGATAGAAAACCTTGTGGGAAAAGGAGAAAATGCTGGTTACCAGCATTTTCTCCTTTTCCCACAATGTTTTCAAAAGCCTTCTCCCCTTGGCGTCATTTAAACTCTGGATTGTTTGACAAAGGGTGAAAAGCTTTCGAAAATCAACTTGAAAACACATTCCAACTCGTATTAATACCTTACTGTACAAAAAAAAAACATCAAGACAGGTCCAGACTGCAAGCATTTGCAGACAGCAAATCAAATGTGGCTCAAATGATGAGATTTTTCTTTTAAAAGGTAGAAAACATTGTAGGAAAAGGCAAAAATGCAGGTAAACAGCATTATAATTTTTTACAAAAAGGTCATTGAAACACAGGACTGTGTGGTAAAAGACTACAGCTTTGCCTTTCAATCCCATCCCTAATTAACAACTCTGAAGAAGACGGCTTTAGAAAACATCGAGGAAAAAGGAGATAATGCTGGTTACCAGTATTTTTTCCTTTTTCCAACACTGTTTTATACCCTTTTTACAACAAATACATTATTTCAGCTACATGCAATTTATTGTCTGCAAATACTTTCAGTTTGGACAACTGAAGTCACATGTGTATGTTTGATTGATTGGTGTTTTATTCCGCTTTCAAGAATTTCAGTCATATCAGAACGACACAATTCTTATTCATGTGTGTCTTGGGTTTCACCAGTACTATGATAGGGCCCTGAAATGTCTTGCCAGCACTTTGAGTGAGGATCAAACCCAGGGCCTCCAGGTATCAAACCCTACACATTTGTCACTGAGCCACAGACGATGCTGTCAGAAGTCTAAAATTTGGCCTCTAGAAAAGAATAATGACTAAAAACCAAACTTACGTAGTTCTGCGTTCAGACAAATTGTCTAGACTGGCCAGGGCTTGGTCCCGTTCAGACTTTAACTGTTGCGCAAGTCGTAAAGCTTCTTCTCGCTCTTTGACAGCTATGGCATTCTCTCGTAACATTGCATCTCTCTCCTTCAATGCCAGTTCATAACCCAGTTGTAAAGCCTGTGTGGCAGGTTTTTTGTTCTCAGATATTGTTTCTGAAAAAGCAATTGCGAACAAAAAATAAACTGTATAGACTTCACCCCTAAACAAACAATCACATGTTTTAATGACCATAAGGTACAAGCCTTTTGAAAACATTGTTGGAAAAAGGGTAAAAAGTTTGGTAACCAGCATTTTCTTCTTTTTAGGCAATGCTTTCTAACCTTTCATAGACAAATCCTATCAAGTGAGCTACATCCAATATGTTCTATAAGCTTAAAACTTTGTTGTTTAGTATAGAATTCATACCAGTAAAAGAAAATAAACAAATAGATTAATGGAATTTAAAGATTTAGCCAAATTCTGTATACCTGACTAGCGTGATTAGTCCCTATCAAAGATTTTGCGTAATATATTACTCCTTTTCAATGTCATGTAATAGGCCCATTTGGTATATGATATTTTGGTTAATTTTACATATTTCACAAATGTTTTCTGAACCTTGACAACAAAATCTCAAACTTTTATTACCCATAAAACCAGGGTTCATGAAAATATTTCTTAACAGGAGAAAATGCTGGTACCATGTTTTCAAACCTTTCATTGAAATATCTAATAGTTTGAGAAACATCTAATTTGTCATCTGCATATGCATGCTGCCTGGTAAAGAGTGAATCTTGCAAACAGTCGTTAAAAGAATATTTTCTGAATTGCCTGCTGTAAATTTCTTTAAGTCTTTACCAAACAACATTATTTTAGACTTGTCCAAATTGAAGGCATTTATAGACGACAAAATTAATATGACTCAAAAATGGAAATCTGTTTCGGGAGGGGAAGAAAACATTGTGGGAAAAGGAGAAAATGCTGGTTACCAGCATTTTCTTCTTTTCACACAATGTTTTCAGAAGGCTTCTTTCTCATGATCGTGAAAAACAGGGATTGTTTTGGTAAAAGGTTAAGGAAATAATGCCTAAAAGAATCCAATTATTCAACAAAGCATGGGCTATCCTATTATGCATATGGATAATTTAAAATATGCACCAATAAATTACTATTAAATCTTTACCACACAATCCCAACTTTTAACAACCCAGACAAAGAAGGCTTTTGAAAACATTTTTGGGAAAAGGAGAAAATGCTGGTTACCAGCATTTTCCCCTTTTCCCAAAATGTTTTCTACCCTTTCAGTAATTAAATTCATCATTTGAAACATGTCTAGTTTTTCCTCTACAAATGCTTTCATAAAAGACGAGTCAAAAATTTTGTTGTGTAGTAAAGGATTAATGAGAGACCCTGAATTATGCAAATCATGCATTATGGTATACTATACCAAATTAAGTGATTGCCTTATTTAGTTGTCATTTTTTGCTATGTTTAACATTATTTGAATACCTCATGTTTCTTTGATGATATGCTGTACAGTACCTTTACCTGTACCCCACCTATTTACTTCTGTTGCCTCTGTAGCCAATATAGATCAAAGATTAGATTGCATAAACTGCACAGTCTGATCTTTGATCTAGATACTAACAGTTTTTCTGAGACATTTTGGAAAAAAGCAACCTTGACACTCCGCTTATTTCCATTTTCATCCCAGACTGAATATACGTGAATGATTTATTTGCGCTTATACCCCTTATAAAACAATGCCATCTCTATGCCACTGAGGATAAGGGCTTAACTCTTTACCAAACAACAAAATTTTGGATTAGTCCAAATTGAAGGCATTTGCATAAGACAAATGTGAATCAAAAATTGAAATTTGATTTGGGAAGGTTACAAAACATTGTGGGCAAAGGAGAAAATGCTGGTAACCAGCATTTTCTCCTTTTCCCACAATGTTTTCAAAAGGCCTCTTTCTCAGGGTCATTAAAAGTCGGGATTGCGTGGTAAAGAGTTAAACCTCTACTACACAGTCTTGAGTTTTAATGACTGTCTAGTTTGAACATGTTTATTTTACATCGACTGAAAAGTAAGATCTAACAACTAATACTAATCTCTCTCAATTCTGCTTCCTGGGAGCTAAGCCAGTACTTGTACCAAATGTGTGGGCCAATGAACAATCACAAAGTTGACACCTGCTTCCGGGTATCGAACTTGGCACCTAATGGTTACAAGGCTGACGCTCTACATCACAACCACAGACACTGCAAATGACTGTCAGTGGTGGGTTTTGAAAAAATTGTAATAAGAGGAGAAAATGCTCACAATATTTTTTGCCTTATGATCAAAGACAATCTTCTACATTCAAGCTCTATTAATCTTTTCATTTACAAATGCTTTGGATTAAGACAAGTCAACACTTTTATCATTTGGTAGAGTTAACCCTTTACAGGGTCCAAAGAATTCACTCGTCCGCTCGTCCTTACTAGTAAAAATTTGATGAGGGCAAGTGGATTATCCTGCTTTGTCTAACTGTAGGACGAGTGCAAAATGGCAGGAGGACAAGTAAGAATTCTGAAATTTTTTGGACCCTACTTTACCAGATGACAAAATTATGGACTTGCCGAAATTGAATGCATTTGCAGATGACAATGTAAAAGGGACTCAAAACATTGAAATCGTATTTTGAAGGAAATAAAACATTGTGGGATAATGTTTTTATCCTATTACAGCCAAATCTTACCATCACATCAATATTTAAATTATCATTAAATTTTGTCATCTGCAAATACTTGGAATTTGGACCAGCGTAAAAATTTTGTTGTTTTCTTAAGCATTAAAAGACAACAAAATTTCTAGACTTCTCCAGCTTTAACACATTATGTAGACAGCTTAACAAATGTAGCTAAACTGTTAAATTTTGTCTATAAAACAGTAAGAAAACATTGTGGCAGAAGCACAACATGCTAGTTACCAGCATTTTCTCCTTTTCCCAAAATGTTTTCAAAAGCCTTTTCAAAAAACACAGCATTGTCTGGCGAAGGGTTCAGTTCTTATACCTGTAGTAAATATTGTAGTATACAATAGTAGTAAACATTTATCATACATCTTAAATAATAAAAAATTCTGTAACTATTACAAAATACAATAATTGTGCAGATCCTCTTATTATAGTATAGAATAGATAACAACATTTTTTAAAGGGTAACACATAAGGGTCTGCTATTTACTAGTTGTTTTCTTTTAGTTCTTTAACCAAAACCTTTGTTTTGGGCAAACATTAGCATTGTCTAATGCAGTCATTGCTAATAAGTAACTTCACCAGAGGGTAGGATAAAGTTCAAAGTTTTAGAATATAATTACCAGTAACCATTTGCCATATTATAAAGTGTTAGACTCACCCAAACCTAAAGTGTTCCAGATGAAAAATCAAAATTAGCTCAAATTCTTGAAGTTGTCTTGAAAACGGTAAAAAAAAACATTGAGGGAAAAGGAGAAAAAGCCGGTTACAAGCATTTCTCCTTTTCGCACAATGTTTCAAAGTCTTCCTCCCTAAGGTTGTTTAAAGTCAGGATTATGCCGTATAGCGTTAACCCTGACCAAAAAATCACACAATGACGACTTAACAACCCTGAGAAAGAAGCCTTCTTTCTCAGGGTCGTTAAAAGTCGTCATTGTGTGATTTTTTTGTCAGGGTTAACGCTATACAGCATTACCCTGAGATACAAGCCTTTTGAAAACATTGTGGGAAAAGAAAATGCTGGTTAACCAGCATTTTCTCCTTTTCCCGCAAAGTTTTCTACCTTAACTATTTACCACACGACAAAATTTTAGACAGATCCAAACTGGAAGCATTTCAAAAGGACATAGTAAATGTGGCACAAGTAATGGGATTTGTCTGTAAAAGATATGAAAACATTGTGGGAAAAGAAGAAAATGCTGGTTACCAGCATTTTCTCCTTTTCCCACAATGTTTTCAAAAGCTGTCTTTCTCAGGATTGTTAAAACTCTGGATTGTGTGGTAAAGGGTTAACAAGGAAAAGTTGCTTCATTTGAGCCACTATAAAGTTGTAGTTCACAAATGCTTTCGATTTGGATAGGTCTAAAATTTTGCCGTATGGTAAAGGGTTTTAAACCTGATGAAAGAAAGCTTTTGATAAGATCATGGGAAAAGAAGACAATTCTGGTCTTTCTCTACTCTCTCTTTTCTGCTCTTTCCTAAAATATAATTTTGTTGTTTAAGCCTTTACCAGACGACAAAATTTTATCCCGGTCCAAATTAAGAGCATTTGCAGACAATTTCCATGTGGCTCAAATGGGGAAGTCTTTCTTTGATAATGTACCAGAATTTTCTCCTTTTCCCACAATGTTTTCAAAAGGCTTCTTTCCCAGGGTCATTAAAAGTCGGCATCATACTTTAAAGGGTTAAATTCAAAGACAAATCTTTACATTTTATCAAATTTTGACCAACATTTAATCCTTTACCACACAATCCTGATTTTAAAGTATCTTGAGGGTGACTGCTTTTGAAAACATCGTGGAAAAAGGAGAAAATGCTGGTAACCAGCATTTTCTCCTTTTTCCACCGTGTTTTCTTTCCTTTCACAGACATTTGAGACACATTCAGACATTATTTGAGCCATATTTGTCATCTGCAAAATTGAATATCAACAATCTTCTGACTAAATAGACTAAATAGTCAATAGAGGGTTTTCTTTTCTGTTTTCTGACATCAAGAAAAAGAGTGAACCAGAGTATAATCTGAAGTGCTCACTTATGTGATGCAATAAAACAACAAAAAAGAGCAAAAGATCTTAATTGCTCTACGTATGTGATGGAGATGAAAACTAGTATTGTTTGTTTGGTGAACTTTCAAGAACATTCAAGTTATCATATCATGGCAAAAGATCACCTATTTATCTTTTCTGCAAGTCTTACCAGTGCTTGGATGTAGCAATGTAGTTCTTGCCCAAGGTCACTCCAGTTTGACAGGAGTCTTCTTTGACCAAACCAGCAAAGAGTTTTAATGATCTTTTTTTGCTAAAGGTCGACAGACTTTCTCCTTGACATTTTAAGTCTATACCAGATGTCAAAACTAAAAGTATTTGCAGACAACAAATTCAACAGTATTCAAAACATAACATTTGTCGTAAAACAGAGAGAAAACATTGTGGAAAAGGAAGAAAATACTGGTTACCAGTTTCTGCTTTTCCCACAATGTTTTCAAAGCCTTCTTCCCAAGGATTTTAAAAAGTTTGGATTAATTAGTGAAGGGTTAAAATAATTGACTTCAAAAAATAACAAGAAAACAAGAACACTTAAATCTGGCTCAAATATTCCACAAGTGGCTATTGCATGACAATTACAAAAGAAAGTGTAAATTCTTTAGTCATAGAAATTCATTTTCAACCTGCTACTGCATTTATTTATTTGTGACATCAGTAATCAATTGGTGATAAATTTAAATGCACCTGGTTTTGTTTTCAGCTTTTTTCCTAAGCACCAGTCATACCAGTCTTGATGTGACAACGAAAATGTGTTTTAGTGTTAAAAACTGTCTGACAGGTTGCCAGCATTTCCACCTTTTCTCACAATATAAATGAGAGCATTTTTCCTCAGGGTCATTAAAACGGGTGTGACTAAAACGCGGACGTGTTAAGCGGACAATATAGACAAAGAGGAAAAAAGCGGACCATATGAAATATAGAGGAAAAAGTGGACGCGGTCTTGTACTTAATTTGGTGTCTTATATCATTTTTTTGAGAAAGTTAAGCTTTTTTTTTTCAGTTTGCTGTTCTCGATACTTTGACATTTAATGAGATATTTATATTTCAAGGTTTTTTGAGAAAGATGAACAACAAGAGGGCCAAGATGGCCCTGTATCGCTCCACTGGCTTTTTAACCCTTTACCACACAAATTGAAGTGTTAATGACCCTGAAAGAGAAGGCTTTCAAAAAAACATCCTGAGAAAAGGACATGTTGTAAGCCATTTCCCTTGATTAATGTTTAAATTGAAGTGACAATATTTTGAAGCCCATGTTAAACTTGCGATCCCTGGAATGAAGGCAATTTTGACCCCAGACCTACAATATGAAACTAGAATGTGTGGTTATAAACAAAAAGATTTTTTAATCTTGCCCAATAAAAAGTCATGTAAAACAAGTTTGCTGAATAAAAGGCCCTGTAAAATATGTGATCCATGACACAGGTTTATCAAGTTTTCACTATAAAAGCCAATGTAAAACTTGTGACCCCTGGTGTGGAGTCAAACTTGACCCCCAAAGTTAAAATTTGGGCCCTCTTGGTAGAGGCCCATTATATAAAGTTACATGCAAAATTTGGTAGCCCTAGGCCTAAATATGGCTATGTACAAGTAGATTATTAAAGTTTCCTTATATAAGACCATGTAGAACTTGTGACCCCCTGGGGTGGGGCTACATTTGACCCCCTGGGCTATAATTTGGGCACCCTTGATAGAGACCCCCTAGATAAAGCTAAATGCAAAATTTGATAGCCCTAGCCCTTATAGCTAGATGCGAAAGATTTTCCTATATAAGCCCGCCCATGTAAAACATGTTACCCCCCCGGAGCGAAGTCAAATTTGACCCTCGGCTATAATTTGGACACCCTTGGTACAGGTCCACTAGATAAAGCTACATGCCAAATTTGGTCGCCCTAGGCCCCATGGCTAGGTCAAAGAAGAATTTTAAAGTTCTCCCTATATAAGCCCATGTAAAACTTGTTATATAAGCCCATGTAAAACTTGTTACCCCCGGGCAGGGCCTAATTTGACCCCAGGGCTATAATTTGAACAATCTTGGCAGAGGTCCACTAGATAAAGCTACATGCCAAATTTGGTAGCTCTAGGCCCTATGGCTAGGTAGAAGAGGAATTTTAAAGTTCTCCCTAAATAAGCCCATGTATAACTTGTAACCCCCGGGGCGGGGCCAATTTTGACCCCAGGGCTATAAATTGAAGAAACTTGGTAGAGGTCCACTAGATAAAGCTACATGCCAAATTTGGTAGCCCTTGGCCTTACGGTTTCAGACAAGAAGATTTTCAAAGATTTTCAAAATTTTTCAGTTTTGTTGCCATGGCAACCAGAGTTTTTGAAGGAATTAAATTCTTTCAAGAAATTCTGAAGAGGACCATGGCAGGATCATTTCTGTGAAGTTTCATCAAAATTGGATGGGTAGTTTCAGAGAAGAAGACGTTTTAAAAAAAAGTTAACGCACGGACGGACGGACGGACGGACGGACGGACGACGGACAACAGGCCATGACATAAGCCCGCTGGCCTTGTATCTCACTTTCCTTTACAAAATGCATTGATCATTAAGGACATAAATATTCATGTACAGTTCGTCATTGATATCAGAGGAAAAGATTATTATACGCTAGAGCCATAATTCAATAAGATAAACAAGCTGACAGCCATATCATTTAACAGGGGACAATCAAAAGAAAACAATCTTATTTATCTAACCTTGTTTAATAACCACAATGCACATCCAAAAAGTGGCACTTGTCATGTATCAGTTTGATGTTAATCTTAACCCTTGGTGCATGAAGAATATGCTGAATGTGTAGATGTAGATCAGATTGCAAATATCATGTAGTTTAATCTTGGATTAAAACCATCAGCGATTTACAATAAGCATATTGACGTGTATTTCTCACTACATATTCCTCACTAAAAGTAGCTTTCAATTATAAAAAAGTTGAACTTCTGTTCTGTACTGGTGTACTGGTTGAAGTTCAGCTTGAAAGGCAACTAATGTAAATTAAATAAACTTTTGATTTAATTGTATTAGAGTCGATTAGCACATCTGCCATTTCAAAGGATGTGTCGGTAAACTGTTAACTGATAGGAAGTGACTGATTGCAAACCAATTTGCCGCTCTAATCAACTTGACCACCCGTTGTCTTCCGTATATCATAAGATAAAACAAACTAACGTCAATGATATTAACAAGTTTGTTAATTGACAGCACACTTAACACGTTTTAAAATCATCAGACAACCCTTTTTCCCTGAACCTGAAATTGAATATTTTCATAAAGTTACACCTCTCCGTAGAATCAGACAATCTATAATTTTTTCAAAATGCTCGTAATTCAGTGTTATTTAATTGGGTATGATGTTGAGAAGAGTTTACTAGCCTTGTGAAAACAATAGTGTCTTTAATTCTATTATCTGTGACAAAATGGAGGTTTGTTGAGGTGTTTTATTCTTTCTTATTGAAGTGCAAAACTTTGCTAAAACGACTACGTACATCTATTACATTGTCCGTAGCCCCTGTAATTCGCCCTTTTTGTACATATCATTTTGTAAATTAATTCAAGAATCTTTAATTTTTTTTACCAAGAACTCATCATCAGCAGAAACATAATCATGTTAGATCTAGAAATATTTTTTTCTGGAATTTTATTGAGAGAAAGTCATAACGGCACAATTTTAGTAGCCTATCTGCTATACTGTATATGTATTTACTGTGGTTGTTTGGGAGCCCTTGGCAACAGTAACCAAGGAAGTCTGTTTATCTTATCACCACTGATCCATGTATTGGAAGTAGTTCTTTTGCCATTAGAGCTACTTAAATTTGCTTGGATAAACAATTTTTTTTTTAAAGTTCAAATTACTTTCATAATGAGTTACACTAATACGACAGACAAATTTTTCAAAAGCTATACTAATTCTTTAGTTTTTATCCGCAGTTTTCCTACTATGTACTATGTCATCCGCATTTTCCCTATATGTGCTATATCGTCCACGTTTTCCCTCTTTGTTTGCTGCTTAAAGCATAGAAGATGTCCCGAACATATTAGAAAGCGTCCTCATTTTGCTTATTTTTCCTTACAATGTAGGAGTGATCTTCAAAATGTTCAAAACGCTAAAATGTGACTCGGCCACATTTCCCCTGTTTATTTTGTATCGTCTGCGTTGTCCATCTTAATTTATACACTCTCTCTCTCTCTCTCTCTGGTCAGTTAGTGTTTCCTTCTGCCATACTTTTTCTATTTTGTACCGTTATTTCCTTCTTTTTTCAGTAAGCCTATCCTCCTGTATCCAGTCCACCGAATCCAGAGTTTTAACGACCCTAAAAAGAGGATAGACTTTTGAAACCACATTGAGACAGGGAGAAAATGATGGTAACCAGCATTTTCTCCTTTTCCCCCACATTTTTTCTATAATAACCTATCATAATCAAACCCAATCAGTTGAGCCAAATTTGCATTCATTGGACGTGTTAAAATAATTCGAAAATGTGATTTACCGGTAATATGCTAATACCAGATGCTGACTTTTGTGTAAGACGCCGTCCGCGTTTTCCCTCTATGTTTCATATTGTCCACGTTTTTCCTCTTGCTACAGCATACGCGTTTTTGTCCACCATATAAATATCAAATAACGTGGGCGTCCTCTAGTTTAATTTAATTGAATTAAGACTCTACATTTCAAATATCTTCCTCTCTGATATCAATGACAGACGTTGATTTTGATATATTTATATACAGGTTAAAGATCAAAGTATCTTGGAAAGTGAGATAATTTATACAAAGATTTTGTTTCATCTATCTTAAAAGCCTTAAAATTAAATATATATATAATTATAAAAGTAATAGCATAGCACAGAAAATATCTTGCTCAAAAAACCAAAATTAGACATCTAATTAAGTGCGAGACAATGTCCGCCTTTTCCCTCTTTATGCCTCATATCGTCCTCCTTTAACAATGTAAAATAATTTTAGTTCATCTAATTCAAAAACCTTGACATATAAATCTCTCATTCATTACCAAAGTGTCAAGTACAGCAAACTGAAAAAAAAATGCTTAATTTTCTCAAAAAACAAATATAAGACATCATATTAAGTATAAGACCGCGTCCACTTTTTCCCTCTATATTTCATATCATCTGCTTTTTCGCTCTGTCTATAGCCCAGCTTCATGGGTTTTCACCACCGTAAGAATGAACCGATACTTTTCACCGTAATCAAAATAATAATCAGTCTGAATATTTCATTTACACATGGCAAAATCTATCACCCTTCAGTGTTCAGGGCCATATTTCGGGATTCAAAACATAAAACATAAAAAATAACAACAATCTGGACCTACCTCGAAAGCAGTCATTTCCAATGACGTCATATGTTTTCGCCAGTAGTCTCCCTTCCATTTTAAAGTATACTGTGCTTCAAAAAGTTAAGTGACAGTTTATTTTTTTGTTGCAATATACCAAAATTGACTTCCATACTTGATGATGATTTGCTCTCTACTCTTGAAATACATATTTTCACATAGATTTTGTACTTTTACTGACAAATTACTACAGTTTTACTAGCTAGTTTGTAAAGTTTATACCTTGCAATCACAACCACTGTTTATATGAGTGTTTTTCTTCATTTATATTGCTATTCAATATTGTTAGTGCATAATTACATTGTAGTCATACCTAGAATGAACTGCCATTTAGAGGCGTACCAGTCAGAAAGAAAACTAAGTTGAACATATGGAGTGGAACTCTTTAGTTTATAAAACACCAATAAAATTTTTAACTTGAAGTAACATATTTACAGTTTTTAACGATTTGTTCTTTATAGAAATTATTTACTGGGCTTTACACAATGGACATAAAAATGTGTCCCCTCTTCTTATCTCTTTCAGACGTGCAAAAAGAAAGATGAACCCAGCCTTGACAAAGATCATAACAAGCCCAGCTGACAATTGTTAAAAATGGTCTCAGATGAATATCTTTTGGGGTGAACTCTTTGCAAATGATACATTTATCAGACTCATCAATTTCAATTGCCTCACTGTCTTCACTTTCATGTTCAGCAACTTTTTCATGGTCATTTTTCTTCGCCTTCTTTTGTAGGGGCTCCACAGATATCCCAGATGTACCAGGCTTTGGCTGTGAGCAAGTTTTATCATGAACGGTTTTGTCTGCTGATTTATTTTGGTCTTTGTATGGAGTAATAAACTTGGATTTTTTATGTTTCACTTGCTGGTTGTTATTATGTTGTTTAATTGCATCGACCACACTCTCTTCAGTAATCGCCTTCCCCCCAACAACTTTACTAAGTGTTTTTCTAACTTTATGACTTGCTATGTTTTTCAAAACCTCACCACCTTTTTCCAACAAGAAACTTTCACCAGCATCAGGCACATTTTTGTCTGCATTTGTAGTTTTGCTTTGAGTTTCTTCAAATATGGGGTATGCCATTGAAGGAGCAGTGACTGATGGTTCAATAACAGATGGATCATACGGAAAAATACCACATCGCTTAAATGAAACTTGAATATTGTGAGGTGTAAGTGTAGCTGAATACACTTTAAAAGCAAGTCCACAAACTTCAAATCTTGTCAGTACACTACCCCCTGACTCTCGTAAATGTCTATGGCAGGCAGCAGTCCATGATATTTCAAAAGCGCCGAAGCAACTGACATCTAAGGGTTGTAGTATGTGACTGCAGTTAGGAGGCAACACAAACAAAACTATATTATTTCCTTTAGCCCACTCTATTAAAGGAATTGAAACATGGCTTTTGTGTCCATCATATAAAATAAGCACTTTGTTTTCAGAATCTCTGTCAGGAAGATATTTGGACAGGTGGTCTTTCATGTAAATTTCAAATATCTCAGTATTTGACCAACCAGTTGGTGACACTGTGCCACCAACCCCAGTTGTACCATTTTCTAAGAGGGCATCTAACATTCTCTGACCCGGAAAAACAAAACAAGGAGGTATCTGATGACCAACTGCATTTACAGTTCCGATAAGTGTAACGGTTTTTGACCTACCTGCAGTTACTGCTTGAGCTTTGTATGTTTTACCTGAAATGATTTTAGGAGGCCTATGCTCAAGGTTTAAACCTTTTTCATCCACATTGAATATTCTTTCTGGCTTATCCATTTAATTATATTTAACCATTATTGACAGTAATTCGTCAAAATATCTTGATACTGTGGCTTTAGTAGCAGACTTAGCTTTAGCTATTTCAAGGCTTCTTGATTTAACTACCCGGAGTTCAGGCCAACGACTCAAGGATGTATAAAGCCACTGTAAACTCAGAGGATTTTCTTTTGATCGTAACCCAAGGTGTATGGCATAATCTGTAGCAAGGTTGAGAGTTTCTTGTCTCGAATATCCGTACCCAACCTCAGCCATTGTTGATAAGTGTTTACAAAGTAGACTCTCTTGTTCTAAGGTAAAAAGTGACGATGGCCCAGACTTTATGACATCTATGTCAACTCTCCCATGAACCCTGTCCTTCAATGTTGATCTTGGTACAGTCCGCTCCACATATTACGAGATCGGTTTTACTGAGATACCGCTTATAACGTACATCTTACCGAGTCCCTGCAGAATTCCTTCTTTTTTTCTTTCATTTTATACCATGTAGAACGAGATCGGTTACGGCGAGATATCGGCTACAACATAACAAGAGGGCCATGATGGCCCTGTATCGCTCCACTGGCTATTAAGTAAAATTCTGACCAGTCGTTTCAGAGAAGAAGAATTTTTAAGAATTTCTAAATTTCCATATAGTGCAAGTAGCCCCCATTCACCAGAGCCACATTTTTTGACGGATCAAAATTTTACAAACAATTTTTGAAAAAGGTCACCCAAGCAACAATCCTGTGAAATTATTTCAAAATCTGACCTGCTGTTTCAGAGGAGAAGATTTTTAAAGAATTCCTTCATTTCTGTATAGTGCAAGAAGCCCCCATTCACCAGAGCCACGTTTTTTGACGGATCAAAATTTTACGAACAGTTTTTGAAAAGGGTCACCCAAGGAACAATCCTGCGAAATTATTTCGAAATCTGACCAGCGGTTTCAGAGAAGAAGAATTTTGAAGAATTCCTTCATTTCTATATGGTGCAAGAAGCCCCCATTCACCAGAGCCACATTTTTTGACGGATCAAAATTTTACGAACAGTTTTTAAAAAGGGTCACCCAAGGAGCATATCTGTGAAATTATTTCAAAATCTGACCCGTGGTTTCAGAGGAGAAGATTTATAAAGAATTCCCTAAAAGATTCCATTTGGTTGCAATGGCAACCAGAGTTTTTGATGGAATCAAATTCTGTGAACAGTTTTTAAAGAGGACCTTCCAAGGAACATTCCAGCCAAGTTTGGTCCAAATCCGCCCAGTGGTTTAGGAGGAGTTGATGTTTAAAGAATTGTTGACGACACACGACGCACGACGGACACCAGGTGATCCTAAAAGCTCCCCTTGAGCACGTTGTGCTCAAGTGAGCTAAAAAGTTAACATACGGATGGACGCACAACGGACAACGGGCCATAACATAAGCCTGCTGGCCTTCGGCCAGTGGAGCTAAAAAACTTGTCTAGCACCAATCATGTATCACTGCAGCTTAATAATCAAGGGAGGTAAATAGTAACGAACTTTATCTTTCATAAAAAGAGTTATTTCCCTTGATTAATGTTTAAATTGAAGTGACAATATTTTGAAGCCCATGTTAAACTTGCGATCCCTGGAATGAAGGCAATTTTGACCCCAGACCTACAATATGAAACTAGAATGTGTGGTTATAAACAAAAAGATTTTTTAATCTTGCCCAATAAAAAGTCATGTAAAACAAGTTTGCTGAATAAAAGGCCCTGTAAAATATGTGATCCATGACACAGGTTTATCAAGTTTTCACTATAAAAGCCAATGTAAAACTTGTGACCCCTGGTGTGGAGTCAAACTTGACCCCCAAAGTTAAAATTTGGGCCCTCTTGGTAGAGGCCCATTATATAAAGTTACATGCAAAATTTGGTAGCCCTAGGCCTAAATATGGCTATGTACAAGTAGATTATTAAAGTTTCCTTATATAAGACCATGTAGAACTTGTGACCCCCTGGGGTGGGGCTACATTTGACCCCCTGGGCTATAATTTGGGCACCCTTGATAGAGACCCCCTAGATAAAGCTAAATGCAAAATTTGATAGCCCTAGCCCTTATAGCTAGATGCGAAAGATTTTCCTATATAAGCCCGCCCATGTAAAACACGTTACCCCCCGGAGCGAAGTCAAATTTGACCCTCGGCTATAATTTGGACACCCTTGGTACAGGTCCACTAGATAAAGCTACATGCCAAATTTGGTCGCCCTAGGCCCCATGGCTAGGTCAAAGAAGAATTTTAAAGTTCTCCCTATATAAGCCCATGTAAAACTTGTTATATAAGCCCATGTAAAACTTGTTACCCCCGGGCAGGGCCTAATTTGACCCCAGGGCTATAATTTGAACAATCTTGGCAGAGGTCCACTAGATAAAGCTACATGCCAAATTTGGTAGCTCTAGGCCCTATGGCTAGGTAGAAGAGGAATTTTAAAGTTCTCCCTAAATAAGCCCATGTATAACTTGTAACCCCCGGGGCGGGGCCAATTTTGACCCCAGGGCTATAAATTGAAGAAACTTGGTAGAGGTCCACTAGATAAAGCTACATGCCAAATTTGGTAGCCCTTGGCCTTACGGTTTCAGACAAGAAGATTTTCAAAGATTTTCAAAATTTTTCAGTTTTGTTGCCATGGCAACCAGAGTTTTTGAAGGAATTAAATTCTTTCAAGAAATTCTGAAGAGGACCATGGCAGGATCATTTCTGTGAAGTTTCATCAAAATTGGATGGGTAGTTTCAGAGAAGAAGACGTTTTAAAAAAAAGTTAATGCACGGACGGACGGACGGACGCACGGATGGACGGACGGACGGACGGACGACGGACAACAGGCCATGACATAAGCCCGCTGGCCTTCGGCCAGTGGAGCTAAAAATAGTCAAGGCCCCACACGTAAATTTCCCACCCTACAACGAGGTCCATTGATAAAATACGTCGTCTGCATTTGTTTGTCACCATGCAAGGCAATTATCGAATAATTATCGGATTAACTGTCTAACATTAAACTATTGTCGCATATTGGATATGTTTGCGCTACGGGCTAAATTGATCTGTAGGTGATTAAATGTTATCACACATTTTTTTTGAGCAGTTTATACATGTAGCTTATTACTGACCAGTTCTGATTTGTATTGTGAAGAGAAAAGAACACAAATTTTGAAAATGGATGATAACAAAAAACGAAAAGCTAGTCCATTGGAATTAAAATTTGAAATAATTAATGAAGTCGAAAAAGGACTTTACTTGAAATCTGAAATTGCTAGAAAACATGGACTGGCATCGAGTACACTCAGCACGATTTTGAAAAATAAGGACTCGATCAAATCCAACTTTGAAAGAAGTTTGTTCCAGTCCAGTCGAAAGCGATTCCGTTCGGGCGAGTACACAGACATCGAGGAAGCGCTTTTCAAATGGTTCACATCGGCCCGTAGCACAGGCGTACCAATAACAGGACCAGTCTTGGCTACTAAAGCTGAATCATTGGCTGAAAAGTTAGGACGCATTAACTTCAAGGCATCGAATGGATTTATTGAAAGATTTAAGGAGCGTAGGGGCATTGTGTATAAAAATGTCTGTGGAGAAAGTAACGCTGTCGATTGTGAAATTGTACAGTCTTGGAAAGAGAAATTGCCCAGTTTAATTGAACATTACGAGCCTCGCAACATTTACCAGTGCTTATGAAACTGGCTTATTTTATAAACTGCAGCCTGATAAGTCTTTGCATTTTAAAGGCGAATCGTGCAGTGGCGGAAAAAAGTCAAAAGAAAGGATAACTGTTATGCTTGACGCAAACATGTCTGGAACTGATAAACTGAAGCCATTTTTAATCGGAAAATTCAAAAACCCACGATGTTTAAAGGGTGTTAAAAGTCTGCCCGTTGACCATGAGGCTAATGGAAGAGCCTGGATGACAAGTGACCTGTTTGAGAACTGGGCTCGGAAGGTTGATAAACAAATGCGTTTAGCACAGAGACACATTTTACTTTTCATTGACAATTGCCCTGCGCATCCTGAATTAAACGGTCTGACTAACATTAAGCTTATGTTTTTACCACCCAACACGACATCACATTTACAACCCTGTGACCAGGGAATCATTAAAGCGTTCAAGGTGTATTACCGAAAGTTGCTTGTTGATTCGGCATTATCCTCATTTGAGAATGGCACCGAAGCACAAATTAACATAAAAAATGCCATTTATTGGACGTCCGCTGCATGGCAAATGGTGTCCGTAAAGTGCATTGCAAACTGTTTTAAGAAAGCAGGATTCGAACATAGCAGTCAGGTTGTCAACGATGTGCATGCAGAGGATCCGGAGGAAGACATCTCACTGAGCCAGCTGTGATTACTTCTTCGTGAGAACTTTCCAGAAACCTCTGCTGATGCATACATTGACGTGGACAATGAAGTTACTGTGACAGGAACTTTCACTGACGATGACATTATGTCAGAAATTAAGTTGCAGTCTCAGTGTGACAATCACGAGGATGATGACGACGACGAAACTGTAGAATCATGTGACACTTTAACTGTCAGTGTTTCTAGTGCAATGGATGCATTGAAAACTTTATGCCGGTTCTTTGAGTGTGAGTCGGACATTTATCAGAGCACATTTTCAAACTTAGCGAGTATTGAACAATTACTGCAGGATAAAATCAAAAACAAAAAAAGGCAATCTAAAATAACAGCATTCTTCAAATAAATGTACTGTATATTTTTCTTACGTATCCTTACGATGTTTGATTTCTGATTTGGTTATAACGAGACCCGGTTACAACGAGGTAATACTTCTTGTCCCTGCGATCTCGCTGTATCCGGAGCGCACTGTATATTAAATCTTTTGGCAGCTCTGTCCACTGGCATATCATCTTTTACAGCTTTATAGGCTTTGTCTAGCTCATCTTGATTGTACAATCTATATTTTCCTCTTTTTGGCTCTTTTTTCTGAAATTAAACATGAAGCCTAACAAAAAATATCTGTGTTTAGGATTTCAGTCCGAGATACTGTAGGTAGGGTAGGTAGGGATTTATTTTTTTTTTTGCCAAAAACTTTTTACATGGAACATGTAATGAAATCACACCAGACAGACTTTTTTTTTCAATCATAGCAAAAAAAGTTTAGGGTCGGCAGCGTTTTCTTGGTAGGGTTGGGAAACCCTAAACACAGATATTTTTTTTTAAGCCTGCAAAGACAAACATGAATTATGCAATTATTGAAGATGATTTTCGCTCATGTACAATTTCATTGATAGTACTGTCACTTAATTTTTTATGAATAGTATACATATTTTTCCATGGAATGTTTTTGTGATGTCACACGAACGACCTACTTTGACAGTAGAACTGTCAAATGAAATTTTGGTCTGTTTTTTATGGAGAAAATCGAAAAGAAAAGGGGGGCAAATTAGGAAATGGTAAAAAAGGGTTAGAAATACGTTTTTCTTGATTTTTTCATTTATGCTTACCTTTCGTACTTCCATTTCGGCTATTTTTTGACGGAGTTGACATTTTGTTGTTTACACTGTTGACAAGTCGCATAAGCGCTGTGAAATATCGCGTCATTCGCGTTTAAACAGGAAAACAAAAACAGTGGCGAAACCATATGACTGGTGAAAACTCATGATGTCGGGATATTGTCCGCTTAACGCGTCCACGTTTTAGTCACACCCCATTGAAACATGGAATGGTTTGGCACTAGTTAATTCTGGTTACAAAACCAGATTTTCTTTAATAATTTCATATCACAATTTAGTCTAAAACTGATATAGCAATTTGAATAACGTACCTGTCAAAATAAATCATTTAGACTTACCTCCCTTACATGTTTTACAGGTGGGTGGGGAAAACTTTTGAAAGTTAGTAACGGAACATTTGATCAAATACAGACAGGACTTGTCAGTGACAACATGCGTTATCTTACCCGGACTTGCATCCAATAAGAATCGAGTCAATAAATGAGGTGCAATTTCTTCCAGTACGCCACAAAATTCATGAAAAGTGCTAGATCCCTTCTCCGATAAAATATCCACCAATATTTCAATTTTCCGCTTGCGATCATCACAGTCCAACAACACCTCCTCTTCTTTCTTGGTCAAAATACGTTTTCTGACAAGTTTTGCTACTACTTTGTTTACATCGAGATCTTTGATTAAAGCTGCCTTGTGTTTCGTCAACAGACGACCTATTCCCGAAGGTTTGGTCGCCATTTTGGCAACACGATATTGAATGGATGGACAGGTAAGCTACTCAAATCCGACTGAAGTAAAACACACTAAACAGAAAGATTTTCAAATTTTTCAGTAATATAACATAACTAAAAGCACTAAGTATTGTATTTAGTACATAACTGGGTTGATGTCTATAGCTTTAGTGATAAATACTGAAATCAAGAAATATGTGTTTGTATTGAGTTTGGTTTCCGAATTTCCCTCTCATTCTCTGAATCACTTCTATGACGCTGTCAAAGCGACACCTGTGTTTGTCAAATTCAAAATAGACAGCACGTTGATTTGTTTACGTCATGTGACTTTCACTGTTTATAGTCAAATCGTTAAACGCTACTTTCACAATCACATGTAAAGATACAATTTAGATCATATGGAGACAAAGTTTTTCTCATTACGGACAGTCCATACAAACTAACGTTATATTGATCACCATGTGATTTTCTTGAAAGATAATTGAGTGTGTCTGTTGTGGAAGACTTCAAGAAATCATGCAGTCTGATCTGAGATCCAACGTTTCCAAATCTGGGAGACGTTTCCAAGGGAACAAGTGTATTTCATTTCATAGCTCTATGCAAAACGACACCATTTTAGATTGGCCGAAATTAAAGGCATTAACAAAGTAATTTAGATACTGTTCACATTATATAGGGACAACTTCTGCTGTTAGTTAAGATCAAAATCAGACTGAACAGAATGCGCAGACGTCTGATCTGTGATACACGCTCGACTTTGCCAAGGCACTCTGAAAAAAAAAAAAATGTTATTGGATCCTACTTAGGTCTTATTTCTAGATTTATAAACAGTTTAGCCCTACCACACAATCAATCCCGAGTTTTACGACCCTGAGGAAGAAGCCTTTTCTAAACATTGTGGGAAAGGGATAAATTGCTGGTAACCCGCATTTTCTCTTTTTCCGACAACGTTTTCTAACCTTTAAAAAAAAAAATGATTTGCACAACTTCAGTTAGCCGTCTGCAAATCGGCTTTCAATTTGGACTAGATCTATATAGTGTAAAATTTTGTCGTAAGGTAAAGATTTTTAAAACTCTTTACTGCACAATGCCGCCTTGTAACGACTCTGGGAAAGAAGAGATTTGAAAACATTGTGGGAAAAGGAGAAAATGCTGGTAACCACCATTTTATCCGTTTTCCACAATGTTTTCTACCTTAACAAAGAAAAATGACACAATGAAATTGTCGTCTGCAAATCATGGCGGCTTTCTATTTGGATAAAGCTAAAATTTAACCTTCTGGTAAAGGTTTAAAATGTCCGTTGGGTTTTAATACGTCCTCTAATGTGACCATATATATTACATTCTGTTACTAATAACAGTAACATTTTCCACTGAAAATGGTGTAATATCAGTGTCATGCGAGGGCAGATATGACGGGGCAACGGGCTGATATCTGATATTCTGCCCGTTGACAAGATATTTGTTAAATTATAGCAAAAGAACTCTCGCTCGTAAACTAACGTTCTCAAAACATCCAGTTTGAAAAAGAAAAAAAATGGCTGAATCAGTCCGTCATTCGCTTGCGGACAAATCTTCAGAACTACAGACAATGATTGAATCGTAAAATCAGCAACGGCATGATAAGTAGAGAATAAATTGTTGTTGTCTTAGATTGGGAAAGTTTATCGGGCAAGGCGTAGTGTCTATAGGCTAGTAGTTCTACGAATTTTATCCGCTGAGCCGGGGTAACCGAGCCTGATTAAGTTTCCCAATCCAAAGCACCAACCATCTTTTCTGTTTATCCTGTTTCTCATTTATAACCCGTTACATACCAAATTGAATATTTGGCTCGAAAAAAAAAAAAGAAAAGCAATATATCGACATATTTTTTACTATGAATAAAGATGAAGAACTGTATATGCAACTGCGATAGTGAAGATGGAAGATGCATGATTACGTCATGAACGTGACGTTTACCCGCGGAAAAAAGTTGGGTCGAACGAAGACAATAATTTCTCTGTTTTAAGTGTTTAAACATGTTAGTAAACGAAAACATCGAGCAAATGATTAATGATTGTAATAAACAGGTTATTACACGGCTGATGAGAGCCGGAGAGTGATATCGGCCCTCCACCTCGAAATCTGCCCTCGGGCTAAAGCCCTCGGGACAGATATCAAGGTGGCGGGCCGATATCACTCTCCGGTCCTCATCAGCCGTGTAATAACCTCTATTTATGTATATACTTGTAAATGCTTATACATTAGTTGTTATTGCGCTTATTTATCGCAGGGATCTTATATACACACTATATATACCATTCCTGTTTATTGTCGCCACCGGTTGCACATATGGGCGACGCCCCCGAAGACAGTTAGTCATATGATTGTTACAGGAGAAAAAAAAAGTGCAGATACAGAGTGAAACCCATCCAAACGGAAAGAAGGTAAACTAGGGGTTTTTTTTTTTTCCTGATCCCTGGCCTGTCTGACCGGAAACCGCCTGCACTTTTCAATTTTCAGGAATTCTTTACAGCCGGAAAAAAAAAACATTTCCTTTCAGATGAAGCCATAGATGTTTACTCTTTAATAAACTATTTAAATTTAGTCTCTTTTAGGTGGAATTCATATATTGATATAATTTTTACCATTAAATGACTATGTTTCAGACTTCGTCTGAAGCACAGGTAGGAAACTTCACATTCAGAGCCAATGGCTCTGATGAGAAAATGTTGTGTTGGTCTTCCGTTTCTGAAAATGTCGGCTGAAAAAGAAACAAAAAACAGATAATCTTGTCATTATTTGTAATCATGTGTTTTTAAGACTTTCAAATTCCAAAAAAGGAGAATGCCATGCAATGCTTTGGTATTTCGAAGGTGTTTTCTGCACAACGGAAAAATGTAACCAGTGTACGATGTTGTCTGAATCATTTGTGGCGTGGGTTGACCGTAGCCGAAATAATACGTCACGGACCTAAATTCAGTATATAATTGCCATTTAATTGGCAAGTAAGAGAGAGTATTGCTGTCCCAAAAGCGTGAATTAGTGTCCTGAAATGTTACATTCACTGAAGTAAAGAACTGAAAAGAAATAGCATAAAAAATGACAAAAGTAAAGACGGGCTCCGATTATATGGACCGACTCTGAATATGTAAGTCGGCACCGATTGATGAGGGCTTCATTTCAAAAATTTAGTTTTCTGAAAAAAACTTACTTTGGAAGTAGGTTTTGTTTTTCCGTTTATAAATTCCAGCCCACTATGTATTACATTTGTTGGATGGAACATGACCGAATTTATGTAATTACAAAAGACTGATATTGTCACGATTGAAAAATGCTGTCGAACATTATTCTATCTAAATTTAGTAGCTTTTGATTAACAGAATGGTCTATACGTGTATATTGCATTTGTCATGCTTTTGTCGTAAGTGCAGCCCACACGTAAGCAAAAATAATGAAAATCATTTAGAATCTTCGGAAGGCTATTTAGTCTTGAAACAGTCGTTAAAAAGCTAGATGGAAAATGTACAGATCGTAGCAGAGATATTGCATAGAGAAAAAAAAAAAACTTTTACAAAGCGTGAAAAATACAATTGACCTATTCCCAGTACACGCCTCAGAATATATGTGTGAACACTCATAACTCTTTTTAACACTTAACACAACACAACAGTATTTCAGGTGGGTGGGGTATATACAAGTCTACAACAACGAAAAAGAATCAATCTATTAACCAGATGCATATTAGCGTAAAATTATCACATATCAAGTATTTCTAAACCGATGATAAAGAAACATCTATACAAACGAACGATCACTTTTTTTTTTCGTAATCTAATCTTGATCGACGCTGGCTCCAGAAGCAACTAAAGTTGTGACAGACACTTTAAAGGTTCATAATGAATAGCTTCGAGTTATTTATTTTTCTTTGTCCGTCCTGTTTAAATGTATGAATGCCCTAAATACTGTCGTTTCCACTTGTTTCAGAATTCTCACGCCGACCCCTCCCCCTTTCTAATGTAGAAATCATTCGTTTAACGTCGTAATAAGATTGAGATTCCAGCTCCAGTATCATGATTTGTTGAGTGTGTATGCAAATTAGCTTTTTTGAATGATTATTTAAACTTATTTAGCAGTTTGAAGGGTCTATGACAGGATGGTGTAAATTTGGCACATGTTTTGTCTTGGGTTTTCGTGTTTTGCTGGAACGAGTAAATTTGATTAAGGTATTACCATCCTAACGCTTCTAGTGCAAATTGGAATAAAAATTCTTATTAGTTGATAAATAAGGATTTATACTGATATATCTTTGCATATTTCTAACTGACCAGAAATTCCTTTGATGTCTATCTTGAAAGTATTTGTTGATACTTTTGTAAGTTTCCTGAAAAGGTAGGTGATTATTATCCCCCTTTATTTTGAGAATATAGTGGTTTTAGATTTATAAATGATAATTCTAAGAAACCGACCAGAAATTCCTTTGATGTCTATCTTGAAAGTATTTGTTGATACTTTTGTTACTTTCCTGAAAAGGGAGGTGATTCTCCCTTTATAATGAGAATATAGTGGTTTTAGATTTATAAATGATAATTCTAAAAAGGGAAAAAAAGTGGCTTTTTTTAAGGTAGTACAATAATACTCATTTTCACTCCTAGCAAATTTTGTAGGATAGTTCAATAGTGGAAAAAGCTGTCTTCCATTAGGAGGATACTACCTTAAGTAAAAAGTAAAATTCTGAATGAACAAAAAAAGAAATCCTCAGCGTATCGCCATTTTTCGAATAGTTTAGGGAATTTTCGTGATGTATTTTACGTTTACGTCTGCTCAAAGAAAGCATTGAAAGTCTTAAAGTTTTGAAAAACCTTGTCCCGAAAAAATTATCTAATGTCCGAAATAGATTTAAGCATATGCAGACGAAATGGATACAAATAAAAAGCGCATAAAAGGTATTGACCGAAAGAGGGATTTCTGCGGCATTTTTTATAGCTTTTTAACGACTGTTTCAAGACCAAATAACCTTCCGAAGATGCCAAATGCTTTTCATTATTTTTGCTTACGCGTGCGCTATACTTACGACGAAAGCGAATTTTTTAAATGAAGGCCTCATCAATCGGTACCGACTTACATATTCAGAGCCGGTTCACACAGTCGGAGCCCGTTTTTATTTTTATAATTTTTTGTGCTATTTCTTTTCAGTTCTTTACTTCGGTGAATGAAACATTTCAAGACTCTAATTCACGCTTTTGAGACAGCAAGACTCTCTCTTATTGACCAGTTAAATGGCAATAATAGACTGAGTTTAGGTCCGTGACATATAATTTCGGCTACGGTCAACCCACGCCACAAATGATTCAGACAACATCGTGCACTTGTTACAACTTTCTGTAGCGCAGAAAACATGTTGAAAAACCAGAGCATTGCATGACATTCTCCTTTTTTGGAATTTCAAAGTCATAAGAACACACGATTACAAATAATGACAAGATTATCTTTTTTTTGTTTCTTTTTCAGCCGACATTTTCAGAAACGGAAGACATTTTCTCGCCAGAGCCATTGGCTCCGGATATGAAGTTTCCTACCCGTGTGTAAGATCAGGGATCGTATAATAACATATATGATCCCTGGTAAGACCTGATTGCCAGTGACTTGTACAAGGGGCTGCATTCACAAACCTTTCTAAATATTGCTGTATTGAAACACTAGCTGTGTCACCTTGCAAATAAAGGACATCATATAATGACGAAATAAAGGGATGAAAAAAGAACGAATCGTTTAAAAAAAAAAAAGAACTATATCAAATAGAAAATATCAAGAAAAAATTGTTGGTCAACCTACGAACAAACAAGCCCTCGAGATCATGTGTCCTATCGGTCAATGGTGAGCACAACTGTGAACTTTGGAGTGGATAAATTCCTATGTGGCCTGAAACACGCGAAGAGGGGCATTCGGACATTTGTGTAAAGTTTCGTCTCGCGCAGGCTAATCCGAAAAGACACTTTCCGCTGGAAGAACAAATTCTGATGTACCGGTACTCTCAAAGTGCCTTCTCAGATTAGCCTGCGCGGACTGCGCTGGCAGATCCGAGACGACAGTTTACGCAAATGTGTGAAAGTCCCCTTTTCGTGTGATGCAAGTCATTTATGTATGTTACAAACAAAAGTAAAAAAAAAAAATGAATCTAGAAATCCAAAGACATGTTATTGGTATAATTCTAAGTTCATCTATAAATAAGTGACTTGTTGGTTACCAGAGAGCGCCGAATACTAGTAAACGTTGAGAAAAGACAATGCCAATCTAGAAATAAGATCTAAATAGTTGCAAGTTTAAGGTTGCTCTTGGCCAGATTATCTCAACAAAACGGACAGTGTAGATCAAGGATCAGAATGCTTTTCTTCAGTCTGGTATCAATCTTTAGTGGCCGCATTTAGGCGGCTTTCGTTGTGAAGGCGATTGAGGGTCAATAAAGGCTTCTGTTACCGTCTGTTCTGGTTGGTTTTTAGGCTGACCCCGATGACGTGATTACTCAACCGCGCACGAGATTGCCGAGTAAGTAGTCAACGTTTGAGTGGGCAGTATGGTGTTTGGCAGAAAGACCCAGACAATTTGATCCGGGAAAAAATGAGGTAAGTGTCTTATTCATTTGTATTCTGTAGATATTTTTCATGAATAATCAAAGAATGTGTAAATCTAGGTCCAGCATGGTACACATGGTTGCAAATTGCGATTGTTTTATTTTCTCGCAAGTTATCGCCGGCGTCTAAAGTAGTGCTGACCCAAGGTAGAACGTTTTTACGAAAAAGCAGCAAATGCTAGTTAACTGGTAGGAAACTTCATATTCGGAGCCAATGGCTGCGACGAGAAACTATTGTTGTGGTCTCCCGTTTCTGAAAATATCGGCTGAAAAGCAAACGTAAGCTTGTCATTATTTGTAATCATGTGTTCTTATGTCTTTGAAATTCAAAAAAAGAAGAGAACGTCATGCAATGCTCAGGCCTTTCAACATGTTTTCTACAGTAAGGAAAGATGTAACAATTGTAGGATGTTGTCTGAATCATTTATGGCGGTTCCGGGTCGTTTTGCCCCCAAACCATTTCCTCCCCCAGTCGTTTTGCCCCCAGGACATTTCCTCCCAGGTCGTTTCCCCCCTAGTTGTTTTGCCTCACCTGGTCGTTTCGCCCACCTAGTTGTTCCCCCCCTAGTCGTTTCGCCCCCTACCCAATAAAAGTATATCTTAGAACTTTTAGTCATCTTAAACAGGATAATGGTTCGTTTGAAATTTTTTGTATATGACCTGAACTCAGTATGTTATTCCCATTTCTATCCCCAAGTCTGAACTCTTTAGCAAAATATTTGCAGTCGTTCAGTTAGCAGCATTTTCCTTTGAAATAGAAGTCACTGTGGAAAAAGTAGAAAATTCTGGCTACCTGCATTTTCTCCTTTCTGCACAATGTCTTCAAAAGCCGTCTTCAAGGTCGTTAGAATTCGTTTTTGTGTGGTAAAAGGTTAAAGGTTATTTTGATTTAAAAGAGAGCAAAAGTATTTTATTAATTAATCCCCGTACTGCACCTCTCTCTCTCTCTCCTTGTAAACACACACACACACTCATGATATCAATCTACCCTATTCCCAACGAACCTAAGAAGGATAAATGACTAATCAAGATATTGAAATCTTATTATACATTTGTTTTTCAACATAAAGATATACAAACGCATCTATGGCTTTTGATAAAATTTGATGCTGACATCAAGGTTTTGTTAGAAAAAGCACTTAACCTGTTATGTATCTTCAAAATACTGTTCAAAAACTAAAAGTGGTGCATAATGCGAGAAAGGGTTGGCGTAATCAACAACGCAACTTTACAGTAGCACAGCCGAAGTGGCATCGATTGCGTAATACGTAATTAACGCATTTATAATCAGGTTTAATTTAGCATTATGACGGCACATGTTGAAAATTTATCTGACCGGCAACACATTGGACTCTTTTGACCAGAGAACAATTTTAGATGTCATGAAATTTTTAAAAGATAACCTTATAGTTGAAAGAGAAGTAAACACAAAGTCGTTACTGCCGCCGAATGGCGTCGACCATTTACTTCATTCTGACATGCAATGCACAAATCAGAATTTTCCGCTTTAGTTAATATACTTTAAGCAGGGATCGTATACAAACTTGAAACAAAAGACGTTTACCCTTTACAGCCATTGCTCATTAACATTGCTGATCCCCGGCTCGGCCGATTTCTTTCCGAGGATTGATGATAGGCATTTCGACAGGATTCATTCCTCTCTCACCACTGACCATTGATTTGACGATGGTTATGAGTATCTTGGAAAGAATAGTGTGCTTAGTACTGGTAAAAGAAAATCCAGGAAAGCATGGATAGGTGCACTGGTCACAGCGATATAATTGAAATAATGTTTTAAACGGCATTAAACACCATATACAATCAATCAATCGTCGACACTGTTAATCCTTACCCTGCTAAATACGTAAAATTAAACTTTTGAGCCGAAATTAAGTACCCAAATACTGCTATTTCACAGGTAATTTTTTGAGAACAATACCTCCTTAACCACAAGTGTAGATCAAAGATCAGGCTGCATGTTCTGTGCAGTCTGATCTTGATCTACACTGTCCGCTAAAAGTCAGTGAGTCGCGCTTAGCGCCCTAAGAGTTGAAGAACCAACTGACCAATCTAAAACACTTATTAACTGGTAAAGGTGCTAGGCACATAGTTAAAAACAATTAATTTTGCATTGAGCGAGTGTTTTCACACCTTGCCACTAAGATGGCTTAACGCAACACTAGCCCAAGTCAATTTCTGAAAATTTTTCAGGGGACAGAAAAAACATGTCTGTTTTTCCTCTGAAGGGTTTTCCAAAACCTATGGTATGTACCGTAATTTGCTTAAGTTTTGGTACAGTAAAAAATAATTAATTTTTTTCGTGTCCCAATACTTTGGTCTACAAAAGATAATTATTTTGTCAGCTGTCCCAAAACTTATGGTCAAACAAGACAATCTGTCATACTGAAAGTCAATGGCCGCTAACCCGTCGAATATTGCCGACGTTAAAATATTGCTACGTTTATTGATGTCGATAAACATCCAATCATATGCAGGTTGGTCTATTTTTAGACAGATTGGAATTTCACCGATCAATTTGAGCACTAAGAGCTTTTTCTCATTGTTGTCGTTGATGATTAACTTGTCACTCATTATTGTCTGCGTCCTTGGATCGCGATGAGGATGTTATTTTGCGTTTGTAGATAAATTCACAACATATTTTACCTGCTTACATGTACGTGACGTGAACGACGTTAATTCCACTCTGACAAGTACCTGCTCGGACCGTTCTCAAATTTGATGGTTCGTTGATCTTCGATCGATAAACCTTGGGTAAACTAGCATGCTGTACCTTGATTTCTATTTATAAACAATGAACTCGATTGACCGTGAAATACATACGTGTCAATTCTGTCAACTTCGGATGTACATATACACGTTATACACGTTATGTATCTTGGATACAAGTTTATCACACTCTTTTTACACTTACGTCTGATTTCTTTTTGAACTGGGGTTTAAATTAGACTGTCAGGTGGTCAAGTTTTTTACCTTGAATCAGGAAACTTACATTGAAATTGGGAGGGTTGGGAAGCATGCTTACGACGTTAAGTATGTAGAAATAAAACTGCGCGAAATAAATAGTTGCAAACAAAGGGTATCAAACGGATTGAAAGATTTTTTTTAAAATAAATATTCACTGTCCCAATTATTTGGAACAAAAAAATACCTATCTTGCTTCACAATTTTTAGTATGTCCCAAATCTTTGGGTCATGAAAAATAATTATTTTCGCGTTTTTTTATGGTGTCCCAATTCTTTGGGTGTCCCAAAACATATGCAAAATACGGTGTTTCAATGCTGATTTAAGTTTGGAATATCATGGCAAAATGAATATTCACAAATGATTTGCTGTAAACCTGTTATTGCAGTAAAAATGAATTAGATATAGTATTGCACTCAAATTCCTTGATCAAGCCAACAAAAGTTAGTGCAACACTGTACCTATTTGGAATTGGGTATAGTCTTGCACTCAAATTTGTATGCCTTCTTGGTGAAAAATTAGTGTAATACTATGTATAAATGGACATAGTATAGTTTTGCACCCAAACCTGTAGACTTCTTCATGAAATATGAGTATAACATAGTACCTACATGAAGCTATTCATCAAGCTGAACGAGCAATATTGAGGGACAATGAAGGAAATATAACAAAGTCTAATTATATAACACTTTTACTTTATTTTTTTTACCTTATTATGCTTATAAAAACTGCAAACTGATCTGTTTTGCCATATACCTTATACAGACTTTTCTTGAAGCCACCAATGACTTTGAAGCAATACAGGAAATGCAAATTTGCTTGTTACAAGCATTTTTCCCTTTTCACTCAAAGTCCTTAACCCTTTCCCAAACAATCCCTAGTTTTTATGACTCTGGGGAAGGGGCCTTTTGAAAACATTATGGGAAAGGAGGAAATACTGGTAACCAGCATTTTCTCCTTTTCCCAGAATATTTTCTACCCTATCAAAGACAGAAATCACCATTTTTGGTACATTTGATTTGTCGTCTGCAGACACTTTCAATTTGGTGGAGTCCAACATTTTGTCGTTTAAGAAAGGGTTTACTCTTACACATAACATTATAGCATTTGTACATTTCAGAACTTTTATAATAAAAAAGATGTACATTTTGTTGTGAAGGTAAACAGATTAAGTTTAACCAATTACCACACAATCCCGAGTTTTAATGACCCTGAGGAAGATACCTTTTGAAATCATTGTGGGATAAGGAGAAAATACTAGTAACCAGCATATTCTTTTTTTCCCGTAATGTTTTCTACTCATTCAGCGACAAATTCTATCATTTGAGCCACATTTAAACTATCATCTGCAAATGCTTTCAATTTGACAGGTCTAGGATTTTGTGTTGTAAAGAGTTATCACAAATTATCAATTGTTAAATGTCAAAAGATAACTTTTTACTAAATACTAACATTGACCAATTGTTAACAGTAACTTGAAAACTTTTGAACAATCAAAACACAATACAGTAGGAAATGAATAGAGAATATTTTTATGCCATCAGAGAATTTTATTTACTTCAACTCATAACATTCAGTGTACTGTGATGTACCTGTCAATGTTTTCCTGGGAAATCTAAATCTGAATACATTAAGCATTTTTTTCCCCTTAATCTGCTTTTCCACATCGACTACATGAAAAGAAAATGTTTAAAACACAGAAGTGAAACAGGAATTCAGTTGCATAATATATAAAATATCTTTCCAGTCTCTTCTATTTGGTTGCTTCTGGAACATAACAGGTACAATTTCCTTTCAAAGCCTAAATATTTCAAAATTGCATGGAGGGTTGGGATAACTTTCTCAGGTGACAAAATTTTGGTCTTGTCTAAATTGAAATCATAATGCAGACGACAAAATACGGCCTATCAAATAGATCTAATGGTATTTGTCTCTGGAAGGATAGAAAACTTTATGGCAAAGGAAAAATGCTTGTTACAAGCATTTTATCCTTTTCTCCCAATATTTTGGATAATTTTCTCAGATGAAAAAATTTTGGTCACATTCAGTATCACCTGAACATGCTGCAAAGTTTTCAAGAAAACTTATCAGGCTTTCAGTATCTAAATAGGATGTAAGAACTGCTGTTCCATCAACCTGCATCATTCCTCTGCTGTTTCTAAAATGTGGATCAAATACATGAAACATGTTATCTTCTTTTATGATTGCTGTTGTATTACATCTGCACCCGATTGTATAAACGTTGGTTAAATTTAACCACTGGGTTAAAAGTTTGGTTAGGAGAGAGTTTGGGTTAAATTATTGGTTAGCGATTGTATAAAGATCTGGTTAACTTTAACCAGAATCAAATTCCGGTTAAATTTAACCCACCTCCACTATACCGGTTAACCATTTAACCAAAAAACAACATGGCCGCCCTTGTTACACCGGTAGCTAGACAACCGAGGCAATCTCGACGATTAAATGTGCAAACTTACGAATTCGACGACAAAAACTTCGACGACGATGTAGATCTAGGTTTGAAGCGGCAAATTTAGACAAGAGATTGTATATGTATGATTCCTGTATAGACAGACTAGAAAAACTTTTAGGGGATCAACTTCAACACGGGACAAATTGTAACTTACATTGACATCAAGATCTAGCCTAGCTAGGCATAGTATTGTCCTAAAGTTTTTCGTGGTTGATTTTGTGGACACATTTGGGGTAGATATCCGTAATTTGCCCAGAACCATCGCAAGGGTTAGGCTCAAAAGACACCGTTTACTTTGAAAGACGTAGATCTAGGTCTACCGGTAGGCCTACATAAAATTCACGACGACCGGGGACAAACGAGGGACCACACCACATGGGTTTTACGAGATCGGCAGTTTTTTTCTGGAGTTGTGGGATGCGTTGATGGCACCCACATTGAAATTTTATGCCCGTCTGAATATGGAGCGGCCTTCATTAACAGATAAAAGTGTGCAGGAAACCTGCGATTTTGCAACTTTCCTGGGTGATAAAACAGTGTGTAGTCTCCCCTGTCGGGACTACCCTGAATGTTGAAAGTGACTAACAAATAAGAGCAAATAGTGAAGTCTAATTGATTTTCCCCATAATATAACATCCTATTTTCTTTAAAAACAAAGATAATATCTAATTTATGCACCAGGGAATGCATGCTATATTTAATTATGATAATCTACGCTCATATAGGAATGTGAATTCGATGGCCTAATGGATATGGCATCTGTCTCCGGAAAAGGAGTTCAGGGTTCAAATCAGATCTGTTTTACCTATTTTCACCAAGGGATTTTCTGTACTCTTTCCATTTTTTTTTTCACATTCATGTAGTTAGAAATTTAAATTGGATCAAGAACTTTGGCTTTTGACTTCAATAAATACATAATACGCGCCTTTGACTTAAATAAATTTGTGCCAGTGACTGCAGAAAGGGGTCTTACGACAAAAAAAATGGCTTTTTCAGTTTTTCCCATAATTGGATACGACTACATGTCTAGAGCATAATCTGCGAAGTCCCGGTAGCTCAGTCGGTAGTGTACAAGACTTGAGAACAGGAGGTCACTAGTTTGATCCATGGCTCGACCAATTTCTTTCCGAGGATTGGTGATAGTCATTGTGACAGGATTCATTCCTCTCTCACCGCTGATCATTGTTTTGATGATGGTTATGTGGGAAAGCAGCCAGTGGCTCGGAAAGAATATTGTGGTGAGTACTGGTAACAAAAATTCCAGGAAAGCATGGATAGGTGCACTGGCCGCCATGATAAAACTGAAACTTATAATAATGATAATGATGTGAAACACCATACAACCATACAAATGGAACATAATCTGTGTATTCCTTTCATAAACCTTTGTCTTTCTTCCACAAACAAATAAAACCTATACTTAACCAGCTATTTTTAGATTTTCCAAACCCCATTTCACCTTACATTTAGGATGTATACTTATAGAAGAGGATAATGTGCTTTTTCAGCAGCATCAAAAATGTAATGGGTTGATATACAATCAACTTTTACAAGCACTTTCTCCTTTTTGAAGCTATCAGCTTCAGGGGCATAAAAAGTTGTTTTTATCTACAGTTGGAGAGTGATGTCAATACAAGCCTGAATGTGGGACAGCAACAAAAACAGTTTTATCATTTTAAGTTATTTATTCCTGTAACATGTCATGACTAATGTTATACCCATCTAAAGTTTATATAATAAACTGATTAAATATCCAAAATTGTCAAAAAAAACATGTACTGAAATACACAAATTCGTATAATCCCTAGAATTCAATTTAACCTTCTACCACATGATTCACTGATCCCAAGAAAAAAATTGCTGAAAAATGAGAAAATGTTGGTAACCAGTTTTTTTACTTTTTCCTAAATGTTTTCTAAAAAGAGAAAAATCATCATTTGATCAAGTTAATTTGTTGTTCGCAAATACTTTCAATTTGCAGTCTACAATTTTGTCTTTTGGTAAAGAGTTAAATGGACTTTTTCCAGTCTGGGGAAAAAAGTGAAAATAGCAATATAATTTCACAAGTATCTACCATAATATTGTTAACACAAAAGAAAGGTATAGATCAAAGATCATACTGCACATTCTTTGCAGTCTGGTCTTGATCTAAATTGTCTGTAAAAGGTAGTCAGATAGGAAATGGTGATACATTTTTATGTGCTATTTTAAGTGGTTCAAATAGCTTTGGTTTAAATGAAAAAGAGTGGTTGAACAAGTGACATGTTCAAGTATCTTTTGCACATTGTGACACACTGAGGACACTTAAATTACTCAAAAGTTTGACTGATTGAATGTATGGCTCTCCATTTGAATCTCTCATAACACTAAAACATCTGCCTGGTGTAAACTTGGTACAGCATTGTCCAGGCACTATCATTCTGTACTGAATGTCTGTGTTTTTACCTATTTAAAGTAGAAATTCAATCTTTAAAGGAGTGAAATTCATTGTGTTAACCCTTTACCAAACAATTCTGTCTTAGCAACCATAGAAAAGACTTGGTAAACATAGTGAGAAAATGGAAAAATGCCAGTAATCAACATTTTTTCCATTAACCACAATGTTTTATACCTTTTCAACTATTTCATCATTTAACCACACTTTAATTTGTTGTCTGCAAATGTTTTAAATCCGGACCAGTGCTAATTTTTTTTTTATTTGGTACAGAGTTGTTATGTGATGGATGTCATCTCTAAATGACAATTGCAAAGATCTATCCAGCCCACTTTTGTAACTTTGATGCTACCTACCATGAGTAAAATTCTACCATTGCACACCAAAATCAGTCTACATGTTTATGCAGCCTTTCTACAAGCAGTCAAATTTCAGTCTAAACCTTTCACTCCTTTTATGAGAAATTTACCACAAAAAAAAAAATCTACTGAAAATGACTGATTGAAAGTGATATAATAAAATGTATAGACTTGTACTGAAATTTCCTTTCAAAGTGTATTATGACTGACACAGATTTCTGTTTTTAACTTGACTGCTGGTACTTGTAATATTTACTAACTCTGATACCTACTGGATGAAAGCAACAATAACCCTTTTTTCTGACATTGTTCACCTTTCGATTTCTAAGAACAAAAAATATCTTTGGCAAAAAAAAATACAAAGACCTGTTAAAAGTCTCTACAATGAAGTAGATTTATGACAATATTTTTTTTTTCTGTTGATAGTAGATCTTTTTACCACAGTGGATCTAAAAATGATTTCACACTCTCTTTTTACAACTCATTGATGTACAACTAGTAACTGCTTCAAAGGCTATATATTTTTTGGTGTTCATGTTTGTAAATATATGTCAGTTGTATACAAGATATGAGTAAGGTAGCAGTTAATTTTAAACTGCTTGAACTCTGTAAAACACTGGTATGTCTATCACTTCTACCATAAACTGAATTAGGTGCAAAAATATCTCTATGAAAGATAAAGCATAATCAGAGAACATAAACATGACAGAAAAAGTAATTTATGCATGTTATATGTGAGATTCACTAGTCCATAGATATGACAGATATTTTTCCAGTACCTAATTTCTCTTACCTCTTCCACTGCCAGTGGGGATTAAAATAGCTTTTGGAGAGCCGAGACTATGGATCAAGATCAGAAAGTGCAATCTGCTACCTGATGCTGTTTTTCTCTTAGCAAAACCATCTTACAGTACAAGAGTAATCTACTTTCAGGCTTTGAAATAAGCTGAATTTATTATTATTTTTCATTTTTGCGGCAAAAAAGTTACAGGTAACATTCAACCAACTAGATTGTTGAACAACACATACCTGTCATTTTCCAAGAATGCTGAACTCAAGTTCTTGAAAATCAGACATAATGCTCTACCATGCTAAATAAATTACACCACCCCTTTACCACTTTACCATCATCATTCAAATATGTGTTTATTTACCTAGGATGAGAATGACAGTAATGAAAGTTTTGTATTGATCAGAATAAAACAAAAACACATAATGAAAACAAGATGAAACCCATGTTGTGGGTGCTCAGTGGAATATACTGAAGGATATAGATCTACCATATACGTTTTAAAAATCCAATCACTATCTGATAATCAGAAATCAACTAGTTATCTGATCGTCTGACAAATTACTTAAGAATGATTGCTACTTTCTACATGTATATAGCTATATATGTCTGTTTGCATAGAGCTCCCAGCCTCAGTTCGTTTATTATTAAATGGTACAAAAACAAGCCAAACTGAGGCAAGATTACAAATTGGCAAATAATGATAACTTTCAACATCAAGCATATTCGTCATGTTACTCTAAATCTTTCAACTTTTAGTCAAGTTAACATGAGATGCAACATGGGATTCTGGATCAAGTTTGTTTTCGAAAGTTGGGTAGTTTTTCACCCGTGACAACCGTTATGTTGTTCTCAATCAATGACCAAAAACATTGTCTTGATACACGATCATTTTATGTAGAATCGTACTGAAGGTGGGAGTGTGGGATTACGGACTTATTTACCCATTTTCTGTTCAAATATTGGCGGATAATGTACGAAAAGACAGTTGCTACAAACAAAACTTTTACTGAATAGTTACCGATGACACAACTTCCGGGTCATTCAAAGTGCCGAAAGAAATATTGCGATAGAAAGTTCTATTGCATATATAAAACACACGAACCTTACCTAAGACATATTCTTGTATGTAGTCATCATATTTGTCTTTAAAACCGATGTATAGATCGTTGCATCTGAATATGAGGTCATCGCTGTTTTCAAGCAGGAAGAGATACACTCGGTACGGACAAAACCACTTCAACAGCCTTTATTTTATCGTAATACGACCGGACATCTCAGATTTTTGTCTGAATTGTAACATGTGTAGACTTCGGAGACTATACAAAAACTAAAATATGTGTTTAAACCCAAAATAACAGCGGTTTTAGTATAAAAATACATTTTTATAATCAATTATCAAAAGCACTCTCTTTATGTTGTATGAGCGGTAAAATGTGCGTGAGGGGATACATTTGTGACGTATCGCGCGTGAAAACTTGGAAAGAGAACTGCATGACGGGATATATTTGTTGGGTTAACTTTTGGTTAATTTAACCATTCTAGTTAAGTAACCAGTTTGGTTATCTGTTTTATACAAGTGTTTAACCAGTTTGGTTAGTTAACCAAACTGGTTAAAAGTTAACCCAAGGTTAGAGTTTAATCCTTAGTTTAACCAACGTTTATACAATCGGGTGCTGATGGTTAAGAAGAGAAAAGTATTCATTTTTGATAAAGTGTCATAAAGACTAACAAATGGGGCATTCTGTTTTGTGTTGAATACTGATCCTGCAAGACATTCAGTCACTTCAAATTGGCAGTTGTTCCATTGGTATGGAAGGTCAGATCAGATAATAACAAGTAGTTTTCCTTCTGTCCATTTACTTTCAGATGTTCATACATGTTATCACCTTCCTGTAATATAGCATCCAAGTCTGACTGCGTCCAAGTTGAGGCCTTCTTTTTCTGAAATTGGTAAATCATTGCTGCATAGCTATTTGCTACACACTGTCGGCCTAGAACAAAATATCTTGGATGGCCCAGGTGATAGGATGCCTCAACAGACAACATGCTGAAAAAATTTAAAAAAAAAAGGTTTTAGTTTCCATACAGATCTAAATTAATGTCATGAAGATTTTCTTGTTTGATTCAAGTCAAATGCCATTTTCAACAAAATTCAGAAATATCACAGTTGGCAGTGAAACTAGCACCATCTCAAATGGTATGTAGTCAGAGGTTTGGATTTTATGTATGATGTATGTGTACAAGTGTGAGTAAAATGGGCAAGAACTGGAAGGTAAACTGCATGTTGTGATAAGATCAAAGATGTTGAAAATGTTTTTAAACTCAAATCCAAAAGGATTGTTTACTCCAACATATTAAAATCACGTAATTGCAAGAACCAATTATGTAAGTGAAATTAATATTTCCTGCCATTCTGTTTATCACTTTAATCCTTTTGAGCGTTAGTAAAACGACTAGGGTTCGGAGGTGAAACGACTAGGGGTGAAAAATAGGGGCGAAACGACCAGGGGGGAATTGACCATGGGGGAAACGTCTTGGGGGATTCGTCTTGTTACCTTTGTGGCGTGGGTTGACCGTACTTTCAGTCTGAAGGCTTGCTCCGATGCTATTTTTGTTATTTGGTCTCCGCAAACCTTCACATCAGTCCTTCTTTAAACATGTCTGGAATTAATATGACTTTACCGGCATCTTTTCAAATGGCTCTATGCGACAAAATTTCCAATTACAGCTGATAAAATGAGCATGGATCGTTAGATAAATGATTAATCTTTAACATCACACAAACTGTGCTGCAAAATACCAATTAAATCAATGGAAATTTACCTTTTTTCCCAACATAACTTAAATCAAGTGTAATTTGTATACAACTTACATGGCGACTTCCACTGAACAGACGTGTGCACTCAACGGAATTTGAATTTTGTACAGTCTGGTTCTCTAACCCTAACGACCGTTTTCGTACAAGGTGCCTTTGTCAACAGTGGAATTCCCAAATGAACCGTCTTGTAGCGTGTCAGAGATACTGCGATTTCTGCCGAACCCTGCCGAGACATGCGCATTGATGATATCACCATGTTTTGAATTCTGGTGAAGTAGGTCAATGGTTATTTACGTTGAAAAGTACAGATTTGCACAAAGGTAAGTTTTAGATATAACTAACATCAGTTTTTTTGTAAAAATTAATCATATACAGCATTTGTTATGCTTTTGTTGTACATGTAAATGCTGCACACACATAAGCAAAAATCATGAAAAACATCTGGCATCTTTGTAAAGCTATCTAGTCTCGAAACAGTCATTAAAAAGCTAAATGGAAAATGTACTGACCGTAGTAGAGATATTGAATGGAAAAAAAAAAATACTCTTACAACGCTTGAGAAATACAATTGACCTATTCCCAATACATGCCTCAGAATATATGTGTGAACACTCATAACTCTTTTTTACACTAAATATGACACAGCAGTATTTTAGGTGGTAGGGGTATATACAGTCAAACTTCGGAAGCTCGAACACCCCTGGGACTAGGTAATTTGTTCGAAATATCGGTAGTTCGACGTATTGCATATTTATGACTTTTGTATTTGGAAATATCACACAGAACACACCACATACCTTTGTCATTTTACAGGAATTGGCTGTCAAATTAGTGAAAATAGCTTGTTTTCGGCTGAAATCGATACGCTCTGTTAATGTTTTTCATTTTTTGAGAGTATCCATTTCGGCCAAAAGCAAGCTATTTTCACCAGTTAAACCGATTCCCGGGGTCATTTTCTTTGCACATATCTAAAAGTCATTTTATCAGAAAAGAAAGGACATTTGCAGATATCGAGAGCGAAACATCACCTTGTTTATGTTCTAATTATAACTTCTATCAACACTACATGTGCGGATTAAGATCACAGTTGCGGTTAATGAAACCCACTGTGTTGAAAAGCAATACTCTTCATGAAAACATAGTGTCACAAAAATGACTTGACCACTAATTTAGGTCAACCACCTCGAAAAACAAAAAATTAAAAGCAAAGCGATTATTCAATCACGGCTAAACAATTCGTAATTGACACTTTGATCAAGTGTGTGTATATTTTACAGTAAGTGTTAAAAACATGCACCTTATCCAATATTTGACAGGCGATTACTGTCGTATCCAATTAACAATGTAGGTGTGAAACCCAACATCTGATTGTTGCCTAACCCTTTGTTCGACTTCTGAGAGGTAAATACACAGGAAAATGAACGACGGGACTGTGATATGTATTTGCAAGTTCCAATTAAGGGTTGTGCGAGCTTTCCGAGGTAGAACAATATGAATTATATAGAGATTTTGCCGGGACCGATATCGTTGTTCGAGCTTTCTTTGGTATTCGAAATTACCCATATTCGAGCCACCGAAGTTTGACTGTATAAATCTATAATAGCGAAAAAGAATTGGTTTCATAAGCAATTGTTCATAGATCCCTGATTTTCATTGTACTCACTCAGATAGTTCAGTGTTCAATTAACCAAATGCATATTACATCAGAATATGTCACATACCAGTTATTTTCTGAGCCGATGATAAACGAACATGCATCCAAAGGAACAATCATGTTTTGTGCAGTTTAATCTTGATCAACACTGGCTGCAGAAGCAACTAAAGTTGTGACAGGCACTTTAAGGGTTGAAAATGAATAGCTTTGAGCTATTTATTTTTCATTTTCCGTGCTAGATATTTGTATAAATGTCCTAAACATTGTCTTTTGCACATGTGCAGATCCCTCCACCTTCCTAATGTAAAAGTCATTCACTTAACCTTGTAATTAGAGTGGGGTTCCAGCTCCATGTATCATGATTATGCGAATGTGCTGTTTTGAGTCAATGTATAGGATAAAAAGGCAGCTTTTAGGGTCCTTGAGCGGATGATGTAAATTTGACACCTGTTTTGTTGTGGGTTGCCATTTTTTGCCGTGCTGAGTATTTTTGATTAAATAAAAAGTAAAGTTTTGAATGTAAATGGTCTAGTGCAAAAATCGAGACAATTAATTTAAGTATTAATTTCATACTTCACAAAAGTGACGAAAATCGACCTTACATGCCGTTCGCCGAAAGAGATCTCTTGCCTAACTTTTGATTTTGTTCAACCAACGATAATTTATTGACAACTTCTAAATTGTTAACAGGAAGACAGTCGCGCATACGCGGTAGGCCATATCTTTAATGGAAAAACCAAATCAAACTAAAAATAGAGTTAGTAGACCAGAGTCCATGGGATTTCCCTATTATGTCATCGAGGATAAAAGTCATAACTTTAATCGTGATTGTTATCATTTTGTAAGAGTATTTAATCTTTTAGCAAGAATTTCTTTCATTTAGCTCTTTTTTTTTTTTTTTAAATATTGAGTTCATTTTGACAACAACCGAAAATGTGTCGTCCAGACGTTTACATAGACAACGGAGCAGACGACCGGGGAATAACATCTGATTGGGGAAGAGCAGAGTCATAAAATGAAGCTTAAAAAATGAATCGAAACACAAGTAGTCTTAGTAGATCTAGAAGAACAGAATTAGATCTAATGTAGATCACAGAAAAAAGATCATTTTTGACCTTGACTCGAGTGGAAAGCTGAATTCGCGCCGTTGGTTTGTGTTTTATTTGGAGGAAAATGTCACGTTTCTTTGTGGACACTTTAAAAAACAAAAGATTTGCTGTAGGATCTAATAACATTATACCACAATATTTTTACCTTTTAAAACACAAATACTGTTATTTGAACCTCAGACTAATATGTTGTCTGTGATTGCTTTTAAAATGTATAAGTCTAGTGGGATGCAGTCAAAACGTACCCAAACCAAAACGTACCCAAAAATAAAGTCAAAACGTACCCAAAATTTAAGTCAAAACGTACCTAAAGTAAAATTTTCTTTGTACCAATTTCAATTCAATTTTTTTTTTTTTCAGTGTTAGTTATAAATTAAAAATGTCATGTATTTTAATTACCTTTTAAGGATGGTTTAACTCCAAACTCACTTTATATGCTTTTAATTCTTTAAAATGATGCATGTTTTCAATCCCAAGTTACATTCAATTATGGGTGATGTGTTTTTGTCAGGACTCATCAGGTGTAACAAACTTGTCATTTAACAGTTTTATTTTCATAAAAGATGATTTGTGGACATGTAGTTACATAGTATTATGTATATTTAACCCCCCCCTTTGTTTTTTTTTAAGGTTAACGAAAAATGAGTTAGATCTAGTCAATGTAAGTTTGAAATGAAAATGTTAAATGACAATTAGTTGAACATGTTTTTTTTTCCTTACTAAAAAACACAAGTTACCTTTAATTACACAATCCATTGTATTAACAATCCTTCTGAAAATGGCTTTTTAAAACACTGTGGGAAAAGAAGAAAATGATGGTAACAGTTTTCTCCATTTCTCACAATGTTTTTTACCCTTTCAAGCCTTATCTAATATGTTGTTTGCAAATGTTTTCAATCTGGAAGAGTCAAAGATTTTATTGTTTGGTAAAGAGTTAAGTTTACAATATTTTCAGTGCAGAATATATCTTGTAACATTCCCCCCTCCAAATAAAAATGTTAACATTTTAATTCAATGAAAAATGGTATAAATGATACTGGTAATGATAAGTAGGTGTAATTGAGTCACTGCTCTTAGACAACCAAATTTTTGACTTGTCCATATTTAGGGAACTTCCAAAGGGTAGAAAATGAAAATATGAGAAAAAATTTTCCAGCAGAGCATTTACTGAATTTTAAAAATCAACCCTTCAGTTTTTCATCTGAAGCAAACTGTCTCTCAGATCATAAAAATATTTACAAAGTATTTCAATTAATTATCATGCAATATACAACAGGTTAAAGACCATTGTGAAAAATGAATTTTTTCACCACATATAGTTTGTTACACTCTTTTTGAGAGTGCAAATTGCACACCTTTTGTTATCCAAACAATGTAATTAATGTATCTTATTTCTCTAAATGTGTTGATGCTTATGAATGTTTTTTTTTTATGGATAAAATATATATTAATAATGATGGATAAAGATATCAAAGTATCTGATGCTTTTTCATAAATATCCATTGTATTTTCTTAAAAAAAAAAGAGAGACACTGTTAGTTTTATCATGAATTAAGCATTTGATCGACCTAGCTCTTTTCTGTTCAGTAATATGTTTCATCATTTGTTTTAATCATGTAAGGCAAATTTAAAATAAAGCAGAATTAAAAATCATCAACATCAAGATGGTGAATAAAACATTTCTATTAATTTGTTCAAAGATGGAAGATAAAATCACTATAAAAATCATGGGTACATTTTGACTTCATATTGGGTACGTTTTGACTTCACTTGGGTACGTTCTGACTTCAGTTGAGGACGTTTTGACTCCACTTGGGTACGTTTTGACTTGGGTACGTTTTGGTTTGGGTACGTTTTGACTCTAAACCAGTCTAATTTGTCCTCTGGTAAAGAGATCGTAACTAATTAATTAATGGGGAAACTCTCATTGATCATTACTTACCATGACATTGCCATTTTTTTGTCACAATTTTGGAATAATAACAAGAAAAATAACATACATATTGATCTATTTTATATTTTTCTACATTTGCAGTCATTTTTTGTCACAATTTTGGTATAATAACAAGACAAATAACATACATTTTGATCTGTTTCATATTTTTCTACATTTTGCAAAAGTGGTCTAGCAGAAATCTGAAGTGGTCTAGTAAAATTTGCATATTACTGGTCCACTGGTCTAGTTGAAAAAAATGTTAATGTCGAACCCTGGATCACCCATGGCATCCGGGCGGGCTGCATCCAGTTCTTTGTCCAGAGCATAACTTTGTCATCTGATTGATTTGAAACGAGGAATTTGTGTTTGTTGCAATAATACACAGTGCAATGAGAAAGAACCATAACTCTACTTTGTGCTGTCTTCGAGTTATTTCCCTTTGATCATCATTTTTACAGCATTTTCTGCTTGTCCAGAATATAACTTTGTCATATCTAGTCTGAAATTTGATATGCATGATTGTTGAAAATTACAGAGTGCAGTGCAAGAACCATAACTCTTCCTAGCATGAATTTTGAGTTATTCCCCCATTGATCTTAATTTTTATAGCATTTTTTGCTTGTCTGGAGCATAACTTTGTCATCTTAAGTAGGAGTGACTTGAAATATGGTATGCTTATTTGATATAATATTTGGAAGTGCAGTGCACAAGAATTGTAACTGTACCTCATGCTGTCTTTCAGTCATTTCCCTTTGATTGTCATCTTTACAGCATTTAGTGCTTGTCTGGAATATTACTTTGTCATCTCAAGTCAGAACGACTTCAAACTTGGTATGCATGTTTGTTGCAATATTACGGATCACAGTGCACAAGAGCAATAACTCTACCTAGCGCGGATTTTGAGTAATTCCACTTTGATCTTCATTTTCACAGTATTTTTTGCTTGTCCGGAACGGAACTTTGTCACCCTCAAGTCAAATTGACTTGAGATTTGGTAAACATGTTTGTTGCAGTTATGAAAAGTGCAATGCACTGGAGCCGTAACCTTACCTGATGCCCTCATGGAATTATTCCCTAGTCATTATATTTTTTTTTACAGCTTTTCATGCTTCTCTACAACAACTTTGTCTTTCCATGTTGGAATGACCTGAAATGTTATATGCATGTTTATTGCAATTACCTTTATTATCCCCCCTTGACAACTGGTAGTGGGACTGGCGTATCTTGCGATAATTTTCCGCTCTTGTTTCAAATAGTAAAGGGAATTTTCATGATGTATTTTACATTTACATCTGCTTAAAGAAGGCATTGAAAGGCTTATAGTTTTGAAAAACCTTGCTTGGAAAAAACAGACCGCAGAAACTCCAAAAGTGAAAATCTGCACATAAATAAACATCTTAGTAGTAAGATTTTAATCCTGTGCCCAACCGCAGATAGTCAACTGCTTAAGGGTCTGCACTTTTAAGCAGAAACTCCATAATATGCAATCTCTGCATATAGAATATACATAAACTAATAGGCATCAGAATTCTGTCTTTACGTCAATACCTTTTAACCACATTTTATTCATATCCATTTCGTCTGCACATGCTTAAAAGAATTTCGGACATTGGATACTTTTTTCGGAGCAAGGGTTTTCTTTTTCATTGTTGTAGACTTGTATATACCCCACCCACCCGACATACTGTTGTGTGGTGGTGTGTTAAAAAGAGTTAAGAGTGTTCCCACATATACCCACAGGCATGTATTGGGAATAGGTCAATTGTATTTCTCACACTTTGTAACAAGTTTTTTTTTTTTATTCAATATCTCTTCTAAGGTTTGTCAGTTTTCTATTTTGCTTTTTAATGACTGCTTCAATACCAAATAGCTTTCTCAAGATGCCAAATGTTTTTCATGATTTTTGCAACGAAAGCATAACAAATGCTATATACATGTATAGACCATTATGTTAATCAAAAGCTGCACAAAAGTATGTTCAAAATTTAGATAGACTAATGTTCAACAGCATTTTTCAATCATGACAATTATACCAGTCCTATGTATTTTCATAAATTCAGTCATGTTCCATCAAACAAATGTACTACAGTGGAACCCCGTTAGAACGAACTTTGCTAAAGCGCTGACCCTATTATAACGCGGGTGTCCTATGGCTCCCAAAATTTCGGGGAGTTGACCATTTTCGAGTCTGATCCAAATCCAACGTTGCTCTGATAAAAATCCTCAATGTAAAAAACACAACAACCTATCAGTCAAATACTGATGTAAAATCAATACCGTCACATTATGTGACAATTTTTCACACCTTTACCTTGTTGACTACTTTTATCACCTATGGCTGTGTGCATTTGTTTTTTTGACAAATACATGCACAGTAGGTAACAAAAGGACGTCATCCCATAATTGTCCTAACATAAAATACACAATCTTACTTTATACAGACTTTACATCAATATGTCTGTATGTAGATTGTTAACGGCGATATCGAATGTTCCATATCTCGCAAATGTATTCGGACATTTACAGACACATTAATTTATTGTCAAAAAATACTTTGTCAAGTTCTAACTTAAGATAGTCCGAATATTAAGGAATAATAAATACTTGGACAGGCTGAAAAATATATTTTCCAAAACATCTGACTTTTAATTTTTGGAAAATTCTCAAGATAGGATGATTGGACGCATGGTGAACGCACAATAATTATTGTACATCGTGCGTAAAACGGTCATGTACATGAAACCTTCGACAGTCAAGTCGACCAACAATAATTCTCAGTCTTGAAATTGCACACACACACACACACACACACACACACACACACACACATACTTGTATTGCATTCGTTCTGAGGACCTTGAAACTTTACGTCATTATGAGGACTCATTAAAGCGTTAGAGGTACGGAACTCGCAGTTTGTAATTAACAATAATGTTCACATCTAGAAAAAGATTTTTTACAGATATCAGCGTTACACTCGACTAATATGACATAAAAACGTTTAGAGGACTCTACCTTTTTTCCATTCAAAGTGAGGACTCGTTATGAGGACGTTCAATTCTTCCATCAAAACGAGGACTTTACTTGCACACTCACAATTTCACAGCATTGTGAGGACTGATGTGAGAATCACAAGATATGCGAAATACACTTATATTGTGTATTAATCACATACTGTACAGAATACACGCTCTTTTTCATAGAAACACATAAATGTAGTACTTTTCACTCAACACGGCAAACCCATGATGGTAGCCGTGGAAAATGTAATTTCAAAACCATTTCAAATGTTAACATTTTAATATTTTATCGCCAAATTCAAAATAATATCAAAAAAGATTATTTAAAGATACAATTTATGAGAATGAACTGAATGAGAAATACAATGGAACCCCGCCATAACGCTGTCGTTGGGAGCCATGATCTACAACAGCGTTATATCCGTGGTCAAGTATGTAACGCTTACCCCCCCCCCCCTATAAATTAGACTATGGTGGAGGGATCTAAACAGTTTGTAATATAGATCCTGCGTGGAAGGGTTGTTAGTCTTGAAATAAACAGATCTTAAATATGCTCTTACCTTGTTTAGGCATAACAGAAGTTGCTTTCTACGAAAACGCTTTGGGTCATAGTTCAGCTGCGGATGGTATAGTTTAAGATCAGACTGCACATTCTTTGAAGTCTGATGTCTATCTACACCAGCCACAAGACTTTAACCCTTTACCACACTTTCAAGACCCTAAGAAAGATAGCTTTTGAAAAGCATGTGGAAAAGAGGAGAAAATTCTGGAAATCAGCATTTTCTTCTTTCACCACATTGTTTCTACCCTACGAAGGACGGATTTCAGATTTGGCGCATTATTTTTTTTTTTCGTCTGCAAATGCTCTGAATTCAGACATGTCTAAAATTTTGTAGTTTGGTAAAGAGTTGAAAATCATCATCCTGCCATGGGCAGTGAATGATTAAATACGACCATAAACATTTAACTTTCCATCCGTTAATTTAACACCAGTCGTGTATCCACAAAATTAATGTTTGCAGTAAAGTTTGCATTAGGGTATGACGTAACGCGCCAATAATTCAAAGCGAGAGAGTTGTACTGTAACCATTTGTCGTACACATTTACAACTGTTTTGCCCGAAAGAATATACACCTGGTTATGGGCTGACCTCCAATCAAAACAAACGATATAAAGCAATATCTCGCTAGCTTATAATGATCTGATACAGCTTTTTTGCGTATCGTAATGAAAATTGCTAGAACACCCCAGTCGTGTCACATGTACATTGTGTAGTTGGCAGGGGAAAAAAAAGTCATTCGGCCATTTTCTGAAAATTTTGTCATGACCCGAATAAAAATATCCATATGCTAACTTGAAGCATAAGACTTGAAGCATAAGTTAAATGGATTAATTACTGATGAATAAGAGAAACAAGGTTTTGTATTCAACAATTCTTTACTTTCGTAATTATGGGGACAACACAGGGCTTCACCTATTTCCCTCTTATGGATCAACTATTCATGCTTCTGCTGAAGATTCCTTTCGAAAAAGCTGTGAAAAATGGCGAAACTGCTGACAGAACATCCAAAAGCCGCAAAAGAACTAACCCTTACTCATCTTTCAGGGCTATAGTTGCTGTTGCGGCCTCTGTAGATCAAGATCAGACTGCAGACTGATCTCTGATCGTAAACTTCTCGGTCCACTGTGAAGAGGCATTTGTTACAAACCAAAAAAAAACTGTCTTTCATTTTTTGTGTGTAATTTCATGACTGAGAATTACTATTGGTGGACTCGGCTCTCAAAGGATTCATTCTCATTAGGGTTTTGCGCACGATGTACAATTCTGCTTTCATTATGCAGCCGATCATCCTATCAGAAATATTTTCCAAAAATTAAGTCAGATGTTTTGGAAAATATATTTTCAGTATTTAGTATTCTTGAATATTTTGAATCTCTGGAGTTAGGACTAGACATAAAATATTTTTGACAGTAATTTAACGTGTCCGAACATTAAGTGTGTCCGAATACATGGGCGAATTACGGTACATCCGACATCGCTATTAACAGTCCACATACAGAAATTTATTGATGTTAAGTCTGCCTAATGTAAGATTGTGTATTTTATGTGAAGACAATTATGGACTGAGGTCCTTTTGTATTCAACTGTGCGTGTATTTGTCAAACAAAGCAATTGGGCACAGCCGTAGGTGATAGAAGTAATCAACAAGGTAAAGGTGTGAAAAATTGTCACATTATATGCACAGTATCGATTTTACACCAGTATTAGGTCTATAGGTAGTTATGTTTTTACATTGAGGACTTGTATCAGCGGGTCAGTGGATTCGGATCAGACTCGAAAATGGTCAACCCCCGAAATTTTGGGAGCCATAGGACACCCGCGTTATAATAGGGTCAGCGCTTTAGCGAAGTTTGTTTTAATGGGGTTCCACTGTACTCACATGGTATGTTTAGCCAACTGAAGCAGAACAGTAAAGTTCAGACTGAACAAAATAGCAATTGGCATTGCTGCACTGTTTTAGTGTTTCGTTATCTACAGTAGATTTTTTTTTTTTTCAAATATCTTATTCTGATTTTTTGGACAATGATTTTGGTAGGCTACGTCGAGCTTTTGACTCTTTTTTTTCCTCATTGTGCCACATTTACAAGAAATTCAGTTATACCATTAAATCTCCCTTTAACCCTTTACCAAACAATTCTGTGATTTAACAACCCAAATGAATAAGGGTTTTTAAAATATGATTTGTAAAGTAAAAAATCTGTTAAATCCTTAAAGAGTTAAAGCGCCGAATTAATTAAATGGATTTTATTTCAATAAAGAACAGCAGCCGAAATATTGCCATTTCAAGTCTCGATCGTTCTAGTCTAAAAAGAGCAAAGCAACAAACAGCCTAGAACCAAGATTAGGCTGCATGTTTCATGTAGTCTGATACTGATACACTCTATCCACAAACAGCTAAATCCGTTTCAGCGCTGTAAGGGTTATGATGGATCCAATACTTGTAAATTGCGTGCCCTCTTAACTCATTTCTTCCTAAAACAAGTGTTCTCCATTGACTTAAAAAACCATCAATGTAGAACATCAATAATCTTTGAACCGATACATGAATGCAGAGAAAAATGTTAAGGCAAAGAGAGACGAACAATTTCTTCTATTACCACAACACCGTCATAATGTCGTCTGATGTAAGGCGGAAAGGCGCAAAAAAAATACCCGTCTGCAGGAGGCAATGAGTCAATTAATGAATGATGTTTTTTTTAAACAATGGCATTATTGTAGAACAAATCACTTCTGATACAATCGAGCAACAACAGATTAATCAAGCATTAATTTCTACATGTATATAAGATAATGAAAAGTCTGCTCTTTTTGGACCGTGATAATGTGAATTTAACATTATCCCTTAGGCTGCTAAGCGCGTCTTACTGACCTTTTGCAGACAGTGTACATCAAGATCAGACAGCACAGAACGTGTAGTCTGATCATTGATCTACACTGTCTGTTAAGGGCATGTTTTCCCTAAAAAAAATCTTTGAAATAGCAAAATTTGGGTTTTTACTATCGGCTTAAAGGTTTCATTTACTTTAGTAGGATAAGAGTTAAATTGCATCTGGGGATTTCTGTAAACAGTTTTTGGGTTGGCATGCTGTACTGACTATTTCCCGCCATAATACCATGTCGATATCAAAGATTAAATACACAGAACGAATCGCAGTAAAGACGTGAAATAATTAGCACTCCCATCTCTTTACCACCTTTCTGCAATATGGAGTTCAAAGATTTGACTGGCCGATTTATAGATGCCATTTCCGGATTTCACCTTTTTCCAAACAATCACATGTTAATATGTAGTTGTTAAAAACTAGATCAAAATCAGCCCGCAGATTCGTGCAATTTAATCTCGATATTCACAATTCGGTTGTTTTAACCTATCTAATTACCCTAATAGATGTGGAAAAAAGATTATCGTAACTGAAAGAAAGGAAAGGCTTTTGCACAAATTTAGCTGAATACCGTGTATCATAATATATTGGATGGTTCCTTTTGTCATATGGGGATTTTCTGGTTAGCTGTTTATCATTTTCCTTCTCCTAATTTATCTCGTATAATAAAGAATTATTACAGCATTTCTTCCACAAAACATGTAGACCCTGATCAGATGCCACACCTCACATGATGACTATCAACGCTTGTCAGTACCCTTTTTTTGGTGACGTTTAACCATTAATTATTTAACATCATTAGGGATTTAGCTTGGCGGGAAATCATACTGACAGAGGGCGGAGAAACGAAATTTTGCACAACACTAAATAGACGGTATCGTGGAAAGTTTCCCTATAATTTTCTGTAGTTACATGACTGCCATCCTGAGTTTGATTACTGATATAATGCAAAGGTTTTTCCCAAGGATTGTAAAACTAGAGTCAGAATGTTGCATTTGTCCATTCTTTATATCAATTATCAGTTCTGTTTTATGCATTGCTTCCTGCCTGATTCCTTTTCTGTTTAGAGAGAGAGAGAGAGAGAGAGAGAGAGAGAGAGAGAGAGGCGGGGGGGGGAGGGGGAGAGAGAGAGAGAGAGAGAGAGAGAGAGAGAGAGAGAGAGAGAGAGAGAGAGAGAGAGAGGGGGAGGGAGGGTTCCTTCCAAAAATTTGTTAACCATTATTTATCAGTATATACCAATAAAATGTGTCATCAAAATATATAATAAACCTCTGTGAACATTAGAACTATTATCTGTTGAAACTAATGATACCAGGGTTGACTGATTGATTGACTGATTGATTGATTGATTGCTTGCATGTATGGTGTTTAATGCCGTTTTCAACATTATTCCAGTTATATCGCGGCGGCCAGTGCACCTATCCATACTTTCCTGGATTTTCTTTTACCGGTACTCAGCGCAATATTCTTTCTAAGCCACTGGCTGCTTTCCCACATAGCCATCGTCGAAAAAATGGTCAGCGGTGAGAGAGGAATGAATCGTATCTTTCAGACGGTTATGTTAATTACGCTTTATCTTTCAGAGAAGGAGACAGAGAGAGAGAGAGAGAGAGAGAGAGAGAGAGAGAGAGAGATAGACAGATACAGACAGACATACAGACAGACACAGACAAGTTGTTTGGAGACAACTTTAGAAATCACTACGTGAAATTCCATTTAACGAGAAATTGCCCATTATTCTCTGGATATTCTCGGTTCGGAACAGTCTATTAAAAATGAATGTTTTCTTTTTAGCTCAACTGAGCATAAAGTGCTCAAGGTGAGCTATTGTGATCGCCCTTTGTCCGGCGTCCTGCGTCTGTCAACAATTTCTTTAAACATCTTCCTCCCCTAAACCACTGGGCCAATCTTGATGAAACTTGGCAGGGATGTTCCTTGGGTGAAGCTCTACCAAAGTTGTTCAAAGAATTGAATTCCACCTAAAACTCTGGTTGCCATGGCAACAAAAAGGAAAAAAGTGAAAAATCTTTGAAAATCTTCTCTGAAACTAGAAGGCGTAGAGGTTTGATATTTTGTACGTAGCATCTCCTAGTGGACCTCTATCAAGTTTGTTCAAATGATGCCCCTGGGGTCAAAACTGGCCCCGCCCCGGGGGTAACAAGTTCGAACATAGGAACAAAGAAGGAAAAGTTTAAAATACAGTCAAACTTTGGTGGCTTGAATATGGGTAATTTCGAATACCAAAGAAAGTTTGAACAATGATACTGATCCCGGCAAAAATCTCTGTATAATTCATATTGTTCTACCTCGGAAAGCTCGCACAACCCTTACTTGGAACTTTCGAACACATATCATGGTCCCGTCATTCATTTTCCTGTGTATTTTACTTCTCAGAAGTCGAACAAAGGGTTTGTCAACAATCAGACGTTGGGTTTCACACCTACATTGTTAATTGGATACGCCGGTAATCGTCTGTCAAATATTGGATAAGGTGCATGTTTTTAACACTTACTGTAAAATATACACACACTTGATCAAAGTGTCAATTACAAATTGTTTAGCCGTGATTGAATAATCGCTTTGCTTTTCATTTTTTGTTTTTCGAGGTGGTTGACCTAAATTAGTGGTCATTTTTGTGACACATGAAGAGTATTGCTTTTCAACACATAAGGTTCCATTAACCGCAACTGTGATCTTAATCCGCACATGTAGCATTGATAGAAGTTATAATTAGAACATAAACAAGGTAATGTTTTGCTCTCGATATCTGCAAATGTCCTTTTTTTTCTAATAAAATGACTTTTAGATATGTGCAAAGAAAATGACCCCAGGAATCGGCCGTTTAACTGGTGAAAATAGCTTGCTTTCGGCCGTTATGGATACTCTCAAAAAAAGAAAAACATTAATAGAGCATATCGATTTCAGCCGAAAGCAAGCCATTTTCACTAATTAGACAGCTGATTCCTGTAAACTGACAAAGGTATCTGGTGAATTCTGTGTGATATTTCCAAATACAAAAGTCATAAATATGCAGTAAGAATACGTGTAACTCGTTCACTGACCACTTCGTACCTTGAAATATGGATACGTCGAACTACCGATATTTCGAACAAATTACCTAGTCCCAGGGGTGTTTGAGCTTCCGAAGTTTGACTGTACTTCTTCTCTGAAACTGGTAGGCATAGAGCTTTGATATTTGGTATGTAGCATCTGCTAGTGGACCTCTACCAAGTTTGTTCATATGATGCCCCTGGGGTCAAAACTGGCCCCGCCCCTGGGGTCACAAGTTCGAACATAGGAACAAAGAAGGAAAACTTTAAAATTCTTCTTCTCTGAAACTGGAAAGCGTAGAGCTTTGATATTTGGTATGTAGCATCTCCTAGTGGACCTCTTCCATGTTTGTTCATATGATGCCGCTGGGGTCAAAACTGGCCCCGCCTCGGGGGTCACAAGTTCGAACATAGGAACAAAGAAGGAAAACTTTAAAATTCTTCTTCTCTGAAAGTGGAAGGCGCAGTTTAAAGATAGGAACAAAGAAGAAAGACTTTAAAATTCTTCTTCTCTGAAACTGGTAGGCATAGAGCTTTGATATTTGGTATGTAGCATCTCCTAGTGGACCTCTACCAAGTTTGTTCATTTGATGCCCCTGGGGTCAAAACTTGCCCCGCCCCGAGGGTAACAAGTTAGAATAAAGGAACAAAGAAGGAAAACTTTAAAATTCTTCTTCTCTAAAACTGGAAGGCGTAGAGCTTTGATATTTGGTATGTAGCATCTCCTAGAGGACCTCTACCAAGTTTGCTCATATTATGCCCCTGGGGTCAAAACTGGCCCCGCCCCAGGAGTCTCAAGTTCGAACATAGGAACAAAAAAGGGAAAACTTTAAAATTCTTCTTCTCTGAAACTGGAAGGCGTAGAGCTTTGATATTTGGTATGTAGCATCTCCTAGTGGACCTCTACCCATTTTATTCATATGATGCGCCTGGGGTCAAAACTGGCCCCGCCCCGAGGGTAACAAGTTAGAATAAAGGAACAAAGAAGGAAAACTTTAAAATTCTTCTTCTCTAAAACTGGAAGGCGTAGAGCTTTGATATTTGGTATGTAGCATCTCCTAGAGGACCTCTACCAAGTTTGCTCATATTATGCCCCTGGGGTCAAAACTGGCCCCGCCCCAGGAGTCTCAAGTTCGAACATAGGAACAAAAAAGGGAAAACTTTAAAATTCTTCTTCTCTGAAACTGGAAGGCGTAGAGCTTTGATATTTGGTATGTAGCATCTCCTAGTGGACCTCTACCCATTTTATTCATATGATGCGCCTGGGGTCAAAACTGGCCCCGCCCTGGGGGTCACAAGTTTGAACATAGGAACAAAGAAGGGAAAACTTTAAAATTCTTCTTCTCTTAAACTTGAAAGTGTAGAGCTTTGATATTTGGTATGTAGTGAACCTGTTCTAAGTTTGTTAGCCCACCTGAGCACAACATGTTCAGTGAATTCAAAATTGGATCACCTGGGGTCATAAACTAGTTCACTAGGTCAAATTAAAGAAATTCCTTTAGGGCACTCTAGAGGCCACATTTTTTGCTCATTTGATGTTAAAAGTGGTCAGAATGTTTTTCTTGATAAAATCTCACATGTGTCTGAATTTGGGTCAACTGGGATCATAAACTAGGTCACTAGGTCAAATTAAAGAAATATCTTTAGGGCACTCTAGAGGCCACATTTCTTGCTCAATTGATTTGAAAATTGGTTAAAATGTTTCTCTTGATGAAATCTAAAATGATTTCAAAATTGGGTCACCTGGGGTCATAATCTAGGCCACTAGGTCAAATTAAAGAAATACCTTAAGGGCACTCTAGAGGCCACATTTCTTGCCCAATTGACTTGAAAATTGGTCAGAATGTTTGTCTTGATGAAAGCTCGGATGACTTTGGATTTGGGTCACCTGGATCATAAACTAGGTCACTAGGTCAAATTAAAGAAATACCTTTAGGGCACTCTAGATGCCACATTTATTTCTCAGTTAACTTGAAAACTGTTCAGAATGTTTGTCTTGATAAATATTTTGATTAGTTTTAAATTGGGTCACGTATGGTGATAAAGTAGGTCACTAGGTCAACTTACGGAAATTTCTTGTGGATGCTCTAGATGGCACATTTTCAGTGCAATTGACCTGACAATTGGTCAGAAATTGAATTTTGCACGTGGAGTGAAATTTTGCCTATTGACTCAGGTGAGCGATCCAGGGCCATCATGGCCCTCATGTTTGGGTTTGATACCTGTAAACAGTTATGTTTTGACAACAAATCATAGTTAAGCCACACCCAAGTCCATTCTTTGTGCTATCATCGCAACCCTGAACGTAAAAAAAAGGTGGAAGGGGATCAGACCTGCACTTCCACCTGAAACGAATGCTCATAATATGAAATTGTTATCAAAATCGAAAATCTTGGAATTTCTACATGGCTTTAGATTAAAATGATTTTTGGAGAAACAATATGTTGTGGTTTAGAAGCAGATTCACACAGGTATGATACATTGAACTGTCTGAAAAGGCGCAAAACTATCTTGCCCAAGATGTGTGGGAAAAATGGATGGAAGAATTGCCGGGCAAAAAAAAAAAAAGAGGGAAAAAGAAATGAAGAGACAGCGAGAATTCGGGCGAGCAAGGTAAAGAATAGGAAGTGATGGACGAAGAGGAAAGAGAAGAGAGAGAAAGCATACACCTGTATGTCCATACAAACCTTTGGAAATGAACCATGCTTTGTGAAAAGGGGGCTTAATTCATCAGCAAAAAGTATCAAGCAATCCGCGCAGGCTGATCTGGATTGAAACTTTTTGCTATTGGTCGATTTTCTGTTTGTCAAAAGAACATTCTACCTCATGATTAAGCAGGTTATTTAAAATGGTGGCTATTATGGATCCATAATTATGTGATGACTTGCTCGGTATAATGCACCACGAAGATGCATTAAGCCCCCCTTTTGCCAGAGCATGGCTCAAATATATATTGCATATATGTGAAATATACATGTTGATCATTACTAGAACATACGCTACGTGCAACCACGACGACTGCCACTAACCTTTTCCACAACACAGTCGATTTTTGATGTGTCTGCAGCAGTCGACTTTTGAAAGCAGTGTTAACAAGATGTCTGTCTGTAAAACAGTCATGCCCCCCTACTGCCACATTGATACAGGAAGTGGCACAGTTCATAAACTGATATCAAAAGAATTGATTGGGAAATATCGATGTCATCTTTTTGATTTATAGCCCACTTCAATTGTTAAACGTGATAATCTGTCAACAGTTCGCATAATTATACACACCGCCGTGTGTATACATACAAGATTATAAACAGTCGCCAATACACAGACTGAGTTATCGATTTTCTTTTCGGCACACGTGTTCGACTTACGCTTTCTCCCAGTCGACTTTGATGCTTACTACGTCCCCGATAATACGTGAATAAAATACTGGAGCCACAAGTTGAGCCACATATGATGATTTTTGAGACACTTTAATTTTTTTTTAGCAAATGGCTCAAGTGGCGAACAGCAGCGCGAGCCCTGAATCATCTGGTGGTCACTGTGACCTTGACCTTTCACGGATTAACCTTAAAATCGATAGGGATCATTTACACTCCAAGATGAATGTCTGTACAGAATTTGAGTCAATTCTGTGTCTAGTTATCATCTGGACAAGGTTTGGTCTATATATTATTAAGTTGAAGGCCACTGTGACCTTGACCTTTGATGGATTAATCTCATAATTGATAGGGATCATTTACACTCCAAGATGAATAGCTGTACAGAATTTGAAGAACCTATGTCAATTCTGTATCTAGTTATCATCTGGACAAGGTTTGGTCTATATATCATTAAGTTGAAGGCCACTGTGACCTTGACCTTTGATGGATTATTCTCAAAACCAATAGGGATCATCTGCACTCCAAGACAAATTTTGTTCCAAATTTGACGAACCTAGGTCAATTCTGTGTCTAGTTATCATCTGGACAAGGTTTGGTCTATATATCAACATGTTGTCGGTCACTGTGACCTTGACCTTTGACTGATTGACCTCAAAATCAATAGGGATCATCTACACTCCAAGACGCATGTCTGTGCCAAATTTGACGAACCTAGGTCAATTCTGTGTCTAGTTATCATCCAGACAAGGTTTGGTTTATTAGCTCACCTGAGCACGAAGTGCTCATGGTGAGCTTTTGTGATCGTGCTGTGTCCGGCGTCCGTCATGCGTCATCCGTCATCAACTTTTACCTTGTGTACGCTCTAGAGGCCACATTTTCAGTTGGATACTCATGAAACTTGGTCAGAATGTTTGTCTTGATGATATCTTGGACAAATTCGAAAGTGGGTCATGTCAGGTCAAAAACTAGGTCACTAGGTCAAATCTTAGAAAAACCTTGTGTACGCTCTAGAAGCCACATTTTCAGTCCGATACTCATGAAACTTGGTCAGAATGTTTGTCTTGATAATATCTCAGATGAGTTAAAAAATGGGTCATGTCGGGTCAAAAACTAGGTCACTGGGTCAAATCTTAGAAAAACCTTGTGTAGGCTCTAGAAGCCACATTTTCAGTCCAAAACTCTTGAAAGTTAGTCAGAATGTTTGTCTTGATGATATGTTGGACAAGTTCAAAAATGGGTCATGTCAGGTCAAAAACTAAGTCACTAGGTCAAATCTTAGAAAAACCTTGTGTACGCTCTAGAGGCCACATTTTCAGTCCAAAACTCTTGAAAGTTGGTCAGAATGTTGGTCCTGATGACATCTCAGATGAGTTAAAAAATGGGTCATGTCAGGTCAAAAACTAGGTCACTAGGTCAAATCGTAGAAAAACCTTGTGTACGCTCAAGAGGCTACATTTTCAGTCCAAAACTCTTGAAGGTAAGTCAGAAAGTTTGTCATGATGACATCTCAGACGAGTTCGAAAATGGGTCATGTCAGGTCAAAAACCTTGTTTACGTTCTAGAGGCCACATTTTCAGTCCGATACTCATGAAACTTGATCAGAATGTTTGTCTTGATGATATCTCGGACGAGTTTGAAAGTGGGTCATGTTGGGTCAAAAACTAGGTCACTAGGTTAAATCTTTGAAAAACCTTATGTATGCTCTAGAGGCCACATTTTCTGTCCAATACTTTTGAAAGGCGGTCAGAATCTTTGTTTTGATAATATCTACAATGGGAAAATGGGCTATGTTTGGCTAAAAAGTAGTATAAAGAAATTCTAGAAAAAGCTTGTGTACAAGCTAGAGGCCAAATTTTCAGTCCAATAATTATGAAAGCTTGATAGAATGTTTGTCATAATATCTTGAAAGAGGTTAAAAATGGGTCATGTTTGGTCAAAAGACTCAGGTGAGCGACTTCAGGGCCATCATGGCCCTCTTGTATATCAACATGTTGACGGTCACTGTGACCTTGACCTTTGACCGATTGACCTCAAAATCAATAGGGATCATCTACACTCCGAGACACATGTCTGTGCCAAATTTGACGAACCTAGGTCAATTCTGTGTCTAGTTATCATCCGGACAAGGTAAGGTCTACCGACCGACCAACGGACCAACCGACTGACATTAGCAAAGCAATATACCCCCACTTCGTTGAAGGGGGGCATAAAAAAAAAGATTTTAACAGACATATTCTCCTTTTGTCTCATTTATTTACCAGCTGAGAAAACTAAACCAAAACTGCAAATTTAAAATCAATACTATTCGAGTCGACGAAAGAAACGTTTTCACTACAGAAAGCAATCTGGCATGTAACACGAGGTACATCTATATATAAGAAATAAAAGCCTTTTAAAACTGACAAAACCCTTAAATGGGACAAAAACAGATAATGTTACGGACATCAAAGCCTTGCTGACAAGATTATGAGTTAAGTTATCACTAATTAGTCCCGACCTATAACGTCCTTGCAGTTACACACTCACTCTTCTTTTTTGCAAGATATGTTCGCTTTTCAGAAATTATACATGTATTAGGCCTAAAAAAAAAGTCTGTGTTTAGGGTTTCCCTACCCTATGTAGAAAGTGTTGTCAACCCTAAACTTTTTACGCTATGATTGAAAAAAAAAAAAAAACCCTGTCGGGTGTGATTTCGGTACAAGGTCCATGTAAAAAAATTCTGGAAAAAAATGATAAATCCCTACTTACCCTACCTACAGCATCTCAGACCGAAACACTAAACACAGATTTTTTTTTGTTAGGCCTTAGAGGTCTTATACAGTCTATAGATATAAATCTACACGGATAAAAAAGTATGGCCGTAACTCTGCGTTAAGTCATTTACTTTGCTGAGTTTAATCTGAAACGTCGTGTCAGCTCAGGATTTGTGAACATTTCTAAAGCCTCCTAATGTTAGTAAAACGCTTGTCGACCAATAAAACTAATCTGAAGCCAGAAAATGAAACTGTTAGCGGGTTTGAACAAGATAAGAGACTTCAAAGATTGTTCAATGCACTGTTCTAATTGATAAGAATAAGATCAGGTATGACGTTCCCTGTAGAAAACTTTTACTCACTCTGTCATTTAGTGATTGAATTGTTTGTGTTATATTTAAGACTGAAATAGACTTCTCTTATATACCAATAGCACCGCTGTTCAAGCAAACAGACACGTCTGTGTGACAGGTCTTTGGTTCTATCTTAGATCGGGTCATAACCAGGAATTAAGCGAATAGTACTATGGCAAGGGATGACTGATAGGACAAGAGTTAGGATTCAGATACACGCATATACATATTGTCGTCGTAATACATGTATCTGAAAAACCAACAGCACGGCCTTAAACCTTGTATAACTAATCAGTCAGCAACCATGATAATTTTATTAGATGAAAAAGGCATTTAAATGGGACCGGAATTATGCTGATCACAAAATCCTGCTGATAAGATTATGAATTAAGTTATGACTGATATCTCCAGACCTATCACGTCCTCACAACGTCACACTCACACTTAAGTTCTGTAGAACATGTTTCTCCATATGTATGGTTGGTAGCGGTCTTATTCAGTCCAATCTAAACCTACCTGAATCATCAATATTTTCTTAGCTTTAACATGTTGTAAGTGAACAGAACAGGCCCTGATCTTATAGCGAAAATGAATAGACCAATTCGCAAATGTCTGGTGCAATCTGTTCTTACTAATTGGTTCATAATGCGTATCTCAAATACCGTGCTAAAATTCCACGGCTATTCCAATCATTTAAACATGCTGTACGTAGCAGACAGCCCGTGTGGTAAAAATACAGTATTTCAAGTAAAAAGATTTAACGAAGATTACATCGCTTTAATTAATTTTTTTTTACTGATATTAGGTTGTTTTCCACTCAGTTAAGGATTTCAAACATGCTATTTCAATCTTCGAGGATTCCGTCTTGTCTGTATTTGTTTCAAAATGCATAAAAAACATCTTATAGCATTCACAGGACTGAAAGAAATTTGTCTTCATCTATATATTAGACTTTTGTAATACAATGGCCTTTGACCACACGGCTTCAATCGGGAGAACTTGGCGAAAAATTCAATGGAGTCAATGTTAAAGAGATATTTCAAAGTGGAATCAATTAATTTATTTATTTATTATTTATTTGTTAATTTTCCAAAATCAAATACCATCTTAACAGTGAAAAATTGAGAAAGTTTAGGGTAACGTACCGATTTTATCTTTCGCGACATACAGTGGAACCCTGTTATAACGCTGTCGGTGGGAGCCATGATCGACAACAGCGTTATATCCGGGGTTAAGTATATAACGCTGTCGAGCCCCCCCCCTCCACTACCCGCGACCCATCCGCAAACCATTGCCAGAACCATGGCTTTAATTATTAATGTTATTCATCAATATATTCTGACAAAAATGAAATTGAAATGTTCCAAATACTTAAACATAGACATGGGTATTTACTGTTAAACATTTATTTATCGTACATTAAGCAATTTAGATTCTTTTGCACGTAACGTCTAAACGATTCCCAGTTAGTTTCTATCACCAAATCTGGTCATTCAAATAACGTTACAACTACGTAAAAGAACTGATTTTACCTTTAGGACTATTTTTATTAGAAATTATTCAGCCGCTGTTTTGCTGAATTACAGACAGGTTCATTCCGAAATTAAATAAAACGGTATCATGTTGGATTGCAGACGGTGCCGCCGCCATCTTTTTCAAATCATGCTAACGATTGCATAACGAACCCTAATCAACTATGACTAACGAAATCTCTTTCAATAACCAAACGAGACAAGACCCCCGTACATAATGAAAGACAAAATGGAAAACAACGTGCGACAGGGCCTATAAATTAGACTACATTGGAGGGATCTAAACTGTTTGTAATATAAATCCTGTGTGGACGGGTCTTCTATCACAGTTCACCTGCGGATGGTATAGATCAAAGATCAGACTGCATGCTCTATGAAGTCTGATATTTATCTACACTGTCCGCAAAGACTTGAACCCTTTACCACACTTTAACGACCCTTAGAAAGAAAGCTTTTGAAAAGCATGTAGAAAAAAGGAGAACATTCTGGAAACCAGCATTTCCTCCTTTCCTCACATTGTTTCTACACTTCAACGAATGGATTTCAAATTTGGCTCACTTTTTTCGTCGTCTGCAAATGCATTGAATTTGGATGTGTCTGAAATTTTGTAGTTTGGTAAGGAGTTAAAAATGTCATCCTACCATGGGCAGTGAATGATTAAATACGACCATAAACATTTAACTTTCCATCCGTAAAGATTTCACACCAGTCATGTATCCACACAATTAATGTTTGCAGTAAAGTTTGCATTAGGGGTACATGTATGACGTAACACGCCAGTAATTGAAAGCGAGAGGGTTGTAAGTGCAAGTGTTTGTCGTACACACTTAAACTTTTTCGCCCAAAGAATTTACACCTGGTTATGGGCTGACCTCCAATCGAAACTAAACGATCACGCAATACGCCAGTATCTCGCCTGCCTTATATGTTCTGATACAGCCCTTCTGCGTATCGTAATGATTATTGCAAGAACACCCCAGTCGTGTCATGTGTATGTTGTGTAGTCGGTAGAAAGAGAGTCATTAGGCTATTTTCTGAAAATTTTGTTGTGACTGAGATAAAAAAAAAAATGCATGATTTGATGCTAAAGTTAAATGGATTAGTTACCGATAAATGAAGAAGAGAAACAAGGTTTTGTATTCAACAATGCTTTATTTTTGTAATCATTGGGACAAAACAGGGCTTCAACCATTTCCCTCCAAGGAACGAATTTTCATGCTTCTGCAGAAGATGCATTTAGAAAATGTGGAAAATGACAAAACTGCTTACATAACATCAAAAAGTCGGGAAAGATTTAACCCTTATGCTTCTTTCAAGACTTAAGTTACTGAATGTAGGGGCCTCTGTAGATCAAGATCAGAATGTAGACTAAATATCTTGTCTGATCTCTGACCGTAATCTTCTCTTTCCGATGTGAAGAGGTATTTCTTACATAAAAAATAACTGAGTGTCTCATTTCTTGTGTGTGTAATTTCAAGACTGAGAATTACTGTTGGTCGACTCGACTCTTGAAGGTTTCATGTACATGACGGTTTTACGCACGATTTACAATTGTGTGTTCACCATGCAGCCGATCATCCTATCTACAGTATTTTCCAAAAATTAAAAGACAGATGTTTTGAAAAATATATTTTTCAGCCTGTCCAAGTATTAATTATTCCTTAATATTCGGACTATGTTAACTTGACATAAAATATTTTTTGACAGTAATTTAGGGTGTCCAAATACATTTGAGAGTTACGGAACATTCGATATCGCCGTTAACGATCTACATACAGACGTAATTGATGTAAAGTCTGTATAATTTAAGATTGTATATTTCATGTAAAGTCAATTATGGGATGAAATCCTTTTCTTACCTACTGTGCGTGTATTTGTCAAACAAAGCAATTGTGCACAGCCATTAGGTGATAAAAGTAATCAACAAGGTAAAGGTGTGGAAAATTGTCACATTATGTGCACAGTATCGATTTTACATCAGTATTTGACCGATAGGTGTTTTTTTACATTGAGAATTCTTATCAGAGCAACGGTGGATTCGGATCAGACTCGAAGATGGTCAATCCCCCGAAATTTTGGGAGCCATAGGACACCGGCGTTATAATAGGGTCAGTGCTTTAGTGAAGTTTGTTCTAACGGGGTTCCACTGTAGTCAAATTTTCCCAACCCACTTTGCAACAGGCAAGTTTTCTAGGAATCATTTTCTAGGAATCATCAGTATTTTGTGACCATCAAAGTCCATTGTCCCTTTCAGGTATAGGTCGAATCTGGTTCTCCATGACATAAGGCTCTTTGGTAATGATTTAAAACATTGCGTTTTAGAAAGAAGACCGAGAAAAACAACTGTGACAGAGAAAAAAGGAAAATGCCTAATTAACTGAATTTGAATGAATTCCATTGTAAAAGTCAGTCGAATCGTCATTTGAAGATAGATTTCTTCCATTTTTATGTGATCTACATATATATAAATGTCTTTTATGCATTTCGAATTTCGAAGCATAAACTGACTTACACGGACGCCCGAAATATTGTAACATTGTGTTTCAAAATCCTACACTGAAAAAATTGAAAACCTTATTCTAAAGGAATACTCGCTTTTCGCTACGTACAACACGTTTGACAGTTTTAACATATATGAACTAGATAGTGAGAAAAAAAAAGCAACTGAAATTTGTCAGCCGTAAATATCCGAATCAGCCCATGCAAACATGAAATATGACCAGGATCCACACTATTTTTACTCATAAATTGTGTATTAAAACTAACAAGATATTTGTGAGCCGCGTAGATTCATATTGTGCTGTATACAGACTGCTAACAACACACTTCTGATATATGTACGGCGAAACATGTCCTGCATAATTTTAACACTGAGTGTATTATTGTGAGGACGTTAAAGGTCGGGATTAATTAATAATGAATTTATTCATCATCTTATCAGCAAGAACTTGTGATCGGTAAAGTCTTCTTCCCTAATCAAGTGTTTTGTCACTTTTTGAAGGCTTTTGAATGTTAAAAGGTACATCACGTTAATTAATACTTGATTACTTTTACATTTCTATGGTCAACTCTTGAAGTCCAAATTTACACAAGTCTGTAGGTTGGTGCATATTCTCCTGATTGGTTGGCTGATTGATTGTATGGTGTTTAACGCCGTTTTTAGCTCGCCTGAGCGCGAAGTGCTCAGGGGAGGTATTGTGACCGGTTGTTGTCCAGCGTCTATCTGTCCGTCTGTCCACAATTCCTTTAAACATCTTCTCCTCCTAAACCGCTTGGCCAATCTTAATGAAACTTGGCAGGGATGTTCCTTGGATGAAGCTCTACCAAAGTTGTTCAAGAGATTGAATTCCACCCATAACTCTGGTTGCCATGGAAACAAAAAGGGAAAAAATAGCAAAATCTTTGAAAATCTTCTTCTCTGAAACTAGAAGGCGTAGAGCTTTGATATTTTGTATGTAGCATCTCCTAGTAGACCTCTACCAAGTTTGTTCATATGATGCCCCTGGGGTCAGAACTGGCCCCGCCCCGGGGGTCACAAGTTTGAACATAGGAACAAAGAAGGAAAACTTTAAAATCCTTCTTCTCTGAAACTTGAAGGCATAGAGCTTTGATATTTGGCATCTAGCATCTCCTAGTGGACTTCTACCAAGTTTGCTCATATGATGCCCCTGGGGTCAAAACTGGCCCTGCCCCGGGGGTCACAAGTTCCAACATAGGAACAAAGAAGGAAAACTTTAAAATTCTTCTTGTCTGAAACTGGAAGGCATACAGCTTTGATATTTGGTAATAGCATCTCCTAGTGGACCTCTGCCAAGTTTGTTCATATGATGCCCTTAGGGTCAAAACTGGCCCCGCCCCGGGGGTCACAAGATTGAACATAGGAACAAAGAAGGAAAACTTTAAAATTGATCTTCTCTAAAACTGGAAGGCGTAGAGCTTTGATATTTGGTATGCAATATCTCTTAGTGGACCTCCACCAAGTTTGTTCATATGATGCCCCTGGGGTCAAAACTGGCCCAGCCCTTGGGGTCACAAGTTCTAACATATGAACAAAGAAGGAAAACTTTAAAATTCTTCTTCTCTAAAACTGGAAGGTGTAGAGCTTTGATATTTGGTATGTAGCATCTCCTAGTGGACCTCTACCAAGTTTGTTCAAATGATGCCGCTGGGGTCAAAACTGGCCCCGCCCCGGGGGTCACAAGTTCGAACATAGGAACAAAGAAGGAAAACTTTAAAATTCTTCTTTTCTAAAACTGGAAGACATAGAGCTTTGGTTTTTGGTATGTAGTGGACCTGTTCTAAGTTTGTTAGCCCACCTGAGCACAACGTGTTCAGTCCGTTCAAAATTTGGTCACCTGGGGTCATAAACTAGGTAACTAGGTCAAATTAAAGTAATACCTTGTGGGCACTCTAGAGGCCACATTTATAGCTCAAATGACCTGAAATTTGGTCAGAATGATTGTCTTGATAAAATCTCCCATGAATTTGGATTTGGGTCACCAGGGATCATAAACTAGGTCACTAGGTCAAATTAAAGAAATACCTTGTGGGCACTCTAGAGGTTACATTTATTATTCAATTGATTTGAAAATTGGGAAAAATGTTTGTCTTGATGAAACCTAGGATGAGTTTAAAATTGGGTCATGTGAGGTCATAATCTAGGCCACTAGGTCAAATAAAAGTAATACGTTTAGGGCACTCTAGAGGCCACATTTCTTGCTCAGTTGACTTGAAAATTGGTCGGAATGTTTGTCTTGATGAAATCTAGGATGAGTTCAAAATTGGGTCACCTGGGGTCATAAACTAGGTGACTAGGTCAAATTAAATACATTTAGGGCACTCTAGAGGTGACATTTATTGTTCAATTGATTTGAAAATTGGTTAAAATGTTTGTCTTGATGAAATCTAGGATGACTTAAAAATTGGGTCACATGGGGTCATAATCTAGGTCACTAAATCAAATAAAAGAAATACCTTTAGGGCACTCTAGATGCCACATTTCATGCTCAATTGACTTGAATATTGGTCAGAATGTTTGTCGTGATAATATATTGGATGACTTTGAAATTGGGTCACCTGGGGTCATAATCTAAGTCACTAGGTCAAATTAAAGAAATACCTTGTGGGCACTCTAGAGGCCACATTTCTTGCTCAATTGACTTGAAAATTGGTCAGAATGTTTGTCTTGATAAAATCTCGGATGAGTTTAAAATTGGGTCACAAGGGATCATAAACTAGGTCACTAGGTCAAATTAAAGAAATACCTTGTGGGCACTCTAGAGGCAACATTTTTTGCTCAATTGACTTGAAAATTGGTCAGAATGTTTGTCTTGATAAAATCTCATATGATTCTAAAATTGGATAACCTGGGGTCATTAACTAGGTCACTAGGTCAAATTAAAGAAATACCTTGTGGGCACTCTAGAGGTCACATTTATTGTTTGTTTGATTTGAAAATTGGTTAAAATGTTTGTCTTGATGAAATCTAGGATGAATTTAAAATTGGTTTATGTGGGGTCATAATCTAGGTCACTAGGTCAAATAAAAGAAACACATTTAGGGCACTCTAGAGGTCACATTTCTTGCTCAATTGACTTGAAAATTGGTCAGAATGTTTGTCTTGATGAAATATCCAATGCATTTGAAATTGGGTCACTTGGGGTCATAAACTAGGTCAAAGTAAAGAAATACCTTGTGGGCACTCTAGAGGCCACATTTATTGCTCAAATGATTTGAGAATTATTCAGAATGTTTGTCTTGATAAACTTTCAGATAAGTTCTAAATGGGGTAAACTGGGGTCATAAACTAGGTCACTGGGTCAAATTAAAGAAATACATTTAGGGCACTCTAGAGGCCACATTTTTTGCTCAATTGACTTGAAAATTGGTCAATGTTTGTTTTGATAAATTTTCAGATGAGTTCTAAATTGGGTCATGTGGAGTCATAAACTAGGTCACTAGGTCAAATTAAAGAAATACCTTTTGGGCACTCTAGAGGCCACATTTATTGTTCAATTGATTTGAAAATTGGTTAAAATGTTTGTCTTGATGAAATCTAGGAAGAGTTCAAAATTGGGTCATCTGGGGTCATAATCTAGGTCACAAGGTCAAATTAAAGAAATACCTTTAGGGCACTCTAGAGGTCACATTTCTTGCTCAATTGACTTGAAAATTGGTCAGAATGTTTGTCTTCATGAAATATTGGATGAGATTGAAATTGGGTCACCTGGGGTCATAAACTAGGTCACTAGGTCAAATTAAAGAAATAGCTTTAGGGCACTCTAGAGGCCACATTTATTGCTCAATTAACTTGAAAACTGTTTAGAATGTCTTGATGAATTTTTTGATGATTTCTAAATTGGGTCATGTGGGGTGATAAATTAGGTGACTAGGTCAACTTACAGAAATCCCTTGTGGACGCCTCTAGAGGCCACATTTTAAGCTCAGTTGACCTGACAATTTGTCAGAAATTGAATTATGCATGTGGAGTGAATTTCCCCTATTGACTCAGGTGAGCGATCCAGGGCCATCATGGCCCTCTTGTCAAGATTATTTCAGCTGTATTGCAGCGGCCAGTGCACCTATCCATGCTTTCCTGGAGTCTCTTTTACCAGTACTCGGCAAAATTTTCTTTCTAAGCCACTGGCTGCTTTCCCAAATAATCATCTTCGAGACAATGGTCAGTGAAGGGAGAGGAATGAATCCTGTCGCAATGACTATCATCAATCCTCAGAAGGAAATTGACCGAGCCAGGGATCGAACCCACAACCCCCTGTTCTCAAGCCCTGCACGCTACCGACTGAGTTATCAGGAATGTTGAGCCTTAAAACAGGACTCATTCATTCATTGCTATCGTTATCCCCATATATATTTTCATCAATATCTACAAAATATTGATGTTTATGTAATTCTCGTTTGAAAGTCATTTTGGCTATTTCAGTTTTGTGAATTGCGCTTTACCATGAATAAGGTCGTTCGTATTTGTAACAATTATGAAAAAAAAAAAAGGTTAATCCTCCCAATGATGATGTGAACATGTGCGTAATTTAGAGGACCTGAATAAGTATCTAGCACCGCATTCATGAAGATTAAGAACTCGAGTCATGACGTAAGATGATTCGCTTGTTTAGGGTTTGAGGGCGTGCGAACAGTTTTTCAATATATAATGAGGGTTGTTCAAATATTTATGTTTTCCAACCTCTTGCTAAGTCTATCATTCCTTCCTTGCAACAGTGCTTTAAACGCCAAAAACCCGAATGTCAGTTGCTTAGTATGACTTAGTCAGGAATCGAACTTGCGGTTTCACACATATGTGTCTGCTTGATTACAGTTTCTATTTTTTCTGTCTGATAAGTTTATATCATTCTAGCCAATACGTAAGATGGCCGCGTGTTGGAGTTTATATCAGCCTCGACCTGTTTTCTGTTGAGAAATAAATATAAAGTCAAATTCTTACAATTTAAAGATGGTCTAAATGATATAAGCACTGTTTTCTCTGTTTCTGTCTCTCTGTTCGTCTCGCTCTATCACTTCTACATAGACTCCATTGACTTTTTCGCTTAGTTCTCCCGATGGATGTAGTGTGTTTAAAGGTCTTTGTATTATAAAAGTCTAATATTTAGTTGAAGGTAGCTTTCTTTAATTTAAATGTTTGCTATGTTTTTTCATGCATTTTGAAGCAAACACTGACTGAAACTTACATAAAAGTCCTCGAAGATTAAAATAGTGTGAATCTCCGCTTCTCCGGAGCGGACAATTAGATTAGACCAGTCTGAAAAAAGAAAATAGCTGAAACGATGTAATGATTGTTTAGTCTTGAAAGACTTGAAACGCTGTATTTATTGCAAGTCTAGCTTTCTGCTAAGTACAGCAGGTTTACATGACTGGAATGTTTGTGGAATTTAAGCAAGGAATTCGAGATGTTGCTATATGAATCAGTTATTAAAAAAATATTGCAACAGACATTTGCGACCAGTGAAATTCGGAATCAGCCTATTCATTTTCGCTACAAGATCGGGGCCTGTTCTGTTCACTTACCACATGTGAAAGCTATGAAAATATTGGTGATACGGGTAGATTCAGATTGGACTTAATAAGACCGCTGCCAACCATGCATATTTACATATCCTACAGAAGTTAAGTGTGAGTGTGTCATTGTGAGGACGTGATAGGTCAGGAAATATCAGTGATAAGTTGAGTTATAATCTTATCGGCATGAATTTATGATGGATATAATTTTCTGCCTCATTTAAATGTTTTGTCTGTTATCAAATAAAAAATGGTGATTGTTGATGACTGATTACTTATACAAGGTCTAAGACCATGTCATAGGGTTTTCGAATATATGTATTACCATGGATGACATGAATATTCGTGTTTCTGAACCCTAACTCTTCCTAACAGTCATCCCTTGCCATAGTACTGTTCATGTAATTCCTAGTTATAACCCGGTCTGGGATCGAAACAAAGACTGTCTGTTACAGCGGTGTGTCTGTTTGATTGAACACCGGTGGTATTAATATTTGTGAAAGGTCTTTCTCATACTCAGCAATAACACAAACGACTCGATTACTAAATGACTGAGCGTCTAACAGTTTTGTGCAGGGAACGTCACACGTATTATTATCATATCAATAAGATTGATTGAATGGTGTTTTATGTCGCTTTAAACACAATTTAAGTCATATCACAGCGACATCACACGTTCATGTATTTCCTGGGTTTCACCAAGACTAGGGTAAGGCTCTGAAGTATCCTTCCCAAGGAAACTCCCACGAAAAACCCAGTGGATCCAGTGAGGCTCAAATCCGGGGTCTCCAAGTCACGAGTCCTACACTTTACAACTATACCAAACAGGATATCTTATCTATTAGAACAAGGTACTGTATCCCGGGATATGATAAGTCTCTTATTTTGTTCAAACCCGCTAATAGTCTCATTTTCATTTTCTGACTGAATATCAGTTCGTTAGTAGAGACGCATTTCACTAGTATTAAAATATTTAGGAACATTCTAAAAACCCTTAGCCGACACGACGGTTCAGACCCAAACTCAGCAACATAAACATGTATAACTCAGAGTTATGTCTATTTTTGTGAACCGTGTAGATTCAGTTAGGAGTGGTTAAGTTGGCTAACATGTATAATTTCTGAAAAGTCGAAACATGTCCTGCAAAAGTTGAGAGTGAGTGTATCAATGCGAGGACGTAATAGTTTGAGACTAGTTAGTCATACTTTAATTCATAATCTTGTCAGCAAGAATTTGTAGTTCATCATTATTTTCTGTCGCATTTTAAGTGTTTTGTCAGTTTTAGAAGTCTTTTATTTCTTATCACATACCTCCTTTTACATACGTAAAAACTGTCTTTACTGTAGACATTCCTTTGCTTGACTCAAAACATATTGATTTTTAAGTTGCGTGGTACCTATAGATTGCACTTTTTTGCACGAAATTGAGACAAAAGGAAAAATTGCTCGTTGTACTTAAAATCTTTTTTTTTTTTCACACTGCTTTCAAGAGTCGTCTGCTGTAGACACATCAAAAGTCGATTGTGTGGAGGGAAAGGTTGGCGGCAGTCGTCGTCGTTGCACCATTTAAACAATATGGTAGGGAATAATCTCATAATGGTCAAAATCTTTAATTTATATATTATTCGACATATGTCCAAAGGTTTGTATGGATATATATGCTCACTCTCTCCCTCTCCGTCCATTCACCTCCTGTTCTTTATCTTTCTCGCACAGATTCTCGCTGTCTCTGAATTTCCTATATTAAAAATTATCTTTTTCACTCTTTTTTTTTCTCCGGCAGTTCATCCATCCATAATTATTATTGTCACATATCTTAGGCAATATATTTTTACACCTTTTCAGACATATCTGTGTGAATATGCTTCTAAAACCACAACATATATAAGAGTTTCCTCAATAATCATTTTAATAGGTAGTAAGTTTCGAAATTTTCAAAATTTTCCGACAATATGATATTAAGAACCTTCCTTACAGGGGAGTGGGGAGTGCAGGTTTGATCCCCTTTCTCCTTGGCGCTCAGGGTTGCAGAGATAGTAAAAAGACTGGAGGGCTTATGAGCGGAGAAATGACTGGTAATACTGATAATAACCGAAGGGGGTGGCAGAACTGCGACTAGTTTCAAAAAGATAACTGTTTACAGGTATGAACCCCCCAACAAGAAAACATCATTAACTTCCAATAAACTGTTCCAAACCGACAGAATATTTAGTAAATAATGGGCAATCTCATTGAATGGAATTTGTTTGATGAGCAATATTTCTTTAGCTCAAAATGTTTTCAAAAGTCTTCTCCTACCGGTCTGTCTGTCTGTCTGTCTGTCTCGCAGGCTGCTGACTCTGAAGGATACAGCACAAGTAATCTCGTATGGCAGATCTCTGATCCCATATGAGTCTCTTTCAATATACATTAGGTTGCTATTCAACCCTGATTCTATCAGTTTCAACAGATATAGTTCTAACGTTATCACTACAGTTTTCTGTTATATTACGCTAATACTGCATCTATTGGCGTCTAATGAGCACTGTGAGCTTTTTATTTAAAGACCACTTCCCCCCTTTCTCTGCAAAAAACCTAATTCCATGCTTTGACCCGGTCTGGAAATCAAAGAAAAAACCCGTCACACTGACCTGTTTGTTTGATTGAACACCGGTACATTTTATAAATGAGAAATGTCTATTAAATTCTTAGCAATAACACAAACAATTCAATCACTGATTGTCAGTTGTCACAGTTTTTTTTTTTGTATAGAGAATGCCATATGTAATCTTATTCTTGTCAACAAAAACAGGTCATTGCTAATAGCATCACTAGTCTCTCATCCAAATATATTTAGATCTCTCTCTCTCTCTCTCTCTAACATAAACTCCTTTGACTTATTCGCATTGTCCCCTCGATGTTTCATAGACGTAAGGTGTTCACAGGCCATTCTGTTATTAAAGTCCGATCGTCATTTGCAGATAATTTTTTTCCATTTCTGTGTTGACTATTAGACTTTTTTTGAATATTGAAGCAAACACTTACTTATAAGAAAGTCCTCAATATTGAGACTGTCTGAATAAAATTCTGTACAGAATGCAGAACAAAATCAGACTTAGTAAAATTGAGCATGACTAGATCAGGGTCTTTAGTGTTCGCCTGTGACACTTAAAGGCCCAACAGCAGTCAAAAATCAAAGCAGGTGTTAAAATGAATTTAAATTTCATTTATACTATTCATAGGATGGGAAATGTTGTGAAGATGACAATCTGTTATTGTGTAGAAGGTCAAAGTATTAGTCGTTGCCAGAAAAATGAATTTTAAGAAGGAGCAAAAAGTAAACAAAAGAAAGAGTGGTCTGGCAGGTTTTCACCTACTTCTGAAATCAATTTCTCTGCCAGCGACTAACACTGGGACCGAATGTACAACAACAGATTGCCATCTTTACAATAATTTCTATACTTTTTAATTATATAATTTAAATTGAAATGCATTTTAACACCCGCTTCGTGTACTTCTGGCAGCAATTGTTACTTTAACAGCTCATAAGAAACTGATGCGTCATGTATATTCAAACAAGACCAGTACCAACCATGTGTGATTTCTGTATGGCGGATTATATCCTGCATAAGTTAGGAGGGAGTATATCATTGCGAAAAACGTTTGTGAAAAGTCGAGAATAAATGGTCATTACTTAATTCATAGTCCAATTATCAATCACTTATCATCGGGAGGACTATGTAAATAAGTCAACATTTGAGTCTCTAAGTAAACGTTTGAGAGAGAGAGAGAGAGAGAGAGAGAGCAATAGACACACATGAAACATTACAAGCCTTTAAAACTGATAAAGAGAACGTCTTGAAAAAAGGCAAGAAATGATGACGATTACAATCTTTTGATAATTTGACTATGAATTAAGCTATGATAAGTACTCCTGACCTTTCAAGTCCTCACAATGACGCACTCCTTGTTAACTTAGGACATGTTTTGTCATACGGAAATCATACACGTTCGGTAGATGTCTTTCTCAGTCCTATCTGAATCTACATGACGCACAAATTATTATTAGCTTTGATATGTAATAAGCAAACAGTACAGATTCTGATCTCATACGTAAATGCATTGACTGATTAAAATTTTCAGTTGTCGCAAGTGTTAGACTATTCTCACTAGCTAGTCTATACAGCAATGTCTACAGGACTGTGTAAAAGTCGATGAATGTTCCAAAATAGTTAAACATGTATCACATAGCGGACAGTGTAGATACAAGATCAGACTGCACGTTCTGTGCAGTCTGATCTTGATCTACACTGTCAGCTAAAGGTCCATGAGTCGCGCTTAGCAGCCAAAGAGTTAATGGCTCGTATACGCTATATGACAGGAGATTAGGCTAATGCATTTCTGATCTTGACATGTCGTTATGTCATAGTCCTCGAGATGTTGCAACATGAATTTGTTAATGAGAAAAGAGTGCACATGGCATTTCTGACCAGTGCGAAACGTTCAGCTTGTACTTTCACACATTATGATCAGGGCTAGCTTTGTACCAGCGGCTTCCTGTAGGATGATACCTGAATTAATTACAATGTAGATGATCAGTAACTATTTAATTGGTAATATTTTAAGAAATTCTCTGATACTGATCAGTAACTAATTGATTGGTAATATATATTTATATATATATTAAGAAATTTTCTTATACTGTTGTGTAAGTGTTGCAAATTTAATCCAATTGACCGTCTTAAATAATCAATTAGAATTACATGTAAATCAAGTATGGTTTTCTTGCAATACAAGTTCATTCACAAATAACAGTAAAAGCTCAGAAATGAAAACTTCCTTTTATTGTTTAGTCCCCCGAATTTTTCCAAAATACTGGATTCCCACCGTGTTCTCATAGTATTTTGTAATGCTAATCCCTTATCACAGGTCCTGCCACCTCTGTACGCTTTTTATATTCATTTACTTTTTAACAAAAAAAAAAGACGATAACTGTGAGATGGAGAGCATTCTAGAATTTGAATAGCAGAAGCAGTTTAATGTACGGGTGCTTTAGTCAAATCTCAACCTATAAAGAAAATAGGTGGTTAAACTTGCAGATCAAGCTACAGTCTGTTATCCTCCCTATAAAGATAACCCTTTTTCTTTTTTTCGTTGACACGTAAGCCGAATGTATTTTTTCGTTACCACAACCCTTTACAACAAAATCTCGAGTGTTTTTATACGCCGCCGGAGGCGACGTATATTGGCGTCATCATCTTCGTCTGTCCGTCCGTCCCTTCGTCCGTTTTTCCGTACGTCCATTTCTTGTGAACGCAACTCCTCCCACATTTCTTGACGGATTTGGATAAAATTTTCACAGAAAGTTTCTCACCATGTGCCCTATTGCATATTGTCAGGGTTTTGTGATTTGTCACTGCGTCATGGAAAAAGGGGGCTTCATGCTATATTTCATTCCATTTCTTGTGAACGCAACTCCGCCCACATTTCTTAACGGATTTGGATAAAATTTTCACAGAATGTTTCTCGACATGTGACCTATTGCATGTTGTACAGGTTTTGCGATTTGTAGCTGCGTCATGGAAAAAGGGGGCTTCATGTTGTATTTCACTCCATTTCTTGTGAGTGCAACTACTCCCACATTTCTTGACAGTTTTGGATAAAATTTTCACAAAATGTTTCTCATCATGTGACCTATCGCATATTGTCAAGATTTTGGGATTTATAGCTGTGTCATGGAAAAAGGGGGCTTCATATAATATTTCATTTTTCACCAATATCTCTTTAATTACTGTACATATCTCAACGGATTTGCATGAGATTTTCACAGATCATGTGTCCTAGCGGATATTGTCAAGGTTTTGGAATTTATTGCTGTCTTGTGGAAAAAGGGGTTTCATGTCGAATTTAAACTGTGTCCGTCCATTTCTTGTGAATGCAAGTCCTCCCACATTCCTTGACGAATTTGGATAAAATTTTCACAGAATGTTTCTCATCATATGACCAAGTGCATATTATCAAGGTTTTGCGATTTATAGCTGTGTCATGGAAAAAGGGGTCTTCATGTTATATTTAATTTTTTTCACCAATATCTCTTTAATTACTGGACATATCATCAATGGATTTGGATGAAATTTTCACAGATAATGTGACCTAGCGCATATTGTCAGGGTTTTAGAATTTATTGCTGTGTCATGGAAAAAAGGGGCTTCATGTCAAATTTAATTTTTCATCAATTTATCTCCAACTAATAGACATAATTTCATGAAACTTCATTTTTTTTTTTTTTGTTAATCAAAACGAATGACCAATGAGTCCATCGTGCATCCGTCTGTCCATCCATCAGTCCATGCGTAAACCTTTTAGATCACAAGTAACACAATATATCCATTGAGCTACCCAGGCAGGTGCTAGAAATTCCAACATTTTAGTCTCTATAGCTAGCTGCTTGAAATAGCAGCGGCGTATATTGTGAAAACGGCACTCTTGTATACCTTTACAAAGAAAAATGCCTATTTTTGTAACATAAAGTTTATTGTATGCAAATTCTTTGAATTTGGACCTTTCTAAAATTCTGTTGTTTGATGAAGAGTTCAAGCCAATGATTAAATGGGCTATCTGCATTGTTAGTTGTAAAAAAAAGCATATGATGTATTGTGTGTTATCACAGAATTACCAGATTCGTATGTCTCACAATCTGTTTTAAGCCCCTAAAGCTCTAAATAAATGAAATCAGGGATCGTTTTTATTATCCCTAAAGAAATGGGAGTCTTAAATCAGGAAGTAGACCAAAACATTCTGTTTTCAATGCAAGACTACTTCATAAAAATAGGACCAGACTTTACAGTTTGATCCTGATTTACATTATCCGTGAAAAATATGTATCTTGATGTACACTGTCCAAAAAACAACCAAAATGATACCTAGTGCTCTAAGGGTTGAAACTTGTCGAAATTTACCAGGAGCAGATCAAGATCGGACAGCAAAGACCCTAATATTTTTTTAGATACTGTCAACATAGAAATTTTGTGTTTCTTTTAGGTTATTGGGAATATTTATTTCATTATGCACTCAAAGGGTTAAGGTTATTAATGAACCTGTTACTGTACATACAACTTTTTACGTCGCTGCTGTTCAAAAGTTTGGATTGTCTTATGATTGACATTTCAATTCTTGTAGGTCTGTACAAGGTCTATACAGAAAATGGTTCAAGCTACATTCTTAATTAAACGAAATATGTATGTTAATATTCACTATGTTGTGATTGGATAGATGTAGATCCTTTAAGATCTAGTTTTTCTCCCTTAATTGGTGGCTGCCATTTCAGGAATATTAGAAATGTGGTATGTGCCCAACATTGAAGACCATAATAAGGTAATTTTGAAGATGCCATTAAAGGTCTCTGATTCTGGAGTAGAAATGCATAGTTTCATGTTGCTACATACAGGCTAACACACTTTTTGACGAGCAAGAAGATATTGTTTCAGAAGAAATTGTTGAATATTTGTGTGAAAGATGAAATTCAAAGAAAAGATTGCCTTTAAACTTGTAAATAAATGTACATGCATAAATCACAATCTTGATACCTTTTTGAATAACTATTGACTTAAAGTTCATAGTATCGCCTTTGACGCCCTATAGAAGTTTGCCCTTGGAAAACTGGAACAAACGGAATATGCTGTACTTGAATGCACAATTTCTCCATTTTGAAAGTCCGAGTAGAAAATTTAAAATTCCATCGCTAATACATGTTTTTTAACATAAACATAATCACTGTATGAATTATTATGATAGAGATGATAGCAAAAATGATTTAAGGTTTCTATCTTAGCTCTTGCTTTTCTTTAGAATTCGACCATCTTTAGTGTTATGTTTTTATTTTTTCCCCGCGCCTTAGTTCCATTTATCATAATGTTCAAGGAAGGGGGGGGGGGCGCCAGATACAAAAAAGGTATCACAATTTTCGATAGAGTCAATATTTCTGTAATTGTTCACTTAAAGATTGCGGCTTCTATGATGTCATGCAACATAAATTTGTCCTGTTTGCTTATTACATATCAAAGTTTAGAAGCTACCGGTGAATCTTGTATCAGATCAGGCTAAATAAGACCATTTCCTATCGTGTATGATTTCTCTATGGCTAGACATGTCCTGCATAACTTAAGAGTGTAGCGTTGAGAGGACGTGATGGGTCGATCAGTAAGTATTATAAAATTCATAGTCTTATTATCGAGAATAAGCGATAGGCATAATCTTACGTTTTATGCAAGTATTTTGTCTGCTTTGAAATTCGATAGCCTTTTATATTTTATGAGAGAAATATGTCCAATCTTCCACGAAAGGGATATCCTGTAGTTCGTCATCCTGTCAACTCGTTAAAATAGAGATAAGGTTGTGATGGTTTCATTTCTAATTTTTAATGACATTACAAAATTAGGTACATGTAATTAGGTTAGATTGACTGGAGTTTTAAGCCGAGTTAAACAGGAATTCAGTTTTACTGTTGCGGTCAGTGCACCTCTTCATGTGTCCCTGGCATTCCCTTATCACTGCTTACCAGTACTCATACAACACTCTCCAAAGCCCTTAACTGCTCTTTAGATAGCATACATCAAAGATGAGAGGGAAGTTAAAATTGTCAGAAAGTTCCATTCCGACCAGGTATCGAGAGGGCCAGGGGTATTGCGAGGCTTAGTGGTAAAGCGTAGAACTCGTGACCTGGAGGTCCCGGGTTCGAGCCCCTATGGATCCAACGGGCTTTTTCACGGGAGCACACTTGGATAAGAAGCCTTAGAACCCTAGCCTAGTACTGCTGAGAACCAGGAATTATATGAATATGTGAGCTGTTACCGTAATATGACTGAAATAATGAAAACACCATTCTGTGACCTCCATATATTTTAGGTACAATATAGAATGTCGGAGAAGAATACAATTACTTCACTTCATACAGTCAAGTGCATGATATATAATTTAATCCTTTGCCGCCAAACATGTATTTCAGATTTTTATACATATATGTATTGTAATTAATGAAACTTAGAGATATTTTGACAGGTTAGAATTACTGCTTTATCTAGTCAAAAAAAAAAATATGGCTGTATCGCCTAATGTGGTAAGGAAACTTTAATTTGGGGAATATAAAAAAAGAAAAACTTTGCCTAACATTTTTTTAATCAAGTGATATACTTAAACATCGATATTGTGTGACCTTTATACACATGAAAAATGAGCAATATAGAACTGGTAATGTGAAATTCAGAATTATTTTAGATGTATATTTTGAAATGCAGTTCATCGTTTATAAAATTTGTTTAAGTTTTACTTTATACCTTTTTTATCAGAAAATCCTTTGCTCGTATCCTAACCAAGTGACATGCTATCGCCGCTATGCTATACACACCTACAGCCTGTGTATTGTTCAAGCTGTTTTGGTGGTACACATGAGTGGTAGAATTGATTGATTGAATTTGCATTAATTTATCGTCGCCAACGGTTGCCCATATGGGCAACGCCCTCTGAAACTTTTTCGTTGGGGATGGTGCAGGATACAGGATGAAACCCTTCCTAAATTACGCCTGGTTCTTTAACGTGCTTGGTGTACAGAAACGACACACTGGAGCTCTGTTTTATGTCTCATTCAAATGTCTATTAGTAATTTGAGATGATCAGCCGTGGGCATCGATCCCACACCCACAACTGACCCGAAACTTGATGTTTACCAGCCCTACGCTCTACGACTTGAGCTATGCAGGCTGCTGGAGTGGTAGAATGCTTCTTTGCAAATGGCTATATAGGTTTGCATAGTCCTGTGCAATTTGAGATAACTATGGAAATACGCATATATTTGATGGAGTCTGCAAATCGCATGAGAATCTACTTCTTTGTTTAGAAGTGTATATTTCATATTTATCCCGAATGATAACCACAAAAACAATGCTTTGAAGTTTGGTATTGATATCAATTTGGATTTCCAGTTTTATCAATCGCACAGTACTCAGGTCGTCTGTAGTTGTAAATTATATCTTAAAATAAAAATAGCACAGGATAGTCCTCCAAAAGTTGATATATTTATGTGCGTAAAGGGAACAAACGAGTTTTTAGCACTGCATTCATGAAAATTAAGAATTTTGGACATGGTTGGAGACTGATAAAGTTGTTTAGGATTTAAGGCCATGTCAGTAGTTTTCGGTAAACATGTTCTCCGAATACTTGCAAGTCCTATTACCCCTCCTTTGCAATAGTGCTTTCTCTACTACCTCCAACATCCACTTTTTCGAACAGCCCAGTATGGTATCGAACTTGTGACCTCTCACTTCGACTTGTACTTCTGATGTCTTTCATTTAAGGTAATACTTTGAATGAAACAGACAACAGCATTCACCAAATATTGACGGTTGTATCAGTTTGAGCTGGTTTCTGCATAGTAATCCATAAATTATCATTTTCTTGTTATTTAGAAATGGTGACATAATCTCTCACTCTCTCTCAACCGACTGATATTCATAAAGTCATTCCGATGATGACGTGTTCACACACCATTCCATTATAAAAAGTAGTCAAATTGTAATTTAAAGGTAGATTTCTTCTATTTTTATGTTTACTCTGCGATTTCTTTCCCGCACTTTTAGGCATAAACTCCTTTATACTTTCAAGAAAGCCATAGAAATTGAGCCAGTGAGTTTCAAATTTTAGACTGAATGTCGAATAGCATACGTGTATTAAACAAAGTTCTAAAGGAAAAAAAAAAAAACAATTATGTTATATTCATATAGATTCATTTGTAGAAATACAAATTTTATTTTCAGGCCAAGCTGTCCTCTGCGAACAGCATGTTTAACTCTTTGGAACATTCATAGATAGCACAGTCCTCGGGATGTTGCTATATGAACTAGTTCGAGAGAAAAGATCGCACCCGGCATTTGCCATCAGTAAAATTCCGAATCGGCCTATACATTAGAGCTATGAGATCAGAAACTTTACTGTCCACCTATTACAAGATATTTGTCAGCAGTGTAGGTTCAGATTGGACTGAATGAGACTGCTAACAAGCATGTATAATTTCTTTACGACGAAAAACTTCCTGCAGAAGTTAACACCCAGTGTAACTTTGCGAGGATGTGATAGGTTGTGATAGGTCGGGATTAAATAGCCGTAACATGATCCATACTCTAATTATCAAAATTTGTGATTATCAGAATTTCTTGCTTTCTGTATTGTAAACATCTGTTTTTTGGGCCGACTGGAAAAAATGTGTGTAAAATTGTTTGGTAGAATACACCTTCTATATAGCACGAAAATGCGTTTTGACACAACGTATGAGAAAAAGACTTTCTACACAAATCACAGAACACATATGGACAATCCCCAGTAAAAGCCGTATTAGATTGTATGGTTTTTAACACCGTTTACAACATTATTCAATTTACATGTATATCACGGAGACCAGTGCACCTATCCATGCTTTCCTAGAATTTCTTTTACCAGTACTCCGCACAATATTCTTTCCAAGAGACTGGCTGCTTTCCCACATAATCATCGTCGATACAACGGTCAGGGGTGAGAGAGGAGTGAATCCTGTCGCATTGACTATCATCAATTCTTGGAAAGAAACTGGCCAAGCCGTGGATCGAACCAGCAACCCCTGTTCTCAAGTCTTGCATGCTACCGACTTGGCCACCAGGGCTCGGCTTAGTATGTAGAATAACTGTTCTTGAAACAGAAACAACAACGAGGTCCTATAATCCCAACCCAGACCAGCCTACGCGGTTTGCATAGAGGATTACGGCAACCTCATATACTTAAAGCACAGACTATAGATTATATTTTGCCCAATTTAGTCATCCTGTCTTTTTCCCCTAAACAATTCTGGTAGGCTGCAGACTTCTCACCTTTATAAATACACATTTAGGACAGGACAGAAAACTACTATTATACTACCATATCAAGGTTGTTACCATTTTCATATACCTGTTAGATTTCATTGGCTACTTTACCCCACTATACCTGGAAGCAGTGCTCAGAATAAATATCAGGCATACCTGTCCAACTGCAAACAAGTTATTTCGTTGAAATGATATCCCCCGCTATCCCCAGCCAAAAAAGATGTTTTTGATAGAAATGAATAAGAGGAGTTTATCACCTACACGTGACCCTTTTGTTATTGGTCCATAAAGAATTTATACATTAGGCCCCCTTTTTCCATGACATGGCATTTCATCCGTAAAAAAAAAATCACTGTCTGTGGCTTATGATATATAAATACGAAGTGTCATGAAATTTTGTGTAGTAGTTAAAGAGATATTGGTACATAATGAAAATATACATCAAGCCCCCCTTTTCTATGACACGGCATTAAATAATGATAATAACAAATAATTAAAAATGCATCGACTTTAATGAGGAATATTATCGTATAGTATTCTGATACACACAATTTGTTTTAGAAAAGGATGAGTATTTTTATGAAAAGGATGAATAAGTGAATGTTTAATTTCGCTGGTCGATTAACCCCAGCTCGTGACCTATTTATGTTAATTAAATTGAACAAGTATAAAAGAAAACCAAAGGTGCTGGGAAGTGAGAAAATCAGTTAACTGAGAGTTTCTGACCAATCAATAACAATACACAAACACACTTTCAATATTATATCGCTGTTTAGAGGACGTGAAGTATTTTATGTGGACACCGGTTACAATTGAATTTGATTTGACAAATTTTCCAATGATACTACATTCTGATTGGCTATCTATGCACACTTTTGCACACCAAGTCACTTGATATATTTATCTGGAGTAAATTGTGTGTCGGGCAGGGAGTGCATGATATTTATGCGACGTTATGAGGACTTTTCAAAATTTGCAAATTTTAAACATACAGCTAAAAATGAATACTTCTATTGAAAATCATTGTGAGGACTAGAGTGCAAGTCCTCTCAATGCAAACAGTCCTCGGAACGTTGGTGTGCGTCAAGGGTCGGGTCCTCGCAAGTCAGCAAATACACACACACACCAAAGAAATGAGACACTCAGTTATTTTTTATGTAAGAAATACCTCTTCACAGTGGAAAGACAAGATTATGATCAGAGATCAGACAAGACATTTAATCTACAGTCTGATCTTGATCTACAGAGGCCCCTACTTTCAGCAACTTAAGTCCTGAAAGAAGCGTAAGGGTTAAATCTTTCCAGACTCTTTGATGTTCTGTAAGCAGTTTTGCCATTTTTCACAATGTTTCCTAAATACATCTTCTGCAGAAGCACGAAAAGTCATTCCTTAGAGGAAAATGGTTGAAGCCCTGTGTTGTCCCCATGATTACAAAAATACAGCATTGTTGAGTACAAAACCTTGTTTCTCTTCTTCATTGGTCGGTAACTAAACCATTTAACTTAAGCATCAAATCATGCACTTTTTTATCTCGGTCACAACAAAATTTTGAGAAGCTAGCCAAATGACTCTTTTTCTACCGACTACACAACATACATGTGACGAGCCTGGGGTATTCTTGCAATAATCATTACGATACGCAGAAGGGCTGTATCAGAACATATAAGGTAAGCGAGATACTGGCTTATTTGATTGGAGGTCAGCCCATAACCAGGTGTAAATTCTTCAGGCGAAACAGTCTAAGTGTGTACAACAAACACTTGCACTTACAACCCTCTCGCTTTGCATCAGAGCCCCAGATAATTTTTTGAGCCAAGGAGTATTTAAGCATCAATTTCTTATGATAGGGGTAAATTAGAATGACTGCTTTAGAAGCACATTTTTAAGCAACAAAACTCTAATGGTAGAGTAAAAACCAAGTTAAACTTAAGATGGGAACTGGAGTATGTTTCAATCATGTAAAGAAACAGTATATTTTATATTATTGTTCTCTGCTTGAAGGATTGACTGAAAAACAACAATTTCATTTTATTCTTTTTATCAGTTTTGTGCAGGACATTAAATTATAAGAAAACTTTTCGAGAGGGATATTATTCTTCATCAATGTATATACAGTTTTTAGAAGACATTTATCCTGCAGAGACAACTTACAAGCTGTTGCATTTTCTACAGAGGCCATGACTTTTAATTTCTGAATATTTGGGGTACCATCCGAAGCTCAGACACTTCTAATACTGTACCTTGAACATAAATCACACCCTAGACGCATATGCTGATACTTTCATTTTCATCATGCAATTGAAGCCAGGAGCACATCCTTTGCCATTTTTCAATCGTTTCCTTTCTGAAGTTTTCACCCCAATGATTACATTTGGTTGGGGCATAAACAGTATCGTTCAGAAGGGTAGAACATATCTCCTGTGCCGTGGGTTTTTTGCATGCAGGAAAAGGTAATGAATCTTGCAGTGTTTAGCAGCCATTTTTCAAGTGTTCAGAAGGCCTACTTGATTCTTTGTGAGCAGGATAAGTTGAACATTAGAATGGCTTATGCTTGCGATGGAAATCACCGACTCGCACTCCTGAGAATTAATAATACATTGCGGATATGTTTTCTAGGTGATTCTTTCTACTGATGATTGATTAAGACAATTTATTAGTTGAAACTCAATATTGTTGAATTATGCAGAAATGATCATTAGATAGGTGGTAGAAAGAATACTTGTAGATTATTTCTTACTGTTTTTGTCATTGTTATTGAAAGATAAATTATCAATAATGTTCATTGTTTAAAAAAGAAAAATCGGTGTTTTACTATATACATGTAATATATGATTTTACACCAAGGCAAATAGTTCATCATGTTCTATCAATTTGACAAATGTTTTAGGTAACACTCATCACTGTTCGGTACCATGAATTCGTGATTTTTGCTGAAATACTACAGTTCAGTACAATTCCGAGATACGCTGTGCTGACTAGATTGATAAATTTTATTGCATGTAATTTTGGAAAGCCCAGTTATAAGCATAAGAAGTGATTAACATCAAATTACAAGGTGTGCCCTGTTCATAGAAAGGTTTTGGGGGCGACACGATTCCATACCGTACCAAACTCCAAAACAAGTGTAACTAAGTGAAGAAGAAGCTTGCAATTCTTTCAGAAAGTGATGGCCCCCGCCACTCGGGGCCTTCGAAATTGGTGGCTGCCTTCGCCTCTGTGGCATATGGGAGGTAAAAGTCCCCAGAAACAGAGGAGACCGATAATAATAAAACTAAAATTAATAAAACAGGTCCAAAATTAATTCAATTCAAAGTAAATATTAGAAAAAAAAAATAACAATAACAAAATCAACCTAAATATGAAAATAAAAACACTAAAGTCAATACGATTAAATATTTCCAGAGAAAAATTAACAGACCCAAAATTAAAACATAAAAGTGGCTGAAGAACAAGACAAATTAAGATCAAATGATTTCCAAAACAAATTTTTCATTCCAAAAGTGATTTTTTATTTTTTCACTTTTTGAAGACGTATCTTTCCTATACACTTTCCTGTCTCATATACTAACATGCTCATTTGTGTGTGTATCATCTGTGCCAGTGGGTAGCACACTGGACGAAGAGTATAACAACATCTGTGTATAACATCTATGTTTTGTTCTTGTATTCGTCAACACCTTTTCCAATCTCTAGCACTATATGTTTCAAGAATTTGAAACATTTGGCATACTTGTATTTAGAACCTTACCTACAAGTAGAGATCTATAATGGGAACTCTAGTAAGCTCTAAGTTATCAGCTCTAATCATTAAAGTTATCATGCTAACACTATATATCTAAAGCTATCTTGATTGAAAATATTTCATTGAGCAAACTTTCTTCTGATAAAAGATCTCTGTCTTTGATTCAGAAGCCACTTGTTTTCCGTGGGTGACATCTCGTATGCCGGAAAAGGGGATCCTGGTAGTTGAGAGTGCCCAGGGATCTCCAGCACTCAACACACTGCTTTGGCCCTGGCCTCGGATAGACGAGGTGATTTTAATGGACATAGCGAATTATGGGGTTGTTCAGATACCAATGACAGAGGTAAAATAATTGAAGATTTCATTGCAGAGAATAATTTATGTCTATTAAATTCCAATCAACATACATACCTGCATCCTGGATCAGGTTCTTTCACAGCAATAGATCTTTCAATTTGCCATCCTTCCTTGTACCTTGATTATGAATGGAAAGTATGTGATGATTCTCATGGAAGTGATCATTTTCCTATCATTATACAAGAAACTGAGAAAACAGAAGATGAGAAAATTCCAAAATGGAATTTTAAAAAAGCCAACTGGGAAAAATTCAATATTCTTTGCCATGAAAAATTACTGATTGACAATTTTGAAAATTCAGAAGATCCAATGCTTTCTTTTACTGAACCTTTAATTGACATATCAAATCAGTGCATCCCAAAGATTTCAACAAATACTTTTAAGAAGAAAAAGCCATGGTTTAATGATGATTGTAAAGAAGCTATTAAAAAACGTAAAGACAGTTTAAAATGTTTCAAGCAATATCCAACAAAATCAAACTTAAATGTTTGCAAAATTATGAGAGCTAAGGCTCGACGCACTATTAAACAAGCAAAACGATCATCTTGGAAAGATTTCATTTCTAAACTTAATGCTAGAACTCCCATGACAACCATTTGGAATATGTTAAGGAAAATAAATGGAAAGAATCAAACCATGAAACACTCGCATATCAAGGTAGATGACAAAAACTATGAAAGTAAAGAAGAAATCGCTAATATCCTGGGTAAAACTTTCAAAACAAACTCCTCGTCTGCAAATTATAAACCACAATTTAAAAAACGTAAGCAAGAAGCAGAAATGGAAGAACTTAATTTTGAAATGGATACAAATGAAAACTACAACTTACCTTTCACACTATCAGAACTTGAAAATTCTCTAAAAAATGCTCATGATTCTGCTGCAGGTGCAGATGAAACACACTATCAACTTTTAAAACATTTACCTCGTATTTCATTACAAACTCTGTTAAACATTTTTAACATTATATGGGAACAAGGCACCTTCCCGAAAAGTTGGTCCAAAGCTACAATCATTCCAATTCCTAAGCCAAATAAAGATCATACAAATCCAACAAATTATAGACCCATAGCTTTAACTAGATGTATATGTAAGACCATGGAGAGAATGATAAACAATAGACTTAATTTTTACCTCGAATCCAACAATATTATATCGGAACATCAATCAGGGTTCCGAAAAAACAGAAGCACGACAGATCAGTTAGTACGATTAGAATCTTTTATCAGAAATGCTTTTGTAAAGAAACAACATGTAGTTGCCATATTTTTTAATCTAGAAAAGCTTATGACACCACATGGAAACATGGCATCTTAAAAGACATTCATAAAATTGGATTAAGTGGAAATCTACCTAAGTTTATTTCAAACTTTTTATCAAATAGATATTTCAAAGTTAAGGTAGGCACATCTTTTTCTGATGACTATGAACAAGAACAGGGAGTTCCTTAAGGAAGTATCCTCTCACCTACTCTGTTCAATATCAAGATTAACAATATTGTAAAATGTTTAGATGATGATGTGAACTGTTCCTTATATGTGGATGATTTTTTAATATGTTACAGGTCCAAAGATAACAATTGAAACTAAGCTTCAAAATTGAGAAGTGGACTATAGAAAATGGTTTTAAATTTTCCAAGACAAAGACAAACTGTGTACCCTTCTGCCAAGAGTGCAGGTTGCACTTGGATCCATCATTGAAAATATATAATAGTCCAATTCCAATAGTAGATCAAGCAAAATTTTTAGAAGTTATCTTCGACAAAAAACTTTCTTTCATTCCACATATTAATGCTTTGAAACTGAAATGTCAAAAAGCTTTGAATGTTTTAAAAGTACTTTCCCACTCTGACTGGGGAGGAGATAAGAAAATTCTTTTAAATCTATACAGATCTTTAATACGCTCAAAACTGGATTATGGATGTATTATATATGGCTCTGCACGGAAAAGCTACCGAAAAAAGTTGGACACTATTCATCATCAGGGTCTTCGGTTAGCTTTGGGAGCTTTCCGTACGTCACCTGTCACAAGTTTGTATTCAGAGGCCCAGGAGCCATCCTTATATGATAGAAGGAAAAAACTATCCTTACAGTACGTAACTAAACTGGCTTCAAATACAAAGAATCCGGTTTACAATGACATTTTTAATCCACCAAACAAAATACTCTTTCAAAATAAACCTAATTTTATCAAACCACTTGGTCTACAAGTTGAACCTCTTCTTAATGAATCAAACATAAATGTAAAGAATATTAAGCCCTTTAAACTTCCTGTAAAAGAGCTGTGGACCATAGATCAACCAAATATTATTTTTGATCTCAACGTAAATAAGAAATTGGCTACAAATCCATTATTTTATCAAAATAAATTTTTAGAAATCAAATCACAGTATAAAGATTACATTTCAATTTATACTGATGGTTCGAAACAAGATAATAAAGTTGGTTGCGCTTCAGTACACAAGCAAGAAACTGCCAAAATAAGTCTACCAGATCATAGCTCTATTTTTTCAGCAGAAGCTGTAGCTTTAAACATTGCTCTCTGTTCAATACAAAACAATAATAACAAGAAATTCATAGTTTTTTCTGATTCAATGTCAGTTTTACAATCTTTAAAACATCCTGATAACCCAAATCCATTGATTCAACAATTTTTCAGAAAATATGTTTATTTATGTAGATCAAAGACAACAATATTCTGCTGGATACCCAGCCACATTAACATAAAAGGTAATGAAATAGCTGATCAAGAAGCAAAGGATGCCGTAAATATGAACATAGCCAACATAAAAATTCCTTATACTGACAATAAACAACAAATAAATGAATTTATCAAGTCTGAGTGTCAAAATAAATGGCAACAATGTTTTAACAACAAGCTTTTAGCGATCAAGCTAAATTTTAATGATAAATATGAATTTTATTGTAACCAAAAAAGTCAAGTAATTTTAACAAGATGTCGTGTGGGACACTAAAGGTTTTCACATGTGCATCTTTTAAATAATGAGAGAGCACCACAATGTATAAACTGTAATGAACCTTTAACTATAAAACATATTTTATTAAACTTTAAAAATTTTGACCGTATACGGTCAAAACATTTTAGTGTTGATAGCTTACAAAGTTTATTTTTACATGTACAACAGAATAACATTTTAGAATACCTAAAAGAGATAGATTTTTATAATAAAATATAGACTTTCAAATTAACATTTTATTGTTCCATTTCTAATTATTACCCTCATGCGCGCCAAATGGCCACAGCTGTCGATGCGCCTTAAAACACCAATTAATAATAATAATAATCATGGCCCTCTTGTTTTAGATAATTTCAATCATACCAAATAAATCAATACAGATAAGTACTTAACCAGAAAACCCAAAATGGCCAACAAATATTGTAAACATTTAGATTGCCATGTTGATGAAACATACATCATCAGCCTCTAAGACATACCATCTTAAAGCAGTTCTAGATAGATTTTGACCCTTATGACATCAGTTTATGCCTGTTCTTACATTATATCTCTTTATATCCTGTAACACCCTTTATGGTTCTAAGATTAAGTAGATCTACGTCTTGTGCATTGTCTGCACATGTCATATTCTTTGAAGATTCGACCTGTCTGCTATGACGCATCACTCCCCCAGTGTTGGGGGGATTGTAGTAATACATGCTATAAAGTAGCAATGGAGAAAATGGCTTTTATCGATACGTTTGAGGAGAAATCATGCCTGTTTTAGCTCCAGATTTCTCTAAACTGCTGATCATAGGTGAATGAATCGCACCAGGTAGTTTTATTGAGTAAACGTTTATTTTAGTTTGAAATTCAAAGTAACGGTTGTCGTGTAGAAAAGAAGTCCAGTTCTCTAACCAGAATGCCCAAGTTAGATAGATGTGTATTTGTAGAATGCCATCTAGCAAGAGATAATGACGTCTTGTGAAAACTTGATGATGCTCAATATAGCAGTTACTACATCACACACATTACAGCATCATTAATGATTTTACATGGATCATTGAGCCTGAACTTTGTTGATTTTTTATGAATTACAAATACTTAATTGTCACTTTATGTAGAAATCATTAGAATTAGACTCATTATAGTCAGGTATACTCATGAATATGATTTAGATTTTCTGTAAGAAACAGATCAGTAAAGGACATGTTTCTTACCCCAGTGACAGTATGGACAAACTGCTGGTGAACAAGTGGCCTGCTGTTGACTTAAAACATATATTTTATTAAGTATGAATTCCATAATTATTGTCCTCAAAATAATAGTGACTTGGCATCAAATTTCATTCGTTGTTTAAGAGCTACATGCAAATAATAAAGATGCAATTTGTCAAGAATTTGCATGAAAGCATTTATATTGGGTATGACGTTTTAAATTATAGTTCTGAGTGTTATTATTACTGTGCTCAAATGACTCTTAAAGTTTAGAATCTTGTAGAAGAACTGTGTCCAAGTTTTTAAAGTTTTAGGTTTGTGGCCAATGTATTCAAAGTATTTCATTAGTTGACAGGTAACAGAAGACGTAAAAGTTTACAACAGATGTATCTTTTAAATCAGCACCATGTGTATATAATTGACAGGTTTGATACATTTTGAGGTATCCTAACATGATGTGTGTCTTTAAGACACACATTAACTTAAAAACATGTTTGAGAGTTAGTAAACCAAAGGGATTTGTAATAGCCAGCAAGGTGTTGTCAGCATACCTTATTTTATGTGGAGGATTTTAACCTCTGAAAATGAAAGTGGATGTAATGTCTTACTACTCTTACTTAGAGATGGCAAGGAGTATCGATTTTAATACACGAGAACTCGGTCATTCTTCCGATCGAGTACTTGGTTACTCGGACGATTTTGTACCAGCACTTTGCATATTTCATGTGTTGTCATGTATAAATACAGCTGCAAGGGAGGTAACTTTGGAAAGAATTTGGACACCAGATTTCAGTGTGCCAGTTCAATTCGTTCAAAACAGTTTTCAGTTACTTTTATCCACCTTCAATCCTCAGAAAAAAAATTATTCCATGATAAAATTATCACTGCTATTCTTGAACACAATAAATAGCGTTAATGTTATCATATGCAAGAATAGTGCCAATTTTTAAAATGGTGTGAATTTAGATCAGCAAAAATTAACAACATTATATATTTAAAATGTTTAATCATGACAAAATGTATTTTTTAGCCAATTACATATTAAACATTAACAACATTTCAACATCCCTTTTGTTAAACAAATCTATTGTTTTAAAATTCAGAAACCAGGATCGATACTCGGACAAATAGGTATACAACTGCACATAGGCGATCACAGGGATTGTAGGAAAGAAAGTATCAGGAAAAAAAGAATCAGGATAAAAAGTATCAGAAAAAAGTATCAGGAAAAAAAGTATCAGAAAAAAAGTATCAGGAAAAAAAGTATCATTTGCCAAAAAGAGACTAATTTAATATAGTTAAAATAACATATGATGTAAAAATCTAGTTGATAGATTATAATGACTTTGTTACAGAAAAAAATGTGATATTTGTACATTTTTCTATTAATTTTTTCTGGACTGAAATTGGGAAGAAATGTGCAAACACTCATGCTTGATTGTTGATGCACTGAGAGATTGGGGCATAATTGTTTGTGTAATTTGCAATCTGTGTAATCACACAAGGTCATATTTTCAGTTTAAGTCATTGATATGCCAAACTTTTAATAATATGACTTGTTGTCTTTAATCATCATTTATTTAATTCCTGATTGATCTTTAACTTACACTTTAATTCCAATATTCACAGTTTGCAAGTTTTACAAAGTTAATTGTATACCACCTTAAGAAGATAAAAGATCTTTGAAAACATTGTAGGAGAAAATGTTTCTTACCAGCATTTTTTGTGTGCTTAAATGTCAAAAATTAGTTACATAAAGTACCAAAACCATAATTATATGATTTAAAATAAACATTGATAAAGTATCACAAATTGACAGAAACTGATTCTTTTTAGCTCCACTGGCCGAAGGCCAGGGGCTTATGTCATGGCCCGTTGTCCGTCGTGCGTGTGTGCGTCCGTCCGTCCGTGCGTTAACTTTTATTTTAAACATCTTCTCTGAAACTACCCATCCAATATTGATGAAACTTCACAGAAATGATCCTGCCATGGTTCTCTTCAGAATTTCTTGAAAGAATTTGATTCCGTCAAAAACTCTGGTTGCCATGGCAACAAAGCTTAAAAAATATTGGAAATCTTTGAAAATCTTCTTGTCTGAAACCATAAGGCCTAGGGCTACCAAATTTGGCATGTAGCTTTGTCTAATGGGCCTCTATCAAGTATCTTGAAATTATAGCCCTGGGGTCAAATTTGACCCTGCCCCGGGGGGTCACAAGTTTTACATGGGCTTATATAGGGAAAACTTTAGAAATCTCCCTGTACCTAGCCATAAGGCCTAGGGCTACCAAATTTTTGCATGTGGCTTTATCTAGTGGGCCTCTACCAAGAGTGCCCAAATTATAGCCCTTGGGTCAAATTTGACCCCACCCCGGGGGTCACAAGTTTTACATGGCCTTATTTAGGGAAAACTTTAGAAATCTCCCTGTACCTAGCCATAAGGCCTAGGGCTACCAAATTTTGCATGTGGCTTTATCTAGTGGCTCTCTACCAAGAGTGCCCAAATTATAGCCCTGGGGTCAAAATTGGCCCTGCCCCGGGGGTCACAAGTTTTACATGGGCTTATATAGAGAAAACTTACGAAATCTACCTGTACTTATTCATAAAGCGTAGGGCTACCAAATTTTGCATGTAGCTATATCTAGAGGCCCTTCACCAAGAGTGCATAAATTATAGCCATAGGGGGGAATTTGATTCACCCCGAGGGGTCAGAAGTTTTACATGGGCTTATATAGTGAAATCTTTAGAAATCTTCTTGTTACTAACCATATGAACTAGGGCTACCAAATTTAGTCCTGTCTCAGGGGTCTTATGTTCAAAACCAACTAGCCAAGTATTGTAATGTTTGGCATGTAGGGATTTTACGTATTAGCCAGTGGAGCGATACAGGGCCATCATGGCCCTCTTGTTTTCCTGATACTGTCTTTCCTAGCAAAAATTGATACTTCTTTTCCTGATAGTTTCTTTCCGATTACCAATCACAGGGTACGCGCAACATGTTATTTCACGGTCCTAAATGCAGTTGTACACTTCCAAATATTGAAGACTACACAGGATAATTATTTTCCTCGCTAATTAGACCATGTTAGCCGGCCTTTGATTAACCAAATTTACGCAAACTTCAATGATTACCAATTAAATAACGTAAGCGGCATAACGATATAAGTGACATAATTGTTGTTCATTACAAACACATGCCAAATTGTGAATTGTCTGGCTAACTTTCGGTAACTTTTGCACCTTTGCAACGATGTTTTGATTACATTTAATCGGCTGCAGTGTTTGTTTTGCAAAGAAATTTTCCTCGGGAAGCAAAATGGTACATTTTTAAAAATTTTACCGAGTACTCGAGTATTAATTTCGGTAACCGATACTCGGACGTTTGATTGAGTACTTGTTTACCGGTTACTCATTGCCATCCCTACTCTTATTGTATATTTCTGATCTGTTATTAAATGCCTTGTTTAACCCTTTACCAAATGATCCTGTTTCATTGTAATCCTGCAGAAATATTAAGACTTACAAAAACATTGTGAGAAAAAGAGGAACAACATATTTTTCTTTATCCACGGTGTTTTGCTACTTACAAAGATAATTTGCAGCATTTGAGCCACATGTAACATGTCATCTGCAATGTTTCCAAGTACACAAATCGAATTTGTAATTGGTAAAGATCTTAATCTGCAGGGTTCATTTTAGTTTTTGTCTGAGGTGGGCCCTTGGCCTCTTAATAATTTTGTATGGGCCAAGCTAATTGAGGTAAAATACTTTTAGGGGAACTGACCAAAGCATGGAAAGACAGTTTCAATCAAAATTAAAGATTTGTAAAAATTAGGGATGGGATCTGAAACTCATTTTAGTAATCGATTACTTGGTCACCTTTTCGATCGAGTACTCGAGTACTCGAAAGAATTTGTTGACTGTGGGCGGATTGTTTTCAAATGAAAATCATCGTTGTTCAAAGTAAGCTTTTACATTCATGCATCTCGACAATCTGGATACCAAACATGGAGAGGGGTTATTTAATAGTGGATATTAAAATATATTTTGAAATAATAATAATAATAATAAAACAATGAAAAGTTGTTACATTTAATAAACTGATTAACTATGGTTCTCTGCATACGTCTTTGTTATTTTTACCATGGCAACAGGTGTCCGTAATATTTACACGCTCTGTTAAATACAAACAGGCTGCATTCAATAATCCGTACAACGTTTTTAGATTCGTCTAATTTTAAAGCACACGACAAATTCATTACACATTAGTCACTGGCGCTTAAAGGAAAAGTATTCTTATTCAAAAAAATGATATTGTCAACTAAAACTGGAGAGAGTCTGTTTCGAAGTTTGCTGACTAAAATACCGGCTGTAGAGAAAACACGCTCCGAGGGTACAGATGTAGCAGGCATAGCTAGTATCTTTTTGGCAACTAAAGAGAGTCGTGGATATTTCTGGGCATTCTCTTTCCACCATTTTAAAGGGGTCACATTCTTTGGTTTCTCCTTCAGGTAATCTGTGAGCTCATCTTGTTTGTTGTCGGGGCAGCTGCTATCGAATTGAAGAAAGTGAAGAGTCTCTGATTTCGTTGACTTGCTCGGCGGTGGCCCAGTAATATCTCGTTGCAATACGTTGAGAGGAATGTCGTCGATGCGCGATTCCAGTGCGTTTTCCGTTGCTTTACGCTGTTCTCGTGAAAAGAAAGTTAGTTTCTTATAGCGAGGGTCAAGTAATGAAGTGAGAGCAGGTAGGGTTGAAGCAGTCTCGATGTCAAAAGGCTGGAATCTGCGGATAAGTTCTTCACTAATACACTGTTTCGTTTTCTTTACGACGGTACTGTTCTCTGGGTTTACACAAAGGCTCGTTTTAATTAGTCCGCACACTATTAGGTAAACGTAGCTGGAAGATACGTCACTCTGCCCAGACATGAACGTAGTTACGTCGGTCAGATCTTTCAGTACATTGGACATGTCTGAAATCGTGGCCCATTCTGTGTCGGTCGGCAGTAGGAATGTGTCTGTTTTCTTCGTCAGTTTGCAATCCAGCATGATGTCGGATATAACTCGGCGTTGTTCACATAAACGTTCAAGCATCTGCTGGGTGGAGTTCCAGCGTGTGCAGACGTCTTGAATCAATTCATGCGTGGGTAATTCGAATAGTTCTTGACGTTTTCTCATCTCAGCAGTAAGCGTTGTGGAATGTTTAAAGTGGCCAACGAGTTTCCTACACTTGCTGATAGTTTTATCTGCAAGAGGTAAGTCAAGGGATGGTCGTATACATAACTGTAATGTGTGGGCGAAACAGGCGTTGTCTGACCACTCAGTACACAATTCACCGGCACAGTCCATGTTCAGAGCGTTGTCATGTACGCATGATTCTACTTTGTTCGGTAGGTGAAATTCCGTGATACAGTCTCGAAGTCTGTTTGCGATATTTACTCCGGTGTGGCGTTCAGGCATAGCCCTTGTCATTAAAACGTTTGACTTCATTTCCCAGTCGTCCGTAATGTGGTGTTCCGTCACTGTTATATATGAATCTGTAGCATTTGACGTCCATGTGTCTGTGGTGATTGCAACCGAGTCGATTGTTTGTAGCTCGTCGGTCAGAACTGTTTTCTGTTCTTCATAACGTTTTGTAATTCTTGCTCGGATAGTCTTTCGGCACGGTATATCATAGTCTGGCGCTACAACTTTCATCAGATTTCGAAAACCTTCGCCCTCCACTATACTAAGCGGTAAATAGTCGCTGACAATCATGTCGGAAATCGCCTGAGTAATTGTCTCTTTCTGGTTTGGTGACAGCTTTTTCGGAGAGTTGATGAATGAAGTCATTGACGGTTGCTGTTTTGTAGGCGTCGATAATGTGCTGTCCGGGTGTTTCAGGTGAAGATGGTTGTGCATACTGGTAGTACTACCATTGTACGTAAGTTCTGCACTGCATAGCGAACACTTCACTGTCTTGTCATCAGCTGCACATTTAAAGTATTTCCAGACAACAGATTTAGAAGGCGGCATTGTCGTTCTTTCAAGAATACTGAATATAATCTTGGAATTCGATTGTAGTTGGCTCATGTAGTGATCAGAAAAGAGTGATGGATTATCTCACATTTTTTATTGTCTGTCAGTTAGTTGACGGATTAACCAGTCCGTAAGCGTGTAAATCTTACGGACGTCCAATTAAAATGCTTTGATAAACAAACTAATGAACGGTGCAGGGGTCACAATCACGGTTTGTCACCAAATTGCAAATTTAGGAAATCACATGCTGTGATTGCACACAGACTACCAATTTATGGCTGATTAATTGTCGTCAGATGGTAATATGTCACAGATAAGTGACCCTTCACATTTCTTCAGTCACCTTTATCGACCTCTAAATTTTAAACGTAAAAATGTAAGAATGCAGATATCGAGAAGGCAACAATTTTTCGATAAAAAAAGACCGATTTTATAATTTTTTTTCCGAGTATTCGATTACTGAAATTGCTGATCGGTAATCGGACGTTTGATCGAGTACTCGATTAATCGAGTACTCGTTCCCATCCCTAGTAAAAATCTATCAGTGAATGAAAAAAAAATATACTTTCATTATTGACCAACTACTGCAAAAATTTACTTTTAGAGGAACTGGAGATCAACAGGCATGTACATGTAATATTGTTACTGCACCTGATTGCGATTGCCCTATTTGTGGCCCACCCAGCCAACCATTAACTTCTTGTTGCATTGATTTTATACCATCTTTTTTTTTTGTACACGAATTTGTTCTGAAATGAACACTGCATTTCTTTTTAACGAAGTCCCAAGCAATTCCTGTGTTGCTAATGATCTTAGAAATATTAATTCTCTATCTCATACAATTTTTGATGTACAGGATCTTAGATTCAGAAGTAAACAAGAAATAATTCATTAGCTCACACAGTTTTTTTATGTTAAGGACCTTAAATCCAACTTTGATAAGATTGATCATGAAAAAAAATAAAACAGAATCTGAATGATAGCTTGATAAGGAAGTTAAATCTGTTCATGTAATTCTGAAAATGGCTGGTATAGAGTATACTTATCTATTTTGGAAAAAGTAAGTTACAAATTAGAATACATTAAACAAAATTAGTTTTATAATTCATTGCTCAGAAAGGTTGTCCTTGCCCAATAGATTACCTTGGACTGGTTAGAACCCAGGAAACACAGCAGAGAGATACATGTAGTCTGGACAGAGTTGATTACTGGGTGGTATCCAGGAAAAATTTGTCTTTTGACCAAGATTTTTTATAAACAACCAAAAATATAGAGATAAACTGTCACCAATGACAGATCAAGGCAAGTCAGAAAGGTTTGTCGGTCTATTCAGGGACAGCAAGATTTTTTAATTATGAACAAACAAAAATACAGATATAAACTGTCACCAATGATAGATTAAGGCAAGTCAGAAAGGTTTGTTGGTCTATTCAGGGGCAGCAGCTGTGTTTCATTTGCAAAGTTAACCTTACCTGAGCCCTTTTATCAAAACCAAAGTACATATCACTGAAAAACAATTTTATCAGTGAAAAAAAAGGCCATTTTCACAAGTTATGTGAATTTATTTATCTTACCTTTCGACTGACAAAGACAATGTATATATTTTTGGCCTTTCATATTTAATATTAGACTTAACTTTATACCAAACAAGAGAATTTACAGACTTTCCAAAATTAAAAGCCTTTGCAGACACCATCACTAAAACAGCACAAAAGTGAAGACCTGCTGTTGAAAGGGTGTAAAACTTTGAGGGAAAAGGTGAAAATACTGGTTACCAGCATTTTCTTCTTTTCCCACAATGTTTGCAAAAGCATTCCTTTCATGTTTTAAAACCCATGATTGTTTGGTACTGGGTTTAAAAGACCACACAGTTTTTGTGTGTGTGTGTGTGAATTTATATAAGGTTCATGTAATGTGGAATGAAAAGTGTCTTAAGCTGTCAAGTGCCTCTCACAACTTCACATTTTTTCAGGCTAGTGCAGATCAGGACCAGACTGTAGCCTGGTCTTAGATCTGCTCTACATAATGGGTAAAGTTCAGCATTGAAATGACATTTTTTCTGGTCTCTGTTCCATGTCTACATAGTTTGTTTGGCACTTGAAGGGTATATAAAATACATATGTAGAGCTTAATGGTACATTTATCTTTATACATGTATTTTTGTTAGATATACATTATTGTACTATTTTTTTTTTTCTATTGAAAATTTCCTTTATCAAATTATCAAATTATCATTGTCTTAAATTTCATTCATTTATTCATTCATTTCCTTATTTTCACATATGATTTAACCCTTTACCACACAATGACAACTTTTAACGCCCCTTAAAAAAAATGTCTTTGAGAACTTTGTGGGAAAAAGAGAAAACGCTGTTTCTCCTTTTCCCACAAAATTTTCTTCTCTATCAAAGTAAAATTGCATCATTTGAGCCGCTATGAAATTATCGCCTTAAAATGCTTTCGATTTGGATAGGTCTAAAATTCTGCTGTGTGGTAAAGGGTTAAAATAACAAATATGCTATTCCTCTTGTGGTACATGTAGGTGTCAATTTTATGCGATCTGACTGTCTAGAAATGCATCCCTTGCTGACCTTTGTAATAAAGATGGTATTTTTATTTATCATTATTAGGTCAGGTTCTATTGTGTATTTAACCCTTTACCACATAGTCCTGAGTTTTAACAACCCTGAAGAGGAAGAATTTTGAAACCATTGTGGACAAAGGAGAAAATTTTATTTCTTGTCTGCCATTGCTTTCAATTTGGACAAGATTTTGTCATTTGGTAAAGAGTTAATATACTGAAAAGTAAAGTCGTGCTTTCTATGTGAATGTAATCTCTGTTGGTTTAAAAATATCTCAAAGGTGTTTTCTGGGAAAAGACTGTAGATCAAACTGGGGAATCAATATCAAATAGCTATTGGGGACAATCAGAGACTTGGTGCCTTTAGAAGATTCATCAGCAGGTCTATATATAAATGCATTGACATTGTCTAATTTCAATTCAGTAACACATACAGATCAGCAGTTGGAATACTTTGAATACCAAAACCAGCCACACCATGAAAACCTTGCGACAAAATTTTATTTTATTAAATTATTCTTGATGCTACAGCTGCTCCAACTCATGCATTCAAATTTTTTCTATTTCAATTTAGCAGCTTTTCTTACAAAATATTTACATAAATTTTATTTAAGATAAGAAAACGAATTGACAACAACAATACATTACATTTATGATGTTTAAATTACTTTTTTTTTTCCCTATTAAATCAAAGTAGTAAGAGAAAATATCTAGTTTGAATTTGCAGTACAGTTCAGATCATTAATGCCAGGCTGGTCTCAAATACTTCAGAAATTTACCAGCCAAGTTGAAGTTCATATAGACCTAATTGTCAAAGAAACTTGTCATGTATTATATTTCCAGTCATGTTTCAAGGTGTCATTTATGAAACAAAGACATCACAATTTTTAAGTGTTGCTAGATTATTTCAAAGTTCAGACGCAAAAAAAAAAGGATAATGACATTTTGTCTTGGTTTCAACAATTCTGGTAAGCCTAGGAACACTTGTAAATCATCAGAACATTTGTTAATTACTCATGGACTTCTAGCCTAGATGATCCCAGTACACTATACATTCAATGTGTCAACATCACTTGCATACCGATGAAAGCGTTATAGTTCGAGCACACTTCATTAAATATCTTGTAAATAGCATATTTGCAACTTTGAATGTCAACTAAGTAATGAGTAAATCATGGGTAGTTATTTCCATTCATCCCTTGGAGATTTGTGGGATTGATTGAGTGAAGTATTGGTCATAGTGTATCAAGAACACTGATCATTTATCTTGTAACTTCATTGAACACAGATTTTTGAAATAGCAAAAAACCACACAAGGCAAAACAGATCTGTCTCAGCTGTATGTAAGCAGTTTCCTATCCCCCATGTGTCTCAGCTCACAGTTTCTCCACACCAAATAGGGACATTTACACAAATGAACCAAGGAAAAAAAATAGAAATACATGAAAAATATAGGAATATCATAATTATCATACAACAAAAACAACAACCACAAGAAAGAAAATGCAAAAAAAGGAATATCTAAATATAGAAAAGAATAGGCAACCACAGTACTAAAATAGAGAAAATATATATATCAGTATAAATGAAAAAAAAAAAAAAGAATGATAATAATTGAAATAAAAAATATATACACATTAATATAAATGACAAAAAAAAAGAACAATGGTAATAATGAAAATGCAAAACAACTTATAATAAAAAAACTTATGAAAAATGAAAAACTTGAAAAGGAATGAAATGAAATATCATGAGAAGTGAAAAAAAGTAGAAAAAAAAGAGACAAAAAAGAGATAAGAAGCATGAAAAGAAAGCAATAAATATAATTAGGAAAAAATAATAAGTTACAAAAAAAAAAAAGAAACAAGAACAAAATGGTAACAGGGAAAAAACTTATACAAGAATATATGAATAAAAGAAAATAATATAGGGGATAAAAAAGATATAGAAATACAAGAACAGCTGTTTTAAGTTCTAACACACACAAAAAAAGAGTTACAATACAAAAAATGACAGTTTAAACAACTAGTTAGCTATATACATAAAGCAACAACCTAATTTTTATTCACAAATGCAAAAAAATAGGGTGTAATCTTAAGAACCATAGATTGATTTTGAACTGTTTACCTGATAATCATGAGTTTGAAGGCCCTGAGGATCAAGACTTAAATCGAAAACACTGCTATCAGCATTTTCTCTATTTTCCACAATATTTTATGTGCTTGTCAGAGACCAATACAACCATATGAGCCACATATAGTTGTATAGTCTACAAATGCTTTCATTTTGGACAAAATGAAAGGTCATTTGGAAAAGAGTTACGCAAGGAATATGATTTTACTCGCCATTATCTTACGAACAAAGTCTGTAACAAAGAAACAAATGAACAAATGCATAGCTGAAATAAAAACCACATCTGGCGGGATTCGAACCCATGGCGGACAAGTTCCTCATTTTACAAGGTTTAAAAGACCAATTCCATAACCACTGAGCCAAAGAGATATCTCCCCAACGCAGTGGTCAGGTATTGTATTTAAATCTGGACAAAGCTATGCAGGAAGGAGTGGTCTCCCGTAATGCACCCCCTCTTAAAGTCATCATTTATTCATGATTCAAAGCCTTATTAGGCAGAAAGTCTGTTTTTGGACAACAAATGGGATTGATGGCTCAATGGCCAATCCCGGATGAGCCCCCAACTTACGAACAAAGTCCGTAACAAAGAAACAAATGAACAAATGCATAGCTGAAATACAAACTGTATCTGGCGGGATCCGAACCCATGACGGGCAAATATCCTCATTTTTCGAGGTTTAAAAGACCAATACCATAACCACTGAGCCAAAGAGATATCTCCCCAACGCAGCGGTCAGGTATTGTATTTAAATCGGGATGAAGCTATGCATGAAGGAGTGGTTTCTCGTAACAGTTACCATTAAAGTAAACCTAAATGTTCATTTTCTATTTTTACATGTTTTTCTGTAGGTTTAACAAATAATCACATCTATGCTGTTTACTTGAATGGGCAAAGTTGTACATGTGGTACTGAAAAAAACTTTATTGCTTTTTTTCATCTTAGGAGATTTTCGATTGGAATATGTTTGTTTCTGATACCCCCTGTCCCTGGCAAAAGTATCACAAAGTATCAGAAGCAAGCATTATCCATAATCCGTATTTTTAGCTCTTCTGGCCAAAGGCCAGCGGGCTTATGACATGGCCCAGTGTTCGTCGTGCGTGCGTGGGTCCGTTAACCTTTATTTCAAACATCTTCTTCTCTGAAACTACCTATCCAATTTTGATGAAGCTTCACAGAAATGATTCTTCTATGGTCCTCTTAAAAATCTTTTGAAAGAATTTGATTCCTTCAAAAACTCTGGTTGCCATGGCAACAAAACTGAAAAGTATTGAAAATTTTTGAAAGTCTTCTTGTCTGAAACCATAAGGCCCAGGGCTACCAAATGTGGCATGTAGCTTTATGTAGCGGACCTCTACTAAGTGTCTTTAAATTGTAGCCCTGGGGTCAAAACTGGCTCTGCCCCAGGGATCACAACTTTTAGATAGGCTTATATCGTGAAGACTTTGGAAATCTCCCTGTACCTAGCCAAAAGGCCTTGGGCTACCAAATTTTTCATGTAGCTTTATCTAGTGGGCTTCTACAAAGGTGGGTTAAATTATAGCCCTGGGGTCAAATTTGGCCCCGCCCTTAGGGTCACAAGTTTTAAATGGGCTTACATTTGGAAAACTTTAAAAATCTTCTCACACCTAGTCTTATGGTCTAGGGCTACTAAATTTTTCATCTAGCTTTATCCAAATCGCCTCTGCCAAGGAGGCCCAAATTATAGCCCTTGGGTCATAATTGGCCCGACCTGGGGGTCACCAGTTTTACATGGGCTGATAAAGGGAAATATTAAAAATCTTGTTTCTAGCAATTTGGCCTAGGGCTACCAAATATTTCATGTAGCTTTATCTAGTGGGTCTCTACCAAGGGGACCTAAATTATAGCCCTGGGGTCAAAATTGGCCCTGTCCCAGGGGTCACATGTCTTACATGGGCTTATACAGTGAAAAGTTCAGAAATCTTCTTGTTACTTACTATAAGACCTAGGGCTACCAAATTTAGCCCTGTGCATGTCCTCTAGTTGGAAACCAATTGGCCAGGTATTGTAATGTTTGGTATGTACGGTTTTAACTTTCTAGCCAGTGGAGCAATACAGGGTCATCATGGCCATCTTGTTTTTTGAAGTAATGACCGAAATTTGCACACATAGGCAATTTTCATCATGAACTAAAACATACAGATTTGTTAAATGCAAAGGAATCATCAGTAGGGAATTACCTTAGATGCAAACTGAAAAACAAAAGAATATTTAAATTGTTGATCAGCAGTCATGAAATAGGATACAGGTTATTAACTTAAAATTTTCATATTTTGTTATTGAGGAATCTTTGATTGAAAAATAGAAATATTGACATAAAAGAACTAGATTTTATTCTGTGTTTCAAGAAATCATAAAGGGATAAATATAAAGTTACAGTACAACAGTGTGATTAACAAGTTAAATATCATGCATACAGATTTCAACAGCAGCAGCTCACAAGCACATGTGAGCAAGAAAGTCTTTTGAATGGTAAGTTTAAGTTTGATTCCTTTGAAAGAGCAAAGATTTAATTAAGATTACATGTACATGTATTCATATTATGATGAAATTAAATCGGAAATCAAAAAAATAAAATGAATAAGGGTGTGGTTTATTAACTCTTTATAATCTAAAATACTGTGTTTTAATCACTGTTAGAAATAAGACTTTTTGAAAACACTGAGGAAAAAGGAAAACATGCTGGTTACCAGCATTTTATCCTTTTTTCCACAATGTTTTTTTCAAAGACAAATGTTCTTATTTGAGTACCATTTACTATGTCATCTGCAATTGCTTTCAATTTGGACCATTCTAAAATTTTAAAATCTGTTATCAGAAAGAAATATTGATTAAATGAATACTAAAAACTACCTTAAATTTGAAGATAAAAATGAGTAAAGCTGCATTAATAGTGCAAAAATAAAATGTTCCTAATAAGAATGCATAGTCAGCTTTCTACAGCAGCAGGTCATTTCTCGCTTACAAACACAAGTTTGAGCAAGAAAAATAGAATTGTGAGTTACATAAGGTCAGATTTTACTTACAGTTGAAGTACAATTTAACGAAGAATAGTCATATTGATTTAAAACAATCTAAAGTGTATAAATCAGAAAAGAACCAAAAAAAAAAAAACCAAAATAAAGTTACTAGAAACAACTTTCCCCACAACTAGCCCACCTCCTTCCTCATTTCCTATCCCCTACCACATAGAAAAAAAGAACCGAAAAGAACCGGAGGTTGTTTTTTTTTTTGTTTTCAATTCAAGATCACATGGCTTGGAAGTGGGAATACTTGAGAAATATATTTTGCCTGAGGCCCTAATGAGAAAAATTTGACCAGCCCGCATAGCTTAATAGGTAGAGCGTAGGACTCGTGAACGTAATGTTTCGAGTCACTTGAGGGTGTGGGTTCGATCCCCACGGCTGGCCATCTAAAAATACTAATAGTCTTTCGGGTGAGACGTTAAACCGAGGCCCCGTGTGATGGTGCTATACACTGAGCACGTAAAAGAACCAGGCGTAACTTAAGATGGGTTTCATCCTGTATCTACACTATCCCCCGTAACAATACTAACAGCCTTCAGGGGGCGTCGCCCATATGGGCAACCAGTGGTGACGATAAATAAACGCAAATTCAATCACGAGAAAAATCTACAATCTACATAGTCAACAGTGCATCTACATGGTAAGTTAAAAACTATACAGGTAGATTAAGATTACACTAAACAGATTATACATTCTAATCTTAGACATAAACTGTGGTTTTTGTGGTATTTGTCGAAGACAATACCACTATGAGTTCAATATTGAATTTTGAAGACCATGTATCGTATTCCCCATGGGGTCCCGGGTTTTTTTAATTTATAGAATAGGACCTCGGCCTTTCTCTGTGGCATGTCGTAGAAGGCGACTAAAATTAGAGACAAACGGCTGCTTTCCTCATAATTCGTAGGATTGCAGCAGGCTGGGTAGTTCTTATTCCAAATCCTGTATTTTTTTCTCGATGTAAATGGGGTTTGGAATGGGAATCAATTGGCCTGTGGGACCCCGTGTGGTTTAATCGGGGGTATAAGAATAAACCACTGCAGTCCTGCGATCGTCACATCTGCCATTTCATCTGGCGGAACAAAAGTGACAGCATGCATGTCGTAAAAGGCGACAAAAGGGACATCATTTTGTGTTTCGTCCATTCCTCATTTATCATGTTTGTCTTATGTTGTTGCACATGTATGTTATTTTCACCTCGCATTATTGTTTACTAAGTAAGTGTGCCCAATATGACCTAAGTTGTCGACGGGCCTTAAAACGCTATTCATCACTATTCATCACATGTATCGTATTTTGTGCAAAGCTGAAGGAAATAAACCCAAATAAACTCTTTTTTTTTCAGGCAAATGATTTTTTCGGTAGCACTCAGATATGTAATTGGAAATGGCATGTTGAAATACACGGACTGAGGCCATCGATCTCGGAAATAGTAATTTTTGATTGAAAATAGCTTCACTCGCTCATAGCCTTCCATTGGTGCAATGATACATAATTTGTCTACCAATTGGTTTGTCCTGGGCTTTTTCGTTCCAAAACCAGTTCGTCCCATAGCTTGTTCATTCCATGATTGCGTGCTACTCCATTTGATTGGGCATGGATATTTATAGATTGAAATAATTGATTGTAATGTTGGGAATTAAATGTTAACGGCCAAAGATATTTCAAAATCATAGTTTTCAGGTACAAAGTTAATTTTATTCGATTATTCACATGGTTTCTCTCCCTATCCATCATGCATCGTACTGTCAAGGGACGTTACTCCTGACTCCTAATGATCAAAGGGAGACCACCAATACACAAATATTCCTAACTTTGTCATGAGTACTCTCCCTTCAACCAAAAAGGTATTCATTTGTTAAGTTGGTTGACTTTCAAGCCAATATTTGAATAATATTTCTCTCTTTCTTTCAAATTATTAATTCCACACAACGGCTTCCTTGACAAATACCACTTCACCGTTCTCAACGCTTTGATTTTTTACAGATATTCTTTCCAAAACAACACTTTGGAAAAAGTAATAGTCTAGACTGTCCTTTCACTATTTACCAATCGACGAAATTTTGAGTCATTGCAAATTAAAAGCACTTGCAAACGACAAAATGAATGTGACTGAAAAATTAAAACATGTCCTGGGAAAGGTAGAAAACATAGTGGGAAAAGAAGAAAATACCGGTTACCAGCATTTTATCCTTTTCCCATAATGTTTTCAAAAGGCTTCTTTCTCAGGGTCGTTATAGCTCGGGATGGTGTGGTGAAGAGTTAACCTGCCACCAAACAATCCTGTATTTTAAAGACCCTGGGGGAAAAAGCTTTTGAAACATTGAGGAAAAAGGAGAAAATGCAGGGAACCAGCATTTTCTTCTTTTCTCATAATGTTTTAATTCTACCTTATAAAATACAGATTCCACTGATTAAACCTGACACTTAAATTGTTATATGCAAGAATTTACAATTTGGACATGTCTACATTTTGCTTGTGTGGTAAAGAGTAAAATGAAATGAGCAAAGATTTGAAAAAACAGAAAAGTCAAAAATATCAACACAAAGTTACTTTATAAAATTACTCGAAATCATTGCCTCACAATGATCCTCCACTCCCATCCCCCTACCCCTCCTCCAAAATAAAATACAGAGGTTTTCTTTTTATTTTTAATCGGTCGGCGTAAGCTGGACATTCAGAGAGACCACAAATTTCAAAAATCGGTCTGCTGAGGGCAAACTGATATAACTTCAACTTGTAACAATTTTTACTTATAGGCTTTTTACACTTGTACTAGCTGTTGTGACCTTATTATATTGAACTTTTAACCCTGATAAGCACAAGAATACGAGCTTGTAGTAAACAGGCCTTCAAGTAATTCCATACCTAAGTTTTCAGTTATGTAATTAATGGCGGCTACAGTTTGTTTTGCATTGAATTAGGTCATAATAGGCTTACTAGCATTATCAGAATCTCAGGCTGCAAAAACTTTTGTTGCATTTTAGTTTCAAAATGGTTATAAGAAACGGGGTCAGTGATAAAGCTTAAAGTTTATGAATGAAACAAGTGCAAATCAAGTGTATCGGGTTATATAAACACATTGTGTAGTTGTCTACACTCGAGTGATCCGTTGATCAGGTTATACATTGTTACGGAATCGGCCGAGTTTTGACGAGTGCTGTTCGCATACATAGCAGGCGTTGAAATGATGATGGGTCATTTGGCCTTGAGCAGAGATAAAAATTGCAATGGAAAGGAGTTTTTACGGAAACATTGCTTTAACACAATTTGAACATTTATAGATTGTTCTGCCTAAGAGTAAACTGGTGTACATGCAACTGGAAACAACAGTAAGTTTAAAATAGTATTCGGCTGTTGGTCGTTTATTGTTAGTGAGGCAAAGAGGGGAAGAGAGTAAAGCTGTGAGGGTCAAAGGATGTAAAGTTGTTTAATCCTTTACCAAAAGACAAAATTTTAGACATGTCCAAATTGAAAAGACTTGCAGATGATACAATAATTGTAACTCAAAAATTGAAATATGTTTTCAGCAGGGTTGAAAACATTGTGAGAAAAGGAGAAAATGCTGGTTACCAGCATTTTCTTCTTTTCCTACATTGATTTCAAAAGGCTTCTTTCTTAGGGTCAGGATTGTGTGGTAAAGGGTTAAGGGTTGTGCTCTAGTGGAGAGGTTATTAAGTAAACATTTTCAGAATGGACTGGTTATCTCTTGCTTGCAGCTATAGTAACCATACTGTCCTTTCACAATACATGGATCCGTGGTGATAAGATAAACCGACTTTCTTGGTTATTGTTGCCAAGGGCTCCCAAACAACCACAGAAAATACATATACAGTATAGCAGATATGCTATTTAAATCGTGCTGTTATGACTGTTTGTCTCAATAAAATTCCTAAAAAAAATATTTCTATCATAATTATGTTTCTGCCGTTTGATGAATTCTCGGTAAGAAATTTAAAGATGCTTTAACTATTCGAAAACATTATAGACTGGCTGATTCTACAGAGCTGTAAGTTTATGAAAAATTGACTATGACTTGACTGAAAAAATTCAATTCCAGGTTAAGGGAAAAAGGGTTGTCTGATGATTTCAAAATGTGTTGAGAGTGCTGTCAATTGACAAACTTGTTAATATTAGTGACGGTAGTTTGTTTTATCTCATGATATACTGCAGACAACGGGTGGTCAAGTTGATTAGAGCGGCAAATTGGTTTGCAATCAAACACACTTCTTATCAGTTAACAGTTTACCGACATATCCTTTGAAATGGCAGATGTGCTAATCCACTTTAATACAACTAAGTAAAAAGTTTATTTAATTGCCTTTTTAGCTGAACTTCCACCGGTACAGAATAGAGTTAGACTTAATTTCAAAACTGAATTCTACTTTTAGTGAGGAATATGAAGTGAGGAATACAATATGCTTATTGTAAATAGCAGATAGTTTTAATCCAAGATTAAACTGCATGTTATTTGCAATCTGATCTATATCTACACATTTAACATATTCTTCATGCACCAAGGGTTAACATTAACGTCAAACTGAAACACTGATGACAAATGCCACTTTTTGGATGTGCATGGGTTACTGAAAAAGGTAAGCTATTCAAGCAGGGATCTTATATACACAGGGATAGGCAACGCAACTGGACTTAAGACCAATTATCGATTTTTCACTGACTTACCTGTACGGCGTACAATAATCCGTTGTCGTTCCTTGCGAGTTATTATCTTCTTTCAGATAATATAATTCCTTGCCGATTCCGACAATTTTTATATCCGCCAAAGAAGCGTTTAGTATGAAATGCGTTTCAATGTTTATGTCAATGTTTTTCTATTATTGTTTTTTTCAGTTAAAGTGTTATTTTTTTTATCTGGAAAATTTAAAGTGTCGACTAATTGGGCGTTTCAGATGTACAGGTCATGTTGTCAGTCTTGATTTCACACGAAGTGTAAATTGTGAATGGAGATCAAAACGGCCCGGTGCCAAAACGACCCATTACCGAAACAACCCTCTTTTTCGTAGTAACTTAAAATATTTTAATATTTCTGCAGTGGATATCTATTGCAAACAATTCGGGAAAAGCACACATCGCCTGTTGAAGGATTAAGTCCATCTAACGTTTCGGAAGTGGGCTGCTTTTGTCCACTCCCTGTATTTGACATGATCACTAGTGGGATATATCAAGTTGTGTATCTGTCATGACATCTACTGTCAGTAGTGTCCTCTTCTGTTTATAGACAATACGCATCATTGAAATTAAATATTTATTTTCTAATTTTCTTCTCCAAATGTTTCAATTTGATCAGGTCAAAAGCTTCTCATGTTATCAGGAGTGACAAACATTTCACTTGTATGTAGTACAATGTATTAGGCCGGTAAACACAGATCTGTTAATAGTTATATACCCATTTTTCAATAGCAAACTACACAAAGGGCATATAGAACCAGAAAATTGCCTTCACTGCCCATTAAATGGACCTTCCAGTACATTTTCAGTTCAGCTTGCAGCTACTCTTAAATCACTGTCTTTGACAGAAAAAAAGGAGAATTTCCTGCAAAATGGAAAGAATTAGTGAACTTTCTGAAAAAGTAGGCTGGTGAAGTGTGAGGACCTGTCGCAAGTCTGTTCCTACTTTTATACATTGGAATCGATTACATACACCAGTGGCCTTCACAATTGCATCATTTCGAATTAACCTGTGTACTTTACAACCTTGTGTGTTTGATGACTTCGGAATATTTAAAGCTTTTTGAAAATATTGTGGGAAATGAACAAAATGCTAGCCTAGCAAATGTACCTGTTTTCAGCATTTTTATCCGCAATGTTCAATACCATGCAAAAAAAATCCAATCGTTTGAATCTACTTTCAGTTGTCGTTTGCTAATACTTTCAATTGGGGATTCCAAAGGCCCCCAAAAAATTGTTCTTTGGTAAAAAATAGTCAGTAGCATAATTATTGGAAAAAAAAAAAGACAAATCTGCAATTATCCCTTTGCCACACAACCCCGAGTTCTGATGACCAAGAGAAAGAAGCCTTTTGGAAACATTGCAGGAAAAGGAGAAAATGTTGGTTACCAACATTCTCTCCTTTTCCCCAAATGCTTTCAATTATATCATTGACAAATTCCATAATTTGAGTCGCATTTCAGTTGTCTGTAAATGCTCTCACTTTGTACAAGTCTACTTCTGTGTTGTTTCAAAAAGAGTTAACAGTGTGGCAAAGTAAAAGTTGCTTTTGACAAGCAATTTTTCCTTCTTTAATAATGTTTTTTTATTCTGTGTCAGAGAACTTAAGGTTATCTAATAACTTTGAAAGCTTTGATTTTGGACCAATTTGAAAACAGTATAAGTTGTGTAGGACTTTGTACAAATTTGACTTTTCGCTCCTCATACAGTGGACAGCATTGGAAAACATTTGTAAAAGACCAGTTGCAGCCAGTGATCAATTCTTTTCAAAATGATTTCTGTGCTATTAAAAATATTATGCCTTCCTTCAAATGTTTTTCATTTTTTAAATTTTCAAAAAAATTCACACTGTACACAGAAAGTTTATGTTGAAATTGATATTTTAAAATTTCTCACTAAAAACATCAAGGCAGCCATGAATATTGAGCTACATGTGTGTTACAAAATTAAATGGTGCTGAAAAATGTGTTCCTTTAGCAAGTTTTTAACTTAATGCCTAATAAATTTGATTTTACATAAATCCACTGTAGAAATCTTTGGAAAACAGTATGACACAAGGACCAATCTTTTTGCGATAAAATGTAACATGCAAATGGTTGGTTGCTTCCGCAAATGCTTTTTTCATTGAATGTAGACTTTTATCTCCTGAAACTTTTTCACTGTGGCAAGTTGCAGTTAATGATGATCGTAAAAGTATTGTGTATATGAGATATTATTGGTATATTAAACTATCATTATAATCCTGGTGTATGTCATACAAATGCCCCAAATATACTTCTCTCCCTCAACAGAGATTTTCAAGTAGAAACATTCCCAACTCTAGTAATACATGGAATATGGATAGCTGCATTGTTTGCTGTGATACAATTGCAAAATGTTGAAAGCAACCAACCTTCAGGAACACTTTGCCAGACAACAAAATTTGAGACTTGTCTGATTTGGAATTATTTGCAGACAAGAAATGAAATGTGTCACTTGTGTCTTTGCTGAGAAAATGAGAACATGCTTGCCAACATTTTCTTCTTTTCCCACAATGTTTTCAGATGTGTAAATATTTCCCATGGTAGTGAAAACTTAGGATTCAGGAATACTGGCATCATTCTGTCACAGATTATTAGATAACTCCTTACCACAAGTGGCTTATAAGACTGTAGATACTGAATGTACTGTGTTGTTTGAAGAAACCAAAAGTATATCAAATTTAATACATGTACTTTTAGTGTTTTATGACAATAGTGTGAGTAGTGGGAAACCAACATCATGATTCTCAGAGAATTTTGCACAACACAGATACATACTTCTCTCCCTCAAAAAATATGTTGATGAGGAAAAGCAACACGCAGCTTGTGCAGACAGTTGTGCAAATTCAAAAACAAATAGATAAGTATGATGGCTGCTATGATACAACTAAAATGTTGTGAAACATTGCAAATTGAGCAAGGTTCCATCCTTAACTTTTTGCCAGATTACAAAATTTTGGACATGTCTAATTTGAAAGCATTTGCAGACGACAAATGAAATGCAACTGAAATGAGGAGACTTGTTTTTCCTGAGGAAATGTGACATGTACTTACTGGTAGTTTCTTCTTTGTTCACAATGTTTTCGGAAGTATGGATATTCCCCAGGTTAGTGAAAACTTAGGATTCAGGAATACTAGCATTTGTCACAGATAATTAAATAACTCCATACTTCTAGTGGCTTATTGAGCTATACATACTAAATATACTTTGGTGGTAGAAGCAGCTCACAGCTTTCATATTCAAATACATTAATTTCACTTTAGCATTTTCCTTGCAGGTTTGTACAGTTCACAGCTGATTTGGTCTTTAATATTACAAGTTTTCAAGCCCAGCTTCAATTTTATACTAGCACACTTTATGCAGAATTACAAAACCATCTTCAATGTCATTCTTCTGTTCACAGGATGCATCACAACAGTATGTTGACAGCTCTTGAAACCATGTTTTGAAGTGTTTGTGCTCTCACAATACATATCTGGAAAAAAAATATAGAACCAACTGAATTTCAAATTTCTCCTTTTTACAAAACGTAACATTTTAATTCTTCAGTTACGTTGCAAAATATGGTTTTATTTTCACATGGTTAGACTATAATGGAATTTGTTCAGGATATGGCCAACTATCAGAGATCCAATCGTTTTTGACTAATGTGCGGTACTGCGCTTCCACCTTTACTGAAATAACACCTTTTTAGGCTGCCATCTTGCAAATTAAGACCGAAAATTGCCAAGTTTTTGAGCCCACAGTTATCCAACCTTGGCATCGAAAATCACTAGATTTGATTTAAAAACAAAAAGAAATACTTACTGCTTATAAATATGTCAAAATCTGAACAAATTTATTTCTAAAAATAAATTGAGAATGCTACAACTATCACTAGGGTCCAGCCAAATTCACCACATTTGTCCGCCATTTTGTGATGAAATACCGAAAATAGCCCAGTTTTGAGCCCATAATTATCTAACTTAGGAATCGAAAATCAGCACAAAATTAGCTTTAATACAAGGAGATGTACTCTATCTCGTGATTTTTACCAACATGTTGCTATTTGGACGCTACTTTATGTACTTAAAAAGTACTTTTGCACGTCACTAAATCCTCCTGCCGAACATCCCCAACGGGGCAAACATGATTAGGTCATGATTTTTTAACGCCAAAATAAGCATATAAAACAAAATCTCCGAAAAAATTGATGTTACATATATTCTAAGCATGTAAATATTCGGAAACTTACCTGTTGAGAAGGACGTATGGGATAACCAAGCAAAACGTTGATTAAAACAGTGACCGTCGTATGCCAAAATTTAAGATGGCCACCGTTTTTTCCTTTGCGGTCAATTCGAAAGAAGACAGTGAATAACCGGAAGTTATACCGCTTTTCCTATCCCTGTATATAAGATCCCTGATTCAAGTAAACATATTATAGATCTATTTTTACCTCTGTTTTCCACTTTAAAACATTTTTGTCTCTTTCCAAACCATTCAGAGGGGAAACGGCCCCCGCCACTCGGGGCCTTAGAAATTGGTGGCTGCCTTCGCCTCTGTGGCATATGGGTGGTAAAAGTCCCCAGAAACAGAGGAGACCGATAATAATACAACTAAAATTAATAAAACAGGTCCAAAATAATTCAATTCAAAGTAAATACTAGAAAAAAAATGACAATAATAAAATCAACCTAAATATGAAAATAAAAATACTAAAGTCAATATGATTAAATATTTCCAGAAAAAATTAACAAACCCAAAATTAAAACATAAAAGTGGCTGAAGAACAATACAAATTAAGATCAAATGATTTCCAAAACAAATTTTTCATTCCAAAAGTGATTTTTTATTCTTTTATTTTTTTGAAAACATATCTTTCCTATACACTTTCCTGTCTCATATACTAACATGCTCATTTGTGTGTGTGTCATCTGTGCCAGTGGGTAGCACACTGGACGAAGAGTATAACGACATCTGTGTATAACATCTATGTTTTGTTCTTGTATTCGTCAACACCTTTTCCAATCTCTAGCACTATATGTTTGAAGAATTTGAAACATTTGGCATACTTGTATTTAGAACCTTACCTACAAGTAGAGATCTACAATGGGAACTCTAGTAAGCTCTAAGTTATCAGCTCTAATCATTAAAGTTATCATGCTAACACTCTATATCTAAACCTTTCTTGATTGAAAATATTTCATTGAGCAAACTTCCTTCTGATAAAAGATTTCTGTCTTTGATTCAGAAGCCACTTGTTTGCCGTGGGTGGCATCTCGTATGCCGGAAAAGGGGATCCTGGTAGTTGAGAGTGCCCAGGGATCTCCAGCACTCAACACACTGCTTTGGCCCTGGCCTCGGATAGACGAGAGGGATGGGTTAGGCCCGACCCGTCTCAATCGGCTCGGTCGTGCCTAGCTTTTAGGATTACATACTTTTATCTATATTTCTTTCTTTGTATCTTATGATACCAACCGGGTTAGATTTTTTCTTTTTTCTTATCTTTTACATTGTTTTCCTTTATAAAGCGGCGGCTGATGGGCTAATTAATAGACCTATAGTTTCTCTTCACTTAAGGTTTGTTAAGTATAATAGCTATGTAGCTCTGGCGTCGGAAATAGGAAATCCATTTCCATTACACGTCCCCTTGTAGGGCTCCGAGGAGGGTGGAGCGCATAGCTATTGAAATTACACTATCAAAATCATGGCTTCCCAAAACAAAAGACCCCGACCGAATAACGAAAACGAAACGTCTTACTTAAACAACACAAAGTTCTTGGTTATTAAAAGTGAGGAGGCAAAGCCCATCACATCTCTATCTCCATTTATAATTGAAAAACAGATAGAAAGTTTGATAGGCACTCCAAAATCAGTCAAAAAATTAAAAAACGAACTGCTACTTGTTGAAACATCAAGAGCAAGTCAAGTTGAATCTCTGTTAAAAGTGAAAAAGTTTTACAACTTGAAAGTCTCAGTCTCAGAGCACAACTCACTTAACAAATCCAGAGGAATTGTGAAAGACAGAGTACTGAAAGGAGAAACAGAGGAAAAAATTATTGAATATCTTGCACCGCAAGGAGTTGTTGCGTGCAAAAGATTCAAAATAAAAAAAGATAATGTTCAACTTGAAACCAATACACTACTCCTCACTTTTAACACCACCACTTTGCCTCAGAGTATTAGAATCTTTTATCGTACAGTACCAGTGGAACAGTTCATCCCAAATCCTTTGCGCTGTTTTAATTGTCAAAAATTTGGACACCACGAAGACAACTGCAAGCTCACAGATGCAGTAATCTGTGATAGATGTGGTGAATCCAAACACACATCTAGCATCTGCCAAAGACCTTTCAAATGCGTAAATTGTGGTAAAGATCACAGTGCAAGATCAACCAACTGTGAAGTCTGGAAAAGAGAAAAAGAAATTATGAGAATTAAAACAATAAGAAAGATTTCTTACTTCGAGGCAAAAAAACAATATGAGACAGCTTTTGAACCTAGGTACTCTAAGATAGTTCAATCAGCAACAGCAAAACCTCAGACGAGAACTTGTGGGACACAGTATGATCCCGTGGATTTTGAGCAAGGCGCTAAACCTTCCTCGAAATCTACGTCTCCATCTGTCCAACCACCTCAAACATCTGAAACAGGTTCAAAATCTAACCAAACAAAAGACTCTAGTAGATCAAGATCAGCTTCTAGAGCTAATTCATGCACTACATCACCAAATAAAAGCCAGAAAAATAAACCAGATAAAAAAGAAAAAGATAAACAACAATCAAATAGACAGAAGAAAGGGTCACAGGATCCTGTTAAGCTGGCAAATAAATTTGAAAGTTTAGAAGATATGGAATTGGAAATTGACTCCTCAGTCAAATAACTTTAAAGTAAATTCAAACTCCCAATATACAAGTATAATGGGTCAAAACTCAATTTTACAATGGAATTGTAGAGGTCTAAAAGCCAACTTTAATGAACTACTAATTCTTTTATCTTTATTAAATCCACAAATTTGTTGTCTTCAAGAAACTTTTATAACCCCCAATGATAACTTGGAAGTTCGCAATTATTCTTCCTATCACTACATACATAATGATTGCCAAAGAGCATCTGGTGGTTCTTCTATCATAATACATTCTACGGTACCTCATCGTAAGATAGACTTAAACACAAATCTACAAGCAATAGCAATAAAAGCATCTTTAAATAAAACTATAACAATATGCTCTATCTATATCCCACCAAATAAAAGAATAGATCAAAATGATTTAGAAAATCTTTTACTACAACTACCTCAACCTTACATCATATGTGGTGATTTTAATGGACATAGCGAATTATGGGGTTGTTCAGATACCAATGATAGAGGTAAAATAATTGAAGATTTCATTGCAGAGAATAATTTATGTCTATTTAATTCCAATCAACATACATACCTGCATCCTGGATCAGGTTCTCTCACAGCAATAGATCTTTCACTCTGCCATCCTTCCTTGTACCTTGATTATGAATGGAAAGTATGTGAAGATTCCCATGGAAGTGATCATTTTCCTATCATTATACAAGAAACTGAGAAAACAGAAGATGAGAAAATTCCAAAATGGAATTTTAAAAAAGCTAACTGGGAAAAATTCAATATTCTTTGCCATGAAAAATTACTGATTGACAATTTTGAAAATTCAGAAGATCCAATGCTTTCTTTTACTGAAACTTTAATTGACATATCAAATCAGTGCATCCCGAAGATTTCAACAAATACTTTTAAGAAGAAAAAGCCATGGTTTAATGATGATTGTAAAGAAGCTATTAAAAAACGTAAAGACAGTTTAAAACGTTTCAAACAATATCCAACAAAAACAAACTTAAATGTTTGTAAAATTATGAGAGCTAAGGCTCGACGTACTATTAAACAAGCAAAACGATCATCTTGGAAAGATTTCATTTCTAAACTTAATTCTAGAACTCCCATGACAACCATTTGGAATATGTTAAGGAAAATAAATGGAAAGAATCAAACCATGAAACACTCGCATATCAAGGTAGATGACAAAAACTATGAAAGTAAAGAAGAAATCGCTAATATCTTGGGTAAAACTTTCAAAACAAATTCCTCGTCTGCAAATTATAAACCACAATTTAGAAAACATAAGCAAGAAGCAGAAATGGAAGAACTTAATTTTGAAACAGATACAAATGAAAACTACAACTTACCTTTCACACTATCGGAACTTGAAAATTCTCTAAAAAATGCTCATGATTCTGCTGCAGGTGCAGATGAAATACACTATCAACTTTTAAAACATTTACCTCGTATTTCATTACAAACTCTGTTAAACATTTTTAACATTATATGGGAACAAGGCACCTTCCCGAAAAGTTGGTCCAAAGCTACAATCATTCCAATTCCTAAGCCAAATAAAGATCATACAAATCCAACAAATTATAGACCCATAGCTTTAACTAGTTGTATATGTAAGACCATGGAGAGAATGATAAACAATAGACTTAATTTTTACCTCGAATCCAATAATATTATATCGGAACATCAATCAGGGTTCCGAAAAAACAGAAGCACGACAGATCAATTAGTACGATTAGAATCTTTTATCAGAAATGCTTTTGTAAAGAAACAACATGTAGTTGCCATATTTTTTGATCTAGAAAAAGCTTATGACACCACGTGGAAACATGGCATTTTAAAAGACATTCATAAAATTGGATTAAGGGGAAATCTACCCAAGTTTATTTCAAACTTTTTATCAAATAGATGTTTCAAAGTTAAGGTAGGCACATCTTTTTCTGATGACTATGAACAAGAACAGGGAGTTCCTCAAGGAAGTATCCTCTCACCTACTCTGTTCAATATCAAGATTAACAATATTGTAAAATGTTTAGATGACGATGTGAACTGTTCCTTATATGTGGATGATTTTTTAATATGTTACAGGTCCAAAGATATGAAAACAATTGAAACTAAGCTTCAAAATAATTTAGACAAAATTGAGAAATGGACTATAGAAAATGGTTTTAAATTTTCCAAGACAAAGACAAACTGTGTACACTTCTGCCAAGAGCGCAGGTTGCACTTGGATCCATCATTGAAAATTTATAATAGTCCAATTCCAATAGTAGATCAAGCAAAATTTTTAGGAGTTATCTTTGACAAAAAACTTTCTTTCATTCCACATATTAATGCTTTGAAACTGAAATGTCAAAAAGCTTTGAATGTTTTAAAAGTACTTTCCCACTCTGACTGGGGAGGAGATAAAAAAACTCTTTTAAATCTATACAGATCTCTAATACGGTCAAAACTGGATTATGGATGTATTATATATGGCTCTGCAAGGAAAAGCTACCTAAAAAAGTTGGACACTATTCATCATCAGGGTCTTCGGTTAGCTTTAGGAGCTTTCCGAACGTCACCTGTCACAAGTTTGTATTCAGAGGCCCAGGAGCCATCCTTATATGATAGAAGGAAAAAACTGTCCTTACAGTACGTAACTAAACTGGCTTCAAATACAAAGAATCCGGTTTACAATGACATTTTTAATTCACCAAACAAAATACTTTTTCAAAATAAACCTAATTTTATCAAACCACTTGGTCTAAGAGTTGAACCTCTTCTTGATGAATCAAATATAAATGTAAAGAATATTAAGCCCTTTAAACTTCCTGTAAAAGAGCCGTGGACCATAGATCCACCAAATATTATTTTTGATCTCAACGTAAATAAGAAATCAGTTACAAATCCATTATTTTATCAAAATAAATTTTTAGAAATCAAATCACAGTATAAAGATTACATTTCAATTTATACTGATGGTTCGAAACAAGATAATAAAGTTGGTTGCGCTTCAGTACACAAGCAAGAAACTGCCAAAATAAGACTACCAGATCATAGCTCTATTTTTTCAGCAGAAGCTGTGGCTTTAAACATTGCTCTCTGTTCAATACAAAACAATAATAACAAGAAATTCATAGTTTTTTCTGATTCAATGTCAGTTTTACAATCTTTAAAACATCCTGATAACCCAAATCCATTGATTCAACAATTTTTCAGAAAATATGTTTATTTAAGTAGATCAAAGTCAATCATATTCTGCTGGATACCCAGCCACATTAATATAAAAGGTAATGAAATAGCTGATCAAGAAGCAAAGGATGCCGTAAATATGAACATAGCCAACATAAAAATTCCTTATACTGACAAAAAACAACAAATAAATGAATTTATCAAGTCTGAATGTAAAATTAAATGGCAACAATGTTTTAACAACAAGCTTTTAGCAATCAAGCCAAATTTTAATGATAAATATGAATTTTATTGTAACCGAAAAAGTCAAATAATTTTAACAAGATGTCGTGTGGGACACTCAAGGTTTTCACATGTACATCTTTTAAATAATGAGAGAGCACCACAATGTATAAACTGTAATGAGCCTTTAACTATAAAACATATTTTATTAAACTGTAAAAATTTCGACCGTATACGGTCAAAACATTTTAGTGTTGATAGCTTACAAAATTTATTTTTACATGTACAACAGAATAACATTTTAGAATACCTAAAAGAAATAGATTTTTATAATAAAATATAGACTTTCAAATTAATATTTTATTGTTTAATTTCTAATTATAACCTTCATGCGCGCTAAATGACCATAGCTGTCGATGCGCCTTAAAACACCAATTAATAATAATAATAATAATCAGAGGGGAAAAAACTAAAGCAACAATTAATCCATTGTGTAATGTAGCGCTGATGAGAACTCTTTGCATATACATGTATCCCATTTTCAGTCATTATCATAATTCAAACTTGTCTACAGCCTCTGTGTGATCTCACGTGAGCGGTACACGTTCGCAAAGCACAGATTTTAAACTTTTTCTTAAATTCAAATGGTAAAAACACAAAATAAATAAAAACTATCGCATCTGTCAGCTGTCAGCTTAGGATGTATTAACCCTTGGGCTGCTAAGCGCGATTTTATGACCTTTTGTGTACAGCGTAAATCAAGATTAGACTGCACACTATATGTAGTCTGATTTTGGATCTACACTGTCAGATAAGGAGATACTTTTTCCCAAAAATACCTGTGAAATAGTTAAAACTTGGGGTTTTACTGTCAGCTTGAAAATTTAATTTCATTTATTTAGCAGGTTAAGGATTAAATCATTTTCGTAGCCCCACTTCTTTATGGCATGGCTCACTAGTACACATGTTTCTTCTTGATGATATTCTAAAGACTAAAATCAGTCTTTCAAATGTTGACTAATCAGTCCTGTGGGGCTTTAAAATGTAGTGGGAAAAACTGCATGTATTCAGCATGTTAGATCTTTTTCCTCATCATTTGAAAGAATTTCAACATTTGTAATTTCACAGGTAGAGTTGAATAAAACATTTTCATAGAGGAAAAAAGTGAAAGTGCAAAACAAATAAGCTCACTTAACGTCGTATTCTCCATGTCTGAATCAATTGACCAGGTAAAAAGGCTTTTTGGGCGAGCACAGATTCAGACCAGACAGCATAGAACATGCGGTCAGATTTTGGGTTTGTTAGGCCAGTTTTCTGAGATATTCTAATCAAAACAGCAGTGGCCCAGTAACAGTTAGGCTCCTTTTTACGCTTCACATATCTGTTTCATTAGTTCAGTGCTTTGCGTGTAAAACTCAGTGAGATGTTTGTCTCATTAGCTACTCCATATTAGTTAAATCTCATCCTCCATGTTTCAGGTTAAGAGCACAAGGATTACTGTATTGATGCTCATGATCATTAGAAGGACTCAACTAAAATGACCTGTGTTGTCTAAGGACAAGTAAAGTCGCTTTTGAAGGCAATAAAAGGTCAAGATTAGACTGTCCTTTGAATGCAATGCAGATAATTAAAATTAGATTTTTTTAAATATCTAAGATCTTAATTGTTTATGTAGGATATATATGGAAAAAAAAAACGACCATGAAATTGCAATGTTTGGATATTGTTTTTCTGATCGTAAAAGGCCATAACTGGGTGCTTTAACTCTTAATCAGACTATCCAGTTTTTGATGACCCAGAAGAAGATTGCTGTTAAAAACATTGTAGAAAAAGGAAGATGCAGATAACCATCGTTTTCTCCTTTTCCCATGAGTTTTTTTTTTTTTGTCCTTTCGACGATTCAGATCATCAGTTGGTTTACATTTGGTCTACATTTGATTCATATGTGCAAATGCTTTCGATTTAGACAAGTCTATAATTACATCATTTGGAAAAGGGGTGAGGGTTGGGAAGATATTACATTCTTTGAAAAAAATGTGGGAGAACCTGGCTAGCCAATGTTTTGGACAGAACGATTTTGCACAGATCAATTTAGCCAGTCAATTCGTGCATTGCAGTCAAATTTGTAAATTGTAAAGGACAGTTAAAAAAGGGGGTTCCTATGTGGCTTTGTTATAATGTGTAGGATTTCTATCCCAATATAGTTCAGACAACTGCCATTTGATTTGTGATTTCAAACTTTTGTAGTTATTCAGTGTCGACGGATTACAGTGCTGACAGCACTTTGATTTTTTAAAGCGTTTTCAATTCAAGATACCATGGTTTCAAAGTGGCAGTGCTTGGAAAAGATGGCAGACACTTGGTCAGCTGCAGTTATCAGACCAATTCACAACTCAGCAGTGCATCTGTATGGTAGGTTCAGCACAGATCCCAAGTTTTAAAGACTGTATGGAATAAGGCTTTTGAAACATTATGGGAAAAGGAGAAAATGCTGGTAACCAGCATTTCTCCTGTTCCCTTAATGTTTCCTACCTTTTCAAAGACCAGGGTTCATAATTTTGTCCACTTTTCTCTGGTCATTGGAGAGGTCATCAGACCTCTCCAACAGCAGTGAGTTTAAAAGGCAGACTGCCACAGAATTCGCTGTCTAAATCCATTTTTCTTGCAAAATTGTTCGGATACACAGTCTGTTTCGTCATGGTTTTGTAAATAAAGCGAGATCAAAAAACCGAAATAGGAAATAGACATGGTTTATTTTTATATGACGAATTTCAGAAAGATTTGTTATATTAATTTGCCATGATTGCAAATGACCTCTAAAATAACTATAATTTTTCATTAAGCAAATAAATCTAAGCAGAAGAAAAAACAAGAAGAATTTCGTTGAAAAAGAGAAAGAAGACTGCTGGACAAGATTATGGGACTTGAAAAGGCGGAAAGAAGGTCAAATGACCGTCATGTAAAGCAAAAGAGGTTTCTACGCTGCAGCTTTTTTACTTGTTTGTTTACATGTACCTAAATATATTGAAATTAAAAGCCAATAAACTATTTGAAAACATTGATGCTGACCTCTCCTGGCTTCTTTTTTAAAGAAGCCAACTTGTTTTTAAATACTTTTAATTTGGACTAGTCTAAAATTTCATTGTGTGGTAATTGGTTGACCCCTTACCAAACAACAAAATTTTTGGATGTGACCAAATTGAAACCATCTACAGACGACAAATGTGACTCAGAATTTGAAATTTGTGTTGAGAAGGGTAGAAAACATTGTGGGAAAGGAGAAAATAATGGTTACCAGAATTTTCTCTTTTTCCCACAATGTTTTCAAAAGGTCTCTTTCTCAGGGTTGTGAAAAATTGGGATTGTGTGGTATGATCAGACTGAACAGAGTATGCAATCTGATCTGAGATCTACATTACGATTTTCTGTACAGATATTCTCTCAACATGATATGAAATTGTAATACATGTATCTTTACAGTCTTTTAAGTTAATGCCAAATGAAATTTTTAAATTTGTACCAATTGAAAGTATATGTAGTCAATAAATTTAAGGTCTATGGCCCCTTACTCATTGGTAAATATCGAAATTTTCGAAAAAGCTTTTCGGCCAATCTTGGCAGATTCCGTCTTGGAGTTCAGGGCTAAAAACTTAAATAACTCATCAGTAAATATCGTGTAACATCGGTGTTTTCATAAAGGCTATTGGGCCAGTCGCAACAGCTTCCGTCTTTTAATATGTAAGTTAGGGGCTTTAGACCGTAAATATGGCTCAAAAGATGGGTTTACCTTTGAAGAGGTAAAAAGCATGTTTTAAAAAGAGTTGTTGAAACTTAAGAATGTGTGGTTAAAGTTTAAACTATTGAAAAATATCCACTTTAAGTCTCGGTAAAGTCCAACTGAATAAAAAACCTGTTTATAAAATAAAAGTAAATTTCATTTTTACCACGTAAAAATATGGCGATTATTATGACTTGCACGATATGTAAAGGTGCAGTTTGTAAAAGTTTCAGACAATGGCAGAAAAAAGAATTTTGAAACTAGAACAATTCCTACCATGCCGCATTATCTGTTTGTTTACATCAATGATCGCTGACGATTACCTGATTTTTCGCCGTAAATCTCCGCAGTGACATAATAGTGACATAAACACCACATGATCACTCAAGGTGTTGAAACGAAAGTTTGATTCACTTGATCGTTTTGTCCCCATTCTAGGCTTGAAAAGTGTAAGTTTATCGACATTGTAAACAGAACGACTACACAGGCTGATCATCACTTATTCATTTATCATCAATGCAGGAAGAGTTTACTACATCTAAGTAAGAAAACAGGTTCAGAATGAGCAATCTTACTGTATGATGACATACTATTGGAAGTGTAAACAGTAGTCCTGTGTAGCACTAATGAGATGCAATGGTATCACGTGACGTTCTGGAAGGCCTAGTTCGAATATACATGAACGATAACAAAGGTTGTCTGGATCAGTTGCGTCCCCGAAACCGACGGGCTTCTCCATGCGTTTTCACACCCTTATATCACAGCAACCAATGCAGTAACAGACACGTTTGAGTTTTCTCCAATCTTATATATGAGTGTTGTGATGGGTTATCAGATATATTTTCAAGTTATAAACGGTGAAAATTACCTTTTTTTTTTTTTACTTTACAGGGGCATTAAATTATTTAGCAACCTGCTGAATAAATTTGCTGCAGGTATCTTTGAGAATATTATTGTAAAATAGGCATTTCCAATATTCATTTTAAGGACTACAACCCCTAAGTCATCAGTAAATATAGCGTAACATCAACATATATGTTAGGGCTATTCGGCCAACCTTGGCAGCTTCCATCTTCTGATATGAGAGTTAGGGGGCATAAACTCACTAAGTCATCGGTAAATATCGTGACATTTTTGTACAGGCTATTCGCCAACCTCAGCAGCTTCCATCTTTGAATATGGGAGTTAGGGGCCATAGACCTTTTAATATGTCGGTATGTGGAAAAATGAGGAATATGCCTTTTGTCACAATATTTTCTAAAGTACATGTATTCTTCAGTAATACTCAAATGTATTTAAGTCTTCCTAATGGCAAATTTTAGACTTGGCATTTGCAGATGACAAATGTATCTCATTGTAAGAAATTGTCTTTGAAAGGGTAACAAAACTTTGTCAGAAGAGGAGAAAATGCTTGTATCCAGGATTTTCTCCTTTTACCAAAATGTTTTCAAAAGCTGTCTTACTCAAGGACTTTAATCCTTAGGCTGCTGTGCTCGACTCACTGACCTTTTGCAGGCAGTGTGGATTAAGATCAGACTGCACAGAAAGTGCAATCTGAACTTGGTTCTACACCGTCTGAGAAGGATCTATAATTTCCCAAAACAAAACTTTGAACTAGCAATATTTGGGTTTTTACTATTGAAATAAAACTTTCATACTAGTTTTTTAGCATGATTAAAACTTGGACATGTACATGCTGAGCCCTGGTAGCTCAGTTGGTAGCATGCAGGACTTGAGAACAGGGGGTCTTGTGTTCAATCCCTGGCTCGGCCATTTTCTATCCGAGGATTGATAATAGTCATGTGACAGATTAATTTTTCTCTCATCGCTGACCATTGTCTTCATGGTGGTTATGTGGGAGAGCAGCCGGTGGCTTGGAAAGACTATTTTGCAGAGCAAATTATTGATAGGTACGATATAACTGAAATGTTGAAAACAGCGTTAAACATTATACAATCAGTCAATTATTGTGGTACATGTACATGTCTTTTACGTTGGTGTTGATTTTATTCTAAAGTTATGTATGTAGAATGATAAATTTTGTTTAAAGATTATTATTATTCCTTTGTAATCTGTTGCAGGGAGCGAATAAGCTTGCCGACATGGAAATTTCAGGATGATTATGGACTCGAGGTAGGTCAAAGTTGTCAGTCAGTTTTTAGCTGTACCATTGATAAAGTTTTCTAAATTTACTTGTATTTGGCTCAACAGAACTTTTATTAGTAGAGCTAGAGAAGGTTTTAGTGTATTTTTTGTTTCATCATTTTGTGCATAAAATTCCTGTCTGCAATGCACATCATCTTGGCGGTATGGACACAATGGGAGGAACACTGGGCGCAAGACATTCATACTTGACCTGTTTGTGAAAAGTTTTGCTAGGTTTGAGTTTCTGTATAACATCATTATATTTTCAAGTGTGTTTCTTTCTGAATATTTATGATAGATTATAGGTTAACTTTTAAACACACAATGGCAACTTTAAAAAACCCTACAGCAAAAAAAGCTTTTGAAAACATGGTGGTGAAAGAAGAAAAGGCTGGTAACCATATCATAGATGAAAACCGTTACTTAACGCACATTTTATTGTTGTCTTCAAGTCTGGACAAGTTTAAATTTTTAGCTCTATTGGCTGAAAGCCAGCAGAGCTTATGTCATGGTATGGTTTCCGTGTTGTCCATCCACCTGTCTGTCCCCTTGTCTTTTTGTTTCCACAAAAAAGTCTGCATTTGTGGTCAGATTTTAGTGATACTTGCACAGTTTGTTAATCTCATTAATACCTTAAACCCTATTGGTTTTGAATAAAAACCCAACAAGCAGTATGGGAAAAGTAGCCATTTAAAGTTGAAAATTTGCATTTCTTGTTTATGCAATGAAGTCTGCATTTGTTGTCGGATTTTCATGAAACTTGCAAAGTTTGTTTATCTTATCAAAAGCTTGAACCCTATTGATTTTGAAAAAAAATCCAACAAACAGTATGGGAAAAGTAGCCATTTAAAGTTGAAAATTTCCATTTCTTGTTTACACAATAAAGTCTGCATTTGTGGTTGTATTTTCATGAAACTTGCACAGTTGCTTTTTATCATAAATAGCTTGAACCCTATTGATTTTGAAAAAAATCTGACAATCAGTATGGGAAAAATAGCAAGTTAAAGTTCAGAATTTCCATTTCATGATAAGGCAATGAAGTTCACAGTTTTGATTCATTTTTTTTTTGAAACTTGCAAAGATTATTTGGTTCATCAGGAGATTGAACTGTATTGTATTAAATAGTAATCCTTTCAGAAAAAACAGCTATTTTATGACTAATTATTGTTTACTCAACAAAGCCCACATTATTAGTCACATTTCTTTGAAATTTGCTAGGATTCTTTAATACAAGGCGTACTGAAACTCTATCAAATTTGCCTTGATTACAAACAATTATTTTTCAGAAATTGCACTTCATATTTTTCCGAAGTTTGCTCAATTCACCATGCCTACTTATGCTGTCATAGTGGATTCAAGCCCAGTTGCAAGAACATCCCCTATTTTTTGTTTTTGTTTTACAAATCATCTTCAGTCAAATATCACGAAAATCTTAGTAGAATGTTTGTCGTAATATCTCAAAAGAGATTGAAAATGGGTCATATTTGGTCAAAAGAATCAGGTGAGCGACTTCAGGGCCATCATGGCTCTCTTGTTTTAAATTTTAATTTCAATCATACCAAATAAATCAATACAGATAAATACTTTACCAGAAAATCCAAAATGGCCAACAAATATTGTCTTTGTAAACCTTTAGATTGCCATGTTGATGAATCGTACATTATCAGTCTGAAAGACAAAACATCTTAAAGCAGTTCTAGATTATATTCCGACCCTCATGACATCAGTTTATGCATATTCTTTCAGTATGTGTCTTTTATCCTGCAACACACTTAATGGTTCTAAGACTTCTTGTGAAAACTTGATGATGCTCCTTGACCAGCCCGCCCGGGTGGCTCAGTGGTGAGCGTGTCAGACTCATGACCTGGTGGTTGTGAGTTCGATACCCGGTTGAGGCGAACTTTCTTTCCGGCGTATTTTCACCTCTCACCTCTGCTGAAGCATGTGAGAAAAGTAGTCGGTGGCTTTGGAAAGAAAGTTGTGTTAGTACTGGTGTGAGAAAGCCAGGAAACACATGTGCGTCACCGACCGCCATGATATGACCTTAGCTGTTAAATTGGCGTTAAACCCCAATACAACCAACCAACCAACCAACCAGCTCCTTGACCACCCCCTTCTTGCTACAACCCAACCATCTAAAAATCTCACTGCATATAAATGTCAATATAACTAGCATTATTTGCAAAGCTGCTTCAATAAAATAGGAAATTTCATCCAACACATAAAATCCCTTATGAGCCCCACAGATATACGACGCAGCTTATCAGCACACCAAGTAAGGTCATAACGAGGCTAAAGCGCACTGAGAATGATCAGACCATTAATATAAAAATCAGAAAATTCCTTTGTTTGAAAAAAAATGGATTTAACGTGATTATGATAGCTCCGACAAAAGAGAAGAGTGCGAGGTAAGAAGCAAAATACATTCATTTGATGTTTATTTTTTACATACAAAATATGTATTCTATTTCTATAGAAATTGACAAGTTGAAAACATTGAATAATACATGTACGTACTCGAGGTGAAAAACTCAAAACAATTATTGGAAGCCACTCGAAAGTGGCTTCCGGTAGGAATGTACCTAAACTATTTACCATGTAGATGATCAGTAATTATTCGATAGGTCATTATTTTGTAAACTTTCTAAGAATGTTGTGTTGTTGTGACAGAATTACTCCACATGACTCTTTCTTAAATATTCCAACAGACCTACATGAAATTCAAACCTGGTTTTCTTGCAATATATAGTCCATTCCCAAATAACAATAAAAAATACAGAAAGATATAACATCCTTTAATTGGCTAGTCCCCCGAAGTTTTCAAACATATAGGATTCCTTCTATTTTCCCAAACGAAGTTGTTGTGCTTTCCGTTTATCACAAGCTTTCCCACCTCTCAATGGTTTTCCCATTTGTCTACTTTTTGACAAAACAAAATAATGATGATTATGATATAGAGAGCATCTTCGAATATGATAATCAGAAGCAATTTTATGTACAAGTTTTTCGTCCAATCTTAATTTGTAAAGGATAAAACGGCGGTTAACCTTTGATCAAGGTATAGACTGGTTACCTCCCTACACAAGAGGCCTCTACATCAACTATTTATAGAATACTTGCGAAAAGATAACCCCTTTCTTCCCTTTGTCTACACATTAGCCCAATGGATTTTTGTTACAAGAAACATCTACCTTATGAGACCTGTAAAATTTAGCATTTATTGTATTGTGTGTCGAAGCTGTTATGATCAGACTGTACGTGCTGTACGGTATGGTCCTGATCTACAGAACCCTTGAAACCAGGCCTGCTTGAAACATGACGTATGGATTGTGATGTACATTGACTACAGTAATTATCATGGTGGTGCCTGGTGCTCTAAGGGTTGAAGCTGCTCGAAAATGACGGAAATAGATGAAGATCAGACAGCACATAGCCCGTGTAATATTTTTTTAAAATATTCTATAGGATTTTTCGTAAACATAAAAGAAAATCTTGCTTGTTTTCCTTACTCAGTGTATTTATTTCGTTGTGTAGTCGAAGGGTTAACGTTATTACAGAACCTATTACTGTGAATATACAACTTTTTACGTCGCTGCTGGTCAAAGGTTTAGAATAGCTCTTGAAATTTACATTAGAAGTTTTACACTAGGTATGTACAAGGCCTATGTAGTCTCAATAATGAGACGCTACGGTGATATTTTTCATATTTGGACATTTATTGTGCACCGTACCGTCTCAAGTCCATCGTAAATTTTCCGGTAGCAAAGATAGAGCGCTATACTAACTTTCTGTTTCGTCGGTTTAATCTGTATTGCAGTGAAATGCAAGTGACTTTTGGTAACAAACATGACCAATAACAAAGTAATAAACCTTTCATTACATAAAGAGCTTGTAGAAGTCGCTTATAACATGTAAATCTCGGAAAAAACACTGGAGAAATTTATCGTGCGTGGCGGCCATTTTGTCAGTTTTCGGGAACGTAAACAACTCGAGTAACAGATGAAATGCAAGGTCTTCTCTATGTTCAGCGTTTAAATTGAAAATATTTGTATTTCAAATGAAGGGTTATTAAATACGCAAGCAACAGGTATGTTTAAATCTTAGTTTAGTGTTTTATTTGTGGAATTATGAGAGTTCAAACTTGCGCACAAAATCTGTGCGGAGCTTTCAACTGATTTTGTCTTGATCGTCTCTGTACCCAGAGGCGACCAGTCAAAAAGTAACATAGCCTTTGGGGACAGTTACCTGTACTAAAGGCCTATGCAGAAAATGGTTCAAACTACTGTTTATTAAACTAAATATGTATAGTAATAGTTATTATATTGTGGTTGAATAGATCCAGATCTTTAAAGACTGAAAAAAAAATTTTTTTTTTTGTGTGTGTGGCTGCCATTTCAGGAATAAAAGAAACGTGGTTTGCGCCAACTGTGCAGGCTATGATCAGAATAATTTTGGAGATGCCATGCCAAAGTTTTTGTTTCTAGAGTAGAAATGTTTGATTCACTCTGTTACAAGCATGCTAAGATTCTTTTTGACAAGCAAGAAGATCATCTTTTAGAAAAAAGTTGTTGCATATTTTCTTTTTTTTTTTCCTTTTTTTCTTTTTTGTCGTAAAAAAAGTGAAACACAAAGAAGAGATCACTGATAAAAATTGTAAATACATGTAAACATCATATATTAATAACGATCTTACTATCACTTTGAATAATTTGTAACTTAAATAATTCTGTAGTATTGCCTTTGATGCCGTTAAAGAAGTTTCCTTTCTAAAATCATTTGATAAATGGAAAATGCTGTATCTGAATGCGCAATTTCTCCATTTTCAAATTTCGAGTAGAAATTTAAAAATTCCGATGCTTTTTTTTTTTTTCCCAAATAAACATCACTTTATAATAATAATAATAATATAATAACAAGATTATTTAAGATTCCTCTCTAAACTTCTTTTTTTTTTTGAATTAGAATACATGTACATATTATTTTCTGTTTCCTTTTTCCTTACATTTTAGTACCATTTGTCATGATTTTCCATTGGTGGGGAAGTGGGGGTAAAAACAGATACAAAAGATGTAATCACAATTTCTCAAGAGAGTCAATATTTCTGAAATTGTCCACCAAAAGATTGCGGCTTCTATGATGCTATGCATCATAAATTTGTCTTGTTGAGATAGATGAATATGACTAGTCCATGGATTCCACATTTCAAACACATGACTGATATTACGTGAAAAAGGTAGTTATGTCATGATTGTACCACGGATATCACTTGGAAATAAAAAGAAAAAATCTGGTAATTCCTGGTGAAGAACCATTCAATAAATACGACGGATACCACGTCGAACTTTGGTCCATATAAGTATATTATTTTGTTTCTTGAAATGGATTCCACATTTGAAACGAACGACGCATACCACGTCGATATTATCATTTTTTTTCCAAAATAAGGTGTTTATTTCAATGCACCATGCATACCATGTAGAAAAATGGACTAATCAATCCTTGGGATAGATTTCACTATGTATACGATGGATACCACGTCGATCATTTGTCTTTGTTCTTTCTTGAAATTATTTCAAGTGCATGACGCATTTCACGTCAGGAGAATCAACTGAAATTTGAGCAGTTTGTATAACGGATACCACGTAATACAAATGCAGTGGGGTTTTATAATCCTTTCAAATTCTGTCAATCGCAGTCACTGAAAACTATTAACACAAGATTTGATATATATTCAAATCCTTGCGCAAAGCTTATGCTTTTCAGAATGACATGGCGGTGGATCATGAAGGAAAGGAAAAAGATCAGGCGCATGCGTCGTGGAACTTTGTTGAGGAATTAAGCTACATAAGCAACGAAACAATAACTTCAGCGGAAAGCTCTGTTTTGGCCAAGATCACGATTTGTTTCGAATTGATGAATGAATCAATTAAGGGACTACAAACAGAGATTAGAACAATTAAGAGGGCAAATTCCCAGGAACATGATGACACCCATGCCGCTAGAGAAACAATAGCGGCTCGATAAACAGGCGTCTAATTGTGATGACGATATCGCACAGTCATTATCTCCCCGACGGCAGTATTGGAGAGGTATCCCAAGGGGACGAAAATGAATGGGAGGATATCACGAACTTCCTCAATGAGGATAAAGAGCAAGGCAAGCCCGTACCAGAACAACTGGCCTTACTGGCGAATAAATCATTTCAATGTAAATCAATCGACAAAAAATTGAAAGAGCTGAGAAGCAAACACAGACGACTGGAAAATGTCGAAAATCTGCAAGTAACCAAGGTTGATGATATTCTTTGGAGTCAGCTGAACCCTGAAACGAAAACGTTTGACTACAATCAATAGAAGATACAAAGCATTCTCAGTCAGGCATTAGTACCTGTCATAAAGCTGATGCAAATTGTCAGAAAAGAAAGAAATAAGGAGACTAGAGAACTTGTGGCAGACACATTCAAAATCTTGACACAAGGTGTCGTTATATCAAACGAGAACAGACGAGAAAAAATAAAGAAGAATCTGCTACCTAACTACAAAAAGCTTTGTGATAACCCACTATCAGCGACAAAATTATTTGGAGACAAGTTGGAAGAAGACATCAAAAAGAAAAAAGAGTCGAAAACAAAACTAACACCTTTTCTCCAATCACAGAGCAAGCATTTTTTATCCAAGAGGGGAGGGGGGAGCCGGCCACCTTAACACAACAAATCCTATCCCTCCCAAAACAACCAAACCTTCTGAAACAGCAACAGCTACAACAACAACAACAATCAGTGGAGGAGACGCAATCCAAAAATCAACAAAAAGATTCGAAAGTAATTGAAGTAGGTAAAAACATTACTATTCACATTCACAATACTACTGAAAATTTCCGTGGGGACAAAACTGCAGACAATATCAAAATATGGAAAAGTGTCACTACCGACAAACAGATATCAGATACAATAAAAGGCTATACATTAGAACTTACAGACATTCCAAAACAGACATTTATCCAAAAACCTATTAAGTTTTCAAATGAGGAAAAAATAAAGATACAGCAAGAAATTGATCGATTCACTGAATGTGGGATAACTGAAAGAGCTTCAGATGACACAGAGAATGAATTCATTTTGAATATTTTCTTTCAATCGAAGAAAGACGGACGAGCAAGAATAATATTAAATTTAAAATATTTCAAAGAGAATTATGTAGAAAAATCTCATTTCTAAATGGATTCACTTAGATCAGCAATAAACATGATGAGAAAAGATTGCTATTTGGCCTCATCAGCAATAAACATGATGAGAAAAGATTGCTATTTGGCCTCAGTTGACCTCTCAGACACGTATTAAAATACCTAAGATTTTTTTATGATGGCCAGAAGTGGCAATACACCTCTCTGGTTATGGCTTACTCTTGCAGTCCGAGAATTTGGACAAAATTAATGAAGCCCGTTTTCGCTTATCTGTGGTCAAAAGGTCATTGACGACTCGTGCATAGCAGTTAGTTACTACGAAACTTGTAGCCAGAACATTTCAGATACGGTAGAATTAATGGATAACCTAGGTTTGACAGTAAATTTGACAAAATCCATACTTACACCATGTAAGAAAATAGTATACTTAGATTTTCTTTTTTGCACATCGACAATGACAATTACGCTTACAGATGAAAAGAAGAAAAATATAATCGAGGAATGCAAATCTATGATTTCATCAAAGGGAACCACAATCAGAAACTCGAAATTAATCAGGAAATTAATTGCAGCAGAACCGAGAGTTCAACATGCCCCGCTATATATCCGACCTCTAGAAAAAGTGAAAGACTTACAGTTGAGAGAACATAGGGGCAATCTCTATATTTTTATGAAAATTCCAAGAAGTGTCCATCCTACTTTACATGGGGATAGATAATACACAGAACAGTTATAAGAATATTTCCTCAAAAACTCCGGATGTTGTAATATACGAGGGCTGTTCGATATGTAATGTGTATTGTACCACAGTACGATAAAGCTTTCAATGATTTCGTGGATGATGATACTCTTGAATAGCTATATTCAATACCTTTCCAACGGTATAAACACAAGCCTTTAGCTCCACATAGTTTTAAACTTACAGTCATTTCAGTAGAGCTAGTCGTTAACCACTGTTGTAGAAATGGTTGGGAAATGGGTTAATAATATTGAAGAAATTAGAGTTTATATAAAAGTTCGCACAAAACTCGGTCATTCGGTAATGCAGATTTTTACTTAATTGGGGGAAGTTTATGGGTCTGATAAAGTATCTTATGAGACAGTTTGTAGGTGGAGAAAGAAATTTCTGACTGGCACAGAGTCCGTCAAAGATGCAGCAAAATCTGGCCGACCTGTGACTGTAACAGGCAAGGCAAATGTCTCAAAAGTCAGGGAAATAATTGAAAGTGATGGCAGATACACGATTCGTGATATTGCCAACGCTGTTGGCATATCGCTATCGCGAGTGCATTTCATTTTGAAGCGTATTTTGAAAGTACGAAAGATTTCTGCCAGATGGATACCGCATATATTGACAGATGACCAAAAATGGGTACGAGTACAAACCGCTAAGCAATTGCTCAAAATGTTTCCCAAATTCAATCAAAGACAATTTGCAAACATTGTTACTAGTGACTAAACATGGGTTCACTATTTCGAACCAGTAAGAAAAATTGGAAACAAAATATGGCTAACTAAACACGGTAGAAGGCCTGTATTTGCCAAAAGAAGCATAAGCACAAAGAAGGTTCTTTATTGCATATTTTTCTCATGTGATGGTATAGCCATACAAATTCCGGTGCCGAAGGGCAAAATTGTTACAGGTCGGTATTACCGAGATGTTATACTAAAAAAGCTCAAGAAATATTATCTTAAACGACGCCCTGGTTCAGATAATAAGGAGGCCGTTAAACTTAGCAGAAGTGTTATTGCGGGAATGTTTCATAAGGCAACAACTATGGATGGCAAGTTTAAGTCCATTGAGCCGGACTGGATTTATTACAGATCTATCATAACATCGACTTGTAGAATGGACAGAATGGCTACAACCAAAAATTCGTTCAATCCGTAAAATCCTTCAGATCCGTCGAACTGCAAATAGAAAGGGAGCCAAACATTACCGCCTGAACAATTATAAGCAATACAAACCACGTGACTCAGCTGAAAGACAAATGAACTGAAACCGACTCGAGTAGTTGATAATAACAACAATACAGACCGACCGACCAACTAACGACGCAAAATATCAATGGACTGTATACGTGGACATAATATTAATTGGGTGTCATCATTATATTTTACCTCTTTGGGCCTCAAATATTGCATTTATTGCCCAAACATCCCGCAAGGAAGTTTCAGATTTTCGTAGTCTCAAATACACATGCTCAAAAGGATATTCGCAAAGAATGATAATACCTGGTAAAATAACCCAACAATATAGTCCGGTAAAAGTAGTCCGGTACAGTACAATGTAGGCAGTAACATGGCTCCCCAAAATTAGTAATTCACTAATTTTCAACTTTCTCAAACATTTAAGTTCAGTAAACAAGAATGCTGGAACTCCTGTGATTGCAAAAGACCTTGCAAATAAATCTCACCTCAGAAAGTTAAGTGTAGCATGAATACTTAAAAAAGTCGCAGGAAGCAAAGGTGCAACATGATTATGCAGAAACGCATGTATATTGAATAAAATGCAATCAAGGAATAACAGCGCTCTCCTTTACAAATCTCAAAATTCTTCATTCATGACTGCAAAAGTTTCGTAAGTCTTGCTGAAAGGTAGATTTATAAACAAAATCAGCAATTTCCTTATTGCTACATGAATTGCAATCATATTCTTGAATTTTCATCTGAAATTTAAATCAAATACAACCTGTTCAATGGAACCACAAATTTAATAGCTCTATGCCCTCTTAAACCTAGTGGCTGCATTAACATGTTGTTCCCAAATACAGGTGGTCGCTTAAAACAGGTAAACTGCTTTTTGCAGGTAATCTAGGCACTGATCATTCAGAATAGTCAAAAACATATGGAAATCATATTTCAGAGTCTCTATGGCTCCTTGACGGGGAATGAACCCTTCTGTTCATTTTCAGATTCTTTCAATAAAATTAATTTATGAATGGGTCTCTCAAGTTTCATCACACCACAGACCTCCTTATTTTGATTGTCTAATGATCTCAACATAACTGTAACGGTGACCTTGCGAACTAAACCGTCGTCATCTGGCGTTGAGTTGCACACCTTTCCGATTCGCCACTGGTTCCTAGGGAGATTATCGTCCTTTATCATGACTATGTCACCTTCTACCATATTTCTCTTAGTCTGAATCCATTTACTTCTACTCTGTAAATTACTTAAGTACTCCTTTCTCCATCTATACCAGAATTCATTTGCTAAGTACTGAACTCTTTTCCACCTTTTACGAATATACAAGTCAGTTGGTACGAATTTACCTGGTGGTGGTAAAAGCACTCTCGATTTCATAGTTAACAAGTGATCAGGAGTCAATGGAGCACTAGATAAAGGATCATTTATGTTTTCGACACTTAAAGGGCGACTATTCACAACCGCTGTCACTTCACAAAGTAAGGTTCGTAGGGACTCATCGTCGAGTTGTGTTCCATGCTGCTGAAGAAGTCTAGAGAGAACGTAACGCACTGTTCGAATTTGTCTTTCCCACACGCCGCCCATATGGCTAGCAGATGGCACATTTAACTTAAATGGGAAATAATCACATCCCTCTTTATGTAGAAAGTTTGTTATAGTCTCTATATTCATCTGAGATAACTCTTGCTTTAGCTCTCTCTCGGTGCCAATGAAATTTGTGCCTCTGTCTGATCTTAATTGGCGGACAGGGCCCCTCAAGGAAAGAAAGCGTCTCAATGCATTTATAAATGAATCAGTCTCAAGACTGTTTGCAATTTCTAAGTGAATAGCCCTACTGGTAAAACACGTAAACAATACACTGTATCGTTTAAGCTCTTTCCTACTTTCCTTAATTAAGAATGGCCCGAAGTAATCAACTCCAGAGTACGAAAATGGTGGAGCAGGATCATCCCTATCAAAAGGCAAATCTGCCATTTTCTGAATTTGAGTCTTGCCTCTTAACTTACGACAAGTAACGCAATGATACAGTAACTCTGAGACTGCAGAACTACAACCTAGTATCCAAAAACCGTTGGCTCTTAGTTCATTAACTGTCATGCCGCGACCCTGATGTTGAACGCGTTCATGAAAATATCTAATGATCAGATTTGTGATATGTCCTTTTCTAGGTAAAATAATAGGATGATTAACATTAAAATCATCAGTAGAATTTCTCATTCTACGCCCTACGCGAATCAACCCGGATTTATCAATAAAAGGGTTCAATTTATACAGTCTAGAGTCCTTTGTAATACAAGGCTGTGTCTTGTCCGATTCACATCTATGTCTGGTCAGAATTTCCAATTCTCTTTGGAAACAGTTTTCTTGCACCAATTTAATAATTTCAGTTTCAGATTGCTTCAAGTCTCTGACTGATGGAGATGAAGCCAAAGTAGTCTGTACTGTTTGATCGGAAGGAAACATATGCTTCTCTTTAACACGAGACAGCAATAATGACTTATATCTTAGGCACCAAGCAACAGCCCTTATAACACAAAACCAGTCTGAGAAATACTCTAAATTACTCAAAATGGGGTTCTGTTTTGGTAGAACAGAACAAGACACAAAACATTGGTTTCTCTGAAGTTCAGGGTCATGACTTAAGTCAAAGTCACAATTACAGTGACTCTCGGGTACAAAATCTGAATTCCAAAGAAATTTTGGGCCATCGAACCAATCAGATTTCTTTAATTCCAAAGGTGTAGCACCTCGAGATGCTATATCTGCCGGGTTATCTTTCGTGTCGATATAATGCCATTGATCTGGTCGAGTAACATTCCTAATTTGTTGCACTCTATTTGCAACAAATACTTGAAATCGCCTAGAGTCATTGGAAATGTACCCTAAAACAACACGACTGTCTGTCCAAAAAACGTGAGTCACATTCTCATATGGTAATTCAGCTTGTAAGGAGGAGCTTATCCTTACAGAGACTAAAGCTGCTGTCAATTCTAGTCTTGGGATTGTCATAGTCTTAATCGGGGCTACTCTCGACTTACCCATAAGTAAAGAGCAATGTACATTCTGGTCATTGTCTATAAGCCTAAGATATGAACACTGTCCATAACCTAAAGTACTCGCATCTGAGAAGTGATGCATTTCAATTGACTTAGCCTGGCCAAAATGATCAGGTTTAATGCATCTTTTGACCTGTATTGATTCAAGATTGAAAAGACCATTTCTCCAAAGTTGCCATTTCATATGCAATTCATCAGAAATGGGGTCATCCCAGTCCATATTGTCAGCACACATCTGTTGTAGAATTTGTTTTCCTGTAAGAATTACATTTCGCCTCTCACCTCTGCTGAAGCATGTGAGAAAAGTAGTCGATGGCTTTGGAAAGAAAGTTGTGTTAGTACTGGTGTGAGAAAGCCAGGAAACATGTGCGTCATCGACTGCCATGATATGACCTTAGCTGTTAGAGTGGCGTTAAACCCCAATACAACCAATACAACATATAAGAATTACAGGAGCTATGAACCCTACTGGATCATATATAGAACTAACTGATGAGAGAATACCCGTCCTCGTCAAAGGTCTGTCATGTAATGTGATCCTAAACTCAAAGGTGTCCGATTCAATGTTCCACAACACACCAAGTGTGCGCTCAATGGGTAATGAGTCACTAAATATGTTAATTTTACTCAACTCAGTAGCTCTATCCCTTTCAGGAATCTGAGCTAAAACCTCCTTTGAATTACTGGTGAATTTATGCAAATGTAAACCACCTTGTTTGCACATATCTTGGCAAGATCTAATCATTTTTACAGCTTCAGAAGCAGAAGACAGTGACTTGAGACCATCATCTATGTAAAAGTCATTTCTTAGAAATTCAGCCACATCTTTGCCAAATGTGGCCTCATTGTCATTAGCTATCTGCTTCAAGCCAAAGTTGGCACATCCCGGCGAAGATGTACGCACATACGGTAGGGTAAAACCTTACTATAAGTCTTACCAGACCACCAGAGAAATTGCAAATAATCTCGATGCTCCTTCGTAACGAAAAACTGATGAAACATTTGCTTAATGTCACATGTAAAAGCAACCCTTTTCATCCGAAAGCGGCAAAGTATGCCGATTAGTGAATTAGTCAAGTCATGACCTTGTAAAAGGTGTTTGTTCAGACTGTGATCCTTGAATGAAGAACTACAGTCAAAGACCACTCTTAGTTTGTCAGGCTTCTTGGAATGGTATACCCCATGGTGTGGAATATACCACTCATGGCCATTGCCAAGCTCTACTTCTGAATCTGGGATTTTCTCTGCATAGCCATTTACCAGCAAATCATTCATAAAGGTATCATAATGTTGACGAAAAGTTTCCTCACGCAAAAGCCTTTTTCGCAAACTGTTCAACCTACTAAGTGCTAACTGCTTATTGTTAGGAAGAATTGGGGGTTGATCCTTAAATGGCAGAGGCATATTATAATGACCTTGTTTGAACTTAATCCCTTGTTCCATTACTTTAATGAATCTTAAATCCTCTTGTGATACCAAAACACTACAGTTAACCTGATCACCCTTCTCAGAAAAGTCTAATGCAAACATTTTTATAAGATCAGCTGGGCAAAGGACCTTAGTTTTGGCTTGAAACACAAAGGAGACATCTTCAAATTCCTTAGATCTATCTGGTAAAGTAACCTCATGAGAGCAAATTCTATGGCTCAAAGTACTGAAAGTATCTGCCTGATTATTATCAAACATAGGATCCACAATCCCAACAATGCTCCAGCCAAGATCAGTGCACTGAGCATAAGGGCCATCAGTGTCCGGGGCTATTACCTCTCATGGCATCATAGCTCGCGGACAATTATATCCTATCAAAAGGCCAATCTCACAGTCCAAAAGAGGCAAAAGTTGAACTGATATAGTTGCTAAATGAGGCCATCTTTTAGCAAGCTCGGGGGTGGGAATATGAAACTTATTTGCTGGGATAGACTGAACTGAACAGGCTACAGGCAATGAAAGACTTAAACTACAGTTGACACCACGAATAGACAAGCCATGAACTCTTTGGCTATCAACTACAGTGTCTGACGCATGCATAGTAGATAACGACAACAGAACTGATGGGCCAGACAGACTTAATGCTTGGCAGGTCTGCTCTAGAATAAATGTAGTATCTGACTGAGTGTCAAGCATTGCATAGACCAATCTCTCTTGACTGGGATTATCTTTATGGGCAAGATAAACTGGGACAACCATTGAAGCTTTATTACTTACTCCAGAGTTACTAATCAAAGAAGTACTTGGAACAAGTTTTTTCTCATGGCTATGGTCAAGTGATTTACCATTTGAGACTAAATTGGGTTCATTTTGCAATCCAGGTTTCTTAACATCACCGTGAAAAGCAGTTGGGTGTAATTTCGAACATTTTTTGCAAATCTTACGCCTTTTACATTTCCTAGAAAAATGACCGGTTTGCAAGCACCCAAAACATAAACCCTTATCAGAAGCAAATTTCTTTCTCTCAGGCAAAGACTTTTCTACAAACATTGAACAGTCATCCAAGTCATGGTTATGTGAACATAGTGGACACTTCGTAACTGACTCTGCAGAATTCTTGGGTTTTGACTCATTGACCCCCGTGGCAAGTGACCTTGAAGATTTATTGTCATTTGACCTTGAACCTTTAGCTCGACTGGAATCAATATCCGTGATTGGGTTGTTAGCTATTTTTGCTTCTTTAGCAACAAAGTCTGAAAAAATCTTAAAGGGAGGAAACTGATCAGCTTCTTCCCTCCACTGAAATGCTATTCTAGCCCATTTGTGCACTAACCATTCAGGGAGTTTAGCTACAAATTTCCTATTCTCACGGTCGTCATCAAGCACTCTCAATGACTGAATATTTTCCATGGCAGTGCTATATTGCCTAAGAAAATCTGAAAATTTCTGAAGGGCAACATGGTCCCTACTAGAGATTTTTGGCCAATTCTCAATTTTGTCACGGAAAGCATTACCCACAACAAAGGGGTCACCAAAACGCTCATCGAGTAACCTTAGCGCATCATTGTAAGCACTGTCAGAGGAGAGTAGAAAGAAATTTTCTACAGCCTCTCTGGCGGGTCCTCCTAATATATCTCTTCAAATAACGCACCCTTTCAGAAGATGGGACTAGTCTATGTTCGATAAGAGTCTGAAATTCTCTTCTCCAGACAGTGTATTTCAATGCATCACCAGTAAAAACACTCGGTTCAGGGGGAGGTAACCTGCTTAACATTACCTGTTGTGTTAAAGTTTTCACAACCTCAGACAACTCTCCCTCTATGCCTTGTATAGGGGAAGATGACTGTTTGACAGACGAGATTTGTTTAGAAGCATGTGGCAAATGTGACATATTTAAATCAGGCTGTGATAAGACGGGTCTCCTATCAGGCACAAACTCATCAGCATAATAATTTAGCCTGTCATTCGTCATGTCGTTCTGTACGTCATTTGGAATACTGTGCGGAATGTCACATGGGGTATCGCGTGGTAGGTCATTCAGAATGTCATGCAGAATGTCGTCAGCATCAGTATGATCAAAACGTCTGTCAAGTGGCTCTTTCTTTGTACCACTTAAATTTGCTTCGGCCATTTCTAAGCTTTTCTGAAGTTTAATTTTTTCATAGTTTAACCTAGCCTGTGATTCTGCATCAAGATAATTTAATTTTCATAGACGCAACATTTGATATACCTTTATCCTCCGATTGATGGTCATTAATACTGCATGCATTTGAACAAGCTGAATGACGACTAGATTTAGAATTATGCGATGAAATCGAAGCTCTTGACCTTTTGGAACCCTCATACCGCAAATCGCACAACACATTACTGGTTTCGATAATAAGTTGTGATGTTCGGCCTCCGTAGCGTCCACAGCGCGGAAGATACTTTCAATCTCTGGTATACTTTTCTCTTGAGCTAATGTAGTGTCTCTTAGGCGATCCCTACTCGACTGTAACTCAGCAGCCAGTTTTATGAGAACATCCCTCTCTGCTTGAATAACTTTGATATCTGTCGAGTCAGACAAAAGAACATTTAGTTTTTCAGCGCTGACGTTCCATTTTGTAATACTAGTCTTCAGTGTGTGTGTGATAGTTGCTCAACATTAAAGTTAAACCCCTTCTCTGTCATCTTCCTGAGTCTATGCTCTGGTTCTAGATTCATGTTTAAGAGGTAACTTTATATAGTTCATATGGTATAGCTTGGCTACCACAACAATCCAATGACAGCTGAGAGTTAAACTACAGCACCGCATCTCAGTCTAATGTAGTCTTCAGTTAAACTAACATCTCAGTCCAAAGAGGAGAACAGAGTTCGACTATTGCGGGAATGTTTCATAAGGCAACAACTATGGATGGCAAGTTTAAGTCCATTGAGCCGGACTGGATTTATTACAGATCTATCATAACATCGACTTGTAGAATGGACAGAATGGCTACAAGCAAAAATTCGTTCAATCCGTAAAATCCTTTAGATCTGTCGAACTGCAAATAGAAAGGGAGCCAAACATTACCGCCTGACTCGAGTCGGTTTCAGTTCATTTGTCTTTCGGTTGAGTCATGTGATTTGTATTGATAATAACAACAATACAGACCGACCGACCAACTAACGACGCGAAATATCAACGGACTGTATATGAGGACATAATATTAATTGGGTGTCATCATTATATTTTACCTCTTTGGGCCTCAAATATTGCATTTATTGCCCAAACATCCCGCAAGGAAGTTTCAGATTTTCGTAGTCTCAAATACGCATGCTCAAACGGATATTCGCAAAGAATGATAATACCCGGTAAAATAACCCAACAATATAGTCCGGTAAAAGTAGTCCGGTACAGTACAACGTAGGCAGTAACAAGTGTAAATGATGACCTTGAATGGTCGTTAGATCATCAGATATTCAGTCAATTACATGCATGTTACCCTCAAATGAGGATAGATTTATTTGCTTCTAATCTGAATGCAAAACTGGAATAGTTCGTTTCAAGACTACCAACAAAAAGCGCCTTTGCGGTGGATGCATTTAGTATACAATGGACTAATCAATTGTTCTACATTTTTCCTCCTTTCAGTCTTCTACCAAGAATAATGCAAAAAATAGAAGAGGACAAGACGCAAACAATAATTATTACTCCACTCTGGCCAACACAGGTGTGGTGGCCAGAGCTCCTCAGATTAACCAAAAGCAAAATCCTCGTGTTACCGCCGATGCAAGAAATTCTGCGATTAGAACACAAACCAGGAATACTACACCGACTGACAAAGATGCAATTAGCTGTTTTCAGTATATCAGGCAGGCACTGGGAAAGTGAGGTTTTTCGGAAAAATCCAAAGACATCATTCTCAACCCATGGAGAAAAGGGGCAAAACTCCAATGCAACACTTCGGTTAAAAAATGGATAATTATACTTCTGTCAAAGGAAACAAATCCCCTTAATTATCACACACAGTTTTTTAGCTCCACTGGCCGAAGGCCAGCGAGCTATTGTCATGGCGTTGTGTCCGTCGTGCGTGTGTGCGTGTGTGCGTCCGTCCGTTCGTTCATTTGTCCGTGCGTGCGTCCGTAAACTTTTTCTTTAAAAAACTTCTCCTGAGAAACAATTGACTGGATTTTTACCAAATTTCACAGGAATGTTCCTTTGGTGGTCCTCTTTCAAACTCCTTCAAATAATTGTGTTCCATGAAGAATTCTGGTTGCCATGGCAACCAAAGTAAAAAACCTTTAAAAATCTCCTCCTCCCAAACCGCTATTTGGATAGCATTATTATTTTGCAGGAATGTTCCTTAGATACAGGTTTACAGAATTCCTTAAAAAAAAAAAAGATCTGTCAAAAAACGTGGCTTTTATGGGAGACTCATTTTCCTTTTATGGTATAAAGTAAAATCTTTGAAAAATTTCTTCTCTAAAACTATTCATTGGATTTCATTGTTGTTTTGCAGGTAAGTTCCTATGGTGGTTGTCTACCAGATTGTTTCTTCAGTGAGCTGAAATGCAGGATTGAATGATAATTGTTAAAAACTTCCTTTCGCCATTATAGAAATATCAGGCCTGTGGAGCGATACAGGCGCTCAAGCGCCTCTAGTTTATGTTAAGGATCTTAAATCCAACTTTGATAAGATTGACCATGGAAAAAAAAAGAAAACTGAATGATAGCTTGATAAGGAAGTTAAATCTGTCCATGTAATTCTGAAAATGGCTTGTATAAAGTATACTTACCTTTTTTTGAAAAAATAAGTTACAAATTAGAATACATGAAACAAATTTAGTTTTATACTTCATTGCTCAGAAAGGTTGTCCTTGCCCAATAGATTACTTTGGACTGGTTAGAACCCAGGAAACACAGCAGAGAGATACATGTAGCCGGGACAGAGTTGATTACTGGGTGGTATCCAGGAAAAATTTGTCGTTTGACGGAGATTTTTTAATAATAAACATCCAAAAATATAGAGATAAACTGTCACCAATGACGGATCAAGGCAAGTCAGAAAGGTTTGTCAGTCGATTCGGGGGCAGCACGATTTTTTAATCGTGAACAAACAAAAATACAGAGATAAACTGTCACCAATGATAGATCAAGGCAAGTCAGAAAGGTTTGTTGGTCTATTCAGGGGCAGCAGCTGTGTTTCATTTGCAAAGTTAACCTTACCTGAGCCCTTTTATCAAAACCAAAGTACATATCACTGAAAAACAATTTTATCAGTGAAAAAAAAGGCCATTTTCACAAGTTATGTGAATTTATTTATCTTACCTTTCGACTGACAAAGACAATGTATATATTTTTGGCCTTTCATATTTAATACGAGGGTTAGTCAAAAATTACTGAGCCCTGCCTCATAACTTTTTCATTATTTAACACACGGTAATTATATTTGGCACAGTTGTTGACCAATATCTCATGCGTTGTTTGTGTGGGAAAAACTAATGTTTCATGACATCGGATAAATGGCACGTCATTTATGGTAACATCATGGAGGACGGTGCGTTCACGCTGACGCGCGAAAAACAGATTGCCTACACTAAGATTGAAGCCAGACGGGGAAAAGGCGCATCTGAAATTCTAAAAGCTCTTGAGGAAGTTGCTTCAGAGTTCATACTCAGGTACAGTACTATCAAGCGATGGGTGCGAGAATTTAATAATGGACGAACTGTCGTTAGCAACAAGCACCTATGTGGAAGGACTCTGTCAGTGACGAATGACGAAAATGTTGAAAATGTAGCAAAACTACTTGAGGCGGATAGAAGATACACATGTGATGAGATAGCATATGAGTTGGACATAAGTCACGGGTCGGCATATAACATTTTGACTGAACATTTGCAAATGAGGAAGATCGCCACTAGATGGGTACCCCACATGCTCTCGGAAACGGAAAAACACCGTGTGAATATTGCCCGATCACTCATACAAAGGTACAATGCAGAAGGTGATGAAATGCTCCAAAGAATCGTTGCTATTGATGAAACTTGGATGCGGTCATTTGAACCTGAATTGAAGCGACAGAGTAGCGAATGGCACACCAAAAACTCACCGAGACCGGTAAAATTCTGCCGAAGTCAGAACTGTCCCAAGATGATGATGATATTTGCGTATGATTATCGTGGCGTACTGACCTCACATAGGGTACCAACAGGTGAAACAGTCAACAAAGAGTACTACAAGATGTATCTTAGGACAATACTTCGTCCAGCATTACGCCAAAAGCGCCCAGAGCTGATTGACTGCACGCCGCTCATTTTGCAAGACAACGCATCACCCCACAAAAGTAACATTGTCAAGGAGCTGTTGGAGGGATACGGCTGGGAAGTGCTTGATCACCCCCTGTATTCTCCAGATCTTTCTCCCCCTGACTTTGATCTGTTCCCAAAGTTGAAAGAGCCCCTACGAGGAATCCGTTTTGATAGTTTAGACGAGTTAGAGTGTGCCGTGAACGGGGAGGTCTGACGAATCAACTTCAGTTGCCTAGCAACAGGTATCCAGGCGTTGCCGAGAAGATGGAATTCAGTCATTTGGTCCAAGGGAGATTACTTCGAGGGATGATAAACAAATATGACGTCTGTTAAACTTATATAAAAAGTTATGAGGTAGGGCTCAGTTATTTTTGTCTAACCCTCGTATTAGACTTAACTCTATACCAAACAACAAAATTTACAGACTTTTCAAAAGCCTTTGCAGACACCATCACTAAAACAGCACAAAAAGATAAGACCTACCGTTGCAAGGGTGGAAAACATTGAGGGAAAAGGTGAAAACTCTGCTTATTAGCATTTTCTTCTTTTCCCATAATGTTTGCAAAAGCCATCCTTTCATGTTTTAAAACCCACGATTGTTTGGTACTGGGTTTAAAAGACCACACGGTTTTTGTGTGTGTGTGTCAATTTATATAAGGTTCATGTAATGTGGAATGTAAAGTGTCTTAACCTGTCAAGTGCCTTTCAAAACTTCACATTTTTTCAGGCTAGTGCAGATCAGGATCAGACTGTAGCCTCCTCTTAGATCTGCTCTACCTTATGAGTAAAGTTCAGCATTGAAATGACATTTTTTCTGGTCTCTGTTCCATGTCTACATAGTTTGTTTGGCACTTGAAGGGTATATGAAATGGATTTGGAGAGCTTAATGGTACTGTACATTTATCTTTATACATGTATTTTTGCTAGATCTACATTATTGTACTATTTTTTTTTTCTATTGAAATTCTCCTTTATCAAATTATCTTGTTATCATTGTCTTAAATTTTTCATTCATTTATTCATTCATTCATTTCCTTATTTTCACACATATGATTTAAAATAGCAACTTTGCTATTCCTCTTGTGGTGCATGTGGGTTTCAATTTTATGTGATCTGACTGTCTATAAATGCATCCCAGTGTAATGAAGATGGTATTTTTATTTATCATTATTAGATCAGGTTGTATTTTGTATTTAACCCTTTACCACATAGTCCTGAATTTTAAGAACCCTGAAGAGGAAGAATTTTGAAAAGGAGAAAATTTTGATAATCAGCATTTTTTCCTTTGCGGCATCGTTTTCTGGCCTCCAAGGGAAAAGTTCAGTGTTTGAGTCACATTTAATTTCTTGTCTGTCATTGCTTTCAATTTGGACAAGATTTTGTCGTTTGGTAAAGAGTTAATATACTGTGAAGTAAAGTCATGCTTTCTATGTGAATTTCTATGTGAATGTAATCTCTGTTGGTTTTAAAATATCTCAAAGGTGTTTTCTGGGAAAAGACTTTAGATCAAACTGGGGAATCAATATCAAATAGATATTGGGGACAATCAAAGACTTGGTGCTTTTAGAAGATTCATAAGCAGGTCTATATATAAATGCATTGACATTGTCTGATTTCAATTCAGTAACACATACAGATCAGCTGTTGGAATACTTTGAATACCAAAGCCAGCCACACCATGAAAACTTTATGACAAACCTTTCTATCTATTAAATTATACTTGATGCTACAGTTGTTCCAACTCGTGCATGCAAATTTTTTCTATTTCAATTTAGCGCCTTTTTAGCTCACCTGAGCACGAAGTGCTAAGGTGGGGTATTGTGATCGGTCGTTGTCCGGCGTCCATCTGTCCGTCTGTCCACAATTCCTTTAAACATCTTCTTCTCCTAAACCGTCGGGCCAATCATGTTGAAACTTGGCAGGCATGTTCCTTGGGTGAAGCTCTACCAAAGTTGTTAAAAGAATTTAATTAACCCATTAACTCTGGTTGCCATGGCAACAAAAAGGGGAAATTTACATCTTTAAAAATCTTCTTGTCTGAAACCAGAAAGCCCAGAGCTTTAATATTTGGTATGTAGTATCTTCTAGTAGTTTGTTCAAATGATGCCCCTGGGGTCAAAATTGGCTCCGCTCCAGGGGTCACAAATTTGTGCAAAATCATATATAGATCAAACTTTGAAAATCTTCTTGTCTGAAACCAGAAGGCCTAGAGTTTTGATAATTTATATGGATCATCTCCTGGTGAACCTCTACCAAGTTTGTTCAAATGATTCCCCTGGGGTCAAAATCAGCCCTGCCCCAGGGGTCACAAAGTAGGACATTAAGGTATATAGAGTGAACTTTTATTTTGAGTCTTGTCTTGAAAACTATACAGAGTTTTTACATTGAACTTGTAACATCTATCAACCACCATTAGGAAATGCAAGACAACAAGTTTTACCCAGATTGACCATGCAACACCACAGTTATATACCCTCGTTCTTTTTATTGCAGTGTCATGGAAAAAGGGGGCTTGACGTATATTTTCATTGTGGACCAATATCTCTAACTACAGGACAAAATGTCATGAAACTTCATCTTTATATTGTTTATCACAATCCACAGACAATAGTTATTTTTTTATTTCATGAAATGCCATGTCATTAAAAAAAGGGGACTAAATGTTTGATTTCATCATGGACCAATGACTATCTGTTTGTCCGTCTTTAAGAACAGATATCTTCTTAAATCCTTGTCAAAAACTAATAGAAATTCGTACAGGTGTTCCATATGATGTCTGCCGATTTTTTTTTTATTTCTTTATATCAAATATGGTGTCATAGGAAAAAGGGGCTTCATGTACATTTCTGTAAAGGATCAATATATCTTCAACTCAAAATCCTTGACGAAAATTTATGAAACTTTATACGTGTGTTCGTTATGATGGTCCACCAATATCATTATTTTGGCTTTTTTTTTATTAAATGTCGTGTCATGGAAAAAGGAGGCTTCACATATATTTTCATTATGGATTAATATCTCTTTTACTAAAGGACAAAATGTTATCAAACTTCATCTTTATGTTGTTTATCACAAGCCACAGACAATGGTTATTTGTTAGCTCACCTGAGCACGAAGTGCTAGGTGAGGTATTGTGAGGTATTGTCCGGCGTCGGTCTGTCCACAATTCCTTTAAACATCTTCTCCTCCTAAACCAATCATGCTGAAACTTGACAGGCATGTTTCTTGGGTGAAGCTCTACCAAAGTTGTTAAAAGAATTGAATTAACCCATTAACTCCAGGGGTAACAATTTTGGGCCAAATTGTATATAGAGCAAACTTTAAAAATGTTTTTTTGTCTGAAACTAAAAGGCCTAGAGTTTTGATTTTTGGTATGTGGCATCTCCTTGTGCACATCTCGAAGGACTAAAACTCAGGTGAGCGATATAGGACCATCATGGTCCTCTTGTCTTACAAAATATTTGCTTTAAGGTTATTTAAGATAAGAAAACGAATAGACAACAGCAATACATTACATTTATGTTTAAATTACTCTTTTTTTCTGTAAAATCAAAACAGTAAGAGAAAATATCTAGTTTGAATTTGCAGTACAGGTCAGATCATAAATGCTAGGCTGGTTTCAGCACTTAAGAAACACTTTAGAAATTTACCAGCCAAGTCCAAGTTCATATAGACCTAATTGTCAAAGAAACTTGTCATGTATTATATTTCCAGTCTTGTTTCAAGGTGTCATTTATGAAACAAAGACATCACAATTATTAGCTCCACTGGCCAAAGGCCAGCGGGCTTATGTTATGGCCCGGTGTCCGTCGTGCATCCGTCCGTCCGTCCATGCCAACTTTTATTTCAAACATCTTCTTCTCTGAAACTACCCATCCAATTTTGATGAAACTTCACAGAAATGATCCTGCCATGGTCCTCTTAAGAATTTCTTGAAATAATTTGATTCCTTCAAAAACTCTGGTTGCCATGGCAACAAAACTGAAAAATATTGAAAATTTTTGAAAATCTTCTTGTCTGAAACCGTAAGGCCTAGGGCTACCAAATTTGGCATGTAGCCGTATCTAGTGGACCTCTACCAAGTTCCTTCAAATAATAGCCCTGGGGTCAAAATTGGCCCAGCCCCGGGGGTCACAAGTTTTATATGGGCTTATATAGGGAAAACTTTAAAAATCTTCTGGTACCTAGCCATAAGGCCTAGGGCTACCAAATTTGGCATGTAGCTTTATCTAGTGGGTGTCTACCAAGGGTGCCCAAATTATAGCCCTGGGGGATCACAAGTTTTACATGGGCTTATATTGGGAAAACTTTCAAAATCTACTTGTACAGGGTGTTTCATAATATATGTCCTTATTCTTCACATGAATATTGTCTACAGCTGTAAGATTAAAATAAAAGCTACTGCCTTTTTGCAGACATAATAAAATTTCATTTGATATACATGTATAATACACAGACATTACCTAAACATTTTTTGATACTCTACACTTTTTCTGACAAGTCCATTTCACAACAAGTGTCCTGCACAACGTCAATTCTGGGACTTTAAATAACGTCAACACTTTGTTTAAAGACTATCTTAGAAGTGTACAAGTTTACAAGCAGCAAAATGGGTTTACAGCAACAGAGAAATTGGTTTTCATATTGAAAAACTGCTACACAATGAAACAATTACCTCATGGGCTGTTTTCAGTGCAGACGGTACAGTGGTTCCCATATGTTCTTCGCAGATGGCGAGGACAATGCTGACACAGTAAATAAGGAGGGCTATCTGAACATTCTGAGGAAGAATTTTATTCCGATACCAAAAGAAACAACTTTTAACATCGAAGACATGGGTACTAGTACATACATTTGATTTTAGCAAGGAGGAGCCACTCAACACATGACCGGAAGCATAAATGAATGACTTTCAAAAGCATCCTGGCATAAGTTATTTTCTTACAGGAATGGTTACACACTCTGACCCTCGAGACTTTTTCTTTTAAGGTGCACTATAAAAGGTGTACAGCCCAATGTCAGGAGATACTTAGGACTTTAAGGCTGCAATCAAGAAAGAAATTTATGAAAATAGCGGGGGGGGGTGTCGAAGACATGTGATGAAAAACTCTCACAATAAATTCGACATCAGAATTGCTCAGAGTAGACGTCATTATTGTAAAATGGACATGTCAGAAAAAGTGTAGTGTATTAACTATTATAGGTGTAATGTCTATGTACTACATATCAAATGAAATTTTATTATGTCTGGATAATGTTGGCAGCTTTCAATTCAGTTTAAATTGAAATTAGTAGAAAATATTGACTCTTAAAATAACAACAGATAGTATGAAATGCTCTGTACCTAGCAATAAGGCCTAGGACTACCAAATTTTGCATGTAGCTTTATCTAGTGGGCCTCTACCAAGAGGGCCCAAATGATAGTCTTGGGGTCAAGTTTGTCCCCACACCAAGGGTCACAAGTTTTACATGGGCTTTTGTGCTGAAAACTTTATAAATCCTCTTGTTACTAACCATAATAAGACCTAGGGCTACTAAATTTAGCTCCGGCTCATGGGTCTCATGTTTTACAGGGCCTTTTATTGAGGAAACTTTGAAAATCTTCTTGTTTATAACCACACATTCTAGACCTGTATTATTTGGTATGGGGCTTTATCTTGTGGACCTCCACCAGGATTCAAGTAATTATAGCTTTGTGGTCAAAAATGGCTTTGCCTGGGGGTCAAAACTTTTCTCGTAGGATTTTACAGAAAAAAATTTTGTAAGTCTTCAAGTTTGAAACAAATTGGCCAAGTATTGTAATGTTTGGCTTGTAGTGTTATTACTTATTAGCCAGTGGAGTGATACAGGATCATCATGGCCCTCTTGTTTAAGTGTTGCTTGATTATTTCAAAGTTCACACACAAAAATAAAGGATAATGACATTTTGTCTTGGTTTCAACAATTCTGGTAAGCCTAGGAACACTTGTTAATCGTCAGAACATTTGTTAATTACTCATGAACTTCTAGCCTAGATGATCCCATCTAGGCTAGAAGGGATCAAACTACTCTCACCATCGATGTCTTTTCTCTTTTTGCACCTGATACAGAAAGTCTTGGCATGCTGTCTATTCTTTTCATGCTTTTTCATTTTTTCTCTCTCTGGTAACTCTGTCCACTGGCATGTAGTACCACTTTACTCTTTGCCTTTCCCTTTCCACTCACAAATCTCCAAACTTCTGTTTTTTCCCCTCACTATAATCCTTTAACCTCTGCAATTTTGACTTTGCCATTCTTGTATAAAAATGCATGAGATTAATGGCAAACTGTTCTTGAGGAGACTTGATATTATTTTGATAGGCTTTTTTTGGCAACATTTGCAAAACTGATGTTTTTCCTAATTTATTTAAAGTATTCAAAGATGACCGATTGAAAAACATAAAATTTTACAGGAATATGCAATACATGAAATATTGGTGCAGGCTCAAAAATCTAGTTTTGAAATTCTTCAATTCATGGGAAGTTCACATTCTATTTTAAGGGACAGCTCATTGATCATAGATGTGGACATAACTTTAAAAATCAAACCCTATAATTTGTTTTGGGGATGTTATGATTCGTTGAGGACTATGAATTGATTTCACTTCGTTATGGCGAAGGAAAGTTTTAATTTAAAAATAAAGATTTCAGCCATTAGATAAGATTGACAATATAAAGTACTATTTCATCTGTTAAAAAAAACTGTTTAATTCCAAATATAGCTCGTCTTAGAAATATGCACACCAGAGTCTAACAAAGAAATACATTTTGTTTACATTGGTAATAAACCAGTTCTTCAAGTAAGCACTTTTGTATGAATCTGTTCAGAAGCTTTGAAATTCAGTATCATAACTTTTTTTAATCTATGTGACAGATGACTATTCTGTGTGGCAAAATTAAAAGGACCAAATAGCAATGCATACATGAATATTTCCTACGCATCATTTACCAAATATTCATGTTTAAGCATACAACATAGCATCAAAAGACCTCATGTTTGGTTCATCATTATATTTGACAAAAACTTTGACTGAAATTAGTGCCTACCTATTTTAAAATTTCACCCTTTAAGAAATTTTCTACTTGTCTCGGTCCATGTGGTGAAGATTTTACATCTGGTTGAGCGCAAGTTGACCTAAAAGGAACAATTAGGGTCGCAGTGGTTGAAAAAAAAAAATAAAAAAGAGTTACTTTTTCACAGAATAGGTTATCGTAGATTAGGTCTCGTAAATTATGAAATTAAATTATCTGGAAATGTAACTTTTTGGTTTAGCATGCAATTAGTAAATAGTAAACTTTGAATGGTACTCATATACCATTTAATACCTAATAGATGCATGGTTGTAAATAAAGCTACACTATTGTAGATCAACAAAAGTATATTCAAACATGTACATGTAGATTAGGAATTTATTTTTCATTTGAAGGGTTCAAGTTTAGCCTCTTTTCATGCTCGTATTAACAATAAATTGAGCCAGCTCAAAGTGATATTTTTCATCAAAGAATGATTGATTTTGAACATTTGTGCGCAATATTATTAGACTGTAATGATATTTTGTGACATCAATTGTATAAAATATGGACTTGTAGATTATGTCAGATTTTATTCAAAAAGCGACATCAAAAATCAAAAAGAAAATCCTAGTCAATATCTTTTACTTTAATATGTGATTTGAGCCCATAAGACGTTGTAATTCATTTTTTATAGTATTTGGTTGTTTTCTTGTAAAAAATCATGCACCTTTTAAATGGGAATTCATTATGGCGACATCACATTTTCATAGACTTAGGTAGACACAATCAATATTTCTTTCGATCCAAGGTGAAAAATCTGAAACATTCTTGAAATATCATCAGTTGACTATACTTATATCCTAACATGATTCCAAGGCATGTGGACAGACATCATTAAATATTCTTGAGAACTTTAAATAATGGCGAGGTTAATTGACAAATCTTGGTGAGACTGAGTCATGTACGGTTTTTACTTTCTACCCAGTGGAGCGATACAGGGCCATCATGGCTCTCTTGTTTTTAAAAGTAATGACAGGAATTTGCACACATAAACAATTTTCATCATGAACTAAAACATACAGATTTGTAAAATGCAAAGGAATCATCAGTAGGGAATTATTTTAGATGCAAACTGAAAAACCGAAGAATATTTAAATTGTTGATCAACAGTCATGAAATAAGATACAGGTAATTAACTTAAAATGTTCATACTTTGTTATTGAGGAATCTTTGATTGAAAAATAGAAATATTGACATAAAAGAACTAGATTTTATTCTGTGTTTCAAGAAATCATAAAGGGATAAATATAAAGTTACAGTACAACAGTGTGATTAACAAGTTAAATATCATGCATACAGATTTCAACAGCAGCAGCTCACAAGCACATGTGAGCAAGAAAGTCTTTTGAATGGTAAGTTTAAGTTTGATTCCTTTGAAAGAGCAAAGATTTAATCAAGATTACATGTACATGAGTTCATATTATGATGAAATTAAATTGAAAAACAAAAAAATAAAACAATAAGGGTGTCATTTATTAACTCCTTATAACATACAATACTGTGTTTTAATTACTGTTAGAAATAAGACTTTTGAAAACACTGTGGAAAAAGAAGAAATGCTGGTTACCAGCATTTTATCCTCTTTTTCCACAATGTTTTCTTCAAAGACAAATGTTCTTATTTGAGTGCCGTTTACTATGTCACCTGCAATTGCTTTCAATATGGACCATTCTAAAATTTTAAAACCTGTTAGCAGAAAGAAAAATTGATTAAATGAATACTAAAAACTACCTTAAATTTGAAGATAAAAATGAGTAAAGCTGCATTAACAGTGCAAAAATAAAATGTTCACATTGAGAATGCATACAGTCAGCTTTCTACAGCAGCAGGTCATTTCTTACTTACAAACACAGGTTTTATCAAGAAAAATGGAATTGTAAGTTACATAAGGTCAGGTTTTACTTACAGTTGAAGAACAATTTAACCAAGAATAGTCATCTTGATTTAAAACAATTTAAAGTGTATAAATGAAAAAAGAAACAAAAAAGCAAAATAAAGTTACTAGAAACAACTTTTCCCACAACTAGCCCATCCCCTTCCTCATTCCCCATCCCCACCCCCATAGAAAAAAAGAACCGGATGTTTTTTTTTGTTTTCTATTTAAGATCACATGGCTTTGAAGTGGTAATACTTGAAAAAGATGACGGTTACTTTGCCTGAGGCCCTAATGAGAAAAATCTACAAGTCAGCAGTGCATCTACATGGTAAGTTAAAAACTATACAGGTAGATTAAGATTACGCTAAACAGACTATACATTCTAATCTTAGACATAAACTGGGTTTTTTTTACAGATATTCTTTCCAAAACAACATTTTGGAAAGAGTAACAGTCTAGATTGTCCTTTCACTATTTACCAATCGACGAAATTTTAAGTCATTGCTAATTGAAGGCATTTGCAAACGACAAAATCAGTATGACTGAAAAATTAAAACATGTCCTGAGAAAGGTAGAAAACATAGTGGGAAAAGAAGAAAATCCTGGTTACCAGCATTTTATCCTTTTCCCACAATGTTTTCAAAAGGCTTCTTTCCAGGGTTGTTAAAGGTCGGGATGGTGTGGTGAAGAGTTAACCAGCCACCAAACAATCCTGTGTTTTAAAGACCCTGGGGAAAAAAGCTTTTGAAACATTGTGGAAAAAGGAGAAAATGCCGGGAACAAGCATTTTCTCCTTTTCTCACAATGTTTTAATTCTATCTTAAGAAATACAGATTCCATTAATTGAACCACACTTAAATTGTTATATGCAAGAATTTACAATTTGGACATGTCTACATTTTGCTTGTGTGGTAAAGAGTAAAATGAAATGAGCAAAGATTTGAAAAAACAGAAAAGTTAAAAATATCAACACAAAGTTACTTTATAAAATTACTCGAAATCATTGCCTCACAATGATCCTCCACTCCCATCCCCCTACCTCTCCTCCAAAATAAAATACAGAGGTTTTCTTTTATTTTTAATCGGTCAGCATGAGCCGGATGATTTGAGAGACCACAAATTTCAGAAACTGGTCTGCTGAGGGCAAACTGATGTAACTTCAACTCGTAACGGCTTTTACTTATGGGCTTTTAACACTTACACTAGCTGTTGTGACCTTACTATATTGAACTTTTAACCCTGATAAGCGCAAGAATACAAGCTTGTAGTAAACAGGCCTTCAAGTAATTCCATACCTAACTTTTCAATTATGTAATTAATGGCGGCTACAGTTTGTTTTGCGTTGAATTAGGTCATAATAGGCCTACTAGCATTATCAGAATCTCAGGCTGCAAAAACTTTTGTCGCAGTTTACTTTCAAAATGGTTATAAGAAACGGGGTCAGTGATAAAGCTTAAAGTTTATGAATGAAACAAGTGCAAATCAAGTGTATCGGGTTATGTAAACACATTGTGTAGTCGTCTACACTCCACATTATTCGGCAAACTTCGAGTGATCCGTTGATCAGGTTATACATTGTTACGGAATCGGCCGAGTTAATTGACGAGTGCTGTTCCCATACATAGCAGGTGTTGAAATGATGATAGGTCATAGAGCAGAGATAAAAATTGCAATGGAAAGGAGTTTTTACGGAAACATTGCTTTAACATAATCTGAACATTTATAGATTGTTTTGCCTTAGAGCAAACTGCACACTGGAGAGACCTTACATACTTGCTCCAGGTCAGTGTTACTGCTCCTGTCAATTCAACGTACCCGCTCCAGTAAAAAACATGGCTGCGCCCAAGAATTTTGCTAGGTAAGCACCAAAACATACTTCTATAACAATCAGATGAATAGATGTGCAGTAGTCGGTTGTCGCACGGAATGTCTGGGATGTCATTGCATATTTCTGTATTGTTCTTTTGGTGGTTGGTTATTTGTTAAAGACGTTTAATTCAACAAACTTCCATCAGCGACTATGATTTTTGAATAATCAACAAAAAGCTTTGTTAAACATACAAACACAATAATCTGAAGTTTGTGCTTTGCCAAGTGATTCGTATATGCTTTATTCACCACAGTTCTAAACAAAAACTATACAACATTCATTAAATAGCAACTTTCTGTCAATTTTTGTAGGCAACGCTCCACACTCCAGAACTCAATAAAACGATCCAGCTCCCGAGTTGAAACAGAAAGATATTATATGTGATCGTGTACGAGTTTAATCAAACAATTTTTCTTTTTTGATCAATATGTATAACTGTCTATTTGTCCGTCTTTCGGTTTTTCTGTCCGTCAGGTTTATTGCCCTTTTGATGCTCTTGAAATGAAATGTCATTATATGCATGAAGAGCTTGATGACAAGACAGTATCATGCAAAGGGTGGATAACTATCATAACTATCATGCAGAAGATTCATAACTATTATAACTATCATCTTAGATATCATCATCACAAGACTCCTCTTCGTTAATATAAATTAATAATAATGATCATCAACGAACAACCATTCATATGCCTTGTCAGCTGCACACCTAAAAGTATCTGGTTATATCTAATACTATGATTTAAATATGAGCCATACTCTGTGAAAAGGGGACTTAATGCATCTATGAAAAGTATCTGCCCAGGTCAGCCTGCGCAGTCCATGCAGGCGGACCTGGGCCGAGACTTTTCGCTATAGGTCAATTTTCTGTGTGTTCAAGGACCAGTCTACCTCAGGATTGAGTTGGTTTTCTAAAAAAAGGTGTTTATTATGGATCCATAAGTAACTAGCATGACTAGCGCCGGCAGAAGTGATTGAACCAGGATTTCTTATTACAAGTTAATAATCCTGACCACCTAACCACGGAAGATTATCCTATGAAAGCTACATTATGAAACAATCAGTGCAACTTCCATAATGTCTGAGTCTTGTTTGTTTCTTTCAAATTTAATCCGTTTTCATCAGTGCTTAATTCATTGAAAATGCATTATTTCATGATGATCTTTCCTTTAAAGAATATCGACTCCATGAACATCTGGTCGAGATCTCGCTGAGCTTGGTAGGTCAGTTAGTCACATACAAGGCTTGAAACATGCAAGGCGGGGTTTGTTCGATGGCTCGATTCAACAGCTCAGCCAAATTCTTTTCAGAGATTGATAATCGTCATTGCAGAAGGTTTCATTCCTCTTTCACCATTTGTCATTTTTCGAAGACGTTGATCTAGGATAGCAGCCAGTAGCTTTCAAATATATTTGTGCGAATTATTGGTAGTTATTGGCAAGTTATTGGTGCAAGGCAAAGTAAAGATGCAGATTTAATACTAGCTAATTCTAGAAAGGTCATTAATAAGAAAGTGATTTCTGTGATGTGGTTGAAATAACGCTGAAACAAACAAAACTCACAACCAACACAATTTAATCTTTATTGGGAAATTCGAATGCATGTCAAAGACTTATTGCACATACATGTATGCTGTACTCATCTAATGTTGATAAAGTAAAAAAAAAAACGTTACTGCAAATTTTCGATTCGCGTTACTACGACTTTTAAACGCGTTATTACGAGATTTTTTTCACGTAAGTGCGACTTTTTTCGCGTTGTTACGTATTTTGAATTCACGTTATTACGAGATTTTTCGCATTACTGCAACTTTTAAACACGTTATTATGTGTTTTAAAACACGTTATTACAAGATTTTTCGAGTTAGTGCAACTTTATTTAGGTTATTATATGTTTTAAATTCATATTATAACGTGTTTTAAAACACATTATTACGAGTTTTATCGCCTTAGTGCGACTTTCTTTTTGCCTTATAAGGTGTTTTGAATTCACGTTATTACGTGTTTTTGATAAAAATATTTTACCTTCATTTTGACCCTTGTAGGCTTTCGTATGTAGGCTTTTGTAACAAAGTGATCATTTTCCAAAATCATTTTCGCTTTCATATTTCTATGTTTTTTAAAGTAAAGTATATGCGACTTTCAAGTGAGTGTTAATAATGTATGAAATGAATGTATTCAGCATTGACCACTTTCATACACAACTGTGTATATAAAATTGTTACAAATAACTTAATATCGTTACTTTCTGAAACAAATTGAGAAGACATCAAGGCCTGTTAGACAAATCTGCCCACGCTCTCTCTCTCTCTCTCTCTCTCTCTCTCTCTCTTCCTTCCTTCCTCCCTCCCCCCTCTCCCTTTCTCTCCCTTCCTTCCTCTCTCTCTCTCTCTCCATTTTTTCACGATGAGTGTCTGATTCTGCCAGCTTAATAAAATTGGGGAGAGAAACAGAGAACCCTAGATCGCCTGAATACATGCCCAATAAGATTAGGCCTATTGATAGAAAAAAAAAGGTTCAATGTGTTTTAGAATTGTACTGCCATTCAAGTATTTATCAAACTACACAGTCATCTGAACCGATCTATATCGACAGGGATCTAGTTGCAGAAAACAGTTTAAATTGTGACTTAACTGAAAGATACTTATCTCATTGATAGAATACAGTGTGAGAAAAGGAAAACATGCCCTATGTTTTGCTTAGCATTTTACATCAGTTTATTTAAATTAGGAAATATTTGGTACAGGGTTAAAACACTGCACTTGTTCTTTTGGGTGTATTATGTTCCTGTAGAATTTACTATTTAGCCTCTAATTACATAAACTGATGTCTATAGATGTTCAGCTGATTTGAATATACAATCGGTCATGCATAATGATGATTATTGCTATTATTAACAATGACGAACCTATGACTGTGACTATGATAATTAATATAGAATCTTGACCAAAATGACAAAATTGTTTACTGTAACACGAACCCATACGCTTATCGTATTTTCAGCTCAGGAGCTCGATCGTTGTATTGAATTTAGGAGCATGTTACATTGTAATGCAAAAATGGCAAAATATCATTTAATAACTGCAATTTGATTTTTTTCGGTTTATAGTTGTGAGGATAATCATTATATTGGTCATCTGACACGGCACACACTTCAGAATATCGAGTGCATATGTTTTACAAAGGCTTTTGGAGACTCCAAGTAGTGTTTTTCCAAAAATCGTAGTTGCCGACGGAACTTTGTTGGATTAAACGTCTTCAACAAATGATTAACCACCAAAAGAACTACAGATTAACGTGCACTGACATCCCAGACATTCCGTGCGACAACCTGCAACTGCATATCTATTCAATAACATGTAAAAAAAATTATGTTTTTGTGCTTACCTTGTGGAATCTTACGGGCGCAGCCATGTTTTTTGCTGGAGCGGGTACGCTGAATTGACAGTAGCAGTAACGTTCATCTGGAGCAAGTACGTAAGGTCTCTCCAGTGTGAACTGGTGTACATGCAACTGGAAACAACAGTAAGTTTAAAATAGTATTCGGCTGTTGGTTGTTTATTGTTAGTGAGGCAAAGAGGGGAAGAGAGTAAAGCTGTGAGGGACAAAGGATGTAAAGTTGTTTAACCCTTTACCAAAAGACAAAATTTTAGACTGGTCCAAATTGAAAAGACTTGCAGACGACACAATAAATGTAACTCAAAAATTGAAATATGTTTTCAGCAGGGTTGAAAACATTGTGAGAAAAGGAGAAAATGCTGGTTACCAGCATTTTCTTCTTTTCCTACAGTGATTTCAAAAGGCTTCTTTCTTAGGGTCAGGATTATGTGGTAAAGAGTTAAGGGTTGTGCTCTAGTGGAGAGGTCATTATGTAAACATTTTCAGAATGGACTGGTTATCTCTCGCTTGCAGCTATAGTAACCAGACTGTCCATTCACAATACTGACCAGCATAGATCTGATTAGGCATCTGTCAGCTTAGGATGGATTAACCCTTGGGCTGCTAAGCACGACTTTATGACCTTTTGCGGACAGTGTAGATCAAGATTAGACTGCACACTACATGTAGTCTGATTTTGGATCTATACTGTCAGATAATGAGATACTTTTTCCCAAAAATACCTGCGAAATAGTTAAAACTTGGGGTTTTACTGTCGGCTTGAAAATTTAATTTCATTTATTTAGCAGGTTAAGGATTAAATCATTTTTGTAGCCCCTCTTCCTCTTCTTCCATTCATGGCATGGCTCACTAGTACACGTTTCTTCTTGATGATATTCTAAAGACTAAAATCAGTCTTTCAAATGTTGACTAAACAATCCTGTGGGGCTTTAAAATGTAGTGGGAAAAACTGTTTGTATTTAGCATGTTTGATCTTTTTCTTGATCAACTGAAAGAATTTCAACATTTGTAATTTCACGGGTAAAGTTGAATAGAACATTTTCATAGAGGAAAAAAGTGAAAGTGCAAAACAAATAAGCTCACTTAACGTCATATTCTCCATGTCTGAATCAATCGACCAGGTAAAAAGGCTTTTTGGGCGAGCACAGATTCAGACCAGACAGCATAGAATATGCAGTCAGATCTTGGGTTTGTGAGGCCAGTTTTCCGAGATATTCTAATCAAAACAGCAATGGTCCAGTAACAGTAAGGCTCCTTTTTACGCTTCACATATCTATTTCATTAGTTCCGTGCTTTACGTCTAAAACTCAGTGAGATGTTTGTCTCATTAGCTACTCCATATTAGTTGAATCTCATCCTCCAGTGAGATGTTTGTCTTATTAGCTACTCCATGTTAGTTGAATCTCATCCTTCATGTTTCAGGTTAAGAGCACAAGGATTACTGTAGTGATGCTCTAGCTAAAACTAGAATGACTCAAATAAAATGACCTGTGTTGTCTAAGGACAAGTAAAGTCACTTTTGAAGGCAATAAAAGGTCAAGATTAGACTGTCCTTTGAATGCAATGCAGATAAATAAACTTAGTTTTTTATACATATCTAAGATCTTAATTGTCTGTTTATGTAGGATATATATGAAAAAAAAAAACGACCATGAAATTGCAATGTTTGGATATTGTTTTTCTGACTGTAAAAGGCCATAACTGAGTGCTTTAACTCTTAACCAAACTGTCCTGTTTTTGATGATCCAGAAGAAGATTGCTGGTTTGAGACATAATGACAGCGCCGACATGTATCGTCACGGAGAAATATTTCATGAGCTGCTCTTAGGCGTATGAGGTCTTGACTCTTGAGCTTATTTTTTTCCTGCTAATGATAACGATCACTAGCATACAAAATGTTAATTTTTACACATTGATATATCTGTACATGTTCATTACAAAATAAGATTAATGAATCTCGCAGGAACGAATGGATAAAATCAAACACCCTGGTTCTTCTGCGAGGGTTTTGGTTAAAAATTAACTCTTTACAAAGGCACAAAAATGTATTCTTTTCCAAATTGAAAGCATATGCAGATGACAACTAAATGTAGCAAACGTGGCATTTGTTTTTAATATGGTAGAAAACATTCTGGGACAAGGAGAAAATGCTGGCTACTATCATTTTCTCCTTTTCTAACAATGAAGACTTCTTCCCAATGGGTAGATAAAAATCAGGATTGTGTGGTTAGGACTTAAATCAAGACTGAAAATCACAATATGCTAGGAAATCGAGGAAGAAAGGGTGTTAAGTTTACACGACTTGCCAGCATGAATTTCAATGTACGTCACACAGACGTTGTGTGCACAGTGTTTCTAAGATGTTGACATCAAAGAAATGCCTGTCAAACTTTACCCTTCCATTAAACCTGACCATCCTAGATGCTTGTTTTTAGCTCCACTGGCCGAAGGCCAGCGGGCTTATGTCATGGCCTGTTGTCCGTCGTGCGTCCGTCCGTCCGTGCGTCCGTCCGTCCGTCCGTGCGTTAACTTTTTTTTAAAACGTCTTCTTCTCTGAAACTACCCATCCAATTTTGATGAAACTTCACAGAAATGATCCTGCCATGGTCCTCTTCAGAATTTCTTGAAAGAATTTAATTCCTTCAAAAACTCTGGTTGCCATGGCAACAAAACTGAAAAATTTTGAAAATCTTTGAAAATCTTCTTGTCTGAAACCGTAAGGCCAAGGGCTACCAAATTTGGCATGTAGCTTTATCTAGTGGACCTCTACCAAGTTTCTTCAATTTATAGCCCTGGGGTCAAAATTGGCCCCGCCCCAGGGGTTACAAGTTATACATGGGCTTATTTAGGGAGAACTTTAAAATTCCTCTTCTACCTAGCCATAGGGCCTAGAGCTACCAAATTTGGCATGTAGCTTTATCTAGTGGACCTCTGCCAAGATTGTTCAAATTATAGCCCTGGGGTCAAATTAGGCCCTGCCCGGGGGTAACAAGTTTTACATGGGCTTATATAACAAGTTTTACATGGGCTTATATAGGGAGAACTTTAAAATTCTTCTTTGACCTAGCCATGGGGCCTAGGGCGACCAAATTTGGCATGTAGCTTTATCTAGTGGACCTGTACCAAGGGTGTCCAAATTATAGCCGAGGGTCAAATTTGACTTCGCTCCGGGGGGTAACATGTTTTACATGGGCGGGCTTATATAGGAAAATCTTTCACATCTAGCTATAAGGGCTAGGGCTATCAAATTTTGCATTTAGCTTTATCTAGGGGGTCTCTATCAAGGGTGCCCAAATTATAGCCCAGGGGGTCAAATGTAGCCCCACCCCAGGGGGTCACAAGTTCTACATGGTCTTATATAAGGAAACTTTAATAATCTACTTGTACATAGCCATATTTAGGCCTAGGGCTACCAAATTTTGCATGTAACTTTATATAATGGGCCTCTACCAAGAGGGCCCAAATTTTAACTTTGGGGGTCAAGTTTGACTCCACACCAGGGGTCACAAGTTTTACATTGGCTTTTATAGTGAAAACTTGATAAACCTGTGTCATGGATCACATATTTTACAGGGCCTTTTATTCAGCAAACTTGTTTTACATGACTTTTTATTGGGCAAGATTAAAAAATCTTTTTGTTTATAACCACACATTCTAGTTTCATATTGTAGGTCTGGGGTCAAAATTGCCTTCATTCCAGGGATCGCAAGTTTAACATGGGCTTCAAAATATTGTCACTTCAATTTAAACATTAATCAAGGGAAATAACTCTTTTTATGAAAGATAAAGTTCGTTACTATTTACCTCCCTTGATTATCAAGCTGCAGTGATACATGATTGACTTAATAGCCAGTGGAGCGATACAGGGCCATCATGGCCCTCTTGTTTTACTGTTATTATGGCAGTGTTTTTGTCGATGTTCAGAGCAATTTGAAATTCGATTTGGTTTTATTTCCCGGTGAAATTTATAAGTAATCAGTGTCGCTATCTAGAATGTCCGCACCACTCCAAGTTAAACACAACTTTTATCATTTTTAGGATCGTAATAACTCAGCTGTACGAAAGAGTAGGCAGATCTCTGTAAGTCGACTATTACTCTTGTGGACACTTTACATTAATAAAAAAGTTTTTGCAGACAATACAAAAACGACAAAATATTGCAAAGTAAGGCCTGATATGAGTCAGAACATTTCACACACTGTCAGCGTGTTCCTGTATCATTACATGTATTGTGTTGAGCACTATTCTCAACATGATTCCAGTCATCTCAAGGCTGCCAGCTAGTGCATCTGCATCTCTTTTCCAGTACTTTTCCAGTACTTTGTAAAAATATTTTTCAAGGCAATGAAGACACTGATTGCTGTCCTATACACAAATCGTAGAAACAATGCTCAGTTGTGAGAGAAGAATGAATCATGTCGTAATGACCAATATCAATCCTCGAAACGACTTTTGCTAAGCCGAGATTCCAAGCCTGCATTACTAGCCTAGCCAGCTAACGTGCTTGGCAGATTCAAGATCAGATATCACGTTCTGAAATATCATGGGAGGATTTGAAGATCAGTGGAGAAAGGGTTCAGTTTGTAAACTAAATCTTAGCGTGTTAAACTTTCCAAAGTGTGAAGGGATGTAAGGGTTTGATTAACAAAAGACCTGTGCAATTTGCAAATTAAAGATTATCAACCTCCAGATTTGGCTGATCTTGTTCTAAAGTTGTCTTAAAAAGGTTGGGATACGTTGTGGGAAAATGTTAGCAATATTTTTTCCTTTACCCACAATGTTTCCAGTGGTTGAAAACATTGTCGGAAGAGAAGCAACTGCTGATAATAAGCACATTTTCTTCTCCCACAATGGTTTCTCGAGGCTCTTAAAACTTGGGATTATTTGATAAAGGGTTAACAATATACGGACAACCTCCGCCTGTTTTTATTGCCAAATTTGGTTGTCGGGGTGTAGATAAGCTTTAACCCTTAATTCGTATAGCATTGAATAAATGGAGCTGAAACGTCTGTGAAGAAGACGAAGATTATGAACTTTTCACAATTGTTTTGAGTTAGAACATGTCTCAGAATATCAGAGTAAAAAGATAAATTGCTTGTTACCTGCATTCTCCTTTTTCCTCAATATTTTCAAAAACTTAATAGTATTATTTGATAAACGCTTAACACACCAAGTGCAGCTTAAATTCCTTTCAGTCTCGTTTACAGACGATGTAGATCAAGATCATGCTGCATGTTAAACGCAATCTCTTACAACTATATGTACTGTGAGATATTTTAGCCGAGACAAGATCTTTAAATTCTTGGTTCTTTGTATGGAGGAGTTATTTTTGTAGTGTTTTTAGGATAAACTAGGGTAAAGCCTGTACCAGCGATCTAGGGTTGAAAGAGTGTTAAAAAGAGCCCTAGTAAAAAGGTTTTGAAAACACCGTTGGGAAAGGAGAAAATGCTGTTAAGCAATACACCATCCTAGTTCCACGATATTGTCTACTTTTCAAAGAGAACCCCAATCATTTGAGACACTAAATTTGTCGTCTGCAAATGCATACAAATTGAACAAGTCTAGAAATTTGTCGCCTTATTCAGATGTAGGATGCGGATAGCATAGGCTCGCGTCAAGATTTGTTTGTAGGATGTATAATGCCATTTCAACATATTTCAGTTACATGGCGGCGACCAGTGAACCTATTCATGTTTTCCAGGAATTTCTTTTAACAATAACGTTACTCCACACAGTATTCATCCGAGTTACTTGTGGCATAGATAGTACCAGTGCCGAGAGAGAGAGAGAGAGAGAGAGAGAATGGGGGATTGGGGATAATGAGATTTTCCAATGTTATTTTCTATATAAAGAAATACATGTTATCAGACGGCTGTTGCATGACCTTATGCTGTCTTTTTACAAAATCAGTATTAAAAGCCCAACAGCGAAAAAAAAACATTGCAGGTGTTAACAACTTAACATTCATTTAAATTTAAACCATTCCACTTAAAAGTATGGAAAATATTCTGACGATGACAATCTGTGTATTCTGTCAAAATGTAAGTTGCAGGTAGAAAAAATCATGTCAAAATCAAGCAAAAAGTAAACTTAAGATACAGTGACTTGCCAACTTTTAACCTAATTTTTGTATTAATTTCTATGCCAGCGACAAACAGTTGGCCCAACCATGCGATAACAGATTGTCATCTTCACAATAATTTCCACTTTTAAATGCATTTTAACACCCGCTTTGTTTACTTTGGCAACCATTATTACTTAAAGATACCCTTTTACTCATTTTAAGCCAAATATAACCAACTTCTTTGGTATTTTATCAAACTATAGTCATTCTTGTAGCTTCATGACAAATATTACACCTGGCAGTTGCGAGATTGCATAGATTATGATGGATAGAAAATGTAATTTTGGACTTGGCTCCTATCCACTCTTTCAATCGAGGATAACAAATTATGCTTGTCATGTAACTGTGTACGACCTTCGCCTTGCATTCATGTAAATGACAAGAAAGTGGAGCCGAGATACACAACAGAGGTCTACTGCTGCAACATTCTATGTCACAAGAACCCAACAGCAATTTACTCAAGGATGTCAGAATTTTATATCGAGAGTGCAGTGGAATGATTTTAAAGACATTAGAAATTTAAATTTCGTATATGCACATTAATATTTAGCGATTTTGGATTGCTGAAAGAAGGGGAAAACCCATGATCCTACAGATAGACAAGTGCACCATTTCCCGTGTTGAAACAACAAGTAGTCTAGCCTTCTATTTTTAGATGGAGGTGTGTAAATGATACACTCCCCATTGTTTACAATTTTGACCCGACGTAATTTTCTCCCTACCAAAATCCATTTCAAATAACAAATCAGAAACTTCTTTTCATTCTTTTGGGCTATAGATATTGATACTTTATTGATTTAAACACATTTCCACATTCGTCTAAAATGAGTAAATGGATATCTTTAAGGCACTTGAATGCAATCAAACGCAACTGGTACTAAATTTAGAGTGCCCGTTAGTATTTTTACAGACATCGTGGATTGAGATCAGATTATGCATCACGCAATGTCTGATCTTTAATATTCACTGTCGGCATACTTGTGTCAGAGTTACCCGATCAGCCTAATTCTACATTTTTTTTTTAACTCTTTCCTATGGTTGATGTCGATTCCATTTGAGTCATGCTATGTGAAAAAGTGGTTTGGTGAATCTACAAAAAGTATCGACTCTGGTCAGCCTGCGCAGGCCGTACAGGCTGACCCGTGTCGAAACATTTTGCTTTTAGGTCAATTTTCAGCATGTCATTTTACTTCATGACTCGGTCGGTTGTTAGATAAAATGGATTTTACTGATCCATGTTTTGTGATGGCTTGCTTGGTATAATGCGTCGCGGATATGCATTAGAACCCTTTTTCACAGAGCATGGCTCATTTATTTTGCACTCAACAAGAAAATAACTGTTTGGTTGTTTTAGTAGGTCAACCGATTACCAGTTTGAAGGGAAACGGCTTTATTTAGTGTAATGGTGATTTTCTTTCTTTTGTTATAACAATTTCTATTGACATTGAAATTTCATATCGATATCGATTTTTCCAAAAATGATGATGAAATAGAAATAATATTGTGTATCCAATTCAGTTCACTCCTTTTAGTAAACATTTTAACCCATTTCCTTCTCTAAATGCCTATTCAATCTTTTTTCCTTGCATGAATGACATACGTATTGTGTTGTGCGCCTAAATAGCGAAAAAGGCTTCAAGACAATTTTTCAGGCTGTTTGAATATAACAAAAAAGTCTTTCAAATCTCGGACAATTTAGATCCAAGATGTGAATGCATGACGTTTTCTGCTCTTGGTCTGCTCTGCAAAAGCAACTTTATGCTGTAAGGTTTGAGATGCTGAAGACAACTCCAGTCACGTTTTCAAAAACTATGAAGATCAAGATTCTGCCGAAAGTTAAATCCATTCCGGTATGGTACGATAAACTCTGATATTTGTTGAGATATTCTAGCTGAGATAACCTTCAAGTCCAAAAGATTACATTACGTTCAGCAATGTTGATGGGATAGGATCCGCCAATATCTAGGCCTAATGGCAGCAAGATGAGAGAGAGAGAGAGAGAGAGAGAGAGAGAGAGAGAGAGAGAGGGGGGGGGGGAGATGTAACTTTTTAAAAATAACTTTGGTGAAAAAGGAGAAAATATTCCAAACATTTTTAAGTGAAATATTTCTATACATTTGCTGCTATTCGAATATTTTATTTTCTTACAGAAAATAAACAGATCTGTAGTTATTTTGACTTACCAAATGAACGGGTAATCCATCATCGGAATCGTAAGTCTTAAATACTTAAGAAGGGTTAGATAAGGTTGTATAAAAAAAAAGTGTCGGTTTAGTATGACACGTGCGTGTAGAACTAACAACTGGGACAGTACTTCACACTGCCGGAGTGCTATACCAACATCAAAGGAATACCGAGTTCACCCTTGCCTCTCCTTTGTCTTAAGTTTGGATATATGTTATTTAATAAGAAATGAAAAGAACGGATTTTTGTTGAAGAGAACAAGAGGAACATTTTAGTTTAGAATGTGGACCACTGTTTTGTTTTTCTGATGATCCAACCTGTATTTTGAAAAGGATAAATATATATATAAAAGTTTTAGTCGTTACCCTTTGATCTCCTTACTTCAAGAGACTGAGAAAATGAGGATAAACAGTGGTAATACACAGGGTAGCATATATTTTTTAAATTGTCTTTCAGTTTTTATTTATCAATAGAATAAAAAACAAATGGCTAATAACTGCTATATCTGTTTCATCTAATGAAAGATTAGAACGAGTGTGTGATGAAAATATACCTGAAGCCTGTTGTACATGGACTTGTAAATTGTATGTTTTTTCGATTGTGCAGTTTCAGACCGCGGGTGTAGTGGTAAATTTTCGATAATGCTACATTACACGTTTTTGACCTTTAACCCATTAAACAGCATTCACAACAATAATTGCCTTTGCGACTTATATAAATCAAGTTCAGGGTGCACGAAATGTGCAGTGTGATTTTGGATTTACACTTTGCACTTTTGTAGGACATTGACGAAAATAACACTGAAAAAATGCTGGTTCTTGGGTCTTTCTTTTTTTGTATTAAATTGTAGAGTATGTTAGGAGTTTTCGGCACTCTATGGGTTAAGTTATTAATTGGGATTCCAGAGTTTTTCCACTTCTCAAATACACGCTGCTGAGTCGTAGTAACTTTGGTTTTTGGTTTTTGGAATCAAGCATGAAATTGCACTTTAAATCTGAAATTCGAAATTTCATATCGCTAAAACTAAATGTGCAATAGGCCTACAAGTTTGTAACTTAACGAATAGCTGAATTAAATGATATATATAATGTTTTGTGGCATCTTAACTAAAGTAATCCCTGTAGGCAATGCTTATATCAGCATTTAAAGGTACGAAAATTTTGAGGTCGTAATGGAAGAATTAGTTCTTGGTTCCCGAAAACAGTGGTTCTCTAAAACAGTGGGGAAAAATACAGATATTTATGTATAAAAATTTACCGTCATCCGGCGATGTATTCCCCCGCGATCTCTTGCAAGTTGCCGCGATCCACCGCGATAACCTCCTACTGTGAAACTGCCCGATATTTTTTCATGCCACGGTGACAAGTCCACCGCGTTTCGCCTACTTTTACCTTTGCAGCAGATTTGCCATGGACAAATTGGTCCGCCACGTCTCGCGGACTTGAGCAAAAAACGCGAGAACTGTACTGTATATTTAACGTTCTATTGCTGTCAAACGGCAAACATATATCTGTAGCATTCCATTAAACTACTAATTTGTAAAGGACAGTTAAAAAAGGGGGTTCCTAAGTGGCTTTGTTATAATGTGTAGGATTTCTATCCCAATATAGTTCAGACAACTGCCATTTGATTTGTGATTTCAAACTTTGTAGTTATTCAGTGTCGACGGATTACAGTGCTGACAGCACTTTGATTTTTTAAAGGGTTTTCAGTATTCAAGATACCATGGTTTCAAAGTGGCAGTGCTTGGAAAAGATGGCAGACACTTTGTCAGTCGCAGTTATCAGATTAATCCACAACTCAGCAGTGCGTCTATATGGTAAGTTGAACACAGATCAGATATTTAACCGTTTACTAAACAATCCCAAGTTTTAAAGACCATATGGAATAAGGTTTTTGAAAACATTATGGGAAAAGGAGAAAATGCTGGTAACCAGCATTTCTCCTGTTCCCATAATCTTTCCTACCTTTTCAAAGACCAGGACTCATAATTTTGTGCACTTTTTTCCGTTCATTTTTTAAATACTTTTGATTTCGACTAGTCAAAAATTTTATTGTGTATTAAAGGGTGAACCCTTTACCAAACAACAAAATTTTTGGATGAGACCGAATTGAAACCATCCACAGACGACACATGTGACTCAGAATTTGAAATTTATGTTTGGAAGGGTAGAAAACATTATGGGAAAGCAGAAAATGCTGGTTACCAGAATTTTCTCCTTTTCCCACAATGTTTTCAAAAGGTCTACTTCTCAGGGTTGTGAAAAGTTGGGATTGTGTGGTATGATCAGACTGTACAGAGTATGCAATCTGAAATGAGATCTACATTCTGATTTTCTGTACAGATATTCTCTCAGCATGATATGAAATTGTAATACATGTATCTTGACAGTCTTTTAAGTTACTGCCAAATGAAATTTTTAAATATGTACCAATTGAAAGTATATGTAGTCCATAAATTTAAGGTCTATGGCCCCTAACTCATCGGTAAACATGGACGTTTTCGTGAAAGCTATTTGGCCAATCTTGGCAGATTCCGTCTTAGAGTTAAGGGCTGTAGACTTAACTAACTCATCAGTAAATATCGTGTAACATCAGTGTTTTCATAAAAGCTATTGGGCCAGTTGCAACAGCTTCCATCTTTAGTTAGGGGCTTTAGACCGTAAATATAGCTCAAAAGATGGGTTTGCCTTTGAAGAGGTAAAAAACATGTTTTAAAAAGAGTTGTTGAAACTTAAGAATGTGTGGTTAACACTTTACCACATAATCCCGACTTTTAACGACCCTGAGGAAGAAAGCTTTAGAAAACATTGTGGTAAAAGGAGAAAATGCTGGTTACCAGCATTTTTTCCTTTTACCACAACGTTTTCTACCTTTCCCAATTTGAATTTCAATTTTTTATTCACATCTATTTTGTCATCTGCAAATGCTTTCAATTTGGACTAGTCCAAAGTTTTGTCGTTTGGTAAAGAATTAAAGTTTAATGGAAAATACTCACTTAAAGTCTCAGTAAAGTCCAACTGAATAAAAAACCTGTAAAATAAAAGTAAATTTCATTTTTACCATGTAAAAATATGGCGATTATTATGACTTGCAAGATATATAAAGGCGCAGTTTGTAAAAGTTCCAGGCAATGGCAGAAAAAATAATTTTGAAACTAGAACAATTCCTAGCATGCCGCATTATCTGTTTGTTTACATCAATGATCGCCGACGATTAGCCGATTTTTCGCCGTAAATCTCCGCAGTGACATAATAGTGACATAAACACCACATGATCACTCAAGGCGTTGAAACAAAAGTTTCATTCATTTGATCGTTTTGTCCCCATTCTAGGCTTGAAAAACGTAAGTATATCGACATTGTAAACAAAATGACTACACAGGCTGATCATCGCTTATTCATTTAACATCAACACAGGAAGAGTTTACTACATCTAAATAAGAAAACAGGTTCTGAATGAGCAATCTTACTGTATGATGACATACTATTGGAAGTGTAAACAGTAGTCCTGTATAGCACTAATGAGATGCAATGGTATCATGTGACATTCTGGAAGGCCTAGTTCGAATACACATGCATTTTCGCACCTGTATATCACAGCAACCAATGCAGTAACTGACACGTTTGAGTTTTCTCTGATCTTGTGTGTGTGTGTTGTGATGGGTTATCAGATATATTTTCGAGTTATAAACGGTGAAAATTACCTATTTTTTTACTTTAGTGGGGCATTAAATTATTTAGCAACCTGCTAAATAAATTTGCTGCAGGTATCTTTGAGAATATTATTGTAAAATAGGCATTTCCAATATTGATTTTAAGGACTACAACCCCTAAGTCATCAGTAAATATAGCGTAACATCGACACATACGAGGGTTGTTCGATATGTAATGTGTATTGTACGATATCTCAAAAGCATTCAACTCAAATAGTGAAATGAACATTACATCCCTTCAAAGTACCGTATTTTGCGTATGTCGATCCACGGTTTGAAATACATAATTTCAATCTCTGAATCCATTTCTGAAATGCATCATGGTACGCTGATTTAGGTAGACCTCTGAGGCACTGACTGATGGCTGAGCCAAGGGCTTGTCGGGACTTGTAACTACGACCAGATAAGAACTTTTTAAGTTTTGCAAAAAGGAAAAAGTCGCATGGGGCTAGATCTGGAGAGTATGGTGGGTGTGGCAAGACGGTAACCTTCTCCAACTTCAAAAATTGCTTCACAAGCTCAGATGTATGTGATGGAGCATTATCATGAAGTAGACGAACATGCCTAAATCCTGACACAGGGCGTCGTTTAAGATAATATTTCTTGACCTTTTTAGCTCACCTGAGCACGAAGTGCTCAGGATGAGCTATTGTGATCACTCACCGTCAGTCGGCGTCCATCGTCCATCCGTCCATCCGTTCACATTTATTTGTTTACACTCTAGCATCTACAAATATTAACCAATCAGCACCAAACTTGGTCAAAATATATATGACCATAAGATCTCGGATGAGTTCGATTATGGGTCTAATCAGACTAGAACAACTGGAGTTATTTGCCCTTGAATTAGAAAAATTGCTATATTTGACTTTGTTTACACTCTAGCATCTACAAATATCACCCAATCAGCACCAAACTTGGTCAAAATATAAATGACCATAAGATCTTGGATGAGTGTGATTATGGGTCTAATTGGACCAGAACAACTGGAGTTATTTGCCCTTGAATTAGAAAAATTCCCATATATGACTTTGGTTAATCTACAATTATTAACCAATCGGCACCAAACTTGGTCAAAATACTTATGACCATAAGATCTTGGATGAGTTTGATTATGGTTCTAATCCAACCAGAACAACTGGAGTTACTTGCCCTTGAATTAGAAAGTTCTTTAGAATAGTTCTTTGTCCGGAGCATAACTTTGTCATCTCCAGTCCGATTGACTTGAAACTTGGCATTTGTGTTTGTTGCAATAATATGGAGTGCAGTGTGAAAGAACCATAACTCTACCTCATACGTCTATGAGTTATTTCCCTTTGATCGTCATTTTTACAGCATTTTCTGCTCGTCTGGAATATAACTTTGTCATCTCCAGCCTGAACATCTTCAAATTTGGTATGCATGATTGTTGAAAAATTACGGAGTGCAGTGCACAAGAACCATAGCTCTTCCTAGCACGAATTTTGAGTTATTCCCCCTTTGACCTTCATTTTTATAGCATATCTTGCTTGTCCGGAGCAAAACTTTGTCATCTTAAGTAGGAATGACTTGAAATTTGGTATGCTTATTTGTTGCAATATTTGGAAGTGCAGTGCACAAGAATTGTAACTCTACCTCATGCTGTCTTTGAGTTATTTCCCTTTGATCATCATTTTTACAGCATTTAGTACTTGTCCGGAATATAACTGTCATCTCAAGTCAGAACGACTTCAAACTTGGTATGCATGTTTGTTGCAATATTACCGAGTACAGTGCGCAAGAACAATAACTCTACCTAGCGCGGATTTTGAGTAATTCCACTTCGATCTTCATTTTTACAGTATTTCTTGCTTGTCCGTAACGGAACTTTGAAGTCTCAAGTCAAATTGACTTGAGACTTGGTAAACATGTTTGTTGCATTACCTGCCCTTTGCAATTATTATACCTCCTTGACAACTGGCGGTGAGATGGGCATATCTTGCAACAATTTGCTGCCCTTGTTTCATTATCATTTGGCCTTGAACCTCAATATTTGGTAGCCCGCTCGGGTGGCTCAGTGGTGAGCGTGTCGGACTCATGACCTGGTGGTTGTGAGTTCGATACCCAGTTGAAGCGAACTTTCTTTCAGGCGTATTTTCGCCTCTCACCTCTGCTTCAGAAGCATGTGAGAAAAGTAGTCGGTGGCTTTGGAAAGAAAGTTGTGTTAGTACTGGTATGAGAAAGCCAGGAAACACATGTGCGTCACCGACCGCCATGATATGACCTTAGCTGTTAAAGTGGCGTTAAACCCCATTACAACCAACAACCAACCTCAATATTTGGTATTTATCTTTATTTTAGACCTTTACTGCTTAGTACTCAGGTGAGCGATATAGGACCATCATGGTCCTCTTGTTTAGTATAACATCTCGGTAATACCGACCTGTAACACTTTTGCCCTTTGGCACTGGAATTTGTACGGCTATACCATCACATGAGAAGAATATGCAATAAAGAACCTTCTTTGTGCTTGTGCTTCTTTTGGCAACTACAGGCCTTCTACCATGTTTAGTTAGCCATATTTTGTTTCCAATTTTTCTTACTGGTTCAAAATAGTGAACCCATGTTTTGTCACCAGTAACAATGTTTGCAAATTGTCTTTGATTGAATTTGGGAAACATTTTGAGCAATTGCTTCGCGGTTTGTACTCGTACCCGTTTTTGGTCATCTGTCAATATATGCGGTATCCATCTGGCAGAAATCTTTCGTACTTTCAAAATATGCTTCAAAATGAAATGCACCCGCGATAGCGATATGCCAACAGCGTTGGCAATATCACGAATCACGTATCTGCCATCAGTTTCAATTATTTCCCTGACTTTTGAGACATTTGCCTTGCCTGTTAAAGTCACAGGTTGGCCAGATTTTGCTGCATCTTTGACGGACTCTGTGCCAGTCAGAAATTTCTTTCTCCAACTACGAACTGTCTCATAAGATACCTTATCAGACCCATAAACTTCCCCCAATTCAGTAAAAATCTGCATTACCGAATGACCGAGTTTTGTGCGAACTTTTATATAAGCTTTAATTTCTTCAATATTGTTAATCCGTTTGCCAACCATTATTACAACAGTGGTCAACGACTAGCTCTATTGAAATGACTATAAGTTTAAAACTATGTGGAGCTGAAGGCTTGTGTTTATACCGTTGGAAAGGTATTGAATAGAGCTATTCAATCGTATCAACATCCACAAAATCGTGCAAAGCGTTATCGTGCTGTGGTACAATACACATTACATATCGAACAGCCCTCGTATGTTAGGGCTATTCGGCAAACCTTGGCAGCTTCCATCTTCTGATATGAGAGTTAGGGGGCATAAACTCACTAAGTCATCGGTAAATATCGTGACATTTTTGTACAGGCTGTTTGCCAATCTCAGCAGCTTCCATCTTTGAATATGAGAGTTAGGGGCTGTAGACCTTTGAATATGCCAGTATGTGGAAAAATGAGGAATATGCCTTTTGTCACAATATTTTCTTAAGTACATGTATTCTTCAGTAATACTCAAATGTATTTAACTCTTCCTAATGGCAAATTTTAGACTTGCCATTTGCAGATGACAAATGTATCTCATTGTAAGAAATTGTCTTTGAAAGGGTAACAAAACTTTGTTGGAAGAGGAGAAAATGCTTGTATCCGGCATTTTCTCCTTTTACCAAAATGTTTTCAAAAGCTGTCTTACTCAAGGACTTTAATCCTTAGGCTGCTATGCATTACTCACTGACCTTTTGCGGGCAGTGTGGATTAAGATCAGACTGCACAGAAAGTGCAATCTGAACTTGGATCTACACCGTCTGAGAAGGATCTATAATTTCCCAAAACAAAACTTTGAACTAGCAATATTTGGGTTTTTACTATCGAAATAAAACTTTAATACTAGTTTTTTAGCATGATTAAAACTTGGACGTGTACATGCTGAGCCCTGGTAGCTCAGTCAGTAGCATGCAGGACTTGAGAACAGGGGGTTTTGGGTTCAATCCCTGGCTCGGCTATTTTCTACCAAAGGATTGATAATAGTCATTGTGACAGATTAATTTTTCTCTCATCGCTGACCATTGTCATCACGGTGGTTATGTGGGAAAGCAGCCAGTGGCTTGGAAAGACTATTGTGCAGAGCAAAGCATTGATAGGTGCGATATAACTGAAATGATGTTGAAAACAGCATCAAACATTATACATATAGTCAATTATTGTGGTACATGTACATGTCTTTTACGTTGGTGTTGATTTTATTCTAAAGTTATGTATGTAGAATGATAAATTTTGTTTAAAGATTATTATTATTCCTTTGTAATCTGTTGCAGCGAGGGAATGCACTTGCCGATATGTAAATTTCGGGATGATTATGGACTCGAGGTAGGTCAAAGTTGTCAGTCAGTTTTTAGCTGTACCATTGATAAAGTTTTCTAAGTTCACTTGTATTTGGCTCAACAGAACTTTTATTAGTAGAGCTAGAGAAGGTTTTAGTGTATTTTTAGCTCACCTGAGCATGAAGTGCTCATGGTGAGCTATTGTGATTGTGCTGCGTGTGGCGTCCGTCGTGCGTCATCAACTTTTACCTTGTGTACACTCTAGAGGCCACATTTTCAGTCCGATTCTTGTGAAACTTAGTCAGAATGTTTGTCTTGATAATATCTCGGACGAATTCGAAAATGGGTCATGTTGGGTCAAAAACTAGGTCACTTGGTCAAATCTTAGAAAAAACTTGTGTACACTCTAGAGGCCATATTTTCAGTCCGATACTCATGAAACCTTGTCAGAATGTTTGCCTTGATGATATCTCAGACGAGTTTGAAAATGGGTCATGCCGGGTCAAAAACTAGGTCACTAGGTCAAATCTTAGAAAAACCTTGTGTACGCTCTAGAGGCCACATTTTCTGTCCAATACTCCTGAAAGTTGGTCAGAATGATTGTCTTGCTGATATATCAGACGAGTTCAAAAATGGGCCATGTCGGGTCAAAAACTAGGTCACTAGGGCAAATCTTAGAAAAACCTTGTGTATGCTCTAGAGGCCATATTTTCAGTCCAATACTCCTGAAAGTTGGTCAGAATGTTTGTCTTGATGATATCGCAGACGAGTTTGAGAATGGGTCATGTCGGAACAAAAACTAGGTCATCAGGTCAAATCTTAGAAAACCTTGTGTACGCTGTAGAGGCCACCTTTTCAGTCCATTACTCTTGAAAGTTGGTCAGAATGTTTGTCTTGATGATATCTCGGACGAGTTTGAAAATCGGTCATGTCTAGTCAAAAACTAGGTCACTGGGTCAAATCTTAGAAAAACCTTGTGTACGCTCTAGAAGCCACATTTTCAGTCCAAAACTCTTGAAAGTTGGTCAGAATGTTTGTCATGATATTATCTCTGACATGTTTGAAAACGGGCCATGTTGGGTCAAAAACTAGGTCACTAGGTCAAATCTTAAAAAAACATTGTGTATGCTCCAGAAGCCACATTTTCTGTCCAATATTCTTGAAATTTGGTCAGAATGTTTGTCTTGATAATATTGCAGACGAGTTTGAAAGTGGGCCATGTGGGGTCAAAAACTAGGTCACTAGGTCAAATCTTTAAAAAACCTTGTGTACGCTCCAGAAGCCAAATTTTCAGTCCAATGCTCTTTAAAGTTGTTCAGAATGTTTATCATGATATTAGCTTGGATGAGTTTGAAAATGGGTCATCTCAGGTCAAAAACTAGGTCACCAGGTCAAATCTTAGAAAAACCTTATGTAAGCTCTAGAGACCACATTTTCAGTCCAATAATCTTGAAATTCGGTCAGAGTGTTTGTCTTGATAATTTCTTAGACTAGAATGAAAATGGGTCATGTTGGATAAAAATCTAGGTCACAAGGTCAAATCTTGGAAAAACCTTTTGTACTATAATTACAGTCCAATATTCTTTAAACTTTTGTTAGAATGTTTGTCTTGATGATATCTTGCATGAGTTTGAAAATGGGTCACGTGGAATAAAAACTAGGTCACCAATTTTCATCCTTGAAAAACCGTGTGTACGCTTTAGAGGCACATTTTCAGTCAAATAATCTTGAAATTTGCTTTAAATGTTTGTCTTGATAATATCTTAGACAAGTATGAATATGGGTCATGTTGGATAAAAAACTAGGTCACAAGGTCAAATCTTGGAAAAACCGTTTATACACCCTACAGGACACTTTTTCTCTCAAATACTCATGAAAGTTTGTCGGAATGCATGTCTGGATAATTTCTACATGTCAAGTAGGCCGCTGAGACAAATTCTAGAAAAAGCTTATGTGCACTCTAGAGGCCATATTTGTAAACCCAATACTAATGAGTGTTTGTCAGAGTGTTTGTCTTATTATCTCTGAAGAGATTGGAAATGGGTCATGTTTGATCAAAAGGCTCAGGTGAGCGAATTCAGGGCCATCATGGCCCTCTTGTTTGTTTCATCAATTTATGCATAAAATTCCTGTCTGCAATGCACTTCATCTTGGCGGTATGGACACAATAGGAGGAACACTGGGCGCAAGACATTCTTACTTGACCTGTTTGTGAAAAGTTTTGCTAGGTTTGAGTTTCTGTATAGACTCATTCTCACAAAACATGACCATTGGGCATATAAAAATTCGGAATTTTATATGTCGTATTTTATTGCTTTGCTTCATTTAGCCAGGTAGTTCCATGTTTAAAGCTACCAAATTTTGAATTACACCAGCCTTGCACTTATTTTTAGGAATTTTCATCAATGTTTATGTATATACATGCATTATCAACCCTGCATGATGTTAAGAACTACCGTTGCACAGAATAGATGCCGCTTTCCAAGCTTAATCAGCTTTGGACAATTTTGAATGTTTTTGTTGTAATTTTGATAAAATTCCCGTCGACTGGTATATAATGTGCGTATGTTACCAAGAAAAATATGCACTATGCTGGGCTTGAAAAATATATTTCTATGAAAATTATGCAGTATATGCTTGAAAACTATTCTATTCTTTTTCATAAAAAATGTCAAAGGTGAAATAATTTTCAAGAATGCTATGCTTTCATACAGTAAATATGTTTACTCATTATAGCCAAAATTTTTTCATCCTCGAATGAATACTGAAAACTGTATTAGAACTTTTCCCACTGTCCCGTTTATTACTAATGATTCTCCCGTCTATTAGAGTGTATTAGAGTGTCTATAAAAACCTAAATGAAGGCTAATTCAATGCAATTTACCCTAATTTATGAGGAAATCCAACAGAGTTAACAATCAAAAACCATTTCGATATACAGCTATGAAGAGTGAACAAGGATCATATTTGTTGATTTAATCCTTTGTCCCGTTCATTACACTTAGAGTGTTAACGTTATGAACACTTATAAAAATATTTAAATTTCAAAACGTCATCTTGAACTGTGAAAATTCGACCCAGTTTCGTTGTTTGTTCAAATACGATCATCATTGGATCCAGTGACATCTTTTTTTCTGCATCTCTTTATCATTTCACAGCTTCACCTTTTTCCACTGCTGAAATATCATGTTTTCACCACTGTCGGACACCTTATAGTAAATCTTTAATGTTAATCTACGTTATCTTTGTACATTTCGATTATTATTGGCGAAGGAATATCGATTCTAGAGTATATGTAATATGTTTTTAATAAAAAAGAAATACACCACTTGAATTCACCGTAGACACTTCCCCTACTTCCGCACACATCGACAAAGGTCTAATTTATGAAAGAACAAAAATTGAATAAATACATACTTGGTATCAATTTAAATGAGCCATGTTTGGCAAAGGAGGGTTTCATGCATCTCCGTGATGTGTTAAATCAATTAGTCATTACATTGTAATGGATCCATAAAATCCATTTTGTCAAATAAAGAGGTAGAATGATACTTGACTCTGTAGAAAGTTTGCAAGTCATTTCCGCACTGGTCTGCCTGTGCCAACTGCGCAGACTGACATGGGTTGATGCTTTTCGCAAATGCATCAAACTCTTTTTCACAGAGCATGGCTAAAATATAAATTACAACAGAATAATATGCAATATGCAGTCAACGAGACCCTTTTAGAAAGACATCATAGTTTCCGACACGTAACCTCAGAATCAGGATAATTACGTCATAACCAGACACAACATTCACTGAAATCAAAGGGATTGTAACAACCGAAATACAACCGAAGATAAATAATGTTGAAATACATGATTTTGCTATCATGATTTTGACATGATTCATGTCAAGGGCTCGTTGATTACGACTCGTTGATTACTTTTTACAAACGTGAACCAGCTTTTTCGCTATGTTTTGAAAAGGTCCAGTGTACTGGCCAACAGAATCACTTCGCACATATCCCGCACGTCAGTTCTGGTCTCGAATATGCATTCATTTATATTTCATAGTTAGATGCACTAATTTTATTTGGAATCTTTGACAAGACTCGTTGATTACTACATAATTATTATGGTTCCACTTAAGTGAATTCTTCATCTTTTTCTCATCTTAAGAGGTATAGTGTGTTTAAAAAACGGTAATGGTGATAAATACAAGTCTTTAAGGGAGCTATCTGTTATATCAAAAGCAACAAAATTGGATTCTACTACCAAATCTGGGGGACTTACTGAGATTGTCGCGTTAATTACAGAGAATTGGCATCACAACTGAGTCTCGTTATCATTTTAGCCTTCCTTATATTATGTTAGATTTTTTGTTAAATGTAGCAAGGCTTCCATCAAAATTTTGCGTAAAAAGGTTTTTTACCACGAAATACTTGTTTTAATTGGTGGCATTAGTCTACATCAATAATGATTATTTCTTGGTGACATGACGATTTAAGTGGCCAAGCTACACATAATGTACATGGGTGTTGATTGGACAGCATCAGGAAGGGCATGATACTTCTGAATTTTGTCTTTGCATGTAATAGTTGGTAATTTCGCTTACCATAATCCCGTGGAGGTCATGAATCTTTTTTATTTGTCATTAAAAGTATGGCGACATTGAATGGTCAAACAAATTGAGAATGAGCCTATAACATCATTATATTTTCAAGTGTGTTTCTTTCTGAATATTTATGATAGATTATAGATTAACTTTTAAACACACAATAGCAACTTTTAAAAACCCTACAGCAAAAAAAGCTTTTGAAAACATGGTGGAGAAAGAAGAAAATGCTGGTAACCATATCATAGATGAAAACCGTTACTTAACGCACATTTTATTTGTTTTCTTCAAGTCTGGACAAGTTTAAAATTTTTAGCTCTACTGGCTGAAAGCCAGCAGAGCTTATGTCATGGTGTGGTTTCTGTGTAGTCCGTCCGCTTGTCTTTTTGTTTACACGATAAAGTCTGCATTTGTGGTCAGGTTTTCGTGATACTTGCACAGTTTGTTGATCTCATCAATACCTTAAACCCTATTGATTTTGAATAAAAACTCAACAAGCAGTATGGGAAAAGTAGCAATTTAAAGTTGAAAATTTGCATTTCTTGTTTATGCAATGAAGTCTGCATTTGTTGTCAGATTTTTATGAAACTTGCAAAGTTTATCTTATCAAAAGCTTGAACCCTATTGATTTTAAAAAAAATCAAACAACCAACATGGGAAATATAGCCAGTTAAAGTTGAAAATTTGCATTTCTTGTTTATGCAATGAAGTCTGCATTTGTTGTCAGATTTTCATGAAACTTGCAAAGTTTGTTTATCTTATCAAAAGCTTGAACCCGATTTATTTTGAAAAAAAAAAAATCCAACAAACAGTATGGGAAAAGTAGCCATTTAAAGTTGAAAATTTCCTTTTCTTGTTTATGCGATGAAGTCTGCATTTGTTGTCAGATTTTCATGAAACTACACAATAAAGTCTGCATTTGTGGTTGTATTTTCATAAAACTTTGTTGCTCTGTATCATAAACAGCTTGAACCCTATTGATTTTGAAAAAAACCTGACAATCAGTATGGGAAAAATAGCCAGTTAAAGTTCAGAATTTCCATTTCTTGTTAAGGTAATGAAGTTCACAGTTTTGATTCATTTTTTTGAAACTTGCAAAGATTATTTGGTTTATCAAGGAATTGAACTGTATTGTATTAAATAGTAATCCTTTCAGAAAAAACAGCCGTTTGATGACTAATTATTGTTTATTCAACAAAGTCCACATTATTTGTCACATTTCTTTGAAGTTTGCTAGGATTGTTATGCTTCCCGAAGGGGGAGCATATAGTCGCCACTTCGTCCGTCCGTGCGTCCATCCGTACGCCTGTCCGTCCGTCCGAAGCCATTTCTCCACAACCCTTGGACCAAATTGGATGAAACTTCATATATGAACTCTTTAGGATATTGTGCCGATGTAGTTTTCTCGGTTTTCCAATTTGACGCTGTGTCATGGAAAAAGGGGGTTTCTTGTAAAATTCCAATTTTTCTTATATCTCCTTCAGTTTTCGTCAAAATTTCATGAAACTTCACATTTATATTGTTTATTAAAAGTTTCACCATGTGCCCTTGTTTTTTTATCCATGCAAAACCTTGTTACGGGAAAAGGGTGCTTAATGTCTTATAAGTTATTGCCCTTGGTAAATTTTTAATATGGGTTTTTTTTTTTGTCCAGGGCATAACTTAGAAAGTATAGAAGGTAGTAACTTCAAACTTCACACACAGATAGATCACATAAAGGAGAAGTGCAGTGTACAAGAACCATAACTTATTTTTGGGTTTATTGCCCTTTTTAAATTTTAACTTGAAATTTTTGTCCAGCGAAAACTTTCAAAGTAAAAAAGCTAGTAACTTCAAACTTCATGTATAGCTAGGTCACATTCAGGAGAAGTGCAGTGTAGAAGAACCATAACTCTATTCCCACTATATTTAGAGTTATTGCCCTTTGTAAGTTTTGACTTTGGGTTTTTTTTGTCCAGGGCATAACTTTTGGTGTTATTAACCTTTGTAAATTTTAACTTAAAATTTTTGTCTGGGGCATAACTTCAAAGTAAAAAAGCTAGTAACTTTAAACTTCATATACAGATAGCCCATTAAGGAGAAGTGCAGTGTACAAGAACCATAACTCTATCCCAACTTTTTTGGGGGTTATTGCCCTTTGTAAATCTAACTTTAAATTTTTGTAAGGGGCGTAACTTCCCAAGTATAAAAATTAGTAACTTCAAACTTTATATATAGATAGACCACATTAACAAGAAGTGCAGTGTACAAAAACCATAACTCTATTCCAACTTTTTAGAGTTATTGCCCTTTGTAAATTTTAACTATAGATTTTTGTTTGTGGCATAACTTCCAAAGTATAAAACCTAGTGACTTCAAACTTCATATACAGATAGACCACATTAACGAGAAGTGCAGTGTACAAGAAACATAACTCTCTTCCCACTAGTTTTAGAGTTATTTCACTTTGTAAATTTCAAATTTTGTTTTTGGTCTGGAGCATAACAGTTACTTATAAAATGACACCTGTTCTGTGACAAGGCGCTTTGTGGGGGTATGCGGCACTTTTGTGACAGTTCTAGTTTCATTCTTTCCTATTTATACTAAGCTGTGCTATAGAAAAGGAGGGCCTAATGACAAACTCAAACACAAAGTTTATAAATGTTTAATCTGATTTTGACAATTTTGCCATTACTATAATAGTAATGTTTGATTTACAGATTGTTCACATTGACAGGAAGTTTTACTCCACTGTTCCAAGAGTTATGCCCCTTCTTTATTTAATTATTTGAACATTGGCAAATGCAGTTTTGTAGACGGGACCAAACACAAGTAGCCTGTTTCACCCCCACCCTCTTTCCCGTGACCAACCATTTACCGACAGCCTTCACTTTCCTAAACAGAGACCTGTTCGGGGAGCATAATCCATCTACGACGGCTCTTGTTTAATACAAGGCGTACTGAAACTCTATCAAATTTGGCTTGATTACAATTATTTTTGAGAAATTGTACTTCATATTTTTCCAAAGTTTGCTCAATTCACCATGCCTACATATGCTGTCTTAGTGGATTCATGCCCAGTCGCAAGAACATTCCCCCATTTTTTTTTTTTGTTTGTTTTGTTTTACAAATCTTCTTCAGTCAAATACTCATGAAAATCTTGGTAGAATGTTTGTCATAATATCTCAAAAGCGATTGAAAATGGGTCATGTTTGGTCAAAAGAGTCAGGTGAGTGACTTCAGGGCCATCATGGCCCTCTTGTTTTAAATAATTTCAATCATACCAAAAAAATCAATACAGATAAGTACTTAACCAGAAAACCCAAAATGGCCGACAAATATTGTCTTTGTAAACCTTTAGGTTGCCATGTCGACGAATCATACATTATCAGTCTCGAAGACAAAACATCTTAAAGCAGTTCCAGATATATTCTGACCCTCATGACATCAGTTTATGCATTTTCTTACAGTATGTCTCTTATATCCTGTAACACCCTTAATGGTTCTAAGACTAAGTAGACCTACTTCTTGTGAAAACTTGATGATGCTCCTTGACCACCCCCTTCTTGCTACAACCCAACTATTTAAAAAACTCACTGCATATAAATGTCAATATAACTAGCATTATTTGCAAAGCTGCTTCAATAAAATAGGAAATTAACTATCAGTCATCAGACACTATCATAGATAAGTCCACCCCCAGCTGGGCGGGGGGATAGAAATAGCTCAGCTGTCGCACTATAGCAGGGGTAAGACCCCCCACTGTGCGTGCCTGTTTGCCGTAGGCTGCAACTCGTGTCGTTTGATGACGGGATCCTGGTGGTTGAGTGGATTCAGGGTATGGCCCTTTGATAGCTCTGTTTTTGCAACACACCGCTTTGGCCTTGAACTGAACTAAACGGGGGGTCAGGAAGGCCCGTTCTGATCAATCGGCTGGTCACACCAAGCCCTAGGGTGTTTCTCTGACTTTGTTTTCTGATACATATACATACACAGATACATAATTTCTCTTCTCTGTCGTTATTTGCTGTATGTTAATACCCTAGAAGGCGGTGGCTCATGGGCTAATTGGGTGAAAGCATGGTGTTTGATTGACACTTGTAAATGCCCAAAGATAGTCTATGCTTGGTATGATATTCTGCGGGCCTACATTTGTCCGGTCTAGCCCTTTCACTTCGAGTATATCACTGATGTATCCTTGTCATGATCTGAGTTGGGTTTCCCCAGATCATGTCCCCTTGTTGGGCTCAGAGGCGGGTGGGGAGCATCAGTGATGAACAATATTAAACAAACATGGCAACACAAAAGAAAGCCAAGCTTGTCCTTCCTGATTCTGATTCAGAATCTGATATTTCTTACCATACAAGTTCAACATTTGCTCGTTTCATTTGTAATTGAGGCAGTTGACTCATCTAAACCAATTTCAAAACTTTCCCCTTTCGTAATAGAAAAAACAATCTCCTCCATTTTGGGAACACCAAAGTCAGTAAAAAAATTAAAGAATGACAACCTGCTTGTTGAATGTCTTTCTCAACAACAGACCAAAAATCTTCTTTCGCATAAAAAATTTTTCAATCTGGATGTCAAAATTTATCCACATAAAACTTTAAACACCAGCAAAGGAGTCATCAGGTGTAAGGAGCTGTCCTACTGTGACTCAGTAGAAGAGATTAAAAGTAATCTCAAATCTCAAGCTGTATCTGAGGTCAAAAGAATCTCCATGTTCAGAAATGGTGTACGTAGGGATACAAATACTTATATCCTTACTTTTTCTTCACCTATTCTTCCTGCTTCCATTAAAATAGTATTCCAGTCTGTAAAGGTTGACGTGTATGTGCCTAATCCTCTGCGCTGTTACAAATGCCAGAGGTATGGCCATCATGAAAGTAATTGCAAAAGCACACCCGTATGTCCAAAATGTGCTTTTGAGGGCTCTGATCATGAACCTAATACTTGCAATAACCCTGTGCTCTGTTTTAATTGCAAGTGCCCTCATCCACCCTTTTCTAAAGACTGTTCAGTCTGGAAGGAAGAAAAAGAAATCCTTTCAATAAAATATAGGGAAAATATCAGTTTTGTGGAAGCACGGAAGATAGTTGAGAAGCGCAGAAATGACCAAACATTGTTAAATAGTTCAACATCCTATGCAAGAGTGTCATCTGCAACATCTGGACAGGAACATTGCTCTACTTGTGAACTCTTGGCAAAGAAACTTCTTGAAAAGTTTCCAGAAATGGCCAATGAGTTGAAGAGCTTACTCCCTGACATTCAACCTTCCGAACCTCCAAAGCCTTCAAAACAGACGCAACCTACACCCAAACCCACTACTCCATCCAATACCCTAAAAACACCATCTACAACTTCTCTAAGTATTTCTTCACAAAAAACTTTAAAACCATCTACCTCTTCGCTGACTATCTCTTCGAAGAAAGCTTCAAAGCCATCTCCCCCTTCACAACAGCCTCCTAAGAAACCCCAACCTCCATCTTCACAGTCTACAACTGAATCTGACACTTCACCAAAAGATAAATCTAATCATGCACCCCTATCTCCTAAAAGATCTTCTTCGAAATCGAAAACACAACCCAGAGATACCCATGAAACTTGTGAAATCACAGTCAGAGTAAATGATCCTGTCCCTACCTCCAACAGATTTTCGGAGCTAGAGGACATGGATGCAGATGCTGAGAATCTGGAAGGTGAGGCTTCAGATTCGGAAGCCTCTATCTGGTCAATTTCTAAAGATCCTTGGAACAAGGACACTGACACTTGGCACTCGTCCATACCCGAGACAAGTGTAATGAAATCTTAATCAATCTATTTTAAAATGCATTGGTTTACGGCCTCTTTTTTACGTTAGCTTTTATACTTTCTTCATGCACAATGGATACCATTATCCAATGGAATTGTCGAGGTCTGAAATAAAAACTTTGACGAACTTTCCCTTTTAATCAATGATCACAAACCAGTTGCTGTTTGTCTGCAAGAAACCTTCCTTAAACGGGAGGATGATATCTCTATCAAATATCATTCCATTTACAATAAAATCTTTACCGAAGGCGAAAAAGCCAGAGGTGGTGTTTCTATTATTGTTAACAACAACATTCCTCATAAAGTTATCTCTCTTAATACAAACTTGCAAGCTGTTGCCATCAGGTTATCTTTACACAGTGCTGTTACACTGTGTTCTTTATATCTCCCCCCGAGCACACCTATCAATGAGACCAATCTGAATGATCTCATTTCCCAATTGCCATCCCCCTATATTCTTGCTGGTGACTTTAATGGTCACAATGTTATGTGGGGTTGCAATGACACTAACCAGAGAGGTTTACAGTTGGAGAGCTTCATTTTGAACAACTCTTTGTCTTTCATGAATGATAACAAGTCCAAAACCTACTTGCATCCAGCAACTGGATCTTACTCTTCCATTGATCTAACCTTATGCAGCCCAGTCTTACTTCCCAATTTCACCTGGAAAGTAAATGAGGATTTGTGTGGAAGTGATCACTTCCCCATTATCTTTTCATCTACACAACCATCCAGCAGTGTACGACCGCAGAAATGGAAGCTTTCCAAAGCCAATTGGAACAGATTTGAAACCATCTGTGAACAGACCATTACACATGACAAATTTGGAGATTGCGATGATTCTGCAAAACTTTTTACTTCCCTATTAATTGATGCAGCTAAACAGTCCGTCCCTCTGACCTCAACAAATCCAAAACGTCCTGACAAGCCTTGGTACAATGATGATTGTAAACAGGCTGTCAGAGACAGAAAACAAGCCCTTAGAAAGTTTAACCTCGAGCCTACCAAAGAAAATCATGACCTATTCCGTATTTCCAGGGCAAAGGCCCGTCGTACCATTAGAGAAAGTAAGCGCAAGGCTTGGAGACAATATGTCTCTAAATTAAACAGTAGAACTACGGCTAAAAAAACCTGGGACATGATCAGAAAGATCAATGGCAAAGGCCAGCCCCCTCTTAGTCACCTTGAAGTTAACAATACTTCGTTGGAATCACCCCAAGATATAGCTGATGCTCTTGCCGACACCTTTTGCAAAAAGTCTTCCTCTGCAAACTATTCTGAAAAGTTTCAGAGGAATAAAGCCAGAGAAGAAAAGAAAAAACTTAATTTCAATTCTTCTAATTCAGAGCATTACAATAAACTTTTCACCTTTAAAGAATTAAAATCTGCTCTGAATAAAGCTCACGATTCTTCTCCTGGCCCAGATAAAGTTTATTACCAGTTTTTAAAACACTTACCTTTTACTTCTCTCTCAGTTTTACTTGATATTTTCAATGATATCTGGCAGTCAGGTGTTTTTCCTTCATCCTGGCGGGAAGCACTAGTCATTCCTATCCCAAAACCTGGCAAGGATGCTAGTGACCTGGCGAACTATCGGCCAATAGCTCTTACAAGTTGTCTCTGCAAGACCTTAGAACGTATGGTCAACGACAGGCTTGTTTGGTTTTTAGAGAAAAACAACCTCATCGTTGATGTACAGAGTGGATTTCGACGCCAACGTGGCACCATAGATCATCTTGTCCGCTTTGAAACCTTTGTCAGAGAAGCCTTTATTAATAGACAGCATGTAGTATCTGTCTTTTTCGACCTTGAAAGTGCCTACGATACGACTTGGAAATACGGAATTCTTAAAGACTTACATGACTTTGGTCTTCGAGGCCGTCTTCCTCTTTTTATTTCAGCCTTCTTGGATGAACGTCTTTTCCGCGTCCGAGTTGGTAATACTGTCTCGGGAGCCCGTGAACAGGAGATGGGTGTACCCCAAGGATGTATTCTCTCTGTTACACTTTTCAGTGTGAAAATAAACAGTATAGTTAAAGCTATCTGTCCTGGTGTAGACTGTTCCCTTTATGTTGATGACTTCGTTATATGCTTCAGATCTCGAAATATGAATATTATTGAGAGACAACTTCAACAGTGTCTCAACAAGCTCCAAACGTGGTCTGATGAAAATGGCTTCAAATTTTCAAAGTCCAAAACTAAGTGCATGCACCTCTGTAATCTACGAGGTGTTCATCCAGACCCTGAACTGTATTTGGACAAAACTAAAATTGAAGTCGTTTTTGAGTTTAAATTTCTTGGAGTCATCTTGCCCTTAATCTAGCTGAAAGTTCTAATTCCAACCGTTTCATTATCTTTTCGGACTCTTTGTCAACATTACAAGCCCTTTCAAATCAACGCCTTGAGAATCCGTTAATCTGTAGTTTACTCGAAAGGATCTCACAAATTTCTTCTTTGAATAGATTGGTGTTCTGCTGGCTTCCAAGTCATGTAGGCATCAAAGGCAATGAAAATGCCGATAGGTCTGCCAAATCTGCACTTAACCTTCCCATTTCAGATTTTAAAGTTCCACACACTGATTTTAAATCCTCCGTTTTAACATATATCCAATCTTCTTGGCAATCCCAGTGGGATGCTGATGTTTTCAATAAACTGCATTCAGTTAAACCGTCCCTTGGTGAATGGTACCCCGTTTACAGGTCTGTTCGTCGAGAAGAAGTGATAATTGCACGACTTCAATTGGCCATTCACGCATCACACATTCCTGGCTCTTGACCAGAGATGATGCCCCTGAATGTATTCCATGCAATGCATCCTTTTCTGTAAAACATATCCTACTAGATTGCATTGACTTTCAGCCAGTTCGTTCAAAATATTTCAACGTCGATAGTTCAAAGAATCTTTTTGATTCTGTCAGCGTTGAATCTATTATCGCTTTCATAAAAGAGATTGGCATTTACAATAAATTGTGATATTTACTCTTCAGTTTCTTACCCATCTTTTTACATTCTTTATACACCTTTATATTAGATAACTTGTCAGCTGATTCATAGTCTTACCTTTTTTAATCTAAAACTTTTGAGTTTCTACCACTGCTTTTATATTCAGTTTACATCTCCTTAATGGGAGGATTAGCCCCCTTGGGGGCATCTTATCTCATTGGAGACAGGACCTCTTTAATGGGAGTATACTGATCCTATTGGAGGCTCCAATCTTTACCAGTTTTAACACTCATTTCCAAGGAAAAGAAATTTTCTCAGTCTTACCCTTTAATCTAAAACTTTTGAGTAGGCAGAGAATGCCCAGCCACTCAATATAATATTTTATGCACATTATAAATGACACATATTTCTTCTTCATTTAAAAACTTCTCACTATCAATCCAACATTTAGTTCAAACCTTTTTATCACATTCTTAACTCTGTCATTTAAACCTTTTGAGTTGATAGGGATTGCCCTGTCACTCAATAATGTCCTTTATACATATTAAGATCACACATAATTCTTCTTAATTAAACTCTTTTACTATTATAAATGTATTCAAACCTATTTCAGTTTAAAATCCCACTTTTACTATCTTTTAACACAGCGGTGCGCACTAAATGACCAAAGATGTCGATGCGCCATAAAACAACATTCATTCATTCATTCATTCATAGATAAGTCACATTACATTGATCATATAAATTGGTAGATCAGTCAACAGTTATTTATAGGTCTCACTGTATTGCACATTAAAACTCAAAATAGTTTAGCAGTTACTACATCACACACATTACTGCATCATTTATGATCTTACATCGATTATTGAGCCTGAACTTTGTTGATTTTTTATGAATTATAAATATTTAATTGTCACTTTATGTAGAAATGATTAGAATTAGACTAATTCTAATCAGGTATACTCATAAATATGATTAAGATTTTCTGTGAGAAACAGATCAGTAAAGGACATGTTTCTTACCACAGTAACAGTGTGGACGAACTCCTGGTGAACAAGTGGCCAGCTATTGACTTAAACGATCTATTTTATTAAGAATGAACTACATAATTATTGTCCTCAAAATAATAGCGACTTAGCACCATATTTCATTCGATGTTTAATAGCTACATACAAATAATAAAGATGTAATTTGTAAAGAATTTTCATAAAAGCATTTATATTGGGTATGACTCTTTAAATTATAGTTCTGACTCTTATTATTATTTTGCTCAAATGACTCTAAAGCTTAGAATCTTGTAGAGGAACTGTGTCCAAGTTTTTAAAGTTTTAGGTTTATGTCCGATGTATTCAAAGTATTTCATTAGTTGACAGGTACAGAAGACATAAAAGTTTACAGCAGATTAATCTTTTAAACCAGCACCATGTGTATAAAATTGATAGGTTTTATACATTTTGAGGTATCCTAACATGATGTGTGTCTATAAGACACACATTAACTTAAAAACATGTTTGAGAGTTAGTAAACCAAAGGGATTTGTAATAGCCAGCAAGGTATTGTCAGCATACCTTATTTTATGTTGAGGACCTCTTAAAATGAAAGTGGATGTAATGTCTAACTACTCTTATTGCATGTTTCTGATCTATTATTAAATGCCTCGTTTCACCCTTTACCACACAATGACGACTTTTAATGCCCCTGAGGATGAAGCTTTTTGAAAACATTGTGGGAAAAGCAAAAAATGCTGGTAACCAGCATTTTCTCCTTTTCCCACAAAGTTTTCTACCGTATCAAAGAAAAATTTCGTCATATGAGCCACTATGAAATTACAGTCTAGAAATGCTTTCAATTTGGATAGGTCTAAAATTTTGCCGTGTGATAAAGGGTTAACCCTTTACCAAATGATCCTGCTTCATTGTAATCCTAAAGAAATATTAAGACTTACAAAAATATTGTGAGAAAAAGAGGAACAACATGCTTTTCTTTATCCACCGTGTTTTGCTACCTACAAAGATAATTTGCAGCATTTGAGCCACATGTAATATGTCATCTGCAATGTTTCCAAGTAGACAAATCCAGTTTGTAATTTAGTAAAGATCTTAATCTGCAGTGTTCGTTTTAGTTTTTGTCTGAGGTGGGTCCTTGGCCTCTTAATAATTTTGTATGGGCCAAGCTAATTGAGGTAAAATACTTTTAAGGAAACTGACCAAAGCACAGAAAGACAGTTTCAATAAAAATTAAAGGTTTGTAAAAATCTATCAGTGAATGAAAAAAAAATACTTTTATTATTGACCAACTACTGCAAAAATTTACTTTTAGAGGAACTGGAGATCAACAGGCAAGTACATGTACAGGGTTGCATCTAGAACGCGGCCTTGCGGGATTGCCGCAAATTTTTGCAATTGCCCCCCCATTTATCAATTTTCCGCGGGCCAATCCCACAAAAATAGGTCTTTATTTCAATTAACAAAGTCTTCATAAAAAGAGGATAATTTCAAAAAGTAAAAAATATCTAACGAGGGCAACAAAAGAAATATCAATTCATTTCACCGAAATCATTATTCCTAGTCATTCGGCATGCCTCGAGTGATCCGGTGATCAAGTGTTAGATGTAGCTATGGAATCGGCCGAGTTAATTCGAGTGGATCCGTAGTCAGCTTGTCTTCAAAGACTCCGCCCTAATTTACCATATATGGATAACATGTATTCCAAACATGGTTACGATTACTACACAAAGTCCGCGAAAAAAGAATGATATCATGTGCACGAGCTTCACATTCTGGTGATTTACCTACGTAATTCTGTTATGTCATTTAGGTGTCTTGTTCCCCATGGATTTTCAAATGGAATAATCCAAAGCGATCTCAATCGCAATTTTCGGACATTTTGTTTCAGGGATAAATAATTGTGTGTAGGTAATGCCATTTTTAAAATGGGAGTTCAGATAGAAATGAACTTTCACCTTGAATAGTGTCGAGCCATATGTTTCATTCCGATACGGTGGAAAATGGCGACTTTGTTGCATACTCTCACCAAGACTGCCAAGAGGAAATTGCCTGACAGGACAACGGAAAATTCGTAGGATGACTTTAGCGTTTCTGGTACTAGATCTAGCCATGATGTACATAGAGACACTGGTCACAAAAAGGACGAGACCTTCTTTCATGGAATCTTGGAAGGCCAATCGGCCGTGGCTCAAAGTTCACTTCAAAAATAAAATGTTTGTGCTTGGTGTTTTAGGGAGTAAAATGTGCAACTCTTTCTCTATTGGATGTAGTAATTTCAGAACATTGACGCTGGATAGGCATGTGACATTGCCTTCCCACAGAGAAGCCGTGCATGACATAATTATACCCCCGCAAAACAAATGTTTTCGGGGGTATACTGGAATCAGCCTGTCTGTCTGTCCGTGTGTCCGTCCGTGTACAAAATACTAGTAATTGCCTGTTTCTGTCAAAGCGCTGGTGGGGGTATTAAGTCACATTCAGTGACAGCTCTAGTTTTACGTACGGATATGGAGACTTCAACCAGAAAAGTTCTTTACAAAAAGAATCGCTAACTCGTGCCTTTCAGACAACATTGGCTAAATATGTCTAGGTCTAAATAGAACTGTGAACTTTGTGGACATTTTTTCATTGTAGACTATATTTACTTCACTGATTTTAAAGGTCAAATATGTCATTCGTTTGAACGAATAATCTATATTTAGATGTAGATTTATGTCAAATAACATAGTGACTTTCAACGTAAGTAGATTGACAGCTTATATTATACTTGTAAGGTTAAATAAATGCAAAAACAAGACTGTAGATCTAGTTATTAACGGAACGCAATAACTGTGGCCCTTGTTTACATTAATTCAGAGCATTCTATCTTTGTATACGGGAAGAACAGGTAAATTATCCGATAATTTTAGTTAAAGTTTACATTAAAAAGGCTTAAAAGTTATACCAGCTATTGATTCTACTAAGCGAGCAGTGGTGGTAATGGATAAAATCCCTGCCTCTCAAACCGGCTATCCTGGTTCGAGCCGTGAGACCCACCTTTTTAGCACGAAAGTTATATATTTTTTCGGTTTTCTCCTTTCTTTTCTTTTCCTTGTTTGATTGTCTTTTTTGTTTCTTTTTTTCTTTCTTCTTTTTTTTTTAGACATGTATATCTTTTTGTCATTGACATTCTTTGGTGCTTCAAATTAAATCCATGTCCAGACAAGCTTACAAGATGCTTAAGTTCCCAACTATAGGGAAAAGTGAGTAGACATGTCTCTCCCATCAAAACCATGAAACAGGAAGAAAATTAGTAGCTAGAAATTTGTGGCTTTAGTGATCGAACAAGTCTAAAACAATAAGCTATTTCTTGCATCAATTCCTGTCCAAGAAATGTCTTGGTTCATTTTTCCCAAATTTCAAAGGATAATGAGCATTCTCGCGTGATGTCAAATAAATATGAATAAGACTACTAATTACAAGTACAAATATTCACTATCATATCATAAAAAAAGTAATGTAACCATTGACTTAGCTTAAAAAACAATTGCTTGATTAAAAAAATAAAAAATCCTGTGACTCGAACTCGATCCGCATGGGCGGAAGCAGAGTCACTATGACCACTGCACTACAGCTCTATGTGCACGTTTAGGTCAAAATTTACCAATAAGTAACTGCTTTGTCCCTGGTATTCCCTATTTGAATGTTTTGAACTGATCCAGTGTTTGTAAACAAAGGCCACAGTTATCGCGTTTTGTTAGTACCAAGTAATTGAAGTCTGTTACTTTCTTACACTTTATTAAGCAGTCAATTTCCAACGATGACTTACGTAACAAAGAGTACAGAATAATCAAGTGGATATGTAATTCTTTAAAGGGTAACATACATGAATTGTCTAAAAATAGATCTAGTATAACAGTCTTAATGCATATAAAATAGTCTTGATATGCATCCCCCCAAATTATGTTTGTTGCCCCCCAAATTCAGAAATTATGGGGGGCATTTCCCCCCAAATTGCTAATTTCTAGATGCATCCCTGCATGTAATTGTTACTGCACCTGATTGTGATTTCCCTATTTGTGGCCCACCCAGCCAACCATAAACTTCTTGTTGCATTGATTTTATACCATCTTTTTTTTGTACACAAATTTGTTCTGAAATGAACACTGCATTTCTTTTTACTCAAGTCCCAAGTAATTCCTGTGTTGCTAAAGATCTTAGAAATATTAATTCTTTATCTCATACAATTTTTGATCTTAGAGCCAGAAGTAAACAAATAATTCATTAGCTCACATAGTTTTTTAGCTCCACTAGCCAAAGGCCAGCGGGCTTATGTCATGGCCTGTTGTCCGTCGTCCGTCCGTCCGTCCGTCCGTTAACTTTTTTTTAAAACGTCTTCTTCTCTGAAACTACCCATCCAATTTTGATGAAACTTCACAGAAATGATCCTGCCATGGTCCTCTTCAGAATTTCTTGAAAGAATTTAATTCCTTCAAAAACTCTGGTTGCCATGGCAACAAAACTGAAAAATTTTGAAAATCTTTGAAAATCTTCTTGTCTGAAACCGTAAGGCCAAGGGCTACCAAATTTGGCATGTAGCTTTATCTAGTGGACCTCTACCAAGTTTCTTCAATTTATAGCCCTGGGGTCAAAATTGGCCCCGCCCTGGGGGTTACAAGTTATACATGGGCTTATTTAGGGAGAACTTTAAAATTCCTCTTCTACCTAGCCATAGGGCCTAGAGCTACCAAATTTGGCATGTAGCTTTATCTAGTGGACCTCTGCCAAGATTGTTCAAATTATAGCCTGGGGTCAAATTAGGCCCTGCCCGGGGGTAACAAGTTTTACATGGGCTTATATAACAAGTTTTACATGGGCTTATATAGGGAGAACTTTAAAATTCTTCTTTGACCTAGCCATGGGGCCTAGTGCGACCAAATTTGGCATGTAGCTTTATCTAGTGGACCTGTACCAAGGGTGTCCAAATTATAGCCGAGGGTCAAATTTGACTTCGCTCCGGGGGGTAACATGTTTCACATGGGCGGGCTTATATAGGAAAATCTTTCGCATCTAGCTATAAGGGCTAGGGCTATCAAATTTTGCATTTAGCTTTATCTAGGGGGTCTCTATCAAGGGTGCCCAAATTATAGCCCAGGGGGTCAAATGTAGCCCCACCCCAGGGGGTCACAAGTTCTACATGGTCTTATATAAGGAAACTTTAATAATCTACTTGTACATAGCCATATTTAGGCCTAGGGCTACCAAATTTTGCATGTAACTTTATATAATGGGCCTCTACCAAGAGGGCCCAAATTTTAACTTTGGGGGTCAAGTTTGACTCCACACCAGGGGTCACAAGTTTTACATTGGCTTTTATAGTGAAAACTTGATAAACCTGTGTCATGGATCACATATTTTACAGGGCCTTTTATTCAGCAAACTTGTTTTACATGACTTTTTATTGGGCAAGATTAAAAAATCTTTTTGTTTATAACCACACATTCTAGTTTCATATTGTAGGTCTGGGGTCAAAATTGCCTTCATTCCAGGGATTGCAAGTTTAACATGGGCTTCAAAATATTGTCACTTCAATTTAAACATTAATCAAGGGAAATAACTCTTTTTATGAAAGATAAAGTTCGTTACTATTTACCTCCCTTGATTATCAAGCTGCAGTGATACATGATTGGTGCTAGACAACTTTTTTAGCTCCACTGGCCGAAGGCCAGCAGGCTAATGTTATGGTCCGTTGTCCGTTGTGCGTCCATCCGTATGTTAACTTTTTAGCTCACTTGAGCACAACGTGCTCAAGGGGAGCTTTTAGGATCACCTGGTGTCCGTCATGCGTCGTGTGTCGTCAACAATTCTTTAAACATCAACTCCTCCTAAACCACTGGGCGGAATTGGACCAAACTTGGCTGGAATGTTCCTTGGAAGGTCCTCTTTAAAAACTGTTCACAGAATTTGATTCCATCAAAAACTCTGGTTGCCATTGCAACTAAATGGAATTTTTTAGGGAATTCTTTAAAAATCTTCTCCTCTGAAACCACGGGTCAGATTTTGAAATAATTTCACAGATATGCTCCTTGGGTGACCCTTTTTAAAAATTGTTCGTAAAATTTTGATCCGTCAAAAAATGTGGCTCTGGTGAATGGGGGCTTCTTGCACCATATAGAAATGAAGGAATTCTTCAAAATTCTTCTTCTCTGAAACCGCTGGTCAGATTTCGAAATAATTTCACAGGATTGTTCCTTGGGTGACCCTTTTCAAAAACTGTTCGTAAAATTTTGATCCGTCAAAAAACGTGGCTCTGGTGAATGGGGGCTTCTTGCACTATACAGAAATGAAGGAATTCTTTAAAAATCTTCTCCTCTGAAACAGCAGGACAGATTTTGAAATAATTTCACAGGATTGTTGCTTGGGTGACCTTTTTCTAAAATTGTTCGTAAAATTTTGATCCGTCAAAAAATGTGGCTCTGGTGAATGGGGGCTACTTGCACTATATGGAAATTTAGAAATTCTTAAAAATTCTTCTTCTCTGAAACGACTGGTCAGAATTTTACTTAATAGCCAGTGGAGCGATACAGGGCCATCATGGCCCTCTTGTTTTATGTTAAGGATCTTAAATCCAACTTTGATAAGATTGATCATGAAAAAAAAAGCGGAATTTGAATGATAGCTTGATAAGGAAGTTAAATCTGTTCATGTAATTCTGAAAATGGCTTGTATAAAGTATACTTATCTATTTTGGAAAAAGTAAGTTACAAATTAGAATACATTAAACAAAATTAGTTTTATACTTCATTGCTCAGAAAGGTTGTCCTTGCCCAATATATTACCTTGGACTGGTTAGAACCCAGGAAACACAGCAGAGAGATACATGTAATCAGGACAGAGTTGATTACTGAGTGGTATCCAGGAAAAATTTGTCTTTTGACCAAGATTTTTTAATCATAAAGAACCAAAATTATAGAGATAAACTGTCACCAATGACAGATCAAGGCAAGTCAGAAAGGTTTGTCGGTCTATTCAGGGGCAGCAAGATTTTTTAATCATGAACAAACAAAAATACAGATATAAACTGTCACCAATGATAGATTAAGGCAAGTCAGAAAGGTTTGTTGGTCTATTCAGGGGCAGCAGCTGTGTTTCATTTGCAAAGTTAACCTTACCTGAGCCCTTTTATCAAAACCAAAGTACATGTCACTGAAAAACAATTTTATCAGTGAAAAAAAAAAGGCCATTTTCACAAGTTATGTGAATTTATTTATCTTACCTTTAGACTGACAAAGACAATATATATATATATTTTTGGCCTTTCATATTTAATAGTAGACTTATCTCTGTACCAAACAAGAGAATTTACAGACTTTCCAAAATTAAAAGCCTTTGCAGACACCATCACTAAAACAGCACAAAAGTGAAGACCTACCATTGAAAGGGTGGAAAACATTGAGGGAAAAGGTGAAAACTCTGGTTACTAGCATTTTCTTCTGTTCCCACAATGTTTGCAAAAGCCTTCCTTTCATGTTTTAAAACTCATGATTGTTTGGTACTGGGTTTAAAAGACCACACAGTTTTTTTGTGTGTGTCAATGTATCTAGGGTTCATGTAATGTGGAATGAAAAAGGTCTTAACCTGTCAAGTGCCTTTCAAAACTTCACATTTTTTCAGGCTAGTGCAGATCAGGACCAGACTGTAGCCTGCTCTTAAATCTGCTCTACCTAATGAGTAAAGTTCAGCATTGAAAGGACATTTTTTCTGGTCTCTGTTCCATGTCTACATAGTTTGTTTGGCACTTGAAGGGTATATGAAATAGATTTGTAAAGCTTAATGGTACATTTATCTTTATACATGTATTTTTGTTAGATCTACATTATTGTACTATTTTTTTTTTTATTGAAATTTTCCTTAATCAAATTATCTTATTATCATTGTCTTGAATTTTTCATTCATTTATTCATTCATTCATTTCCTTATTTTCACATATGATTTAAATTAGCAACTTTGCTCTTCCTCTTGTGGTACATGTAGGTTTCAATTTTATCTGATCTGACTGTCTATAAATTCATCCCTTGCTAACCTTTGTAATAAAGATGGTATTTTTATTTATCATTATTAGATCAGGTTGTATTGTGTATTTAACCCTTTACCACATAGTCCTGAGTTTTAAGAACCCTGAAGAGGATGAATTTTGAAACCATTGTGGACAAAGGAGAAAATGCTGATAATCAGCATTTTTTCCTTTGCCTACATTGTTTTCTAGCCTCCATGGGAAAAGTTCAGTGTTTGAGTCACATTTAATTTCTTGTCTGCCATTGCTTTCAATTTGGACAAGTTTTTGTCGTTTGGTAAAGAGTTAATATACATGTACTGTGAAGTAAAGTCATGCTTTCTATGTGAATGTAATCTCTGTTGGTTTAAAAATATCTCAAAGGTGTTTTCTGGGAAAAGACTTTAGATCAAACTGGGGAATATATAAATAGATATTGGGGTCAATCAAAGACTTGGTGCTTTTAGAAGATTCATAAGCAGGTCTATGTATAAATGCATTGACATTGTCTGATTTCAATTCAGTAACACATACAGATCAGCTGTTGGAATACTTTGAATACCAAAGCCAGCCATGCCATGAAAACCTTGCGACAAACCTTTCTATCTATTAAATTATACTTGATGCTACAGCTGTTCCAACTCATGCATGCAAATTTTTTCTATTTCAATTTAGCGGCTTTTCTTACAAAATATTCACTTAAAGGTTATGTAAGAGAAGAAAAAGAATAGGCAACAACAATACATTACATTTATGATGTTTACATTACTATTTCTTTCTATTAAATCAAAACAAGAAGAGAAAACATCTAGTTTGAATTTGCAATACAGTTCAGATCATTAATGCTAGGCTGGTTTCAAACACTTTAGAAATTTACCAGCCAAGTCGAAATTAATATAGACCCAATTGTCAAAGAAACTTGTCATGTATTATATTTCCAGTCATGTTTCAAAGTGTCATTTATGAAACAAAGACATCACAATTTTTAAGTGTTGCTAGATTATTTCAAAGTTCAAACGCAAAAATAAAGGATAATGACATTTTGTCTTGGTTTCAACAATTCTGGCAAGCCTAGGAACACTTGTTAATCGTCGGAACATTTGTTAATTACTCATGGACTTCTAGCCTAGAATGATGATCCAATTACACTACACATTCAGTTGTTGTGGGAGACCACTCCTTCATGCATGGCTTTGTCCCGATTTAAATACAATACCTAACACCTGCGTTAGAGTGATATCTCTGGCTCAGTGGTTAAGGTATTGGCCTTTTGTCCGGGCGTTCTAGGGTTCGAATCCTGCCGGGTCCCTTATTTCTGCCATGCATTTGTTCATTTGTTTCTTTGTTATGGACTTTGTTCATAAGACAATGTGTAAACAACATTTGCATACCAATGAAAGCGTTATAGTTCAAGCACGCTTCAGTAAATATCTTGTAAATAGCATATTTGCAACTTTCAATATCAACTATGTAATGAGTAAATCATGGCTAGTTATTTCCATTCATCCCTTAGAGATTTGTGGGATTGATTGAGTGGAGTATTGGTCATAGTGGATCAAGAACAAGATAATTTATCTTGTAACTTCATTGAACACAGATTTTTGAAATAGCAAAAAAACACACAAGGCGAAACAGATCTGTCTCAGCTGTAAGTAATCAGTTTCCCATCCCCCATGTGTCTAATGGTTTTCCACATCAAATAGGGACATTTACACAAATGAAGCAAAGAAAAAAATAGAAATACAGGAAAAATATAGGAATATTATAATTATCATACTACAAAAACAACAAAAAAAGCCCCAAAAGATACCATAACTCTTTACCAAACAACAAAATCTTAGACTTGTCCAAACTGAAAGCATTTGCAGACGTCAAAATAAATGTGGCTCAAATGATGAAATTTGTCTTTAATAGAATAGAAAACATTGTGGGAAAAGGAGAAAATGCTGGTTGCCAGCATTTCTCCTTTTCCCACACTGTTTTCAAATGGCTGCTTCCTCAGGGTCATTAAAAGTCGGGATTGTGTGGTAAAGAGTTAATCGTGATAAGACCATCATCTCTGTCTGTACTGCTTATAATATCACTTTTTTCATGCTTTGATTTGATGTTATATTCATTTGCTTGAACTATGCCATTTTAACTACTCTCACCATTGATGTCTTTTCTCTTTTTGCACCCGATACAGAAAGTCTTGGCATGCTGTCTATTCTTTTCTTGCTTTTTCATTTTTCTCTCTCTGGTAACTCTGTCCACTGGCTTGTAATACCACGTTACTCTTTGCCCTTTCCACTCACAAATCTCCAAACTTCTCTTTTTTTCCCATCACTATAATCCTTTATCCTCTGCAATTTTGACTTTGCCATTCTGGTATAAAAATGCATGAGATTAATGGCAAACTGTTCTTGAGGAGACTCGATATTATTTTGATAGGCTGTCTGCGGCAACATTTGCATAAAACTGCTGTTTTTTGTAATTTGTTAAAGTATGTAAAGATGACTGATAGAAAAACATAAAATCTTACAGGAGTATGCAATACATGAAATATTGGTGCAGGCTCAAAAATCAAGTTTTGGAATTATTCAGTTCATGGGAGGTTCAGATTCTATTTTAAGGGACAGCTCATTGATCATAGATGTGGACATAACTATACAAATCAAACCCTATAATTGGAAGCCGCTCCAAAGCGGCTTCCAGTAGGATTGCACCTAAACTATTTACCATGTAGATGATCAGTAATTATTTGATTGATCATTATTTTGGGAAAATTTCTAAAAATGTGTTATTGTGATAGAATTATTCCACATAACTCTTTCTTAAATATTCAACAGACGTACATGAAAATCAAGCCTGGCTTTCTTGTAATAAATAGTTCATTCCTAAATAACAATAAAAAATACAGAAAAATAAACATTCTTTAATTGGCTAGTCCCCCGAAGTTTTCAAACATAGGATTCCTTCTATTTTCCCAAACGAAGTTGTTATGCTCTCCGTTTATCACAAGCCTTCCCACCTCTCAATGGTTTTGGCATTTGTCTTCTTTTTTACAAAACAAAATAATGATAATTATGATATAGAGAGCATCTTAGAATATGATAATCAGAAGCAATTTTATGTACAAGTTTTTTGTCCAGTTTTGATCTGTAAAGGATAAAACGGCGGTTAACCTTTGATCAAAGTATAGACTGGTTATCCCCTACACAGTTAATCGAAGAACAAAGAGGAGTCTACGTCAGCTATTTGTAGAATACTTGCGAAAAGATAACCCTTTTTTCTTCCCTTCGTCGACACTTTAGTCGAATGGATTTTTGTTACATGGAACATCTACCTTACGAGACCTGTAAAATTTAGCATTTGCTGTAATGTGTGTCGAAGCTGTTATGATCTGACTGTACGTGCTGTATAGTATGGTCCTGATCTACAAAACCCGTGAAAAATGTATGGATCGAGAAATTAACATGGTGGTGCCTGGTGTTCTAAGGGTTGAAGCTGCTCGAAAATGACAGAAATAGATGAAGATCAAACACATAGCCCGTGTAATATTTTTTTGATATGCTATAAAATATCGTAAACATAAAAAAATATTGTTTGTTTTCCATACTCAGTATATTAATTCCGTTGTGTAGTCGAAGGGTTAAAGTTATTACAGAACCTATTACTGTGGTAACACAACTTTTTACGTCGCTGCTGGTCAGAGGTTTAGAATAGCTCTTGAAATTTACATTAGAAGTTTTACACTAGGTTTGTACAAGGCCTATGCAGAAAATGGTTCAAACTACTGTTTATTAAATGAAATATGCATAGTAATAGTTATTATCTTGTGGTTGAATACCGGTAGATCCAGATCTTTAAAGACTTAAAAAATGTTTTGTGTGTGTGTGTGGCTGCCATTTCAGGAATAAAAGAAACTTGGTCTGTTCCAACTGTGCAGGCTATGATCAGAATAATTTTGGAGATGCCATGCAAAAGTTTTTGTTTCTGGAGTAGAAATGTAAAGATTCATTGTTACAAGCATGCTAAGATACTTTTTGACAAGCAGGAAGATCATGTTCTAGAAAAAAGTCGTTGAATTTTTTTTTTTTTTTTTTTTTGTTGTTAAAAAAAAAAAATGCAACACAGAAAAGAGATCACTGATAAAAATTGTAAATACATGTAAACATCATATGTGAATAACGATCTTAATATCACTTTGAATAATTAGTAACTTGAATAATTCCATAGTACTGCCTTTGATGCAGGTACAGAAGTTTTCTTTCTAAAATCATTTTAATAAATGGAAAATGCTGTACTTGAATGCGCAATTTCTCCATTTTCAAAGTTCGAGTAGAAATTTTAAAATTCCGCGATGCTTTTTTTTTTTTTCACAAAAACAATATCACTTTATAATAATAATATAATAACAAGATTATTTAAGATTCCTCTCAAAACTTCTGTCTTTTTTTTTTTTTAGAATTAGATGATACATGTACATGTTATTTTCTGTTTCTTTTTTCCTTGCATTTTAGTACCATTTGTCATGATATTCATTTGGTGGGGGTGTGGGTAAAGACAGGTACAAAAAATGAAATCACAATTTCTCAAGAGAGTCAATATTTCTGAAATTGTCCACCAAAAGATTGCGGCTTCTATGATGCTATGCATCATAAATTTGTCTTTTTTGTTTTTGGGGTGTTATGATTCATTGAGGACTATGAATTGATTTCACTTTGTTATGGTGAAGGAAAGTTTTGGTTTAAAAATAAAGATTTCAGCCGTTTGATAAGATTCACAATATACAGTACTTTTTCATCTGTTAAAAAAAAAAAAAAAAAACTCTGCAATTCCAAATATAGCTTGTCTTAGAAATATGCATACCAGAGTCTAACAAAGAAATACATTTTGTTTACATCAGTAATAAACCAGTTTTTAACTAAACAGTTTTATATGAATCTGTTCAGAAGCTTTGAAATTCAGTATCATAACTTTTTTTAATCTATGTGAAAGATGACTCTAATCTACGAGGCAAAATTAAAAGGACCAAAAAAAACGCATACATGAATATTTCCTACATATCATTTACCAAATATTCATGTTTAGGCATACAACATAACATCAAAAGACCTCATGTTTGGTTCATCATTATATTTGACAAAAACTTTGACTTAAGTTAGTGCCTACCTATTTTAAAATTTCGCCCTTCAAGAAATTTCGTACCAGTACTTGTCTCAGTCCATGTGGTGAAGATTTTACATCTGGTTGAGTGCAAGTGACTTAAAGGGACAATTAGGGTTGCAGTGGTTGAAATAAAAAAACAAAGAAGAGTTACTTTTTCACGGAATAGGTTATCGTTGAAAAGGTCTCGTAAATTATGAAATAAAATTATCTGGAAATGTAATTTTTTGGTTTAGCATGCAATTAATAAATAGTAAACTTTGAATGGTACACATATACCATTTAATACCTAATAGATGCATGGTTGTAAATAAAGCTACACTATCGTAGACTAATGTATATTCAAACGTGTATTCAAGACTTGTAGATTAGGAATTTATTTTTCATTTGAAGGGTTCGAGTTTAGCCTCTCTTCATGCTTGTATTAACAATAAGTTGAGTGAGCTCAAAGTGATATCTTTCATCGAAGAATGACTGATTTTGAACATTTGTGCGCAATATTAGTAGACTATAATGATATTTTGTGACATCAATTGTTGTATAAAATATTGACTTGTAGATTATGTCAGATTCGGAGACACTTCAAAAAGCGACATCAAAAATCATAAAGAAAATCCTAATCAATATCTTTTACTTTAATATGTGATTTGAGCCCATAAGACGTTGTAATTCATTTTTTATAGTATTTGGTTGTTTTCTTGTAAAAATCATGCACCTTTTAAATGGGAATTCATTATGACGACATCACATTTTCATAGACTTAGGCAGACACAATCAATATTTCTTTTGATCCAAGGTGAAAAATCTAAAATTGAAACATTCTTGAAATATCATCATTTGACTATACTTATATCCTAACATGATTCTAAGGCATGTGGACAGACATTAAACATTCTTGAGAACTTTAAACAACAGCAAGGTTAATTGGCAAATCTCAGTGAGACCGAGTCATGTATGTTTTTTACTTTCTAGCCATTGGAGCGATACAGGGCCATGTGGACAGACATTAAACATTCTTGAGAACTTTAAATAACGGCGAGGTTAATTGGCAAATCTCAGTGAGACTGAGTCATGTACGTTTTTTACTTTCTACCCAGTGGAGCGATACAGGGCCATCATGGCTCTCTTGTTTTTAAAAGTAATGACAGGAATTTGCACACATGAACAATTTTCATCATAAACTAAAACATACAGATTTGTGAAATGCAAAGGAATCATCAGTAGGGAATTATTTTAGATGCAAACTGAAAAACCGAAGAATATTTAAATTGTTGATCAACAGTCATGAAATAAGATACAGGTAATTAACTTAAAATTTTCATACTTTGTTATTGAGGAATCTTTGATTGAAAAATAGAAATATTGACATAAAAGAACTAGATTTTATTCTGTGTTTCAAGAAATCATAAAGGGATAAATATAAAGTTACAGTACAACAGTGTGATTAACAAGTTAAATATCATGCATACAGATTTCAACAGCAGCAGCTCACAAGCACATGTGAGCAAGAAAGTCTTTTGAATGGTAAGTTTAAGTTTGATTCCTTTGAAAGAGCAAAGATTTAATCAAGATTACATGTACATGAGTTCATATTATGATGAAATTAAATTGAAAAACAAAAAAATAAAACAATAAGGGTGTCATTTATTAACTCCTTATAATATACAATACTGTGTTTTAATTACTGTTAGAAATAAGACTTTTGAAAACACTGTGGAAAAAGGAAAAATGCTGGTTACCAGCATTTTATCCTCTTTTTCCACAATGTTTTCTTCAAAGCCAAATGTTCTTATTTGAGTGCCGTTTACTATGTCACCTGCAATTGCTTTCAATATGGACCATTCTAAAATTTTAAAACCTGTTAGCAGAAAGAAAAATTGATTAAATGAATACTAAAAACTACCTTAAATTTGAAGATAAAAATTAGTAAAGCTGCACTAACAGTGCAAAAATAAAATGTTCACATTGAGAATGCATACAGTCAGCTTTCTACAGCAGCAGGTCATTTCTTACTTACAAACACAGGTTTGAGCAAGAAAAATGGAATTGTAAGTTACATAAGGTCAGGTTTTACTTACAGTTGAAGAACAATTTAACCAAGAATAGTCATCTTGATTTAAAACAATTTAAAGTGTATAAATAAAAAAAGAAACCAAAAAAAAGCAACATAAAGTTACTAGAAACAACTTTTCCCACAACTAGCCCACCCCCTTCCTCATTCCCCATCCCAACCCCCATAGGAAAAAAGAACCAGAGGTTGTTTTTCTTTTTGTTTTCAATTTAAGATCACATGGCTTTGAAGTGGTAATACTTGAAAAAGATGACAGATACTTTGCCTGAGGCCGTAAAAGGGCGTAATGAGAAAAATCTGCAAGTCAGCAGTGCATCTACATGGTAAGTTAAAAACTATACAGGTAGATTAAAATTACGCTAAACAGACCTATAGATTCTAATCTTAGACATAAATGGGTTTTCTTACAGATATTCTTTCCAAAACAACAATTTGGAAAGAGTAATAGTCTAGATTGTCCTTTCACTATTTACCAACTGACGAAATTTTAAGTCCTTGCAAATTGAAGGCATCTGCAAACTACAAAATCAGTATGACTGAAAAATTAAAACATGTCCTGGGAAAGGTAGAAAACATAGTGGGAAAAGAAGAAAATGCTGGTTACCAGCATGTTCTCCTTTACCCACAATGTTTTCAAAAGGCTTCTTTCTCAGTGTTGTTAAAGCTCAGGATGGTGTGGTTGACCTGCCACCAAACAATCCTGTGTTTTAAAGACCCTGGGGGAAAAAAAGTTTAAAAAAATGTTGTGGGAAAAGGAGAAAATGCTGGGAACCATCATTTTCTCCTTTTTCCACAGTGTTTTAATTCTACCTTATAAAATACAGATTCCATTGATTAAACCACACTGAAATTGTTATCTGCAAGAATTTACAATTTGGACAAGTCTACATTTTGCTTGTGTGGTAAAGAGTTAAATGAATCAAGCAAAGATTTGAACAAGCAGAAACGAAAAAAAATATCAACACAAAGTTACTTAATGTACTTACTCGAAATCATTGCCTCACAATGATCCCCCACTCCCATCCCCCTACCCCTCCTCCAAAATAAAATACAGAGGTTTTCTTTTATTCATTTTTTAAGGGTTTTCTATTCAAGATGCCATGGTTTGAAAGTGGCAGTGCTTGGAAAAGATGGCAGACACTTTGTCAGCAGCAGTTATCTGAACAATCTACAACTCAGCAGTGTGTCTATATGGTAAGTTGAACACAGATCAGGTATTTAACCCTTATTGAACAATCCCAAGTTTTAAAGGCCATATGGAATAAGGCTTTTGTAAACATAGGAAAAGGAGAAAATGCCGGTAACCAGCATTTTCTCCTTATCCCATAATGTTTTCTACCTTTTCAAAGACCAGGATTCATCATTTGGTCCACATTTCTCTGGTCATTATTAGATGCTTTTAATTTGGACTAGTCTAAAATTTTATTGTGTATTAAAGGGTGAACCCTTTACCAAACAACAAAATTGTTTGATGAGACCAAATTGAAACCATCTACAGACGACATATGTGACTCAGAATTTGAAATTTATGTTGGGAAGGGTAGAGAACATTTTGGGAAAAGGAGTAAATGCTGCTTACCAGCATTTTCTCCTTTTCCCACAATTTTTTCAAAAGGTCTCTTTCTCAGGGTTGTGAAAAGTTGGGATTGTGTGGTATGATCAGACTGTACAGAGTGTGCAATCTGATCTGAGATCTATATTATGATTTTCTGTACAGATATTCTCTCAACATGATATGAAATTGTAATACATATATCTTGAGTCTTTTAAGTCATTACCAAATGAAATTTTTAGACTTGTACCAATTGAAAGTATATGTAAGACAGTAAGTTTAAGGTCTATGGCCCCTAACTCATTGGTAAACATTGACATTTTCATAAAGGCTATTGGCAGCTTCTGTCTTAGAGTTAGGAGCTGTAGACTAACTCATCAGTACGAGGTATGTCCGTGAAGTTTGTGGACATTTCTAAGAAGTTAGTAAATTTACAAATTAGGCGCAGGAAACTTATATCACCATAAAGAGTAAAGTAATCTCAGCCGACATGTGAAAAAGGGTGCCGCTAGTATCAATAGTATTTCATGTACTCTCCATAGCCTGTACATACAGATAAGAACCCGGGGCAAGTGTTGACGTCGTTATGACATTGGGATATCTTTTTTCTGAGATTGTATTCGCAAGATGTCTGGTGCTTAACATAGAATCAAAAATGTGATAATGATATAATCAAACACAACTCAGACCTAGAAATTTTGACCTTTCGCTACAATGCATTTTGGTCTGACAGTTCCCTAAAGCTGACCCTATGATGTCATTGTCTATATTTTTCGGAAATGATGTCGACATCATCCTTCGTCATGGGAGAAAATTTGATAGGGATCAGTTTATTTTTCGTCAGGTCATAGACTGCAGACTACAACTTGAAAAATCAATTTAATTGCATTGTTTGTTGTGCCCCGGGTACTGCTCGAATGTAACATCAACATTTATGTTACAGCTATTTGGCCAACCTTGGCAGCTTCCATCTTTTAATATGAGAGTTAGGGGGTGTACACTCACTTACTCATCAGTAAATATCGTGTAACATCGATGTTTTCGTACAGGCTGTTCGCCCAATTTCAGCAGCTGTCATCTTGAAATATGAAAGTTAGGGGCGGTAGACCTTTGAATATGCTAGTATGTGGAAAAATGAGGAATATGCCTTTTGCCACAATATTTTCTAAAGTACATGTAGCCTTCAGTATAACTCAAATGTATTTAACTCATCCTAATGGCAAATTTTAGACTTGCCATTTGCAGATGACAAAATTTTAATGTATCTCTTTGTATGAAATTGTCTTTGAAGAGATAAAAAAAAAAACCTTGTCAGAAGAGGAGAAACTGCTTGTATCCGGCATTTTCTCCTTTTACCAAAATGTTTCCTAAAGCTGTCTTACTCAAGGACTTTAATCCTTAGGCTGCTAAGCGCAACTCACTGACCTTTTGCCCGCAGTGTGGATTAAGATCAGAATGTGCAGTCTGAACTTGCATCTACACTGTCTTCATGATAGTTATGTGAGAAAGCAGCCAATGGCTTGGAAAGATTATTGTGCAGGGCAAAGCATTGATAGGTGCGATATAACTGAAATATAACTGAAATGATGTTGAAAACAGCATTAAACATTATACAATCAGTCAATTATTGTGGTATATGTATATGTCTTTTACGTAGGTGTTGATTTTATGCTAGAATTGTGTATGTAGAATGATAAATTTTGTTTAAAGTTTATTATTATTCCTTTGAAATCTGTTGCAGGGAGGGAATGAGCTTGCGGATATGGAAACTTCGGGATTATTATGGACTCGAGGTAGGTCAAAGTTGTCAGTCAGTTTTTAGCTGTACCATTGATATGTTTTCTAAATTCACTTGTATTTGGCTCAACAGAAACTTTTATTAGTAGAGCTAGAGAAGGTTTTAGTGTACTTTTTGTTTCATTATTTTGTGCATAAAATTTCTGTCTGCAATGCACTTCATCTTGGCAGTATGGACACAATAGGAGGAACACCTGGCGCAAGACATTCATACTTGTCCTGTTTGTGAAAAGTTTTGCTTGGTTTGAGTTTCTGTATAACATCTTTATATTTTCAAGTGTGTTTCTTTCTGAATATTTATGATAGATTATAGGTTAACCCTTAAACACACAATCACAATTTTTAAAAACCCTACGACAAAGAAGGCTTTTGAAAACATGGTGGTGAAAGAAGAAAATGCAGGTAACCATATCATAGACGAAAACCGTTATTTGACAACATTTTGTTTGTTGTCTTCAAGTCTGGACAAGTTTAAAATTTTTAGCTCTATGGGCTGAAATCCAGCAGAGCTTTGGTCATGGTATGGTTTTCGTCGACCGTCCGTCCATCTGTTAGTCTTTTTGTTTACATGATAAAGTCTACATTTGTGGTCAGATTTTCGTGGCTCTTGCACAGGTTGTTTATGTCATCAATACCTTGAACCCTATTGATTTTGAAGAAAAAAAACCAACAAGCAGTATGGGAAAAATAGCCATTTAAAGTTGAACATTTGCATTTCTTGTTTATGTAATGAAATCTGCATTTGTGGTCAAGTTTTCATGAAACTTGCACAGTTTGTTTCTCATATCAAAAGCTTGAACCCTCTTGATTTTGAAAAAAAAATCCAACAAACAGTATGGGAAAAGTAGCCATTTAAAGTTGAAAATTTCCATTTCTTCTTTACGCAATTAAGTCTGCATTCGTGGTCGTATTTTCATGAAACATGCACAGTTACTTTGTATCATCAACAGCTTGAACCTTATTGATTTTGAAAAAAATCTGACAATCAGTATGGGAAAAGTAGCCATTTAAAAGTTCAAAATTTCCATTTCTTGTTAAGGCAATGAAATTCACAGTTTTGATTCATTTTTTTGAAACTTGCAAAGATTATTTGGTTCATCAATGGATTGAACTGTATTGTATTAAATAGTAATCCTTCATAAAAAGCAGCCATTTGATGACTTATTCTTGTTTACTTAACAAAGTTCACATTACTAATCACATTCCTTTCAAATTTGCTAGGATTGTTTAACCCTTTACCAAACAAATCCTGGTTTTTACGACCCTGAGATAGAAGCCTTTTGGAAACATTGTGGGAAAAGGAGAAAATGCTGGTAACAAGCATTTTCTCCTTTTCTCACAATGTTTTCTACCCTGCTTGAAACAAATTTAAATTTTTGAGTTCTGTTTATTTTGTCCCCTGCATGTGCATTCAATTTGGACCAGTCTAAAATTTTGTCATTTGGTAGAGAGTTAAATCAAGTTCATTAAATTGAGACTGGAACAGTGTAAAGATTTGAGCTGTGCTCTGGCAAAAATGGGCTTAAAGCATCTCTGTGATTATTGAAACTATCACATGATTATTGATCTATAAAATCTATCTTGTCTAACAACTGACTGAATAGTACAAAAAACTGGTCCTAGGTCTTGCACAAAATCGACCAAAAATAAAGCATTTTCTCCTTTCCCCACAATGTTTTCTACCAAGTTGGAAATAAATTTCAAGTTTTGAGTTACGTTTATTTTGTTGTCTGCAAGTACTTTCAATTTTGAACAGTCTAAAATTTTGTCGTTTGGTAAAGAGTTAATAGAAGGCGTACTGAAACCCTATCAAATTTGGCTTGATTAAAAACAATTATTTTTGAGAAATTGCACTTCATATTTTTCCAAAGTTTGCTCAATTCACCATGCCTACTTATGATGTCTTAGTGGATTCAAGCCCAGTTGCAAGAACATCCCCCTTTTTAGCTCACCTGAGCACAACGTGCTCAAGGGGAGCTTTTAGGGGCACGCTGTGTCCGTCATGCGTCGTTTGTCGTCCGTCATCCATCGTGCGGCGTCAACAATTCTTTAAACATCTACTCCTCCTACACCGCTTGGCCAATTTGGACCAAACTTGGCTGGAATGTTCCTTGGGAGGTCCTCTTTAAAAACTGTTCACAGAATTTGATTTCATCAAAAACTCTGGTTGCCATGGTAACCAAATGGAATTTTCCAAGAAATTCTTTAAAAATCTTCTTCTCTGAAACCGCTGGTCAGCTTCTGAAATAATTTCACAGATATGTTCCTTGGGTGACCCTTTTTAAAAACTATTCACGAAATTTTGATCCGTTAAAAAACATGGCCGTTATGGAGGGGGGGGGCTCTTGGCGTCCAGCAGCGACAACAATTCTTTAAACATCTCCTCCTAAATCGTTTGGCTGATTTGGACCAAACTTGGCTGGAATGTTCCTTGGGACGTCCCCTTTGAAAATTGTTCACAGAATTTGATTCATCAAAAACTCTGGTTGCCATGGCAACCAAATGGAATTTTCCAAGAAATTCTTTGATAATCTTCTCCTCTGAAACCACCGGTTAGATTTTGAAATAATTTCACAAATATGTTCCTTGGGTAACCCTTTTTAGCTCACCTGAGCACAACGTGCTCAAGGGGAGCTTTTAGGATCACCCGGTGTCCGTCGTCTGTCGTACATCGTGCGTCATCAACAATTCTTTAAACATCAACTCCTCCTAAACCGCTGGGCCAATTTCGACCAAACTTGGCTGGAATGTTCCTTGGGAGGTCCTCTTTAAAAATTGTTCACAGAATTTGATTCCATCAAAAACTCTGGTTACCATGGCAACCAAATGGCATTTTCTAAGAAATTCTTTAAAAATCTTCTTCTCTGAAATCGCTGGTCAGATTTTGAAATAATTTCACAGAGATGTTCCTTGGGTGACCCTTTTCAAAAAGTGTTTGCGAAATTTTGATCCGTCAAGAAACATGGCTCTGGTGAATGGGGGCTACTTGCACTATACAGAAATGAAGAAATTCTTAAAAATTCTTCTTCTCTGAAACCGTTGGTCAGATTTTGAAATAATTTCACAGAGATGTTCCTTGGGTGACCCTTTTCAAAAATTAGTGAAATTTTGATCCGTCAAGAAACATGGCTCTGGTGATTAGGGGCAACTTGCACTATACAGAAATGAAGAAATTCTTAAAAATTCTTCTTCTCTGAAACGGCTGGTCAGATTTTAGAATAATTTCACAGAGATGTTCCTTGGGTGACCCTTTTCAAAAAGTGTTTGCGAAATTTTGATCCGTCAAGAAACATGGCTCTGGTAAATGGGGGCTACTTGCACTATACAGAAATGAAGAAATTCTTAAAAATTCTTCTTCTCTGAAACCGCTGGTCAGATTTTGAAGTAATTTCACAGAGATGTTCCTTGGATGACCCTTTTCAAAAAGTATTTGCGAAATTTTGATCCGTCAAGAAACATGGCTCTGGTGAATGGGGGCTACTTGCACTATACAGAAATGAAGAAATTCTTAAAAATTCTTCTTTGAAACCGTTGGTCAGATATTGAAATAATTTCACAGAGATGTTCCTTGGGTGACCCTTTTCAAAAATTGTTCGCGAAATTTTGGTCTGTCAAGAAACATGGCTCTGGTGAATGGGGGTTACTTGCACTATACAGAAATGAAGAAATTCTTAAAAATTCTTCTTCTCTGAAACGGCTGGTCAGATTTTGAAATAATTTCACAGAGATGTTCCTTGGGTGACCTTTTTTAAAATTGTTCACGAAATTTTGATCCGTCAAGAAACATGGCTCTGGTGAATGGGGGCTACTTGCACTATACAGAAATGAAGAAATTCTTAAAAATTCTTCTTCTCTGAAACGGCTTGTCAGATTTTAGAATAATTTCATAGCAATGTCCCTTGGGTGACTCTTTTCAAAAATTGTTCACAAAATTGTGATCTGTCAAGAAACATGGCTCTGATGGTGGGGGCTATTTGCACTACAGGGACATGAAGAGGAATTTCTTAATTCTTCTTCTCTGGAACGGCTGGTCAGATTTTGAAATAATTTCACAAATGTTCCTAGGGTGACCCTTTTCAAAAATTGTTAGGGAAATTTTTATCCGTCGAAAAACAACAGCCAATTGTTGGCACCTGCATGTAGTGCTCTTGTTCGACTTACGTTTTTGGTTACTATTGAGCATGTGCTCTTCTTCAAGAAATTGTCCTTGGGTAATCTATCCAAAAATTTATTTGCAGAATTCTGATTCATCAAATTCATTGCTGTGGTGATGACTGTAGGGGTGGTGACAGATTTTGAAATGACTTTTACAGGTGACCTTTGCAAAATTGCTTGGCAAAATAATGATTTTGTTTCCAAAGTTTCAATACCTCAAAAAAAAAAAAAATTGGCTATGGTCCTCTCAAAAATTCAGGTGAGCAATCCAGGGCCATCTTGGCCCTCTTGTTTCTATGTTTTTTGTCTTTTTTCTTTTTGCATCATAAATGCATAATGTGTGCTAGCAAAAAAGCAAAATCACTGCCAGTAGAGCAATTTAAGGCTCTCAAAGGCCTCTAGTTGTTGTTTGGGAATGAAATAAAGCAATTGGGAAATGACAGTTTAAACTTTTTCACAGTATAGAAGTTTATAAACTATGAAAAAGCAAATTTAATGTTTGGAAGGATTTGTATCTAAAGTCTTTATTTTCAAATTAACACAAAAACAAGTGAGGCTCAGTTAACCCTTTACCACACGGCAAAATTTAAAACCTATCCAAATTGAAAGCATTTGCAGACGACAATTTCATAGTGGCTGAAATGATGCAATTTTTCTTTGATAGGGTAGAAAACTTTGTGGGAAAAGGAGAAAATGCTGGTTACCAGCATTTTCTCCTTTTCCCACAATGTTTTCAAATGGCCTCTTTTTTTAGGGGCGTCAAAAGGCGTCATTGTGTGGTAAAGTGTTAACTGATGGTAGGAATTTCCATTATATACATTGTGTCCAGGGACAGGGGTTAAACTACAAATAGAAGTTTCAACTATCAGGTGGCTGGCAAAACTTCAATTGTAAAGAGGTAGAAATATTCATAATTATCTAGTAAAAAGTCCTTACATATAAGCTTTAACTCAAGAAGACCCACAGACTGCAAAGTCTGGCTGCTGACAATAAAAGTCAGAACAAAAGAAAATAAACAAAAGAAAAATATTGTGGGGTAAAAAGAGAAAATGCTGCTTAAAAATGTAACCAGCATTTTCTCCTATTCCCACAAGTTTTCTACCCTTTCAAAGGAAAATCGCACCATTTGAGCCACACTGAAATAATCATCTGCAAATGCTTTCAGTTTGGACAAGGCTAAAATTTTGTTATTTAGTAAAGGGTTGAAAAAAAAAAAGAAATGAAGTATATGTATATGTAGTTTGTTTTTTCCATTAACCCATTGACAAGAACCAAAATTTTAGACTTGTGCAAGTGTTTAACATTTTCAGATGATAAATGTGGTTTTGAAAGTATGAAAAACATTGTGGGAAAAGAAGTAAATTAGATCTATTGTTACCTGCTTTTTCTGTTTTTCCTAGAATGTTTTTAGAAGTCGTCTACCTGAAAGTCAATAAAACTTGAAAGTGTTTGGCACAGGGTTTGAACCAAAGTTGATTTTCCTACACTGAACATTTTCCAATTGTTCTTACATTGGTTATTCCCTCTGTTACACAGATTGACCTTCACCCTTTCCTGGATGACAAATTTGCAGATGACAAAGTATATGTGGCTCAAATTATGGAATTTGTCTTTCATGGGAAGAAAACACTGTGAAAAAAGAGAAAATGCTGGTTACCAACTTTTTCTCCTTTTCTGACAATGATTATAAACAATCTTTTACTCAGGGTCATTTAAACATGGGACTGTGTGGTATACAGTTAATTTTCAGCTCTGTCGATATTGTGTGATGGGATACTTTGATAACTTTTTACCGAACAATAAATTTTTGGAATGGACCAAATTCAAAGCATCTGCAGACAACAAATTAAATCTTGTTAATATAATGATTTTTGACTTTGATAGGGTAGAAAATATTGTGGGAAAAGGAGAATATGCTGGTCCTTTTCCCACGATATTTTCTATAGGCTTCTTTCTCAGGGTCGTTAAAAGTCAGGATTGTGTGGTAAGGAGTTAAACGTGTTTGAAAACATTGTGGGAAAAGAAACAAATGTTAGTTTACCTTCCTAAACATTTTACTAGATAATAAAAAAATTTAGACTTGTTGAATCAAAAGACTTTGCAGATGATATAATGCACAATACATGGCTCAAAGGGTGGATATAGGGTTTTTTTTTTTTTTGGAAGGGGCAGAAAAGTCTGTGGGTAATGTAAAGTAGCATTTTTATGCCCCCCTTCAACGAAGTGGGGGTATATTGCTTTGCTAATGTTGGTCGGTCGGTCGGTTGGTCGGTAGACCTTACCTTGTCCGGATGATAACTAGACACAGAATTGACCTAGGTTTGTCAAATTTGGCTCAGACATGCGTCTTGGAGTGTAGATGATCCCTATTGATATTGAGGTCAATCGGTCAAAGGTCAAGGTCACAGTGACCGTCAGCATGTTGATATATAGACCAAACCTTTCCGGATGATAACTAGACACAGAATTGACCTAGGTTCGTCAAATTTGGCACAGACATGCGTCTTGGAGTGCAGATGATCTCTATTGATTTTGAGGTCAATCGGTCAAAGGTCAAGGTCACAGTGACCGTCAACATGTTGATATATAGACCAAACCTTGTCCGGATGATAACTAGACACAGAATTGACCTAGGTTCGTCAAATTTAGCACAGACATTCGTCTCGGAGTGCAGATGATCCCTATTGATTTTGAGATTAATCCATCAAAGGTCAAGGTCACAGTGGCCTTCAACTTAATGATATTTAGACCTAACCTTGTCCAGATGAAAACTAGACACAGAATTGACATAGGTTCTTCAAATTCTGTACAGATATTCATCTTGGAGTGTAAATGATCCCTATTGATTTTAAGGTTAATCCGAGAAAGGTCAAGGTCACAGTGACCACCAGATGATTCAGGGCCTGCGCTGCCGTTTGCCACTTGAGCCATTTGCTAAAAAAAAATTAAAGTGTCTCAAAAATTATGATATGTGGCTCAACTTGTGGCTCCAACATTTTATTCGCGTATTATCGGGGACGTAGTAAGCATCGAAGTTGACTGGGAAAAGTGGAAGTCGAACGCGCGTGCCGAAAAGAAAATCGATAACCCAGTCTGTGTATCGGCGACTGTTTACAATCTTGTATGTATACACACGGCGGTGTGTATAATTATGCGAACTGTTGACAGATTATCACATTTAACAATTGAAGTGGGCTATAAATCAAAAAGATGACCCCCAATCAATTCTTTTGATACCAGTTTATGACCTGTGCCACTTCCTGTATCAATGTGGCAGTAGGGGGGCATGACTGTTTTACAAACAGACATCTTGTTTCTTCTTTGCCTGCAATGTATTCAAGAATCCTCCAACACAGGGTCATAAAAACACATTTAACCCTTTACCATACAATTCCTGGTTTTTACAACCCTGAGATTAGAAGCCTTTTGAAAACATTGTGGGAAAAGGAGAAAATTTTGGTAAACAGCATTTCCTCCTTTTCCCACATATTTTCTACCCTGCTAGAAACATGTTTTCAATTTGGACCAGTTTAAAATTTTGTCTTATGGTAAAGAGTTAACTCATTCATGGCCAATGTCACCTTGGATAGGTTTTGCAGATGGCATAGGTCAAGATCAGACTCCACAAAATGTGCAGTCTGAACTTTGATCTACACCTTCTGCTACCTGATGTTCATTTTTTCTAGAGTCAGCTCTAAACACAACATAAATTTACTTAAAACCTTTGAAAAAAGTAGAATGCAATTAATTGGCAGTGAAAGAGTTTACCCTTATCCTGCTAAATAACTGAGATAAAACTTCAAGGCCGATAGTTAAACCCAATTTTCGCCATTTTAAAGGTATTTTTTTTTTTTTTAAATATCCTTATCAGACAGTGTTGTTCAAAGATCAGACTGCATGTTCTGTGCAGTCTGATCTTGATCGACACTGTCCGCAAAAGGTCAGTAAGTCACGCATAGCAGGCTAAGGGTTTATCTATGAAGAATTCAATTGTAAGGGGATGTAGTTGAGCGAATAAAGCAATTGACCTTTCTGCCTATTTTTACACAGTCGTGTCATTTGCCAATGCACCAAAAGTCTTGTATAGCAGACCAAGGGTTAAATTTATTGGTCTCCCATGAGAAAATGCATGACACAGAAACTTGTAAACTTGTAATGAGAAGAGAAGAGTGTAAATCAAAACCAGACCACATTTATGTGCAGCCTGATTCTGATCGACACACCAACCTGAAAATAAATAGAAGAAAAGATTTATGTCAATGATCATATCTGGAAAAAAAACTTACTTAATTTGAATATGAAATTTACAGGAGGTATTAGGGGAGATTGCTATTATAGGTAGTTTTAAGTTCACAGGGACCCCATGAATTTTGAAATATCTTGAAAAATATGGTATTGATTTTTATGAGACTTAAGTCTTTTAAAAGTCTTTTGAAATGACCTTACCAACTGTCACAGTGAAAATTAGAATTTTTATACTGCAAGAAAGAGCATTTTGCCCATTCCAGTCATGTTAAATTTTTGTTCTGAAGCTTAACTTTCTTTGACAGTTTCACACAGTGACCAGAACAGCAAACATAAATGGAAAAGTGCATGAATTCAGTACCTCACTTCAGTTAGATATAAGGTCTAGAAATTGTTTTTTTTATACCCCCCACAACAAAGTGGAGGGGGGTATACTGGAATCACCATGGCTGTCTGTCTGTCTGTCCGTGTGTCTGTCCATAGACACAAATTTGTCTGGCGAAATACTCCGACACTTTTTAAGGTACTCAAATTTACACACAGTGATACCATATTCGGTAAAACCTCGATAATTCGAAGTCCCAAGGGGACAAGCAAAATGCTCGCGCGTGCTCAAATCATCCAAAATGTCCTTGGAAAAAAAATGCAATGCGTTCAAGATCAGCGATCAAAGTCTGCTTCCTGAGCAGTATAACTTTGTATCTGTCCCTATTTGATTCATTTATTTACAGCATTTGAACAATATCATATCGAAAGGGTTATTTTCTGTGAATTTTCCTGTTTTGATTATATGAGTCTGGATTTTCAATTACATGTAAATATTTTAAATAATCTGGCCTTTCTTTCAATAGTTTTTGGAAAAGTAGTGTACTGTAATTTTAACAAAATCGTAAAATCTGCCCTTTTAAATGTGTCCCCAATAACTTTCGCCCCAAAGAAAAGCTTGTGCACGAAGTTGTTTGTGTGAGAAAACAGTAACTGTTGCAGGTTTTTGCTTGCTTTATTCCATAGAAAAATAAGAAAATTTACATTTACATGAAAATGGGCCTGCCCAGGTGGCTCAGTGGTGAGCATGTCGGACTCATGACCTGGTGGTTGTGAGTTCGATACCCGGTTGAGGCGAACTTTCTTTCCGGCGTATTTTCGCCTCTCACCTCTGCTGAAGCATGTGAGAAAAGTAGTCGGTGGCTTTGGAAAGAAAGTTGTGTTAGTACTGGTGTGAGAAAGCCAGGAAACACATGTGCGTCACCGACCGCCATGATATGACCTTAGCTGTTAAAGTGGCGTTAAACCCCAATACAACCAACCAACATGGAAATGGAGTTCTTCGGATACCAATGTTGTCACTGAAATATCGTTTGATACAGTGCCATGCAACTAGAAAAGTTGTTGAAAATGATCGAAGAATGCAAGCGAGAAAGACGACAAAATTTTGAATCACAAACGGTTCCGTGTGATTACAGTGCTGTTGAAATGGCCATAGAAGTGTAAATTACTGAAGGTATAGTGCTGAGCTAATGAGAAATAAAAAGTAAAATTACGACTTTTCTCATTACCAATGTCTTCGACACAAAAACAGACCAGAATATCTACATACCCCGTGAAAAATCACATTTACCTTTGTCAAAGGTAAATTTCTACGACATGAGAAGGTACCAGTGATATTCACACAAACCTGAAGTATGACGTCAGAGTAACAAGACAGACAAAATTTGTGTGATCAAACGGGTCTTAATCTGTGGCGATGCGACTTGGAAATACTGATGCTATAAATAGATTGACATAAAAACTGATAAAAATTAGGTGTCGTCTGATCATAAATTTAAACTGTCTTTTCAGGATCAACAATGATTTTGAAGGGCTGTTGTCACAATTAGCCTCTCATCATAAATTAACGTCAATACCTTCTCAAATCATATTGTGGTATGAATCCCGTGTATTAATTGTCATAGTTTGTAAAACTTACACCACATCGTAGAAAGGCTGGCGCGCAGAAATCCTTTGCTAGGAAAGATGTGAAAACAATCGATGGAGAGGTGCGAAAACATTGTACTCGAATAAACAATCAATTTAAAGAAGGAAAATGATTACAGGGACCAACATCGATTATCAACTTATCGAGACTCGAAATTACTAAGTTACTTTTGGTGCAATAAAGCAGAGTTTTTGCTGGGACTCTCGGAATTCCTCAAAAAATGCAGGATTCTCGAATGTTCGAGACTCAAAATAACAAGGTTTTACTGTATATGAAGTTGTGCATGTGCAATTTTCATGATCCTGCTGCGATTTGTTGCAGAATTATCTCCCCTTGAACTTTTTTCAACTCTTACTTTGTTACTAAACCATTCTGCATTCTGTGACAAAGACAAAGACCTGCATTTGTGACAAGGAGCTGGTGGGGGGGGGTATAATCACGTTTACTGATAGCTCTAGTTTCTTTTTGGACAAGTAATATAACTCTATACCTTACCTTAGATACCTCTTTGTCACTTTCATACAAATCCTCAAAGTCTAATATGATTAGTTCAGTGTTCTCTGGTGTCTGTTCTCCAGCTGTAGTAAGTCTAAATTTTTGTATTCGACGTGGCTTTATGTTTTATACCTCTTCTGTTGAGATATATGTTTGAAACCACCAGACACTTAGACTAGGTCTTTCATGGTTGTTTTGATTGTTTTTTGCTAGGATATTTTCAATTTTGCCCAAAATTAGCTCAATAATATTTTGGTTACACTCATGTGGGTGGTAATCTTAAAGACACTGTGTGTCTTTGAATATGAAAATTCATCTACAACAATAATTTGGAGCTTGTTTATGGAACTAATTCAATTCATACAAGTCACTTTTCTTTACTTTATTGTTTTATGCTCTACCTCATGATGTGAGCCGAAGTTCAAGTGGATTGCAGGAAAACATCTGAGGTTGGGCGTTGAAACGAAAACAAGGTACAAACAAGTGCAAGTCTGATATCGAATCGTAATGTAAAAAAAAATATAAATAAATCAAAGCGCTTTCAGCACTGTAATAGGTTGACACTGAAAACCTCACTGGTTCGAGGACCATCAATCAATGGTAGTTGTTTGAACTATGTATGGGAAAAAGACACCATGTTATATTGCCTTTTATCCTGGATTGCAACCTTGAAAATGGATTAAAGAATCTATTCTTCTTCTTGAAAAGGACTGTTTGGAAAATATCTTAATTTGGTAATAAATTGGTTGGTTTATTGATAGATCTAGTTTTGTTTTAGGCTGCTTTCAACATTATTTCAGCCATGTCAGTCATCTAATTCACATTATGTCATGGGTTTCACTCGTACTAGGATAGGGCTCTGAGGTGTCCTGCCCTATGACACTCCTTAGATCACACTTTACAACAGAGCCACGTAGGACCCCTTTTTGAACTGCCTTTTACGTATTAGTAGCTGAACACTTTACCAAAGGACAAAATTTAGACTGGTCCAAATTAAAAGCACTTGCAGACGACAAAATAAATGTAACTCAAAAATTGAAATTTGTTTCCAGCAGGGTAGAAAACCTTGTGGGAAAAGGAGAAAATGCTGGTTACCAGCATTTTCTCCTTTTCCCACAATGTTTTCAAAAGGCTTCTATCTCAGGGTCATAAAAACCGGGGATTGTTTGGAAAAGGGTTAATTTATTAGTAAAATTATAAAATTGTCAATCGTCACTAATTGAAAGTAAAAGATATAGGATAACTCTGATCAGCAATATCTATTATCAAGTTTAAGATTCACTCATGAATAACAGTTCCAACCAACCTTTTATTTGGTTTAAAAAAACACAACAGATACTCTTTTCTGTTACTTTGGTATTATGGTAACTGTACTGTAACATATTGTCATGCTCATAATAATGTTCATACTTTCAAATGGTATGACTAAATCATATAAATCATGCCTGCAATTTCACTTCTGAATTATTTAATTTTGGCAGTTAGTGGACCTTTTATTTTTCCATTTTTAATGTGCCATTGTATTTATCGAGACAAGTTGTCCAAAATAATAATTTTTGGATGGTTAAATTGTCTAGGGCCAAACCATCCAGGCCAAAATGTCTGCTGGCCAAATTCTTCAACCCTACTTTCGAAGAAATGTAGATTCTCTTAACTTTTTACCATGTATCATACTTCAAGACTTGTCCGAAAGCATATTATTGCAAATGATTAAATAAATGTAGTGATGATTTGAATCTTCGAAAGGGTAGAAAACATTGTGGGAAAAGGAGAAAATGATGGTTATCAGAATTTTCTCTTTTTTGCCACAATTTTCAACAGGCTTCTTTATCAGGGTCAAAAAAAAACAAGACAGTATTGTAAAAGAGTTAAAACAATATTAATCTGATGGCCTATGGTAGTTAGAAAAGCAATACCTAAACATTACAATTTCATTGACATTTTTTTTTTTAGATATATCCTACATGAACAGGCAATTAAGATCTAAGGTATATACATTTGCATTCAAAGGATAGTCTGATTTTGATCTTTTATGATCTTCAAAAGATATTTTACTCGTCCTTGTAAAACCCAGGTCATTCTAATAAGCAAGGAATATAACTAAGGTAAACTCTGTATTCTATTATTTCAGAGCTTTAAGGATAAAACCCTCAGCAATATGTTTGTATCATTAGCTACTTTATATTGGTTGATTCTCAATGTTACCACAAAGTCCTGAAATACAGGACTTTGTGGTAACATTGAGAATCAACCAATATAAAGTAGCTAATGATACAAACATATTGCTGAGGGTTTTATCCTTAGAGCTCTGAAATAATAGAATAGACATGTTAAGCTTGGGAAAGCAGCCTGAATATGGTAGGGCCAATGTTGCTGTCGTAACTGGAATATCTGAGCAAGGCTGGCATGACAGATCCAAGACCTGCTTGTACTGTGCAGTCTGGTCTATTGATTTTTTGACATTATTGTGTTTTACGCTGTTTTCAGCATTATTTCAGTTAATAGAATATCCACGCTGTCCTGGAATTTCCGGTACTCCACACAATATTCATTTGAAGCCTCTGGATGCTTTCCAAATTAATAATCACAAAAGCAATGGTCAGCAGTGAGACAGGAATGAATCCTGTCACAATATGGCTATTATCAATCCTAAGGAAGAAATAGGCTGGGCCAAGGATCACACCAAAGTGACAAAATGGGCGTATTTGTGTTGCAATTTCAGTTTCATTTCCCTTGGGGAAAAAAGCTTTCACTCTATCAAAAAACAAAATTTTGAAATCTTTGAAGGGTTAAAAATATTTGAGAAGAGAAAATGCTGGTCAAATGCAGTTTTTTGGTGGTGGCAGGATTTTTGTGTGGGCAGCTATAATTCGTCGATTTAGGTCTTAGTCATTGTTGAAAGAAATCTGACAACCAGGCAATACATTAATCAGATTTTGCAATCTGTAGTTGTACCCATCTTAGACTTTTGCAACATGCACCAGTACTGACTGCTGACTACAGACTACCGACTTAAATTAGGGGTTTTCTCAAAACATACATACATACGAGGATTGTGAGAATAGATTAAAGGTTCACATTCGTAAAAGTATATTAAAAAGAAGAGGAAACAAATAACTTTTGAATTACACAAATATCTGTTCACCTCATTTTGTGTTTTATTTAAGTGTTAAAACCAATTTCCTTCCTTCAACAGACCAAATTTGCAAATATATTCACAGTACAGCTTAGTAAATGCCTAGAATGTCTCCAAACATCACCCACAGCCCTGTACGATTCAAGCCTGGCTATACTGTGCTCAACAGAAACTCCACAGCAATCTAGGTATGCATTGAACTTGGGACATTTCGGAAACCTCAGTCCTTCCATTCTCCCAAGTTAAACACTGTTATATACGGTGAGAAGGGGAAATCTATTTGCATATATTTTATTTGCCAGTAAATGCAATTTTCAGGAAATTGATGTTCTGGATTACGCCCAATTCTGATCGTAATTGCTGAGCATCATTTATATGGGCCAGAAAGCCGCTTTCAACATGAACAATTGTTCCAAGGATCACATGACAATGCCGATACCAGACAACCACTGCTCCTGAGGTTTATTTCTGGGTCTACTGCTTCTGAGAGATGCATCACCTACAGCTCCAACATTGAGACGAGATCTTCTCAGATACCTGGCATAGCAGGTCTCTCTTGTTCGGATGGCCTTCTTATATAGAAACTTATTTAACATAGTCCGTATCTCATATTTGATACTTGAAATGCACACATTAAAAATAGGTGGGAATATGTGTTACTGTGGATAGCTGAGCAACCGTACAAAAAAGGAGAATAAGAATGTGAATTAAAGATTGGCGGGTAAACCTTCTACTTCAAAAAGACGCACTCAGACACCTCTGCAGCAAGAGGCTTTTGAAAACATAGGGAAAAAACGAAGTTGCTCAGAACGAGCAATTTCTCCTTCTTCCACATTCTGAGAAATTTCCCCATTTTCAACAAAGTTATCTGCTCTACTAAAAGAAATCACATTCTCCCAACTGTCACATCTTTTCTTATTGCAAGAGTCAGAAAATGGCCAATCAGGGAAAGAATTTCGTGAAGTAAAGAGTACCGTTAATAACGTGTATATGCTTTTACCTGTGATAGCATAGATTTTCCTATCCAAACAAAGCACAATATGACAACCGGTCACACTTTTTTCATTCATTAAACATGTAAATATTTGTCACTAATATGACTTTCATGTAAGGCATTTCGTTTTCCTTTCTGAGCTACGCATTTGTGACTTAAAGACTGACATTTGCCTCTAAAAGGGCAAAAACATGCTCTTTACAAGGATATTCTCCTTTTCCCAAAGTGTTTTTGAATGACTTTTACCTATGAGGCGTAGAAACAGGGATTGTTTGGTAAATGATGTATCCAACATGCACAACGCCTTCAGTATTACACATTTACAGGACTGAGGTTTGTTTACAATGTTTAATCCTTTCTCCATGGTATGTTGTCGGCGTGAACTTCTTAGACATCATGTTTGTCCCACAGTTTGGTTGTAGTTTTTCCCTGATACTTTTTTTCCTACAATCGTATTGTGCTTTTGTAGTATACCCTCGATTCAGGACAGGTCTGACTTTGACTCGAATACCTAGCTCGGCCAATTTCTTTCTTAGGAATGATGGTGGTCATTGCCGCAGGATTCTTTCCTCTCACGGCTAATCATTGTTTAGACGTTGGCTATGTCAAAAAGCAGCCAGTGGCTTGGGAATAATATTGCACGAAAAACTGGTAAAAAGAAATTACAGGAAAACATGCATAGGTGCGCTGGCTGCAGCGATATAACCGAAATAGTGTTACAAACAGCGTTAAACACCATTCTATCAATTGATCAATCAATCAACTTTTTGTTAAAGCCCTTAAAGGATTTTTTTAGCATTTCAATGGTGAGATTAGAAACAATGATTATGATGAAATTTAAAATCGTCAATTTTTTAATCTTTCACACTAGTAATCGACGGGCTCGTGGATAAAACAGCTCCTGTCTGATTTAATACGCCAAGTCATCTAGCCTATTAGATTGTTTGATTGATTGGTGTTTTACGCCGCTTTCAACATTATCTCAGTCATATCACGACCAGCTCACATATCCGTGTAGTTCCTAGGTTACTCCACTACTAAGCTAACGCTCTGAAGTGTCTTGTCGAAGGACACTTCCACAAAAAACCCTGCGGATCAGGTGGGGCTCGAGCCTGGGGCTGCCGGGTTACGAGTCCCACACTTTAGCACTGAGCCACGCAGGGCCCCCTGGCCTAAAGAACTTTCTCACAGAAAGTACCTAAGCTGCTTCGATAACTAGGAGTAAGCAGTTTAGAGGGCCATGACTCGTCTGCTACATCATTAGTATAGTTTTTGAAGAATTAAAAATAAAACGATCAAAAAAGAATTCCTTTGTATTTCACTATGCTTGAGAAAATCCCTTCGATAAGTTCACAATATGAAGTAGAGATATTTGTGTAATTCATTAGTGTTTTATTTTCTATTCTTTTTAATACTGATAACGAAATTGGACTTATTAGGCCTATTTTATTCACACAATCGTCTGAGATATTCTGAGAAAACCCCTAGTTTAAGCCAGAAGTCTGTAGTCTGCAGTTGGTGCTGGTGTACGTTGCAAAAGTCCCTTAGGACACCATCAAAGATTAGTTTACCTACAATATGATAATGCTCAACCACATGTCACTGGCATTACCAGAGACTTTCTACAGAACAGACACATTAATTTGTTGCCATGGCCAGCACTTTCCCCTGGTTGTAATCCCATTGAAAATGCAAGGGATTATGGGTGACATTTATGTCAATGTCAATCCCAAAATGAAACAAAACATCCAAGAATTGGCTAGGGCCCTCCGCTATGGCCAGTAGAGGTTGCCATACATGCTACTGACTTTTCTAGTGAAATTTTGGTAACCAGTCTGAAATCATTGACACTTTTACCTTGATAAAAATCCTGAAATGCCACACAACGAACTCGTTTTACACAAAAAATGATTGAAGTCTCGGATGAAACCATTTTTAGCTCCACTGGTCATGGTCCGGTGTCTGTTGTGCGTCTGTCTGTCCGTGCGTGCATTAACTTTTATTTCAAACATCTTCTTCTCTGAAACTACCCATCTAAATTTGATGAAACTTCACAGAAATTATCCTGCCATGGTCCTCTTCAGAATTTTTTGAAAAAATTTGATTCCTTCAAAAACTCTGGTTGCCATGGCAACAAAACTGAAAAAAAAAAAAAGTTTTTTTTTAAAATCTTCTCTGAAGCCACAAGGCCCAGGGCTACTGAATTTGGCATGTAGCTTTATCTAATGGACCTTTAACAAGTTTCTTCATATTATAGGCCTGGGGTCAAAATTGGCTCAATCCCAGCAATCACAAGTTTAACATGGACTTCCATATATAGTCACTTCAATTTAAACATTAATCAAGGGAAATAACTCCTGTTATAAAGGATAATGTTTGTTACTATTTACCTCCCTTGATTATCAAACTGCAGTAATACATAATTGGTGCTAGGTATTTAAGTTTTTTGATAGAAAATATTCTGTTTTCAGAGAGAGTGATTCATTTTGATGCTAAAAGTTATGTTCACATGAGTGGAATATTAAGTAAGGTTTCTATTATTCAGGTTTTTTTTTCCCAAGAACTTTACCTTTTATGCCAATCAATAAACCTGCTTGTATTGCCTGCCAATGTTCAATGTTTTCAAAAGCCCTCTTTTTCAGGATCATGAACACTTCGATTTGTGTGGTAAAGGGTTAAAAAGCCAGTGGAGCAATACAGGGCCATCATTGCCCCCTTGTTTTGTTAATTTGGTTTCAGAAATAATAAAATATGCCAAGTTTTTTTTTTTTTTGGATGAGCTCTGTCTTTCTGTCATCAGTATAGATCAATTCTGATTAGTTTCCAGTTCTTATATATAGATATAATGATGTAGTAGCCACGTAAATATCAGTAACGTAAATTTGATCTGGTTATGTTGCTTGACCTGGGGAGGGCATGTTATAAGGAATAAAAAAGGACTATCTTCTTATGAAATACAATGGTTGTTAGTTATACCACAACTTCTACTTTGATACCCTCCAAGAGCAAACTTAGTAAGTAAATGTATATTGATTGTTTTATGAAAATAGGATATTCCATTGGTCAAATAGGAAATAATCTGTCATTTGTTAATTTACAACAATTTTTTTGGTGGTATCTAAATCCAGGGTGCTTCACACACACACACACACACACACACACACACACACACACACACATATATATTCAACAAAAAAAGTTAAGGAAATTGTGTTTGAGGGGCTATGACAAAAGATCAAGAACATTCTGAGAATTTTGAATTTCATAGTAGTATAAAGCATCCATTTCTCTTCAAAAGGTTGCTTTGTTTTAGTTTATATCACCAATAGTGGCTTAAATAATCACTGTCAAAGTAGACTGGTCAATTCATTTTTTGCAAGATTGCAATATTGATTGGTTTGAGTTAAGAGTCATTGTAGAGTCACACGCAAAAAAAAAAAGCCTTTTTAAAATTGGTCCTCAGGCTAGTTACTTATCTCAGATAATTTCAGCAATACTTTTGAGGCTGAGCTGACATTCCAATTTTCAAATTTGTTCAATATCTCCATTGCTATCATCCAGAAACATCCAAGATTGTTCATCAGAACAATGTTTTGCTCATTGACTAGCCAGCGCATTCACCAGAATTTCTTCTTTTGAACATGTGTGGGACATTCTGGGACCGAGGGTTCAATGCAGAATACTGGCAACTCTTGTTGGTCCAGCTACAGGAGAAATGACGACTGGTTCCTCAGTCCCAAATCTTTAGAATTATTCAGGGTATGCGACACCAGTGCAAGTCCTTATTTGCCACAGAAGGGGGAGACATTCGTTGCTGCAGGGATATTTTGAACATTCTCATCTCCCATACATGACATTTTAGGCTATCATGAGAAGGGGCCTAGGTAAAGTTCATGTGACAGAGGAATTGAATTTTAAGTTATAAAAACATACAGCATATATTCATGACTGCGTTTTGTATAAAAACGGGGAATACTCTGTGGACACTTATTTTGCGAATAATGACTGACCTCTGCATTACTTGACACAGTGCCACAACAAGGATATTAGTGCTATAAAGACTCATTCTCAGACAACCTGGACAAATGGCATATAAAAATGTCACTTTTTTCATACTGACAAATTATTTCATTTTCATTTTCTTTGTATCGGTATATATGTTAACTCTTTATTTTAGGAGTTTTACCAGCTAGGAGCCAACAACTTTCTATTTATGCAATGTTATACTGTAAAGGCTGCCGGCATTTTTAAATTTTTGAAAAATATGACCAGTTGTGTAGGTTTTACCATGGAGTAGTCAAATATTGCAAGCAACTTACTCTAACACTAACAATTTAGTAGGGTGATAAAAGCTTGTGAGGAAATGACAATATCAGTGAGATTTTGCATGATTTTCTGGTGCTATATAATGATAAAGGAGAAAGAAAAAAATCTACATGTTATCTTTTTTCCCAACCGTTGTCTTACAACTATGATCATTCCACAATAGAGGTCAAAAAATTACTTTATCATTACTTAAAAGGCAACCATTAGGATACGGAAATATATCCCAACAGTGCCTCGCTGGTAGGTTTAACTGATACATCGCCACATTAAAAAAATACAGTGTCCCATATGTGACAGTATTTTGTCCCTTATGTGATTCTTTTATGATACTCATGGGAAAGGCAGCATTTTAGTAATCTTTTGATAAATTGTGTGCATTGAAAGCGGAAAACCAGAAAACAAACTATCTTTGATCATAATATTCATCAATTGTATGACTTCCCGAACAACTGCTCTTAAAAACCAGCTGACTCTAGATTTCAATAAAAGCCATTTTTTGACCTGTTTTATCGAGTATTCTGACAAACAAAACCCATTCAACAACAATTATTGAAACTATGTCATAACAATCTTCGGCATATGCTTTGAAATACTTGGGTAAAGTATGTCCCAAAGAAACGATACAGAGAGGAAGACTTTTTTTACAAATGTCCTGTAAGTGACAGGTGCACACAGGTTCCTGATAAAGCTTTCAAATCAAAGAAATCACGTCTTAGTATTCGTAAATATTGACTGAAATCATCTATCAAAATTAAGGAAACATGTTTAAAAGGTACTGTTTTAGAAAATATTACTAATCCATATACCATGGAAAAAGAAGCTCGTGGCATGGAAAAGGAGACTGGGCTACGTTATGCTTTCCACTCTGCAGCCTATATACATCACCGGCAAAATGTTTACCATCATTAAAGTGTGATATCCAATTGAGTGAATACCAAGCTGTATTTTACTTACAATTCGAAAGGCACACGCTTAGCTTAGAAGTCCTCAGCCAAAAGCAATTCATCTTTGTAACTTATAGGAAATTCGCAGATCAAGTCTCCCTCTGGTAATGTTCATATTGAACTTGTTCCCAGAATTCAATATTTGGACTCTACTAATCTATAAACATTAAAAAAGGAAAGGATAATAATAATAAATTTGAGCATCACTTGAAAAAGAAAGAATGCCCGTCCTGAGAACTTCACTGTTTCTGCAATGATTTCAAAAGTTCTGGATCATATGGATGTCACAATTTAAGATTTGTTTGTCTATGTTAAAGAATGACAAGGCAAAATTTACGTGTGACTTCCTGACGACTTTATATAACAAAATCATGGTGCACACTGGTTTTTTATTTATTTATTTATTTTTCAACTTTGACTTCTGAGATGTGTCATTCAGTTATTCTTCCACAGGCTGCCGGACATCTTCTTGGAAAGACAACATATAAATAAATACACGCACCTGAAATAGAAAGCTTGAAATCACATAACACATCTTTAGTTTAATTTAACTCATACCCCTACAAATTTAATCATTAACATTTGCATGTTCCCGTTTTATATGTGATGATTACTTACACTGCACATAGTAAACTTTTAAAACGGTTTTAAACCACAATAAATAGTTCAGTATGATTTTTAAATTCATTTTCATTCAAACTTATAATGTGTCAGTCATACATTATGAGTGAATGAAAGTTCAACATCTTTATTCATCTTCATTTAAAACTTATTCATAACTTGGACAAAATGATGTCAAAACTTGCTTTCAATGCCAAGTCTCTGCAGTTGAGGTCAGAAACATAGAGATCATAATACATGGATTGCAGCATGAACAATATGAAATTAAATATGAAACTTTAGTAGTAGCATACAAGACATCATTAGTCTACGCAACATACGAGTCAGGAGGTTTTTCTTTGTTTCATAAGTTGTGCTTCGGGTACATGGTAACATTAGAACTAGAATTTAAATTTCAGACTTATTTGCGGTCTATAGCATAAGCTTCTACCATCATGTCTATTGAAAAGAAAATAAGAATGATAAATTTTGAGACCTTTAGGACCACCTAACGAGGAATTCTAACAGCAATCTTTCATTTGTGAAAAAATGGCACAAAACAAAATACTTACACCTCCGGGCATCAACGGACAGTTGAAGGAAACCAACGACACTGAGAAAGTGACGGAAACTTTGTAATTGTCAGTCTTTTGGAAAAGGGTTAGGGCTAATTAGTCCCGTATGTTATGGACTTGTATGTTAATTTCAACAGAATGTACCGAATTCATTCTTCTGTCGTAACTGTGATTTACATTGTTAAAAAATTTCATTTTATGACAGAAAGAACAAACTTGTAAGGCATCATTTAACAACTGCACTGTTGATGTAGGTATGCAAACTTGAACATGAAATCCTCGTTAGTTATTGTCCTGTATGTTATAATTAAAAATTATGCTCGTTAATCAATGGTTGATGTTGGTCTTAAGGAAATTTCACTTGTTTACGTGAAAAACTACTAATGTTCTTTTAATTACCAAAACAAGTAGTCACAAACTCTGTATATATAAGAACTGTCATATGCTTTATGCAGTATATTTAAAAAACACAAACAAATGTTGTCCCGCAAGTTTTTCGATTTCGGCGACAGAGAAATAGACGTCAAAAAATGACAGAAATATGGTAGCCATGTCAATCAAACTCTCCTACTGCGTAGTACCGACGCAATGGTTAAAAAAAAAGGCAAAAAGTTGTAGGAAGGAAACACTTTTGTAATCAATACACACTTTGTAAGTAACAGTTACTGTTCTGGCGACATGGTGTTTTCAGGCATCCAGGCAACTTCAAATGCACACCATATCGTAAAATGAAGTCAAGAAAAGCTAAACTTAAGCTCAGAATATTGAAATATGTGTGGTCTCAACTTACATTAAGTTGCATTGCCTCTACTTATTAATATTTTTAGTAAGGAGCGCTTTAAAACATGGCGACATGAATTGTCCAGGTTGTCTGAGAATGAGTCTAAAGCTAAAGGAAACATTTTTTTTCAAGCAATGAAATTTATCTAACAAACTTAAAAAGAATACTTGTCTGTTTTTAGTAATCTTTTGTGTGACAGTTTTCTGAGACTGCCTTAACTTCTTTGTTGAGTACATACATTTCTCAAAATACGATTTGAAGACATCTCTTCTCCAGACTTGCTTGTCTGCAAAAGTAGATAGGTACACATGAAAATACTTTTTATTCTGACAACTTAGGAATATAAGATGTAAAAAATATCAATAAATGTGAAAAATAGCAATAAACTAGACGGATATACATGAAATGTTCCAGTACATGTGCATTTAAGAGAGTAACACTGCATGGAGATATCATGTAAATATCATTTTTCATGCATTCCATCTTAGTTTTCATGGACATTTTATATACTGCAAAGCTTTTTGTCATTTGGCCATTCCATAGATCTAAAGTCAAAATTTCTGGCCAGTTAGCCATGTCCATATCTGCAATTATAAAGTAACCAGTACCTAGAGATATCTAAATACTGTTTTGGTCCATTTTATTGAGATTAGCTGATAAAACATAATAAACACCAACTATTCACAAATTTTGTCATAAAGTCCACAGTTTCAGTTAAGCTGTCTTCACAAAGACTGCTCATTTATGTTTAGCAGATCATTTAAGAAGTACCAAAGTTCAAACAAGAATCCTGGCTTGAAATAGTTTTCTATTATTTGATGATGTCATCACAGTTGAATAATTTTTTGATACCAATCTAGCTACATGTAAATATACTGAACAAAAAAGGTTAGGGATCAAACTCTAGGACTTGAAAAAATCTATCCAACAAGAGTAAATCTTTAAAACTTTATCTTTTGCCAGATTACCAATTCAATTCTGTGCAAGATTCCATTTAAACATTTTTGAAATTATCAAATTTTAAAAGCAGCAAACCGCAAACTCACTTACCACTCAAACAAGATTGGGATTAGAAATTCCTTGGCAATTTGAAAATCAATTTTTTATCATGGTTATGTCAATAAACCATTTCAGTATTCAATATGCCCCCCTCGTGCTCAAATAACAGCACTGTAACGTCTCTGCATGCTTCGTATCAAACGTCTAATGTCCACATGCGGAATTGTCTACCATTCCTCTTAAAGGGCATTCAACAGTTCATTTCTGTTTTCTTGAGGTCTTTGGCATGAAGATAACCTGCACTGCAAAGTGTCCCAAACATGTTCAATCAGGTTTAAGTCGGGAGAACGACTTGGCCACATCATACGAGCTATACCTTTTGTCTCTAGATAGTCGTTCATTCGACAAAGCCGTGTGAGGTCGGGCATTATCGTCCATCAGGATGAAATCACCACCTACTGCATCAGCAAAAGGTCTCACTATGGGATCTAGTTTTACATCCCGATATCTTACACCAGTAAGTGCACCAGCATCAATAACATGCAAGTCAGTGCGCCCCTCAATATTGATGCCTGCCCACATCATAACAGACCCCCCTCCAAACCTGTCATGCTGGGCAATGCAACAGTCAGCGTAGCGGTCACCAGTTGTTCTCCACACTCTTCTCCTTCCATTGTGGAAATCTACACGAAACCGAGACTCGTCCCTGAAAAGGACTCTCCGCCAATGGCGTAACTGCCAAGTCACATGTTCAGAAGACCACTGTCTTCTTGCTGTCCGATGCGCTTGTGTCAGAACAGGTCTCAAAACTGGTCTGAAAGCCCGTAGATTTGCCTGATGAAGTCATTTCTGACTGTCCGTGTCATAATTTGTGTTCCTGTAGCCTGCTGAAAGTCTACATTAAGCTTCACAGCACTTTGGAACGGTTGTATCCTTGACAAATTACCCAAATACCGGTCCTGTTGAGCCGTGGTTCACCTTGTTCTTCCAGATCTTGGTATCTCAGCCACACTACCAGTTTGTTGAAAGTGGTTCCAGAGCCTTGAAACAACACTCTTAGAAACATTGAGCTGTCCAGCCACCTGTCTCTGAGTTTGACCTGCCTGTAACAGTCTGATGGCGCGTGCAGCCTCCGCAGCAGGTAAATGATGCCTCATTGTGTATAAAATGAAAACGAAGGGCAAAACAGCCACAGGAAAAAGAAGAAAAGAACTCGCAAAAATCAGCGTTCAGAGTAGAATTTCAGATCAGTAACGACGTGAAAACACTTGATATTTTCTTTCATTCCACTCAGAAAAATGTAAAACAATTTATGTTCTATTGCATGGACTTATTATGGAATAATAAACAACAGAAGTCGGTAATAGGAGTAGCGGCATGGACTATGCATTGTATTCGAGAAGTAACGTTACACATATTTCAACCTCTTATCGTACAATCTGCTTATCATAAGCTTATCATGAACATAATATTTGACATTCATAATTAGCAATACAGAACTGTATGCAATAGTAATATAATTCCCTCAAACGAAAACAACGGGTGGCTGGGCGGGTTATAAGCAATAGTGTGTAGTCTAGCCGTCAAATGACCAGAGTAGAGCTGCGCTCTCTATTTATACTACAACGAGATGCGCCCTTGCGCAACATACACTCTACTGAGTATAATAAGAGTGTATACTGTAGAGTATACTGAGTATAATAAGTAACAAAGCACTACACATAAATATATTAGTTTTGGATAGGTATTAAACACTTGTGCACGTGTCCAAGTTACCATAATTGTCACATGCATGGATATCACACTATGTTCAGAGCATATGAAATATCCTATCTACGGTGGAAAATTTGGTACATAATTTTGTTTATAACTTGGAAAAAATTTCCTGGAAAGATGTGATTCTTAACTTTTTTTGACCAGTATATGCTGTCAGGTGGAGACCTGACCATAAACAAACAATGGTCTTTACCCTTGTAGTTTTCTGATCTGTTGCAACATAATGGTTTATTTTTTTTTAAGTTTTTTGACTATTGGTCTAAAGTTAAAAAGTATCTGTTTGTCCCTCAGAAGGTGTGTTGTTCTGCATGACTTAGTAACCTAGAGAACTTGGGCTCATTCCTCACTCAAAGCACTGGGCTTTTTCATAGGATTGTTATTGGATATAACATTCAAGAGCCTTAGTGTAGCACTGGTTAAAAGGAAGACATTCATGAATATTTGAGACGTCCCCATAATATGACTGATCAATATAATACAGAGGGAAAAATTGGTCATTCCCTTACAAAGGGAGAAAATGCTGGTAACCAGCATTTCCTTCTTTTCTTACAATGCTTTCTATCATTCTCATGACATTTGCTTCTTCGTCTATTTTAAATCTGGACTACTCTAAAATTTTGTTGTTTTGTCAAAAGGTTATATATGTATAAGAATTGCAGAAGAAGAAAGTTGCTTTGCACTTGGAGCTTCTGTTTTAGCTATAGGTCTGTTGTAGACTCATTCTCATAAAACATGACCATTCAATGTTGCCATATTTTGATGAAAAATAAAAAAGATTCATGACCTCCAAGGGATCATGGTAATCGAAATTACCAACTACTACATGCAAAGAAAAAATTCAGAAGTATCTTGCCCTACCTGATGCTGTCGAATCAACACCCATGCACATTATTTGTAGCTTGGTCACTGAAATCATCATGTCGCCAAGAAATAATCATTATTGATGTAGACTAATGCCACCAATTAAAACAAGTATTTCGTGGTAAAGAGCCTTTTTACGCAAAGTTTTGATGGAAGCCGTGCTACATTTAACAAAAAATCTGACATAACATGAGGAACGTTAAAATGATAACGATACTCAGTTGTGACGCCAATTCTCTGTAAGCAACGGGACAATCTCAAGAAGTCCCCCCAGATTCGGTAGAAGAATCCAATTTTGTTCCATTTGATATAATAGGTAGCTTCCTTAAAGACTTGTATTTAACGCTATTACCATTTTTTAAACACACTGCACCTCGCAAGATGGGAAAAAGACAAAGAAGTCACTTAAGTGGAACCGTAATAATTATGTAGTAATCAACGAGTCTTGTCAAAGATTCCCAATAAAATTAGTGCATCTAACTATAAAATATAAATGAATGCATATTCGAGACTAGAACTGACATGTGGGATATGTGCAAAGTGATTCTGTTGGCCAGTACACTCGACCTTTTTATGCTCTGGCCATGAAATGGCAGAAGGGCATATAGAGTTACCTGTGTCGGTTTGTGTGTGTGTGTGTTAGTGCGTGTGTGCGTCAGTGTGTGTGTCCCATTCTTGTCCGGAGCATAACTTCTACATTTATCAATGGATTTCAAAAAAACTTCGCACACATGTTCTCCTTAACAAGTACTAGTGTCATGCGAAAAGTTTGTTTCGATACACCCAAGGTCAAGGTCACAGTTGGAGGTCAAATGTTTAAATTGACCTTGTCCGGAGCATAACTTCTACATTTATTAATGGATTTCAAAAAAACTTCGCACACTTGTTCTCCTTAACAAGTACTAGTGTCATGCAAAAAGTTTGTTTCGATACGCCCAAGGTCAAGGTCACAGTTGAAGGTCAAATGTTTAAATTGACCTTGTCCGGAGCATAACTTCTACATTTATCAATGGATTTCAAAAAAACTTCACACACTTCTTCTCCTTAACAAGTACTAGTGTCATGCGAAAAGTTTGTTTCGATACGCCCAAGGTCAAGGTCACAGTTGAAGATCAAATGTGTAAATTGACTGTTCAACCCAGTTTTACATCCTGCTCAGCAGAATTGTGATATGAAGATACAGTTTTGGTTTTTAAAAAGACTCATCCAAAGAACTATGCCAGAGAATATTGAGGCTGCAACCTACCCTTCAACTATAGTCCAGTGTGATAATATTTGATCCAATTTGTTCCTGTGTCATAGAGGAAGTCCAACAAAGTAATTATTATTGCTATATTTCTCACTCTCATTCCTCAAGTTAAGATCTTCATAATCCTGAGTATAAGTAAGGAAAATGCTGAATAAAAAGAAGTTAATGCTCAAAACCAGCATTTTCTTCTTTTTCTCACAAAGTTTTCTACTATATGCAATACAAACCATATAATTTATTGTCTGCATATTGCTTTCAACTTGGACCAGTCCTCAATTTTGTTAACAGGTATAAATAATCTTTTATCTGCTTGGCTATATATATAACAAACCTTCTTAACCCTTTCTAAGCTGTTATCCAAAACAACAATTTTCTGTAATACCTACTGATTCTCTCATATGACATATCCGTGACCAATACCATTTAGTGGGGGCATCCGTGTCTCTGACACACCTATTTCTAGTCAAATTATAGAGAAGAAGGTGGTTCACACTTGTAAAAAGTAATCAACAAGTCGTAATCAACAAGCCCCTAACATCAATCATGTCAAAATCATGATAGCAAAATCATGTAATTCAACATTATTTATCTTCGGTTGTATTTCAGTTGTTAAATTGCGTCGATTTCAGTGAATGTTGTGTCTGGTTATGACGTAATTATCCTGATTCTGAGGTTACTCTTCGGAAACTATGGTGTCTTTCTAAAAGGGTCTCGTTGACTGCATATTGCATATTATTCTGTTGTAATTCATATTTTAGCCATACTCTGTGAAAAGGGGTTTGATGCATTTGCAAAAAGTATCGACCCATGTCTGTCTGAGCAGTTGGCACAGGCTGTGGAAACAATTTGCTTTTTGCAAACTTTCCTGAGAGTCAAGAATCACTCTACCTCATGATTTGGCAAAATGGATTTTATGGACCAATTGCAATATCATGACTTAATTGATTAAACACATCACGGAGATGCATGAAACCCCCTTTGCCAAACACGGCTCATTTAAATTAATACCAAGTATATATTTATTCAATTTTTGTTCTTTAGTTCTCAGAAATGATTGTCATAAATCAGACCTTTGTCGATGTTTGGGGGGTAGGGGGAGTGTCTATGGAGAGTTTAAGTGGTGTATTTCTTTTTTATTAAAAACATATTTTATATACTCTAGGATTGATATTCGTTCGTCAATAATAATCGAAATGTACAAAGATAACCCAGATTAACTTCAAAAATTTACTTAAACATGTCCGACAGTGGTGAAAACATGATATTTCAGCAGTGGAAAAAGGTGAAACTGTAAATGATAAAAGAGATGCAGAAAAATGATGTCAGTGGATCCAGTGATGATCGTATTTGAACAAAACACTTAAGTGGGTCGAGTTTTCACAGTTAAAGATGATGTTTTGAAAAGTTACCAATTTAAAGATTTGTACAGATGTTCATAACGTTAACACTCTAAGTGTAATAAATGGGACAAAGGATTAAAGTCAACAAATATGATCCTTGTTCACTCTTCATAGCTGTATGTCAAAATGGTGTTTGGTTGTTAACTCTGTTAGATTTCCTCATAAATTCAGGTAAATTGCGTTGAATTAGCGTTCATTTAGGTTTTTATAGACACTCAAATAGACAGGACAATCACCAGTAATAAACGGGACAGTAGGGGAAAATTCCAATATAATTTTAAATATTCATTCGAGGATGAAAAAATTTTGGCTATACTGAGTAAACATGTTTACTGTATGAAAGCATATGATTCTTGAAAATTATTTCACCTTTGACACATTTCATGAAAAAGAATAGAATAGTTTACAAGCATATACTGAATCATTTTCATAGAAATATAATTTTCAAGCCCAGCATAGTACATATTTTTCTTGGTAACATACACATGTTAAATACCAGTTGACATGAAATTTTATCAAAATTACAACAAAAACATTATAAATTGTCCAAAGCTAATTAAGCTTGGAAAGCGTCTGTCTATTTTGTGCAACAGTAGTTCTTAAAATCATGCAGAGTTGATAATGCATGTATATACATAAACATAGATGAAAATTCCTAAAAATACGTTCAAGGCTGGTGAAATTAAAAATTCGGTAGCTTTAAACATGGAACTACCCCGGCGAAATGAAGCAAAGCAATAAAATACGACATAAAAAATTCTGGATTTTTATATGCCCAACGGTAATGTTTTGTGAGAATGAGTCTGTAGAGTCTTCTGCCACAAAAAAGAAAAACTTGTTTGTAAATGTTGACTTTTTACCAACAACAAAATTATAGACCTGCTCATATTGAAAGCATTTGCAGATGACATACTGTAGCTGGCTCATGGGATTTTTCTTTGAAATGGTAGGAAACGTCGTAGGAAAGGAGAAAATACTAGATGAAATTATTTGTTTGATCAGAATCATACAGATCTCTCATTAATTTTATCAGTTAACTTTTCTTGTACAGTGTTGTTCTCTTTCGCACCGTGAGTTTATACATATATATATGGGAAGGGGTTCAGAAGGGTATAGGGGTACTGCATGGTTCAGTGGTAAAGTTAAGCTAATGTAGAGGCTCCTGTTTAAAGCCTTACAGGAAACACTTGGTTTTTCTGGGAGTGTCCTTTCTCAAGACACGTTAGAGGCCTTGTGCTGGTGAAACCCAGGACATACATGAATATGTGAGCTGTTGCTGTGATATTACGGAAATAATGTTGAAAAAGACACACACATTTAACCAATCAGAAGGGAGTAAAAAAGCAAAAGAGCAAAATAATTTTTTTCACAATTTTAATTAATTTAATACAAGATTTAATTTTATAATATCTGACTTACTGTCATATATCTAACTTTTGAAATGCAGTGTGTGTAGAAAATTGTTGTAACTTTCACTACTGAGTAAATAATTTACACTTTTTTATTGGCTATAAATTAACTCTTTACCAAACGACAAAATTTTGGACTAGTCCAAATTGAAAGCACTTGCAGATGACAAAATAAATGTGACTCAAAAATTGAATTTTGATTTTGGAAGGGTAGAAAACATTGTGGGAAAAGGAGAAAATGCTGGTTACCAGCATTTTCTCCTTTTCCCACAATGTTTTCAAAAGCTTTCCTCTCAAGGTCGTTAAAAGTCGGGATTGTGTGGTAAAGAGTTAAGTTCCACTGCAAGATGAAGAGTCAGTTTGACCTTAATCTAAAATTGTGTAGTGGACAGTGTAGATCAGAGATCAGACTGCACATTCTGTGCAGTCTGATCTTGATCTTCACTGTTAACAAAAGTTTCTGGTGTTGTCAACAGTATGGAAAGAGTTCAAGCCTTTAACAAACAGTCCAGGGTTATAATGATCCTGGGAATAAAGCCTGTTGAAAATATTATTGGAAAAAGAGAAAATGCTATAAACCAGCATTTTCTCCTTTTCCAACAATGTTGACTTACCTCCAAAAAGCAAATTCCAGTTTTTGAGTCCCATTTACTTTGTCGTCTGCAAATACTTTTAATATGGACAAGTCTTTTTAGTTTGGTTACTGATTGAACTATTATGAAGACCTTGGACTTCTCTATGTTGACTAACAGCATGCCGCCACAGCTATTTTTCAGACAGTGTGGCCACAAAGTCAGACAAGCAATCTGATCTTGTATTTACATTGTTAAATTTTCCTGATATTCTTGTTCAAAATGCCCAGAATAACAACAGTTAAGTCTGTCATTTACCAGTTTGAATATTGAAACGGGAATAATAAACCCCTACCTCACAACCATGAGGTTTAACAACCCTGAAGAAAGAGCTTTTGAAAAGAAAAAAATGGTGGTAATCAGCATGTTCTACTCTTTCTACTTACCAAAGAGAAGTTCATCTGAGTTACATTAACTCTTTACCAAACGACAGAATTTTAGACTGGTCCAAATTGAAAGCACTTGCAGACGACAAAAAAATGTAACCCAAAAAATGAAATTTGTTTCCAGCTGGATTGAAAACATTGTGGGAAAAGGAGAAAATGCTGGTTACCAGCATTTTCTCCTTTTCCCACAATGTTTTCAAAAGGCTTCTATCTCAGGGTCGTAAAAACCAGAGATTGTTTGGTAAAGGGTTAAAATTGTCATCTGCATTACTCTTTCAGTTTGGCCTAGTCCACAATTTTCTTGTGTGATAAAGAGTTTAAAGGGCGTCTTCAACTCTTTACCGAACAATAAAATTTTAGATTGGTCCAAATTGAATGCACTTGCAGACGACAAAATAAATGTTACTCAAAAATTGAAATTTGTTTCATTTCCCACAATGTTTTCTACCCTTCCAATAACAAATTTCAACTTATAAGTCCTATTTATGTTGTCGTCTGCAAATACTTTCAATTTTGACAAGTCTGAAATTTTGTCATTTGGTAAAAGGTTAATTACAGTAAGCCTTGCACGCTTTTCATTTTTATCAGCTTTTCTATAAAGAAGTTGAAATATTAGAGATTTTATGAAATGGATAAAAAAAGATTGGTGCAAAAAAACTGATAAGCTTCTGAGATTCAGAAAAAAAACGTATCAGTTGTTGACTAACCCTTTAGAACACAATCCTGAATTTTAACAAATCTCAAGGAAAAAGGCCTTTGAAAACAGTGGGAAACATGGTAAATGCTGGCGTCCAGCTTTTTCTCCTTTTCCAATTATGTTTTCCAGCCATTACAGGGCAAATCACACCATTTGACCAACATTTGATTTTGTCATGTGCACATTCATTTGATTTGGATCAAAAATTTTGTTGCTTGGTCAAGATTTAACAGTCTACAGTAGAGAAGATTTGATGACCTTGGTTTTTATTCACTAACAATTTCTACGGACATTCCCAGTCCTATTCTTTAAGATTTTCTAGATTTGCAAGTAATACAAATGAGCCATGCTCTGTGAAAAGGGGGCTTAACACATCTGCGAAAAGTATTGACTCGGGTCAGCCTGCGCAGGCTGACATGGCCAAAACTTTTCGATACTGGTCAAGTTTTTGTATGTCCAAGGACCATTGCACCTCATGGTTTTGTCAATTGTTTAGAAAATATTGTTGATCTATAATTATGTGATGGCTTGCTTGGTATCTTGTATCATGGAGATGCATTAAGCCCCCTGTTGCCAGATCATGGCTTAAATGGTTTTGCCAATGAGAAGTTGTGTTGCTGTCAACTAGGAAAGTTCCAAAAATATTTGGTGAATACAGACACTGGTTTATTGCTAGCTGTAGGTGGATTTTGCAACTAACTTTAGATAAAGTGTTGCTGAAATGAAATACTGAGCATACCTTTGGTGTGAGCATAAAAAAGTATTTATAACAGCAGAGCTCCAGATAAGAGGGAGTAATGGTATTCTAAATCCATTATTCCTCTTCCAAACCCTATGTTGTGGGTACTCATTAGAATCATCTTGATGAGACGATTCTAATGAGTACCCATAACATAGCGTTTATCGGAAAATAATTAAAACTTTCAATTTTAAAATCAAAATCACTCCCTCTATCTGGAGACATGTAACAGCATCAATCAAGAAACATGATGAAGAGAGATTCATTTGTTTTGAAAATGGTGACAGAAACGTTTCATGTTGTGAACTTGTGAGACAGCACCCACTTGTGCAGTTTGTACTGAATGTATACATTTCTTAGAGACATGCAGAAAAGCAAAATTCCCAATCAAGTATGAAATTATTGACCTTACCATTAAATTTGTATTACTGGGGATTTTCTGTGATTTTCTTTTTGATATAAGTTTGAACACACAAAAAAAATACAGGTCAGGTTTAAATGAAGTTGGCAATGCATGTACAGTATGTACAGGGTGTCTGGAAAGTAAGGTAACACTTTCGTACACTAATAATATAGCTTTCATTTTCAGATGGACAGATAAAAATATATATGCATGTAGGTAAAATATGTAAGTTTTTTTGTGTTATAATTTCATTCAATTTATTTTGCACTATGTTTTTTTAGACAGATTTCAAATTAGAAGTACCTTTTGGTCATTGGTGTTATTGTTGTTATATACGATGTTTTCATTGTGACGAGCCATTATGCTCTTTCCATGCTGAACACATCATGAAGTTGTCAGTCGCTTTAGCATATTTGCCAATGTCAATCTTCTTGATTTCACATTTAATTATCTTTTAACAACATGCCTGTGCTGTCTAGTTTAAGATTGTATACCTTTGGAATACCCAAAGGAAGAAGTCGCACAGGTTGAAGTCGGGACTGTGCAGGCCTCTAAATTCCAAAATCTTTTACCTCCTGATCTAATTTTTGATGTTACTCTGTCACTAATGCATCGTATAAAGAGTCTATCGCAGTATTAGATGTGTGTGCCGAAGCTCCATCCTGCACAAACCTTTTTTTTTTTCAGTGTAGGGGACTTCTTTTCAAGCACAAAAACAATCTTGTTTTTCAAAAGTGATAGGCAGCACCAGGAATTAATTGTGTCTTTAAAGATATATGGCCCAATAGCACCGTGATACGACATTGCACAACATATATTTAATTTTTCACTGTACAGCTGTCTTTCTGTATGTCAGCATGGTTGTTCATGTGCCCAAAAGCACATTTTTGTTTTTAAACATGTCCAGACCACAAGACAGAAAAGTACCTCTGATTTTAAATCTGTATAAAAGTGAGCAATGAAATTAAAAATGAATGAAATTATCACAGAAAAAATTTGCATATTTAATGTACATGTACGTGTATTTTTATCTCTTTGCCTGAAATTTATAGCCATGTTAAAAATGTACAAAACTGTTACCTTACTTTCCGGACACCCTGTATCAGGTTAAGCTCAGGTAGCTCAGTGGTTAGGGTATGACTCACGACCCAGAGACCATTCTGGTAAGATTTTGCATAAGTCAAAAGGTTTGTGTTACACTCATATTTGCATAAAAAAGTTCAAATGCAAGTTTTTGTGTAATTCTACATGTAAAACACTGTTTGTGATAGGAAGTTCAATACCCAGTCAAGGCAACTGGCAATTTTTCGCCTCTCACCTCTGATGCATGTGAGAAAACCAGTCAGTGACTTGAAAAGAAAAGTGTAAGAAAGTCGGGAAACACACAATGTTCGTTCCAAAGTGCTGTCATATGATCTTAGCTGTTAAAACAGTACTAAACTCCAACACAAACATGAAAAAAAACAGCTTAATCTATTTTCTATTCCTATTCAATTGATTGAAAAGAGTTTGCAACTTTGAACAAACTGATAAGGAAATTGCTTGCTTCACAATGTTTTCATATACCTTCAATGACATAAGCATTAACCCTTTACCACACAGTGCCGAATTTTAACGACTCTGAAGAAGAAGCCTTTTGAAAACATTGTGGGAAAAGGAGAAAATGCTGGTAACCGGCATTTTCTCCTTTTCACACAATGTTTTCTATCCTATCAAACAAAAATTGCATTATTGAGCCACACTGAAATTGTCGTCTGCAAATGCTTTCAATTGGACAAGGCTACAATTTTGTCTTGTGGTAAAGGGTTGAAAGGCAACTGCATGTAGGAAAGGTTTCAAAATAAATAATCATATAATCAAGATACAATGACACTTTGATTACTAGCAGCTCTTGTGACAAATTGGACCCTAAAAATAATGTTCATTTATTCCCTAGCACCCTGTATAAAACATTCCATTTTTTGTTTTAACTTTGAGACAGTTATAAGCCTTTTAGAAACATTGTGGATAGTAATGAAAATGACGGTTACCATCATTTTTTGGCTTTTGTCACTATGTTTCTATCTGTTCAAAGAAAAATGCCATCATCCTTAACTCTTTACCACACTATCCGGCCTTTAAACAACCCTGAGAAAGAATCCTTTTGAAAACACTGTGGGAAAAGGAGAAAATACTGGTAACCAGCATTTTCTCCTTTTCCCACAGTGTTTTCTACCCTTCCAAAATCAAATTTCAATTTTTGAGTCGCCTTTATTTTGTCGTCTGCAAATGCTTTCAATCTGGACCAGTCGAAAATTTTGTCGTTTGGTAAAGAGTTAATTAATTCTTTGCAAAATACTTTAATTTTGGACCAATTTGGAATTATGTCCTCTGGTCAACGTACACAAAGTGACTTTTGTACACTCTGTATATGACGATGATTCATGCCTAGATCTGTAGCACCCACATTTATTCATAAAAATCTTGTTTCATAAGTGAAATAAAAAAATGACTGGTAATGAATATAATAACAATCATGAAATATATGACTAGCAATGAATAACAGTGAATAAAATATATGACTGGAAATGAATATAACAATGCTAAAAACAGTATTAAACTGAGGATAAGATTTGAGTTGTATCACAATGGATTTCAATACGGTGAAGAGATCAAAGAAAATGATTGGTCGTATTGCTTTTATTGAAATTTGGTGTTTTACTGATGCATTTCATGCTTCTGTTTAAGCAAGCCTTGTTTGAAATGGTAGCATAATCAATCTTTTATTGAAAGTTTACTATATTTCGAAGATTTTCATTCTGAATTTAAAGTGTATTATACTCAATATCTTCCCCTTGAAATATTGTGCCAAATTAAGTTTGGGTAGAAATCTTGAAGGAACTTGTTTGAACATGGCTATTTCGAATGAGTATTGGTTCTTAATGATTAAATTTTATCAGTACCCTTTTTCTTAACATTGTTCAGATTTTTGACACAGAGGAGTGAAAAATAAAAGCATGGAAAAAAATGGCAAATACATGTATATATACAACTCCTGTCATTACATAATCTAGTTGATTTTACAGTTTCTTTCACTGAAACACACATGTAAATTGATAATTCATTTGAGTTTTCTTTCAAAGTTGAGATATTCTCTCAAAAATTTATTTTTCTTGTTCAAGAAAATCAAGGATAAATACCTTGCTATACAATTAACAGGACCAATGTGCTCGAGAGGACTCAAGGGAAATAACTGGAGAATTCTCTTCCCCCCTCCCCCCCCCCCCCCATTACCAAGGTTTGAGTGGATGCAAACAATTCAACAAAGACAAGAAATCATAAATGCTTCTGATATAGGCAACCAACATAACAGGGACGATAACATTCATTCAAATAATAGGTTGGGCATAAGCTATTTGATATCTTTCAAAAAATCGATATTTTTCATCTTCAACCCTGAACCACACAATTCCAAATATTAATGACTCTGAGGCAAGAATCCTATTGAAAACCTTGTGGAAAAAGGAGGAAATGCTGGTATCCAGCATTTTCTCCTTTTACCATAATGTTTTCCTTTTTTTCAATGAGAAAGACATCAATTTAGCAACATTTGATTTATCATCTACAAATGCTTCAGATGAGCCTTAAATTTTGCCATTTGAGTAATGTATGCAAAACTAAAAATATGGGTCCATATTCACCAACCATTCTAAAGAAGATTCTTTGTCTTTTTTCTGAAGAGTTTTCCAAATTTAAAAGTAAACAACTTCTGATTGGCTAAATCAAATGGTTTAGCCAATCAGAACTTATGTTACTTTCTAAATCTAGAATAACTGGGAATGTTCTACAGAATGGTTAGTGAATGTGGACCAGAACTTGTAAGAGGTGTGGAGACACCCTCACATATCAACAAAGGGGACAATAAGCTAATGGGGGGAAAAAAAGCAAAAAAAAGACAAAATAAGTTGTAGTCAATAGTAGTGACAGAGTTTGCAATAGGGTATCATATGAGTGATCTTTTTCTATTGTTTCAATGTCAGAAGTCATGTTCAAATTGATTAAGACCTTGCCCTCTTTGAATGATTGGTAAAGTGACAATTTAAATAAAAAGCAATAAGAAAAGGTTGGGGTAATGAGATAAAGCTTTCTTTCTGTACACACTTTACATGAATAGATCCTACACAATAATTATTTAGATTCAAAATAAAAGAAAAATATGTCTTATTGCACATACAAATATGTGAGAGTTTTAGTATACTGGCATGTACCAGTAACATCAGAAGTAAAAAAAGAAAAAAAGAATACACACTACTTATTCTTCATCTAAGCCTAAATGCATGTCCCCCATTTAACAGTGACCTAAGTTTTATGTATTTGTTAACTCTTTACCAAACAACAAAATTTTAGACTGGTTCAAATTGAAAGGATTTGCAGATGACAAATTAAAGATGGCTTAAATTGCAGAAAATTCCTTGATACAGTAGAAAACATTGTGGAAAAAAAAAGGAGAAAATGCTGGTTACCAGCATTTTCTCCTTTTCCCATAATGTTTTTAAAAGGCTTCTCTCCAGGGGTCGTTAAAACACGGCATTTTCTGGTAAAGCGTTAAAAGACTAGTTTTATCACATGTTCATGGATAAAGTTAAAATAAAGCATTTGAAATAACTACAAACCAGCATCTATCCAACATCAGTAAATATTTAAAATCCTTGACAAACTAGAGAGAAACAACAACAAAAAGAAATCTTTCAAACTGACGTTACATCAAGTTCATCTTTCATTGCTTACGGTTCAAGTATGTTCTGTGGTATGCAAAGAATTTAGGAAGTTCTGATAAATGTTACATATCTTGAAATTTCAGCAAGTAGAAGTCTCTTTTTCATCTCAGGGCTACTCTGATAAATTTAGTAAATCTCTACACACAAAGAATGGACCGTTTTCCAGGTGTAGGAAATTTGCCAATTACAATTAATAAATCTTTGGCACAGAAAATGTGATACTTGAAGAAACATGAGTTATAGTAGTTGATTCCAGCATCAGTGAGAATGTTCTGGCAAAAATAAAACGATCAAGATGTGAAACGATTTTTTGTCTTTGAACTCTTTGAAACAGATACTTAAAGTATTACATAAGAAAAAAAGATACCACAATGACTAGAAATAAAAAAGACAGAGAAGAACACATGACTGAAATTGGGACATAACTCATTACAACTCAATCTAAAATGGAAAAAGAAGCATTCAGTCTATGGATCAAAGTATATGGTATTCTTTTCCTTGTGATTTTTTCCGCTGTCCAAATAACTCATTGCTCATGCAGAGCTATTGTGATCATTCACTGTTTGTCTTAGAGTCTGGGGCAACCAATCTTAAATCAAAAAGGCGCAAAAGTTATGACCCACACAAAACCAGAGAACGGAAGTACTAACAGCTCTGGAAGGTCACTAGAAGAAAACTTATACATACTCCATAGATATAAATGCTGTTTATTCAATTTCCTAATTGTTAGACTGCCTAATGAATAAAAATAGAATTTAAAGCCAATAGGAACACACATTTTTTATCTTCAAGGTCTTTTTTGCCAGAAAAATTCTCACTGTCTGCAACATATATTGAGTCATTCTTAGGAGCAAATGCCCCTGTTCTCTGCCATTCATCAGTCAGATATTATATATATCCTGTAAAAATGGTAAAAAAGATAAAAATTTTTTGGAAGCCCAATTTCTTGGAAGTCTAAAACTTTGATTAATGATATGTTGGTTACCTGTCATAGTGTGACTTTCATTTGCACACCATATTTTATGGCACATTGGTACAGCAAACCTGTAAGGAAAAAGAAATTATAGTTTAGAAAGAAATTAGTATCTCTATTATTTTGAAATTTAGCCTATAGAGTGCCAATTAAACCTGACAGACATTTTCATTTTTAAAAAATTACACCAAATCATTGCATTTTCAAGGTTTCCTTTGTCTTAAGTATTTCAGCAAAGCAGATAATGTAGATGAAGATCAGCTGCATGTTTTGTGTAGTCTGATCTTGATCTGTACAGACAGCAAATGCAACCAGTCATAAAACATGCACTTTCTGGCTTCACTGGCAAAGACCAATCAGCTTTTGTCATGTATCTGTGTCTGTTTTATGTCTGTGGTGCCCCTGTCCATCCATTGTGTGCTTCTGGTTATCCCTCGTCGAAGAGGCGGGTGGGATATGGTAATAGTAGCCGTCCATCAGGCCACCCTTCTGTCTATCTGTCCTCCCGTCCCACTTTCTTGTCCAGAGCATAACTCAAAAAGTATCATAGGTGTAAACATGGTACTTCACAGGGAAATAGATTTCTTCAAGGAGAAGTGCAGTGCAAAAAAACGTAACTCTAATTTGCTTAGTTTAGGAGTTATTACCCTTTGTAATTTTTTCTTATTTTAAATTTTGCACAGAGCATAATTTCAAAACTACATGAGAATACAAATATGAAATTTCACAGGTTGATAGATGACATTAAGGAGACATCCAGTGTACAAGAACGATGACTTCCAGTGAAATAAAATCTGAGTAACTGCCCTTTGTTATTTGCATCTAGTGTACAAGAATGATGACTTTCAGTGTAATAAAATCTGAGTAACTACCCTTTGTTATATGCATATTTAAATTTTGTCCAGAGCATAACTCAAAACATGATACTTTATAGATGCATAAATCACATTGAGGAGATGTGCAGTGCACAAGAACCGTAACTTAGGATTGCCTAGTTAAGGAGTTATTGTCCTTTGTTATTTTTTTCTAACTTATTTTGTCAGAGAATAATCTGTAAACTACATGCGAAATAAACATGACACTTCACAGATTAAAAGATGACATTGAGGAGAAATACAGTATACAAGAATGATAACTCTACCTTCCATAATTTTTTCTTTATTGCTTTTTGTTGTTTTTTAGATTTTTTTTTTTCTCTCTGATTTCAAATGTGTTTACACTTGACAGCTGTAGAAGAAAAGTCACTTGTTGAAGTTTTTAGCTCACCTGAGCACAACTTGCTCAAGATGAGCTATTGTCATCGCCCTTTGTCCGGCGTCCGGCGTCTGTCGTCCGTCAACAATTTCTTTAAACATCTTCTTCTCCTAAACCATTGGGCCAATCTTGATGAAACTTGGCAGGGATGTTTCTTAGGTGAAGCTCTACCAAAGTTGTTCAAAGAATTAAATTCTACCCATAACTCTGGTTGCCATGGCAACAAAAAGGAAAAAAATTCAAAATCTTTGAAAATCTTCTCCTCTGAAACTAGAAGGTGTAGAGCTTTGATATTTGGTATCTAGCATCTCCTAGTGTTCCTCTATCAAGTTTGTTCATTTGATGCCCCTTGGGTCAAAACTGGCCCTGCCCTGGGGGTCACAAGTTTAAACATAGGAACAAAGAAGGAAAACTTCAAAATTCTTCTTCTCTGAAATTGGAAGGCATAGAGCTTTGATATTTGCTATGTAGCATCTCCTAGTGGACCTCTACCAAGTTTGTTCATTTGATGCCCCTGGGGTCAAAACTGGCCCCGCCCCAGGGATCACAAGTTTGAACATAGGAGCAAAGAAGGAAAACTTTAAAATTCTTCTTTGAAACTGGAAGGCGCAAAGCTTTGATATTTGGTATGTAGCATCTCCTAGTGGACCTCTACCAAGTTTGTTCATATGATGCCCCTGGGGTCAAAACTGGCCCCGCCCTGGGGGTCACAAGTTTAAACATAGGAACAAAAAAGGAAAACTTTAAAATTCTTCTTCTCTGAAACTAGAAGGCATAGAGCTTTGATATTTGGTATGTATTATCTCCTAGTGGACCTGTACCAAGTTTGATCATATGATGCCCCTGGGATCAAAACTGGCCCCACCCTGGGGGTCACAAGTTCGAACATAGGAACAAAGAATGAAAACTTTAAGATTCTTCTTTGAAACTGGAAGGTGCAGAGCTTTGATATTTGGTATGTAGCATCTCCCAGTGGACCTCTACCAAGTTTGTTCATATGATGCCCCTGGGGTCAAAACTGGCCCCACCCTGGGGGTCACAAGTTTGAACATGGGAAAAAAAAGGAAAACTTTAAAATTCTTCTTCTCTAAAACTGGGAGGCGTAGAACTTAGAACAGGATTACTACATGACAAATATCAAAGTTTGTTAGCCCACCTGACCACAACATGTTCAGTGAGTTCAAAATTGGGTCACCTGGGATCATAAACTAGGTCACAAGATCAAATTAAAGAAATACCTTGTGGGCACTTTAGAGGCCACATTTATGGCTAAAATGACCTGAAATTTTGTAAGAATATTCTTCTTGTTAAAATATCAGATAAGTTTGAAATTGGGTCACCTGGGATCATAAACTAGGTCACTAGGTCAAATTAAAGAAATACCTTGTGGGCACTCTAGAGGCCACATTTTTAGCTCAATTGACTTGAAAATTGGTCAGAATGTTTGTCTTGATAAAATGTCACTTGACTCTGAATTTGGGTCAACTGGGGTTATAAACCAGGTCACTAGGTCAAATTAAAGAAATACCTTGTGGGCACTCTAGAGGCCCACATTTATTGGTCAATTGATTTGACAGTTGGTCACAATGTTTGTTTTGATAAAATCTAAGATAAGTTCAAAATTGGGTCACCTGGGGTCATAATCTAGGACACTAGGTCAAATTAAAGAAACACCTTGTGGACATTCTAGAGGCCTCATTTCTTCCTCAATTGACTTCAAAATTGGTCAGAATGTTTGTCTTGATAAAATATTGGATGAGTTTGAAAGTGGTTCACCTGGGGTCATAAACTAGGTCACCAGGTCAAATTTAAGAAATACCTTGTGGGCTCTCTAGAGGCCACATTTATTGCTTAATGTACTTGAAAATTGGTCAGAATGATTGTCTTAACAAATTTTTGACGAGTTCAAAATTAGGTCACCTTTGGTGATAAAGTAGGTCACTAGGTCAACGTAAGAAATTCCTTGTGGACACTCTAGAGGCCACATTTTTAGTTCAATTGACTTGACAGATGGTCAGAAATTGGATTATTCACGTGGAGTGAAATTTCGCCTATCGACTAAGGTGAGCGATCCAGGGCCATCATGGCCCTCTTGTTTATTGTGGTTTGTATTTAGCATTGCCAGAAAATAATTCTTAAATTTAGATGTTTTAGTCTTTAAACCAGCAGACAAGAAGACATCTAATGCTATGTCAAATAAATATGAATAGTGATATTTTTTTTTCCCCATGTGTGTTGTGTGCTTATGTAGTGTTAACCTATTTTATCCTAATGGACAAAAACAATATGCCCCGAGTCTTTCTATCCAGTAGCGTAGAAATGAGTTTTCTTCTCTTCTACACATCTTCTATTAACCCTTTACCAGACAACAAAATTTTAGCCCTTTTCAAATTGAAAGCATTTGCAGACGACAATTTCATTGTGGCTTAAATGGGTGACACTAAACACCACAAACCGCCATTGAGACTAGTCAAGAAAATTGATACAGGGTACTAGTGTTGGTGCAATCGGTTTAAAATCACAATCGGTCATCGCTTTATAATCGGAAGAGCAAACCAACCAGCTATCAACTGTACAATCCATTCTCCATTTAAATGAGAATGCCTTTTCGCTTTAAATACTGTGACAATTTGTCTACATGATATTAAGTTTGTGAAGATGTAAGACGTTATGTTTTCTACAAAAGTCGAAGGAAATACATTACCATTAATTTTTTTGCTTTATTTAATACCCTTTGTTTTGGCGTTTAAGTCTTAATTTCCAAAACAGTTGAAAAGAAAGATTCAAATTTGTTCATTCTTCAAGCATTTGCAGATGACAATCCCCCCACCACCACCATCTCTTATAGTTATTTAATTGCCTCTGTTCTAAACTTATTCATATTCTGATATAATCTTATATGATTATTATGAAATATGAGTTAAAATTTATGTTTAGAGGAAAACCTGTTAACTTAATAAAAGGACAAATATCTTTCCATGTCAGTGTGGCTCTTGTTGACTTTATTTTGAACATCTTCTCTGAAACTGCTTTTTCATTTTTGACAAAACGTCACAGAAAGTTATTGCCCTTAGTTATTTTATGTTTTTTACACTGAAGCGTAACTTCCAAAGCATGTAAGCTTTTTAATTCAAATTTTGAATACAGGTAGATCACATTAAAGGCAAGTGCAGCATACATGACTCAGTCCACAGTATTTTTTTCGGAAAATAGGCTTGGAAAGGGGGCCATCATTCAGTGATGTTATTATATGCCCAAAGGGTCGTATTACTGTATATGTGGATATATACGAGGGTTGTCGCAGAAGTAAAAGGACTTTTCTTGCAGCTGCTTTATTGTCAGGCAAATACACATATATTTTTGCTTGAATACAGTTCAGCATGTCTGCTCCCGAAATGTGTACTCCAAATGAATTCTATCTGACGTACTTTGAAATATGCAGAGTTCCCAAGGTAACGGTAAAGGTAGGCGGCGCACACCGGTTTCAATAATGCAAAGGTAACATTTGCTTTTTCAGATGTCGCTATAATTATCCTAACGTTTTGTTTTTGCGCGTGAAAGTTCGGCTGCACAATATGTGGTGTTATGATGTCATTTCCTGTTTATTTGAGCGCCATAGCATTTCTGTTAGCTGAGATACAGCGTTTTTCATCACGTCATAGTCTATGGAGAAAAAATGTCATGTCGTCCACAGGAGATGTCAAGTTGCGGGCGGTAATCCAGTTTTGTCAAGCCCTCGGTAGAACATCTACAAAGACCTACCAACTTGTTCAGGAAGCAGGCGAGTATAAATGTTGCCGTTCATTAGTGTTCAGATGGCATAAAGAGTTTCGTGAAGGCCGTCATTCGCACTGGTGGGGACTGTGTGGAGAAAGTATGATAAGCGACGCCATGTTGGACGTCGGTGAACGTTACTCTGTGCGCCGGGTGGCGTTTAGCGTTGTATGTATTTTAACTGTAGTTTCGTTATTGTTATATGTATTTTGATGATTTTTGGGAGAAATAATCAGGAGATATGGCACTTAATCCGCGTCAGTTTTCTTGCTTATACGCCAATAATTGTTCATGTTACAGCAATAGTCCTTTTACTTCTGCGACAACCCTCGTACACGTGTCGAAAAAAATCGCAAATTACCGATTAAGTATGCTTTTTGTGAATGAAAATATTTGCAAATTCAAGGCACTCGTTATTTGTCGGTATACTTGTAGTAAACTACGCGAACAGAAAAGTTTGTGAATTTTTCAAATTTGTGAAATTGCAAAAAATTCCACCTCACAAACGTTTCTACTTATACAGTATGTTATGGCCCCGGTTGTCCATCCGGTTGTCTGTCTGTCCTTCTGTCTGTCCATCTGTCAGTCCGTCCGTCAGCAATTTCTTGTGCACGCAACTCATCCTACTGTTTTCATTGGAATAAGTTCAAACTTACCACAATGAATCTCTATAATGTCTAGTTGTGCATGTGACTCTTAAAATTTGGATATCTGAAGGCGTTCTAGATTGTAAGCCATTTCACTGACAAGCCCCTTAGGGCGTATATGTGCTGCTTTGCTAAGCTCTTGTTTTATGTTTTGTCATTCAGCGAAAAGCCCCCAAGTATGGGTATTTTGTTCTTTTGTCACGGTTTGAGTTCCAGTTCCAAAGAAACTATTCTTTTTCCACTAGTGACTGTGTTCACCGACCACCCTGAATTTAATTCTAAATCTTAACTCATATACCAGATGGCAAGTTTTGGAATTAAGAAAATTTTAGCCATTCTGTGGCAAAATAGGGATGATACATCTCCATGATGAATTGTACCAAGCAATTCATTGTGTAATAATGGATCCATAAAATGCTTTTATACTAAAATATCAACTGGATCTGGAGGTAGAATAATTCTTAGAAATGTAAAAAACTAAAAAATAGCAAAATGTATCCACTCATGTCAGTCTGTGCAGACTACATAGGCTGACCCTTTTTGCAGGTGTGTTAACTCTTTACCAGACAAAAAAATTTTGGCCTTGTCCAAATTGAAAGCATTTGCAGACAATAATTTCAGTGTGGCTCAAATGGTGCAATCTTTCTTTGATAGAGTGGAAAACAAAATGCTGTTTACCAGCATTTTCTCCTTTTCTTACAATGTTTTCATAGGACTTCATTCCTGGAGTCGTTAAAAGTTGTCTTTGTGTGGTTAAGGGTTAAGCCCACTTTTACAGAACATGACACATTTGTAATGGCTCTATTACAATGCCGTATGACAATAGTTATTTTTACCATATATGGTCTTATTAAACTTTGTAATGGCATTGTAAGTTACAAAATAGAATTGAGCATGAATGAAAAAGGCCTACCTGTTAAGCTGGAGGTTAACGGATTTTTGTAATTGGCATATTACAGGTAAGATATCCAGGAGGTAGACTTGATCCATATGGTTTGTCATAGACTTCTCGCAGGCAAAAGGCATGATGGGCTGTGGTGTGTTTGGAAATATCTGTTAAATCAAGCTGGACTTTACAGGCAAAACAAATAACTGTTTCACCATCAGCAGTGTAATAACTATCAGCAGCAAGTCTTAACAGCTGGCCAGCTTCTGGTAGCCACTGTGTTATTTTTTGTAAGCTGATAATCCTGTTTCCATGTTCAGAGTAGTCCATCGTAGCTTTCGTGGGTATTCTGATCTGTGGAAGAATACAAAATATTTCAATTTTTCTTTTTTTGCTTTTTAGGCAACTTAAGTTCTAGTTTTAAGATTCTTTTTTTTTTTGCTAGCTTCTGGAGTTTTGACTGACTGTATTGTAATGCAATGATTTGACACTTATAAAAATATACTTTCAGTGTTATGAATGAAATTTGCGTGCAGTTTGACAATCAAATTGTTAAATTTGGTTGTTAGTGGGCCTTTAATGTATTTGTGTAAATGATTTATGGGTGAGCAACATGTCAAATTGACTTGACCAACTATAAGATTTGTTAGCAAAATGGCAGCTTCTGCATCTTTCAAGGAAATTAGAGACATTCTGCTTGCCAAACAACATAGTATTAGACTTGTACAGACTGAAAGCATATACTGAGAACACGATGAATGTGACTCAAAAATTGAACTTTGCCTTTCAAAGGGCAGAAACATTGTGGAAAAAGGATAGGATTCTTCATTTTTCCTTTTCCTACAGTGTTTTCAGAATTCTTATTCTTGTGGGCTATTAAATCATAGAATTGGTAATGGGTTAACTCTGCGGATGGGGATACTGCAAATGTTACATTTAGTTATAGCAGAGGAATGCATGTTTTAGTAGTCTTATTAACTCTTTTCCACACAATCCCGACTTCTAACAACCCTGAGAAAGAAGCCTTTTGAAAACATTGTGGGAAAAGGAGAAAATGCTGGTAACCAGCATTTTCTCCTTTTCCCACAATGTTTTCCACCTTTCCCAAAACAAATTTCAGTTTTTGAGTCGCATTTATTTTGTCGTAGGCAAGTGCTTTTAATTTGGACAAATCTACAATTTTGTTGTTTGGTAAAGACTTAATTAAGCAAATATGTACTGAAAATACTCTTCTACAAGCTACAAGCTTCACTCGATAATGTTTGTACTGTATTATCAGAAAATCTCATTATATTAATACATCTATGTGTAAAGTTATTTTAGTAATTAATTTTATCGATATGTAATAACTTTTTGCTCTAGAAGTAAAACTGGCCAGTAGAGAAGCAAGTTGATGCTCCACCCCTATCACATGATCCCGCCCCTTGGACATTTTGTAAGCAACATAGCAGACACAATTTAATATGTACATCACCATATCTATACTTTTGGAACCGGGTCCATACGGTTTAAATCCGTATGGACCTGGTTCTAAATCCAGCCGTGTGTGACTGTAGCATAAACCACCTACACAGGTTTAGATCAGCCTACATAGAGTTATGTGGTGTGTGAAATATACAATGTGGGAAATGGCAACAAAAACAGCCAGTGACATTTTTATACCAGAGAAAATGCAATAACATTCACAGAAGTTTTGCATGAAAATGATTTTATTTTGAAAGCTTAAAAGTTGCTCCAATGTGATTCTTTGTTATCTGCTTTATCTATGGAATAGGCTTAATCTCCAGTCTTCAATTTCATTTATTCTTTGTTTACTTTTCTTTCACTTTCTAAAGTATTCGTAGAAATAAATATTCAATGTCACTGCTACAGAAACCTCATTGGCATCATTAGATTCATTTTTATCTTCACAAACAAGAAAAGATCGCCCATATATTCTAAATGGAAAGTTAAAGAATTGCGGTATATTTGTCTATGAAAAACTTCCTGAAGTAGGCATATAGATAGGTGCGTGCAGATTAACTCTTTACCACACAATCCCGACTTTTAACGACCCTGAGAAAGAAGCCTTTTGAAAACATTGTGGGAAAAGGAGAAAATGCTGGTAACCAGCATTTTCTCCTTTCCCACAATGTTTTCTACCCGTCCCAAAAGAAATTACAATTTTTGAGCCACACTTATTTTGTCGTCTGCAACTGCTTTCAATTTGGACAAGTCTACAAATTTGTCGTTTGGTAAAGAGTTAAGGATTTTGATTCAATAATAATTATCAGCTATCAACCTGTAGCATAAGGCTGAGTTATCTACTGGTCAGTTATCTTCTCATGGTATATGATTTTAAACCTATATTCTCAAACACAAACAATAAACTGCTAATGAAAGGTTTGTTATGTGAGAGCTATATCTAGAGTTTGAACAACCCTTTAACCCTCTACCAGACGACAAAATTTTAGCCTTGTCCAAATTGAAAGCATTTGCAGACGACAATTTCAATGTGGCTTAAGTGGTGCAAATTTTCTTTGATAGGGTAGAAAACATTGTGGGAAAAGGAGAAAATGCTGGTTACCAGCATTTTCTTCTTTTCCCACAATGTTTTCAAAAAGGCTTCTTTTCCAGGAGCGTCAAAAGTTGTCATTGTGTGGTAAAGGGTTAAGAGAAGGGAACATTGAAAACATTGAAGCATGCTGTTATACACCTGAAGGGTCGTATTATGTTACAGCCCCGGTTGTCCGTCTGTCAGTCCATCTGTCTGTCTGTCTGTCCATCTGTCTGTCCGTCCATTAGCAATTTCTTGTGCCCACAACTCCTCCTACAGTTTTCATTGGAATAAGTTCAAACTTACCACAATGAATCTCTAAGATATGAAGTTGTGCATGTGACTTTTAAAATTTGGATATCTGCAGGTGTTCTAGATTTTAACCCATTTCACTGACTAGCCCCTTTTGGGCGTATATGTGCAGCTTTGCGAAGCTCTTGTTTATACAAAGTTTTCTGTCCTTTCAAAGCCAAACTCTATCATTTTAACAATGATAGATATGTCACTAGCAAATTTTTTCAAAGTGAACTGTTGTGTTTCAAGGCCAAACAAATCAACAAAACCACGAATTTAATCATTAGGTTTATTTTCTTGTCTCTCATACAGACTAACCACTGTCGTGGACATTCTACAACTACAAAAACTTTTGGTTTTCTAGCGCCCCCAATAACTCTACATAAGGGAAATAACCTTTACCAAATTCTCATAGGTCGACATGATTAGTCTCCCTTAAATTAAAGACATATCTGGTGAACCTTACCAAATACATAACATGAACTATAGTCAAAGTTTGTCACCTAGTAAGGAATAAACCCTTTACCACACAGCAAAATTGGAAAACAAGAAATCTGGTTACCAGCATTTCCTCTTTTTCCCATAATATTTTCAAAAGCCTTTTATGTAAAGGTCAGTTAAACTTGGGATTGTGTGGTAAAGAATTGAGGTATTATAGAGATTGTGAAATTGATCCCTGCTTGTAATACTTTTTGTCTGAAAGTACTCTTGGGTAAGGAGCCACGTACTGACAAAAGTCAGTATAGAACACATGAATCACAGAGTTGTTGTAGTGATAGTAGTAAAATATGGTGAAACCCTGTTTAAATGTTAAAATGCAGTGTGTAGATTTATTGCCATGAATCAAAATTTATTTCTAAACACTTAAGTCATGTAAATACCACTAGATCATTTTTTCTTATCAGATGTTAAGAAACATTCAGTAAAAGGTATACTCAGTCTGGTAGTTTGGTGTTTAAATAATTTTGCGATCTTAAACTGGCTGTAGACCAGAAATGATGTCATTGTACCTACTGGTATTTGAACAGGACCTCAAGAAGGAGATGCCCAAACTGTGCAACTTGAGTGTTTGTAACCGTTTTCCGTTACCAAAACTGTCTCCTGAAAACAGACACCAAACAGTAGACTTAACTCATTACCAAACGACACAATTTTAGGTTTGTCCAAATCGAAAGCATTTGCAGACGACAAAATAAAAGTGACTGAAAATTTGAAATTTGTTTTGTGAAGGGTAGAAAACATTGTGGGAAAAGGAGAAAATGCTGGTTACCAGCATTTTCTCCTTTTCCCACTATGTATTCTAAAGGCTTCTTTCTCACGGTCATCAAAAGTAGGGATTGTGTGGTAATGGGTGAACTCTCTACTAAACTATCTAATATTTTAATGAAGACTCTTAATGGAGGTACCCAGTATTTTGACTGTTAACTCGATCTTTACCAATCAACAAAATTCTGATTAGTCCAAATTGAAAGCTTTTGCAGACAATAAATGTTACTCAAAATTTGAAAATTCTTTTGGGAAGGATAGAAAACATTGTGAGAAAGGGAGAAATGCTGGTTACTGGCATTTGCTTCATTTCCGGCAATGCTTTAAAAAAGGCTTCTGTTTTAGGGTCTTTAAACCTTGGGATTGTGTGGTAAAGATTTAAACTGCAGAACAGGTTTTCAAAGCATCACAAGTTGTGTGATCCACAACTGTTCAAAGATGTGAACTTGATTGCAATAAAGAGGATATCATGCATTTGGTGTTCAAATGGCCATACAGGGTGATTTGATTAGGTTCAGTGAGAGGTGTTCAGCTTTGTTTGAGTGGTCCATGTCATATGTTGTCTCAAAATCATTTATCTATCCAGTGCTTCTTGTTAAAAATAATCAGGCAGATTCAGTATGCCTGCAACACAACAACTGCACAATAATGAGAGTCAGCATGCTCTCAGATGGTTGCTTGCTGGACAGACTCACTGTGACATGGCGGATCAGCTGAACACAAGTCAAAGTGTCAGTGATAGGTTGTGTCAGCTGTACCTTAACACAGGGGATGTACAGCGGAGGTCTGGTCAAGGTCAGCCTCACATAATAACCAAAGCCCAGTTATCCATAGCAGCAAGACGCCACCATTCTGAGTTTTGACTCTGCAGTAATGCTTTGCTGAGTCTTTGAACATACATATGGGGTATGCCTTTTTGTTATTTACAGAAAGAGGCTGCAACCTTGTGTGCCAGAAGACTTGTAGTGCGACCTGTCATGACCCCAAGACATTGCTGATGTCGGCTAGAGTTTGCTTGTCAGTCAGCCATTACACTTCATACAATTCACTAACAAATCTGAATTTATGCTGGATTATCATTATGCCTGCAGGAAAGCATGGAGGTAAAGGTACGAGCTGTCAATGCTGTGTATAGGTGCATGACTGGTTTGATGGAGCCTCGGTCCTAGTTTGGACAGGTTTAGGCCAGCATATCAAATGACAGCAGCACAGACCTTTATGTGATGGGCCACTAACTGCTGCATGTTTTGGAGATGAAATTTATGGTGGCATATTTTTGCCACGAGATACGAGAAAGCTATCGTGATCATTTTTAGAAAATCATCGCAATAAATTAAAGTTTCCTGGAAGTTTTATCGAGATAGTGGAAAGTTTCCTGAAAAAAATATTATGATAAATTTTATATTCTAATGCAAAATTTCTCAATTGTGCACGAATCTGACATTGGAGATAAAATTAGCGTAATAGTTCTATCCGTTTCTTTATAGATAGAAAATTCACCCTTTGGATGAACTCGGTAGTTATTGACATCACAAGATTGCAGTGAGTAAAAATTCTAATTATTATTGATTGTAGCTTAATTAGTAAATTTTGACAAGACTCAAAATGAACAGAAGTCTGTATAATCACAAAGACAACTCGGAATGCCTCCTACGAACAACTTTAAAACCATTCAGGGAAAAGGAGATTTCATTAAGTTGTAGACGAAGATGTTCTGAAAGCCTATCTAATTATAGATACCACGAATGTCAGTTGTGGGCATGGCAGCAAAACAAAATCATGATAAGAGTTCGAATTATCACAATAATTTAATCGTGAAAAGTTTTATTATCAAGATAATATTTCCAGGAAACTTTGTTTTATCATGATAGTTCTCTTAAATTATCGCAATAGCTATCTCATTTCTCGCTGCAGAAATATGCCACCATAGAAATTCTCCTTTTGTGCATGAATATGCAGAAGCAGCAGGACAGAACTTATTCTAATGGACGATAATGCAAAGCCCCACAGAGGCAGAGTTGTAAGGCATTATCTGGAGGAGCAAGGTATTGAAAATAATAGTCAGATCTGTGAGATAGCCAGACCTTAAGAATATGCTTAGGATATGCGCAGCAATGAACTTGCAGATATGCTTGTTGAGGAATGGAGGCAAACTGCAAGGGCAGAGTTCTGGAAGCTTATTTGTAGCTTCAAGAATAAGTGTAGTGAAGTAATTGTGGCTAGAGACGGACATTACTAACTTCAAAGTTCAGTGGAATGGGAAACAAAGAGCGTAGGTTAAAGATAGTCCAAATCATTGATATTCTGACAGCATGTGTTTTTTCCCCTTAACTGTGATTTTGATTTTGGCATTTTTTACTGAATTAGATATTTGGATATCAGATACTTGCACTGTTGAATAAAGCAATCCTTTTGCTGCATCTTTTGTTCAGTTATATGCATATCTCTTATACATTTTAGTTGAGTTATAGTGTTAGTCATTCATTTTTAGCTGAAGCATCTTTGGAATGTTAGGATTTTTTTTCTTTATCTTTTGTTCATGAGAGCAAGAACTTTATTTTGGTTTAGATGAAATATACTACTCAACTTCTCTTAAGTATCAAATGTTTTTGTGTGAATATTTTCAAGAATACAATAATAAAGGTCATACGTATGGTTTCAAATGTTAATTAAGTGTTTATTCAATTTGATTAAAGAAAACATTTAACATTTATAAAAAACTTTACATAAGTTATGAGCCTGAGATGTGGAAGACCCCCAGTAACCAAGATTTTAGAACATGTAGCTTGTGTTTTCCAAATTTGTGAAAATCCCAGTTGGGTTTACAATTTTAGGCTCAGTAACATGTGTATGACCCCTGGCCAACTGCTTGGCAAAGCTTTCTCATGCTCCCTATCAGCTTTCAGATAGTCCTAGCAGAATGGAGCCTGCCCAGGTACCTGCCTGGCAGTGGTTAGCATATCTGACACATTACCTGGTGGTAGTGAGTTTGATGCCCTGTTGAGGCAAACTTGCTTTCCAGCGATTTTTTGCCTCACACCTCAGATGCATGTGAGAAAGTAGTCAGTGACTACGAAAGAAAGTTGTGTCAGTATTGGTGTGAGAAAGCCAGGAATCACATGCATAGGTGCACTGACTGCCATGATATGACCTAATCTGTTGAAATAGGGTTAAAGTCCTTTTCAAATAGTCAATCAAAGCAGGATGGCAGTCCATGCTTGCATAAACATAAGACCAAGGTCCTAGATGCTTGTAAGTTGCACCTGGTAAGCTGAAAGCCATACCTGGGCCTGTTTTCACAAAAAAACTGAAGTCTCTTATTTTACTCAAACCTACTAACTGTCCCAGGTTCTGGCTTAAGTTGAGTTCATTATTTAAAATCTTAGTAACATTAACAGACTGTTTTGATGTTCTCAAATCCTGAGTTGACACTATGTTTCGAACTTAACTGAGCAGTAAATATGGACTTCAGCTGATTAATAGACTTAAGCCCATTATTTTGCTGAGTAAAGTCTGAAACGCTGTGTCAACTTTGGATTTGAGAATGTTACACTAGTCTGTTCATCTTGGTGACATGTGTTTGGATATTTGCGGATTTGAGTTAAATAAGAGACTAAGTTTTTTTGTGAAACCGGGGTCTGAAGGTCATTCAGAAGTTGTACTCATCAGAGAAGAGAACATGTATGTCTGGTCCTACTAACGTGCTCCCTTGCGCAATCCAAACAGACCTGACAGTGATAAAGAGTCAATGAAATTTGTATTGAAGGTGTTCTTGATGGCAGCCTTTTGCACACTGTCTGAGTCAAAACATTGACCTCAGAAGCATTATGAAAGTTATTAGAAGATGCATTGCTGTTGAAAACTGTCCTCACCAGGCCTGGATGATCAAGAATCTGTCTTGAGCTGCAATTGTTACCCTTGGTTTACCTCCACTTTGCCTCCTGACGGGTTAGTCATACTGCTTGTACTTTGCCAAAAATCTGGGGTACGCAATTTGATACATTAAGTCTATTTGGAAATAACATACAACCTGTCTATTTACAAAGAGTTGTAGATGCATTAAAAGGCAGCCATGGAAAAGATTAAAGCAACAATCTTCCTATTGATAGAAGAAGGAAAACAAATTCTTACCAAAAGTTAGTTGGAAATTGCCAAATTTCTAAATATATCAGACACATATCCGGTACGGACTGAATACTCACTTCAATCTGAATAGATACATTATCAACAAAGGATAAATAAGAAAATAAGTATAAGACTTAGCTTGACTTCCATGCTAATAAAGCGTTAAGTTAACTTTTGTTTCACAGCAATATATAAAAAAAAAAAACTTAAAAAAATAATTACCTCTTATTTAAGTGTGGATAATTACTGCCTTTTCGGTCGATTTGGTATGTTTATAATCCGGAAACATCCGAAATCATTGAAACCCATAATTTGTTGATGATGTTTCACCCCTTGTAACCCAATACAGCTGATATTTATCCCATAATTGGCCGGGTATGACTGAATGCTTTTTTTTTTCAGACAGTCGAAGATCAAAATCTGTGTTCAATCTTATACCTTGACTATCAGTTTTCAAAGATCGGTAGAGAAAACAGCTTTGAAATTGCAATATTTTTATTAGTGGAAAGGCCAGAACTCTTATCACATGTCCCTGTGTCCATTGTACATTCATTTGTATTTTTCAATTCCTGACATTCTCTAAACATATTGAATCACTTATGACCAGACTTCATGATCCTGCCAGTGTCCCTGTCGGAATGCCTTCACAGAGTTTGAGGCTATCCAGAATTTTGGTTGCCATGGCAACAAAACTGAGAATATTGAGAACCGTTTTAAAGTCTTCTACAAAACTACAGGGGCCTGCCATGGTAGCTCAGTTTTCAGTGTATCAGACTCGTGACCATGTGGTTGTGAGTTCGATACCTGGTTCAGGCAAACTTTCTTTCTGCAACTGATTGTATAAACATTTGTTAAATTAACCCAGGGTTAAACTCTAACCCTAGGTTAACTTTTAACCAGTTTGGTTAACTAACCAAACTGGTTAAACAGTTGTATAAAATAGATAACCAAATTGGTTACTTAACCAGAACAGTTAAATTAACCAAAATTTAACCAAACAAATATATCCTGTCATGCATTTCTTTTTCCAAGTTTTCATGCGCCTCTGGCTACTTTCCCACATAACCATCATCAAAACAATGATCAGCAGTGAGAGAGGAATGAATCCTGGGAAAGAAATTGGCCGAGCTGCGGATCAGACAAGTGACCTCTGTTCTCAAGTCTTGTACACTACAAACTGAGCTACCACGGCTTGGCAGATTATGCTCTACACATGTAGTCGTATCCAAGTATGGGAAAAACTGAAAAAGCCTTTTTTTTTGTCTTAAGACCCCATTCAGCAGTCACTGACACAAATTTATTCAAGCCAAAGGCGCATATGACATACTTATATGAAGTCAAAGGCCAAAGTTCTTGAGACGGATTAAATTTCTGACTACATGAATGTTAAAAAAAGTTGAGATAGAGATAATCCTTTGGTGAAAAATTGTAAAGTGTATCAGATTTGAACCCCGAAATCCTTCTCTGAGACAGATGCCTTATTCATTAGGCCATTGAATTCAAGTTCACTTAGGGGCGTGGATTATCTATAGCATACATTCCCTGGTGCATGGATTAGATATAATCTTTGTTTTAAAAGAAAATAGGATGTTATATTGTGGGGAATAATAATAAGACTTCACTATTTGCTCTTATTTGTAAGTCACTTTTGACATTCAGGGTACAGTCCCGAACAGGGGAGACTACACACTGTTTCATCACCCAGGAAGTTGCAAAATCGCAGGTGTCCTGCACACTTTTATCTTTTAATGAAGGCCGCTCCATCTTCAGATCGACATTAAATTCTAATGTGGGTCCCATCAATGCATCCCATAACACCAGAAAAAAAAAACTGCCAATCTCCTAAAACCCATGTTGTGTGGTCCGTCGTTTGTCCCCGGTCGTAGGGAATTTTATGTAGGCCTACCGGTATATGTACATCTTTCAAAGTAACAATGTCTTTTGAGTCTAACCCTTGCAATGGTTCTGGACACAGTACAGATATGTACCCAAAATGTGTCCCCAAAATCAACCATGAAAAGCCCTACGGCAATATTATGCCTAGCTAGGCTAGATCTAGATGGCAATGGTAAGTTGCGATTCGTCCTGTGTTGAAAGTCGATCTCCTAAAAGGTTTTCTAGTCTGTCTATACAGATCATTGATATACAAACTCTTGTCTCATTTTGCCGCTTCAAACCCAAATCTACATCGTCTTCGAAGTTTTTTGTCGTCGAATTCATAAGTTTGCACATGAAATCGTCAAAATTACCGGTGGAACAAGGGTGGCCATATTGCTTTTGGTTAAATGGTTAACCGGTATAGTGAAGGTGGATTAAATTTAACCGGGATTTGTTTCTGGTTAAAATTAACCAGACCTTTACACAATCGCTAACCAATAATTTAACCCAAACTCTCTCCTAACCAAACTTTTAGCCCAGTGGTTAAATTTAATCAACTTTTACACAATTGGGTGCTGGTGTTTTTTTGCCTGTCACCTCTGACACATTTGAGAAAAGTGGCCAGTGAAAGTTGTGTAAATACTGGTGTGAGAAAGCCAGGAAAAACATGTAGGTGGACTGTCGGCTGTGGTATGACCTAAGCTGTTAAAACAGCCTTAAACTCCAATTCAATCATCAACAAATCCACAGGTTGAAATTCTCAGGAAAATGGCATAAATGATCATTGGATAGGTCTCTTTCGTGGATAGGGATTGCCCTGACACTCGGTGGTGCCCTTTATGCATATTAAGATAACACATAATCCTTCGTAATTCAACCTTTTATTATCATTAATGTATTCAAACATTTTTCGGTTTAAAAATTCCACTTTTAATATCTTTTAACACAGATATGCGCGCTAAATGACCTAAGATGTCGATGCGCCATAAAACAACATTCATTCATTCATTCATTCATTCATTAGGTCTCTTTCAGATTTCTCGATATGATTCTGACCTGTCAAAGAACATGGCTGATGATGTATTGGCTTAGTTTTCCTTCATTTACACAACTGTGGGCAAGCTTATATTATAATTAACCCTTTACCTCACAATCCCAAGTTTTAACAACTGTAAGAAGTAGGCCTTCTGAAAACATTAAGGGAAAAGGAGAAAATGCTGGTAACTAGTATTTTCTCCTTTCCCCTCAATTTTTAGCTCCACTGGCCGAAGGCCAGCGAGCTATTGTCATGGCGTTGTGTCCGTCGTGCGTCCGTCCGTTCGTCCGTGTGTGCGTGCGTCCGTAAACTTTTTCTTTAAAAAACTTCTCCTCAGAATCTATTGACTGGATTTTTACCAAATTTCACAGGAATGTTCCTTTGGTGGTCCTCTTTCAAATTCCTTCAAATAATTGTGTTCCATGAAGAATTCTGGTTGCCATGGCAACCAAAGTAAAAAACCTTTAAAAATCTTCTCCTCCCAAACCGCTATTTGGATAGCATTATTATTTTGCAGGAATGTTTCTTAGATACAGGTTTACAGAATTCCTTAAAAAAAAAAAGATCTGTCAAAAAACATGGCTTTTATGGGAGACTCATTTTCCTTTTATGGTATAAAGTAAAATCTTTGAAAAATTTCTTCTCTAAAACTATTCATTGGATTTCATTGTTGTTTTGCAGGTAAGTTCCTATGGTGGTTGTCTACCAAATTGTTTCTTCAGTGAGCTAAAATGCAGGATTGAATGATAATTGTTAAAAACTTCCTTTCGCCATTATAGAAATATCAGGCCTGTGGAGCGATACAGGCGCTCAAGCGCCTCTAGTTTTCCAGACTATCTGATACAAATCCCATCAGTTGTGCCATATACATTTTGTGGTCTGCTAGTATTTTAAATTCGATTCTTTAAAATACTGTCGTTTTGGAAAGAGTTACATGGAAATAGCTTATTTTTTCCATGAGATGTTACTGTTACAATTCATCTCCCTTTAGATCATCAAACTGTATCATTGGTATTTTATGTATGAGCCATGCTGTGTGAAAAGGATTGATTGATTGATTGATTGTTTGGTGTTTAATGCCGTTTTCAATATTATTTCTGTTGTATCACGGTGGCCAGTGCACATATTCATGCTTTCCTGGAGTCTCTTTTACCAGTATTCCACACAATTTTCTTTCCAAACCACTGGCTGCTTTCTCAGATAATCACTGTTGCGGAATGAATCCTGTCGCAATGACCATCATTGGAAAGAGATCAGCTGAGCCAGGGATCAAACCCACAACCCCTTGTTCTCAAGTCCTGCACGTTACAGACTGAGCTACCGGGGCTCGGCAGTGTGTCAAAAGGGAGTTTAATACATCTGCAAAAATTATCTATCCGGGTCATTGTGTGCAGTGGGTTCAGGCTGACCTGGGTCCAAATGTTTTGCTATTGATCAATTTTCTACATGTCAAAGGACCAATGTACTGCATAACTTAGTTGGTTGTGAAACAAAATGAATTTTATGGATCCATAATTATGTTATGACTTGCTTTGAATACTGCTTCATGGAGATGTATTAACCCTTTATCACACAATCCCAAGTTTAGATCAAGACCAGACTGCACAGAACATGCAGTCTGATCTCTGATCCATACCAACTGCTTGTTTAGTCAAGCCTAAACTATCAAAATGTTTGTAATGACTTGTATTTAGAGCTGTGGTTTATTTATTTGGTGCTGAAAGAGTTATAGTTAGTGGGAATGTTTGTCTTGATGATATGTAGGTTGAGTGTGGAAATTGGTCATGTCAGGTCAAAAACTAGGTCAGTGGGTCAAACCTTTGAAAAACCATGTGTTTGCTCTAGAGGCCACATTTTCTGTCCAATACTCATGACACTTGGTCAGAATGGTAATCTTAATGGTATCTTGAATGAAACTGAAAATGGGTCAAGTCAGGTAAAAACTAGGTCACTAAGTCAAATCTTAGAAAAACATTATGTACACTCTAGAGGCTACAGTTTCAATTAATTTTTCTTGACAATTAGTCATAATACCTATTTGTCTTGTTGGTATTTCAGTCTAATTGGACAAATGGGTCCCGCATCGGGTTGAAAACAGGTCACTAGGTCAGATTTCAGTAAAAAAAAATGCCTACTCTTCAGAGGCAACATTTCTAGTCCAATACTTAAAACTTTGACCTGTTGATATCTCATATGAATGTAAAAATGGTCAAAAACTAGATCACAAGATTTACGTTTTTGAAAAACCTTGTGTGGGCTCTAGAGGCCACATGTATAGTCTGATACATCTTTGTCAGATTCCTTGTCTTAAATGTTTCATAGATGAGAGTGAAAATGGGTCATGTTGGGTTAAAAACTAGGTCACTGGGTCAAATCTTAGAAAAACCTTGTGTATAGATCAGAGTCTTAATGCCATCTTGGGTGAGTCTGAAAATGGGCCACACTGGGTCAAAAACTAGATCAAAATTTAGGAAAATCCTTGTGTAGACTCTAAAAGGACACATTTTCAATCCAATACTTATGAAAAATGGTCGGAATATATGTCTTGATGATATCTCAGATTAGAAGGAAAAGGGGTCATATTGGTTCAAAAACTAGGTCACCAGGTCATCTGTTGGAAAAAACCTTGTGTACACTCTAGAGGCTATATTCTCTCTGCGATACTAATGAAAGATAGTAAGAATGTTTGTTTCGATGATTTCTGCAATAAGTTAGAAAATGGGCCATGCTAAGCTTAACCCTTTACCAAACAATCCCTGGTTTTTACGACCCTGAGATAGAAGCCTTTTGAAAACATTGTGGGAAAAGGAGAAAATGCTGGTAACCAGCATTTTCTCCTTTTCCCACAATATTTTCTACCCTGCTGGAAACAAATTTCAATTTTTGAGTTACGTTTATTTTGTCGTCTGCAAATGCTTTCAATTTGGACCAGTCTAAAATTTTGTCATTTGGTAAAGAGTTAAAAGCAGGTCACTGCGACAAATACTTGAAAAAGCTTGTGTACACTCAAGAGACCACATTTTCAGTCCAGTACTAATGAAAGTTTGTTAGAATGTTTGTCATAATATCTCAGAAGAGATTTGAAAAGGGTTATGTTTGGTCAGGAGGCTGAGGTGAACAACTTCAGGACCATCATGGCCCTTCTGTACTAATATTCACAGAATAAAGAAACATTCTCAATACTTAAGTTGATCCAACGTTTCACACTCATTTAACTCTTTACCAAACGTCAAAATTTTGGACTGGTCCAAATTGAAAGCACTTGCAGACGACAAAAAAAACATAACTCAAAAATTGAAATTTGTTTTTAGCAGGGTAGAAAACATTGTAGGAAAAGGAGAAAATGCTGGTTACCAGCATTTTCTCCTTTTCCCACAATGTTTTCAAAAGGCTCCTATCTCAGGGTCGTAAAAACCAGGGATTGTTTGGGAACGGGTTAAATGACTTAAGTTCATTTTTTTATTGAGCGGAGTCTGAAACTTTATGTTAACCGATGGTTTCAGAATGTTTCTAAAGGCAATTGATGGAAGTGTAATGCATCTGAAATAACGAAGTCAACTTAAGTCGGAAAATGAGTCTGTTATGCCCCTATTTCACACCGACCACGAATCGCCACGAACTGATAAGTTTTAGCATTCGTAGCTGAATCGTTATCAGTTTGTGAAGATCTTAACTGAATCGTATTATATTCGTAGTCATTTCTTGCAATTCTGGAGTAATTGGGAATTTGTGGCAAAAGTTTTGAGCAGTTCAAAATTTTGGCCACGAACTCCCAAATCCAAAAAATCGTGGTTAATTCGCAACAAATTCATAGTGAATTCTTAGATATCGTAAACTGCATCATAATCGATTCGGAGGCATTCGCACGTATTCTTAACACATTCGGGGATTTGTGAATTTGTGGCTTGACCACGAATAGGCTACGTGTCCATCACGAATCTCTCGAATACATGACGAAGCAGGTACAAATGAAGAATTATCTACAAATTCATTCTAGATAGTGTACAAATCGGCTATTAACCAATCACAATTCAGCTACAATTGCTGGCGAGTGGGTATCAAAATTGATTTCATGTCATTAGCTTCTGACGATTGTGCCATAACAACACGAAATCCACGAATCCGCAAAATGCCAAGAAATCTTGCAGGCAAGGGCAAGGGGAGAGGGAGAAGACGGCAGCTTCCTCACTGTAAGTGCACCGCCACCTGCAGATGATCCAGCTCCAGAAGTGGAGAAACATGTGGCAGATTCAGAAGCACAGTCAATGACTGCTGAGCCATTAGCTAGTGATGTTGGTAATGATTAACTAGCAACTTTTTACCAGTCTAAGAGTAAGAAGGCCAGGGTCTTGTTCAGTCTGACAGAGAACAAGCAAGAGGATGTGGCCCTCTTCCTTGACAGGAATGACTTCATATACAACAAGAGGGGGACATACCACACCTCTGTGTCTAAAAAGAGTAAAGCGTGGGAAGATTTAGCCCAGGAGATGGGGAAGGAGGTGAAAGCTCTGATCACATTTTTTGAGAGCAACTGCTCCTTGATGGGGGGACTCAGAATGAAGAAGAGTGGACAGGCAGCTGATGAGATTATAGACCACCAACAGTGGATATGGACCGGATTCCAGTTCCTGATGCCCTACATCGGACAAGTCACCCAGTGCACAGTCCAAAGCTTCCGGAATGGCCTTATCACCAGCCAGGGTGAGGAGACCCAGGAAGAGGAGCCCAGACAAGGGCAGGTATCATGTGGGTGTCCCTCCTCTGGATGACTGGGCTAATCCTATTGAGTTGCTCGTCAAACATGTTGGGTGGCATTCTCACGTAGTTGGCAATTTTTAAGCATTCTCATCTTCCACCCTCAGCTCCTACATCAGTCTGCTGTAGTGACCATATTCTAGCCTTCTAGCTGGTGTCATCCACGGTCGAACCCACAAGCTGGGGACTCTTCTCCTCCTTCTTTGAAGCAGTTCCTCTAGCTATCAGCAGCTGGTTTTGATATTCTAGCCCTAGGGCCGATACTACAGCTGCTTTACATTGAATATTCATTTTGAACTCATGCCCAAACACGGCTGAGGGCCTTTTTATATCTATCTTGAGAGAAAATTCCTCGGATTTGTTTATATCTATTTTGAGAGAAAATCGGATTGTCAAGAAACAGTCACGAATTCATTTTCATCGTAACAGATTCGTACATGCATTCGGCGTATTCCTAACTGATTCGTGCAGTATTTTACAATTGATTTTGGTCAATTGTAGTGAATTCTTGACAATATTCGTGCGATTACAGCCGAATCTAGGCAAATCCCACGAATATTCGTAACACTGTCTTACCTGTATTGTAACTGAATCATAGATTGTCACGAACTAGGCCAGAAAATTTACAGAATTTCACTAATCCTAAAATTCTTCAATTCGTGGCGATTTGTGGGATCCGTGGTCAGTGTGGAATAGGGGCATTAGAGGACTTGGGCAAAATAAGAGCCTTAAGTTTTTACTTGAAACTGGGCCCTGGTAATTATAAATAAAGAATGTGGGTTTTTCCGCACAATCCAGGCTTTTAACAGCCTTGAGGATAAAAAGCTTTTGAAAACATCGGGGGGAAAAGAAGAAAATCCTGGTAACCAGCATTTTCTGCTTTTCCCACAATGTTATTTCCCTTCCCATATCAAATTTAACTTTTGAATCCCATTTTTTTGTATGCAAAATGCTACCAATTTGGACCAGCCTAAAAAATTATAGTTTGGTAAAGAGTTAAAAAACATAAATTGAAATTTTACCTTTTTAAAGATATGGAAATTATTATGAAAATGACAATCTGCTATTGTGCAGTTCATCCAAGTTTTATCTACTGGCATAAGAATGAATTTTTAATGAAGTAAAAAGTAAATAAGAGATAGAGCAACTTTGCAACTTTTTACCCAGTTTTAACATTCATTTTTAGCTCTACTGGCTGAAAGCCAGCAGAGCTTATGTCATGGCATGGTTTCCGCCGTCCGTCCGTCTGTCTGTCCGTCCGTCTGTCCATCTGTTAGTCTTTTTCTTGTTTACGCGATAAAGTCTGCATTTGTGGTCAGATTTTTGTGAAACTGGCGTAGTTTGTTTATCTCATTAATAGCTTTAACCCTATTGATTTAGAAAAAAATCCAACAAACAGTATGGGAAAAGTAGCCATTTCAAGTTGAAAATTTCCGTTTCTTGTTTACGCGATAAAGTCTGTATTTGTGGTCAGATTTCCATGAAACTTGCAGAGTTTATTTATCTTATTAATAGCTTCAACCCTATTGATTTTGAAAAAAATTCAATTAACAGTATGGGAAAAGTAGCCATTTCAAGTTGAAAACTTTCATTCTTTGTTTACGTGATAAAGTCTGCATTTGTAGTCAGATTTTCATGAATCTTGCATAGCTTGTTTATATCATCAATAGCTTAAACCCTATCGATTTGGAAAAAGATCCAACAAACAGTATGGGAAAAGTAGCCATTTCAAGTTGAACATTTTCATTGCTTGTTTACGTGATAAAGTCTTTATTTGTGATCAGATTTTTGGGAATTTTTCAGTTTGTTTATCTCATCAATAGCTTGAAAATTTCAATTTCTTATTTACATGATGAAGTCAGCATTTGTGGTCGGATTTTCATGAAACTTGCACAGTTGCTTTGTCTCATCAACAGCTGGAACCCTAATGATTTTGAAAAAATCTGACAATTAGTATGGGAAAAGTAGGGATTCAAAGTTGAAAATGTCCATTTCTTGTTTAGGCAATGAAGTTCACAGTGTTGATTGAATTCTTTTGAAACTTGCAAAGATTCATCAAGGGATTGAACTCTTTTAAAAGTGAAGAAAATCTAGTAAACTGTTCAGGAAAAGTAGCCATTTGATGACTTAGTATCGTTTTCTCAACAAAGTCCACATTATTAGTCAAATTTCTTTGAAATTTACTAGGATTGTTTAATACAAGGCGTACTGAAACGCTATCAACTTTGCCTGGATTCCAAACATTTAGTTTTGAAAAATTTCACTTCAATTTTTTTTCACTGTTTGTTCAATTCACCATGCCTACATATGCTGTCTTAATGGGTTCAAGCCCAGTTGCAAGAACACATTTTTGTGTTTTTTTTCTTTTTGCATCATGAATTCATAATGTATGCTAGCATGAAAGCAATATCACTGCCAGTAGAGCGATTTCAGGCCCTTCAGGGCCTCTAGTTTTGCAAGGGACTAAGCCCTTGTTTCCAACTACACATTTTTACCTGCGCAGATAATTTCTGCATGGTAAGACCTGCGCGATATGCCATTTCCAACTCTGCATTTTTATGCTCCCCAAAAGGTGAGCATATAGTCGCCCCTTCGTCTGTCCATTCGTCCGTCTGTCTGTCTGTCAGTCCATCCAAAGCAGTTTCTCTACAATTCCTGGACCAAATTGGATGAAACTTCATATATGAACTGTTTAGGATATTGCACCTATTTTTTTTCACTGTTTTCCCATTTGAGGCTTGTCTTGGAAAAAGGGGGCTTACTTGTAAAATTCCAATTTTTACTAATATCTTCTTCAGTTTTTGTCAAAATTTCATGAAACTTCACATTTGAATTGTTATGCTCCCCGAAGGGGGAGCATATAGTAGCCACTTCGTCCGTCCAAAGCCATTTCTCTACAACCCCTGGACCAAAATGGATGAAACTTCATATATGAACTCTTTAGGATATTGCGCCGATGTGTTTTTGTCGGTTTTCCAATTTGAGGCTGTGTCATGGAAAAAGGGGGTTTCTTATAAAATTCCAATTTTTACTAATATCTCCTTCAGTTTTCGTCAAAATTTCATGAAACTTCACATTTATATTGTTTATTAAAAGTTTCACCATGTGCCTTTGTTAGCTCACCTGAGCACGAAGTGTTAAGGTGAGGTATTGTGATGGGTCATTGTCCGGTGTCCATCTGTCCGTCTGTCCACAATTCCTTTAAACATCTTCTCCTAAACCGACGGCCCATCATGTTGAAACTTGGCAGGCATGTTCCTTGGGTGAAGCTCTACCAAAGTTTTTAAAAGAATTGAATTAAACCATTAACTCCGGTTGCCATGGCAACAAAAAAGGGAAAATTTACAACATCTTTAAAAACCTTCTTGTCTGAAACCAGAAAGCCCAGAGCTTTGATATTTGGCATCTAGCATCTTCTAGTAGTTCTCTACCAAGTTTTTTCATATGAATCCCCTGGGGTCAAAACTGGCCCCGCCCCAGGGGTCACAAGTTCAAACATAGGAACAAAGAAGGAAAACTTTAAAATTCTTATTCTCTGAAACTTGAAGGCGTAGAGCTTTGATATTTGGCATCTAGCATTTCCTAGTGGACCTCTACCAATGTTGTTCATATGATACCCCTGGGGTCAAAACCGGCCCCATCCCGGGGGTCACAAGTTGGAACATAGGAACAGGAACAAAGAAGGAAAACTGTGAAATTCTTCTACTCTAAAACTGGAAGGTGTGGAGCTTTGATATTTGGTATGTAGCAATTCCTAGTAGACCTCTACTAAGTTTGTTCAAATGATTCTGCTGGGGTCAAAATTGGCCCAGCCCAGGGGGTCACAAGTTCAAACATAGGAACAAAGAAGGAAAACTTTAAAATTCTTCTTTTCTAAAACTGGAAGGCATAGAGTTTTGTCATTTGGTATGTAGTGAACCTGTTCTAAGTTTGTTAGCCCACCTGAGCACAATGTGTTCAGTCAGTTCAAAATTGGGTCACCTGGGGTCATAAACTAGGTCTCTAGGTCAAATTAAAGTAATACCGTGTGGGCACTCTAGAGGCCACATTTATTGCTCAAATGACCTAGAATTTGGTCAGAATAATTGTCATGATAAAATAGCGGATTAGTTTGGATTTGGGTCACCTAGGATCATAAACTAGGTCACTAGGTCAGGTCAAAGTAATACCTTGTGGGCACTCTAGAGGCCACATTTTTTGCTTAATTGACTTGAAAATTGGTCAGAATGTTTGTCTTGATAAAATCTCACATGAGTCTGAATTTGGGTTATGTAGGGTTTTAAACTAGGTCACTGGGTCAAATTAAAGAAATACCTTGTGGGCACTTTAGAGACCACATTTATTGTTGAATTGATTGGAAAATTGGTTAAAATGTTTGTCTTGATGAAATCTAGGATGGGTTCAAAATTAGGTTCCCTGGGGTCATAATGTAGGATACTAGGTCAAATTAAAGACATACCTTGTGGGCACTCTAGAGGCTACATTTCTTGTTCAATTGACTTGAAAAAATTGGTCAGAATGTTTGTCTTGATGAAATACAGGATGGGTTCAAAATTGGGTAACCTGGGGTCATAAACTAGGTCATTTGGTCAAACTAAAGAAATACCTTATGGGCACTCTAGAGGCCACATTTATTGCACAATTAACTTGAAAACTGTTCAGAATGTTTGTCTTGATAAATTTTTTAATGGGTTCTAAATTGGGTAACATCGGGTGATAAATTAGGTCACTAGGTAAACTTACGGAAATTCCTTGTGAGGCCACATATTAAGCTCAATTTACCTGACAATTTTTCAGAAATTGAATTACGCATGTGGAGTGAATTTTGCCTATTGACTCAGGTGAGCAATCCAGGGCCATGATGGCCCTCTTGTTTTTTTATCTATGCAAAACCATGTTATGGGAAAAGGATGCTTAATGTCTTATAAGTTATTGTCCTTGGTAAATTTTAACTTTGGTTTTTTAGCTCTACTGGCTGAAAGCAAAGGCGTGGTTTCCGTCATCCGTCCGTCTGTCTGTCCGTCCGTCTGTTAGTCTTTTTCTTGTTTACGCAATAAAGTCTGCATTTGTGGTCAGATTTTCGTGAAACTTACACAGTTTATCTCATCAATAGCTTCAACCCTATTGATTTTGGAAAAAAAATCCAACAAATAGTATGGGAAAAAGAGCCATTTCAAGTTGAAAAACTTTCATTTCTTGTTTATGCGATAAAGTCTGTATTTGTGGTCAGATTTTCATGAAACTTGCATAGCTTGTTTATATCATCAATAGCTTAAACCCTATAGATTTTGAAAAAAACCCAACAAGCAGTATGGGAAAAGTAGCCATTTCAAGTTGAACATTTTCATTGCTTGTTTACATGATAAAGTCTTTATTTTTTATCAGATTTTTGTGAATTTTTCACAGTTTGTTTTTCTCATCAGTAGCTTTAACCCTGTTGATTTTGAAAAAAATCCAACAAGCAGTAATGGAAAAGTAGCCATTTCAAGTTGAAAATTTCGAATTCTTATTTACATGATGAAGTCAGCATTTGTGGTTGGATTTACATGAAACTTGCACAGTTGCTTTGTCTCATCAACAGCTGGAACCCTATCGATTTTGGAAAAAATCTGACAATTAGCATGGGAAAAGTAGCGATTCAAAGTTGAAAATTACCATTTCTTGTTTAGGCAATGAAGTTCACAGTGTTGATTAAATTCTTTTGAAACTTGTAAAGATTCTTCAAGGGATTGAACTCTATTAAAAGTGAAGAAAATCTAGTAAACTGTTCAGGAAAAGTAGCCATTTGATGACTTTTTCACTGTTTGTTCAATTCACCATGCCTACATATGCTGTCTTAATGGGTTCAAACCAGTTGCAGGAACACATTTTTGTGTTTTTTGTCTTTTTTTTCTTTTTGCATAATGAAACCATAATGTATGCTAGCATAAAAGCAAAATCACTGCCAGTAGAGCAATTTCAGGCCCTTCAGAGCCTCTAGTTTAGTCCAGGGCATAACTTAGAAAGTATAGAAGGTAGTAACTTTAAACTTCACACACAGATAGATCACATAAAGGAGACGTGCAGTGTACAAGAACCATAACTCTTTGCCATTTATTTTTGGGGTTATTGCCCTTTTTATGCCCCCCTTCAATGAAGTGGGGGTATATTGCTTTGCTAATGTCGGTCGGTAGGTCGGTCGGTCGGTAGATCTTACCTTGTCCGGATGATAACTAGATACAGAATTGACCAAGGTTCATCAAATTTGGCACAGACATGCATGTTGGAGTGTAGATTATCCCTATTGATTTTGAGGTCAAATGTCAAGGTCACAGTGACCGTCAACATGTTGATATATAGACCTTACCTTGTCCGGATGATAACTAGACACAGAATTGACCTAGGTTCGTCAAATTTGGCACAGATATGTGTCTTTGAGTGTAGATGATCCCTATTGATTTTGAGGTCAATCGGTCGAAGGTCAAGGTCACAGTGACCATCAACATGTTGATATATAGACCAAACGTTGTCCGGATGATAACTAGACACGGAATTGACCTAGGTTCGTCAAATTTGGCACAGACATGCGTCTTGGAGTGTAGATGATCCCTATTGATTTTGAGGTCAATCATTCAAAGGTCAAGGTCACAGTGACCGTCAACATGTTGATATATAGACCAAACCTTGTCCAGATCATAACTAGACACAGAATTGACCTAGGTTTGTCAAATTTGACATAGACATGCGTCTCGGAGTGTAAATGATCCCTACTGATTTTGAGGTCAATCATTCAAAGGTCAAGGTCACAGTGACCGTCAACATGTTGATATATAGACCAAACCTTGTCCGGATGATAACTAGACACAGAATTGACCTAGGTTCGTCAAATTTGGCACAGACATGTGTCTTGGAGTGTAGATGATCCCTATTGATTTTGAGGTCAATCATTCAAAGGTCAAGGTCACAGTGACCGTCAACATGTTGATATATAGACCAAATCTTGTCCGGATGATAACTAGACACAGAATTGACCTAGGTTCGTCAAATTTGGCACAGACATGTGTCTCTGAGTGTAAATGATCCCTATTGGTTTTGGGGTCAATCGGTCAAAGGTCAAGGTCACAGTGACCATCAACATGTTGATATATAGACCAAACCTTGTCTGGATGATAACTAGACATAGAATTGACCTAGGTTCATCAAATTTGGCACAGACATGTGTCTCTGAGTGTAGATGATCCCTATTAATTTTGAGGTCGATCGGTCAAAGGTCAAGGTCATAGTGACCATCAACATGTTGATATATAGACCAAACCTTGTCCGGATGATAACTAGACGTAGAATTGACCTAGGTTCGTCAAATTTGGCACAGACATGCGGCTTGGAGTGTAGATGATCCCTATTGATTTTTAGGTCAATCATTCAAAGGTCAAGGTCACAGTGACCGTCAACATGTTGATATATAGACCAAACCTTGTCCTGATGATTACTAGACACAGAATTGACCTAGGTTCGTCAAATTTGGCACAGACATTTGTCTTGGAGTGCAGATGATCCCTATTGATTTTGAGATTAATCCATCAAAGGTCAAGGTCACAGTGGCCTTCAACTTAATGATATATGGACCAAACCTTGTCCAGATGATAACTAGACGCAGAATTGACATAGGTTCTTTAAATTCTGTACAGATATTCATCTCGGAGTTTAAATGATCCCTACCGATTTTGAGATTAATCCATCAAAAGTCAAGGTCACAGTGGCCTTCAACTTAATGATATATAGACCAAACCTTGTCTAGATAATAACTAGACACAGAATTGACCTAGGTCCTTCAAATTCTGTACAGATATTCATCTTGGAGTGTAAATGATCCCTATCGATTTTAAGGTTAATCCGTCAAAGGTCAAGGTCACAGTGACCACCAGATGATTCAGGGCCCGCGCTGCCGTTCGCCACTTGAGCCATTTGCTCAAAAAAAATTAAAGTGTCTCAGAAATCATCATATGTGGCTCAACTTGTGGCTCCAACATTTTATTTGCGTAGTATCGGGGAATTAGTAATCATCGAAGTCGACTGGGAAAAAGCGGAAGTCGAACGCTCGTGCCGAAAAGAAAATCAATATCCCAGTCTGTGTATCGGCGACTGTTAACAATCTTGTATGTATACACACGGCGGTGTGTATAATTATGCGAACTGTTGACAGATTATCACGTTTAACAATTGAAGTGGGCTATAAATCAAAAAGATGGCATCAATATTTCCCTATCAATTCTTTTGATATCAGTTTATGGACTGTGCCACTTCCTGTATCAATGTGGCAGTAGGGGAGCATGACTGTTTTACAAACAGACATCTTGTTAAATTTTAACCTGAAATTTTTGTCCAGCGAAAACTTCCGAAGTAAAAAAGCTAGTAACTTCAAACTTCATATACAATTAGGCCACATTGAGGAGAAGTGCAGTATACAAGAACCATAACTCTATACCCACTTTTTGAGACTTATTGCCCTTTGTAAATTTTAACCATGGATTTTTGTCGGGGGCATAACTTCAAAAGTATAGAAGCTAGTAACTTCAAACTTCACACACAGATAGATCACATAATGGAGAAGTGCAGTGTACAAGAACCATACCTCTATCCCAACTATGTTTGGGGTATTTGCCCTTTGTATTTTTTAACTTGAAATTTTTGTCTGGGGCATAACTTCCAAAGTAAAAAAGCTAGTAATTTCAAACTTCATATACAGATAGGCCACATTCAGGAGAAGTGCAGTGCAGAAGAACCATAACTCTATACCCACTATATTTAGAGTTATTGCCCTTGGTAAGTTTTAACTTCGTTTTTTTTTTGTCCAGGGCATACTTTTTGGGGTTATTAACCTTTGTAAATTTTAACTTAAAATTTTTGTCTGGGGCATAACTTCCAAAGTAAAAAAGCTAGTAACTTCAAACTTCATATATAGATAGACCATTAAGGAGAAGTGCAGTGTACAAGAACCATAACTCTATCCCAACTATTTTTTGGGTTATTGCCCTTTGTAAATCTAACTTTAAATTTTTGTCAGAGGCATAACTCCCCAACTATGCTGCCAGAAGGGGAGCATATAGTCACCTCTTCGTCCGTCCGTCTGTCCTTCCGTCCGTCCATCCTGCCGTCCTTTCCTCCGAAACCATTTCTCCACAACCCATGGACCAAATTGGATGAAACTTCATATATGAACTCTTTAGGATATTGCATCGACGTATGTTTCTCGGTTTTCCAATTCGAGGCTGTGTCATGGAAAAAGGGGGTTTCTTGTAAAATTCAAATCTTTACTAATATCTCCTTTAGTTTTCATCAAAATTTCATGAAACTTCACATTTATATTGTTTATTAAAAGTTTCACCATGTGCCCTTTGTTTTTTTATCTATGCAAAACCATGTTATGGGAAAAGGATTCTTAATGTCTTATAAGTAATTGCCCTTGGTAAATTTTAACTTTGGTTTTTTTTTGTCCAGGGCATAACTTAGAAAGTATAGAAGGTAGTAACTTTAAACTTCACACACAGATAGATCACATAAAGGAGACGTGCAGTGTACAAGAACCATAACTCTTTGCCATTTATTTTTGAGGTTATTGCCCTTTTTAAATTTTAACTTGAAATTTTTGTCCAGCGAAAACTTCCTAAGTAAAAAAGCTAGTAACTTCAAACTTCATATACAAACAGGCCACGTTAAGGAGAAGTGCAGTGTACAAGAACCATAACTCTATACCCACTTTTTTTAAGAGTTATTGCCCTTTGTAAATTTTAACTTTAGACTTTTGTCAGAGGCATAACTTCCTAAGTATAAAAATTAGTAACTTCAAACTTTATATATAGATAGACCACATTAACGAGAAGTGCAATGTACAAAAACTATAACTCTTTTCCAACTATTTTTAGAGTTATTGCCCTTTGTAAATTTTAACTTTAGATTTTTGTTTGTTGCATAACTTCCAAAGTATAAAACCTAGTGACTTCAAACTTCATATACAGATAGACCACATTAACGAGAAGTGCACTGTACAAGAAACATAACTCTTTTCCCACTAGTTTTAGAGTTATTTCACTTTGTAAATTTTAAATTTTGTTTTTAGTCTGGAGCATAACAGTTACTTATAGAATGACACCTGTTCTGTGACAAGGCGCTTTGTGGGGGTATGCGGCACTTTTGTGACAGTTCTAGTTTCATTCTTTCCTATTTATACTAAGCTGTGTTATAGAAAAAGAGGGCCTAATGACAAAATCAAACACGAAGTTTATAAATGTTTAATCTGATTTTGACCATTTTGCCATTACTATAATAGTAATGTTTGATTTACAGATTGTTCACATTGACAGGAAGTTTTACTCCACTGTTCCAAGAGTTATGCCCCTTCTTTATTTAATTATTTGAACATTGACAAATGCAGTTTGGCAGACGGGACCAAACACAAGTAGCCTGTTTCACCCCCACCCTCCTCTCCCGTGACCAACCATTTACTGACAGCCTTCACTTCCCTAAACAGAGACCTGTTTGGGGAGCATACTCCGTCTACGATGGCTCTTGTTTATTAAAAGTTACACCATGTGCCCTCGTTTTTTAATCTATATAAAACTCTGTTACGGAAAAAGGGTGCTTACTGTCTTATGACTTTAGGGTTTGTTTTTTTGGACTCTGAAATTAAACATTTCCCAGTTTCTTCAAGACTATTCAAGATATAATTATGTTGCTAATCAAAAGCCCCAGACCATGATTTCATTCTTTCCTATTTATACTAAGCTGTGTTATAGAAAAAGAGGGCTTAATGACAAACTCAAACAAAAAATTTATAAATGTTTAATCTGATTTTTTTCAGACAATTTTGCCATAACTATAATAATCATAATTGATTTACAGATTGTTCACATTGACAGGAAGTTTTACTCCACTGTTCCAAGATTTATGCACCTTCTTTATTTAATTATTTGAAAATGATTTATGGTTGTACAAGGAGAACAGGGATTTCTTACAGGATTTCAACATAGTACTATTCCGGTCTTTTCTTGAATATTATGGCAAATGCAGTTGGGCAGACGGGACCAAACACAAGTAGCCTGTTTCACTCCCACCCTCCTCTCCTGTGACCAACCATTTACAGACAGCCTTCACTTTCCTAAAAAGAGACCTGTTAGGGGCGCATAATCCGTCTATGGGGCTCTTGTAATCTAGATTTCAGCAGCAACATTCTGCAGGGTAATCTCCCAATTTTGCCTGTTCATCATGGCTGCCATCTGTTTGTTGAGTTTTCTCCAAAGACAGAAAGGCATAATAACATAATGATAGAGTTTATAAAGAGGATAGAAGAAATCAGAGGAGGAAGCATAATTGATCCTTATGTTGTTACAAGCTTGGGTCATAGAGACCTGGGTGTTCTTGCACCATCAATATCAGTTTTTCCATTTGTTGAATGGACAACATTGGCACTCTACTGTTGTTAGCCATATTTTTAGCGGCATTTAAACAGACAAACGTCATGTTCCATATATGGGTATTCAGATACATGTATTTTACCGTGTGGTCAAAAAACCAACATGTTGTTTTTTTTTATGCATGGACTTTCTTGTCACGCGAAGAAAACATATGGTTGGAAATGAGACAATGAAAGTTAACTTGCTGGTTTATTTTCGCTTTCTGCGTGGGAAAATCCGCATAACCGGCGCGGGTAAAAACGCCTGGTTGGAAACGAGGGCTAACAGTTGGACTGACCCTGCAATAAAAAATGCTCATGACATAAATTTATATGTATTTAACTCTTTACCAGAAGACAAAAAGGAATGATTTAACCCTTTACCAAACAATCCCTGGTTTTAACGACCCTGAAGAAGAAGCGCTTTGAAAACCTTGTGGGAAAATGAGAAAATGCTGGTAACCAGCATTTTCTCCTTTTCCCACAAGGTTTTCTACTCTTTCACTGACAATCGGCATAATTTCAGCTACGTTTAAAATATTGTCTGCAAATGCTCTCAATTTGAACCAGTCTAAAATTTTGTCGTTCTGTAAAGAGTTAATTGCATTGTAGCATTGTTTACTTTTGGCTGGCACTGGGGCTTTCACCTTAACTCTTTACTCAAAGACAAAATTTTCTACTCAGTCCAATTGAAAGAGATTGGAGTCTACAAATCAAATGTGACTCAAATGATGAGTTTGTCTTTAAAAGGCTTTCTTCCTCAAGGTTGTTAAAAGTACGGATTGTGTGGTAAACAGTTAACTCTTTTAACAACAAAATCTTAGACTTGTGCAAATTGAAAGTATTTGCAGATGACAAAATAAAAGTTACTGAAAATTTAAAATTTTGTTTTGGAAAAGGAAGAAAGCATTGTGGGAAAAGGAGAAAATGCTGGTTACCAGCATTTTCTCCTTTTCCCTCAATGTTTTCAGAAGGCTTCTTTCTCAGGGTCATTAAAAGTCGGGATTGTGTGGTAAAGAGTTAATACATTTTGGTTATCTGTATTTCGAAAGGATATTTTCAACTCGTCTTTTGTAAGGATTTTTTCCATGTAGCTTTCCATGCTGCCTTTTGATCTACTTATTAGTATTCATACACCTGAATTTGTTTTTGGATGGGTAGAAATGATTGTGGGAAAAAGAGAAAATGTTGGTTGCTACCCTTTTCTCCTTTTCCCACAATATTTTCAAAAGTCATCTTTTGGGTTGTTGAAACTCCTGATTGTTTGGTAACGAGATTTGCAGATGTCATGTTAAATCTGGCTCAAGTGAGGGCATTGGCCTTTGGAAGTGTAAAGTTATTTTTTTCAACTTTTAACTACTTGACGACCCTGAGAGAGAAAGGTTTTGAAAACATTGCAGGAAAAGGAGAAAATGCTGGTAACCAGCATTTTCTCCTTTTCCCACAATGTTTTCTACCTTTCCAAAAGCATATGTCAATTTTTGAATCGCATTTTTATTTGTCGTCTGCAAACGCTCTCAATTTGGATAAGTTTTCAATTTTGTCGTTTGGTAAATAGCTAAATGCATGCATTACAAGAGTCATGAAGAAATGGGATTTGGTGGCAATGAGTTAAATACTATTCTAACATGACACGCGAATTCGGCTTTATAAACACAGTGCAAGGAAAGCGTGGTAAAATCTGCGACATTCCATGCAGAGTGACATCATTCTGTATAAAGTAAGTTAGTGAGTTATTCAATAGAACATAGTCTTCATCTGCTTTTATACTCTAAGGATGAACTTGTTTTCCTTTCATAAAGAATTGGTCATGTTAGAATCGAAATAATCTTCTTTCTATCGTGGTTTATCGTTTAATAAACCACGTTGTGAGTTATGAGGCGCAATGAATAAACCACTCGGGCTATCGCCCTTGTGGATTATTTATTGTGCCTCATAACTCACAACTGTGGTTTATTGAACGATAAACCACGATAGAAAGAAGATTATTTCTTAAATAATGTATCGTTTAACTCTAAATAAAACAACAATATTTCAGGCTCTACCAAATTCAAAGTATTTGCAGATGACAAATCAAATGTAGCTGAAATGATGATATCTGTCTTTGATGTGGTAGAAGACATTGTGGGAAAAGGAGAAAAAGCTGATTACCAGCATTTCTCCTTTTCCCACAATGTTTTCAAAAGCCTTCTGGCACAGGATTGTTAAAACACAGGATTGTTTGATAGAGGGTGAAGATAAATGCAATTCAGTCCTCAACCTTTTATCAAAAAGTTTCATGACTTGATGACCAGAACATAGAAACATTTTGGGAAAGGGAAAAGCTTTCTGTAATCAGCATTTTCTCCTTTTCCCACAATGAGTTAACAAGCAATAAGTGAAGTTTCAAAGCTGTAATAATCTTTAAAGGCCCAGTAAAGGCCAAAATATCACAGCAGGTGTCATAATACATTAAAATTTAAATCATACCATTTAAATATATGGAAAACATTGTGGAAATGACAGTCTGTTATCGTGTGGTCAGGCCATATGTTTAGTCACCAGCAGAAAAATGAATTTTAAAATCAGGCAAAAGGTAAACAAAGGACACAGCTAGCTGACAGATTGTCATCTTCACAATAATTTCCATACTTTTAAATGGTATGATATAAATTCAAATGCATTTAAACACCCGCTTTGTTTACAATTTTGGCCTTTATTGTTACTTGAAAGGAAACAATAAACATGTTTACAACTGAAATAAATATTCATCATGAGGTCTTGTGTTTTGATTTCAGAAAAAAGGAGCATGGGGTAGAGTCCTAGATGGCAGGGGTGGTGGTGAAATGAGAGATAGACTTCTACTCAAGATTTACTCAAAAAACAGCAGGAAATATGGAAGAAGTTTATATATCATTTTGGATCTATTTTCACACCTGCCATAACTGTCTAAAATTATTATCCCTAGCCGAAGGCAGAGGGATATAGTTTTAGCGTTGTCTTTCTGTCTGTGTGTCCGTCCATCTGTGTGTCTGTCCGGGAGAATTTCTCCAATAGCATTGCACAGAATTTCATGAAACTTTAATAATATGTGTGTACAATAACCCACTCCGTCGAGACACTTATTTTTTTTTTTTTTTTGGATTCGATGCAAAATGGCCGACTGGTAGCAATTTTAACTTAAGTGGTTGATTAAATTTTTCATGTTTTGAGTCTTATCTTGAAAACTATACAGAGTTTTTACATCAAACTTGTCACATCTATCAAACACCATTTGGAAATGCAGTTATGTACGCTTTTTTAATGCCGCATCATGGAAAAAGGGGGCTTGATGTATATTTTCAACATGGACCAGGATCTCTTTCACTACAGGACAATAATATAATGAAACCTCTGTTTTTCCAGACAGATATCTTCTAAATCCTAAACAAAAACTAATGGAAATTCATACAGGTTTTCCTTATGGTGTCCTCTGATATTGATTATTTTTTGCTCTTTTGATATTCAATATGGTGTCACAGAAAAAGGGGGCTTCATGTAAATTTACATCATGGATCAATATCTCTTTAACTCAAAATCCTTTACGAAAATTGATGAAACTTTATACATGTGTTCCTTATGATAGTCCGCCAATATCATTATTTTACCTTTCTTCAGTAAATGACGTGTCATGGAAAATGGCGGTTTGATGTATATTTTCATTTTGGACCAATATCTCTTTGACTACAGGACAAATGTAATTAAACTTCAACTTTATGAAGCCACAGACAAAAGTTATTTGTTTTTATTTCATGAAATGCCATGTCATGAAAAAAGGGAGCTAAATGTATAATTTCATCATGGACCAATGACTGTCTCTCTGTCTGTCTTTTGGACGGATATCTTCTAAAATCCGAGACAAAAACTAATACAAATTCATACACATGTTTCTTATGATGTCTGCTGATCCACTTTTATTATTTTTTAACACAGATCTGCGCGCTAAATGACCAAAGCTGTCGATGCGCCATAAAACAACATTCATTCATTCATTCATGTTTGCCGGCCGAGCCCCGGTAGCTCAGTCGGTAGCGTGCAGGACTTGAGAACAGGGGGTCGTGGGTTCGATCCCCGGCTTGGCCAATTTCCTTCCGAGGATTGATGATAGTCATTGCGACAGGATTCATTCCTCTCTCACCGCTGATCATTGTTTCGACGATGGTTATGTGGGAAAGCAGCCAGTGGCTTGGAAAGAATATTGTGCGGAGTACTGGTAAAAGAACCTCCAGGAAAACATGGATAGGTGCACTGGCCGCCGCGATATAACTGAAATAATGTTGAAAACGGCGTTAAACACCATACAATCAATCAGTCAATCATGTTTGCCGATATTTATTTATTTTTTGTTTTTTTGATATAATACAGTGTTATAGAAAAAGGGGGCTTCATGTATATTTCCATTATGAATCAGTATCTATTTAACTTAAAGTCCTTGACAAAAATTGATGAAACTTCATACGTGTGTTTCTTATGATAGTCTGCCAATGTCATTATTTAAGCTTTTTGGATTAAATGTTGTGTCATGGAAAAAGGGCAATGGGTATATTTTTCCATTATGGACAATATCTTTAACTACTGACGCCATAAAACAACATTCATTCATTCATTCATTCATTCATTTAACTACTGGACAAAATGTTATAAAACTTCATCTTTATATTATTTATCACAAGCCACACACAATAGTTATTTGTGTTTATTTCATGAAATGCCATGTCATGCAAAAAGGGGGCTAAATGTATAAATTCAATACGGACCTATAACGGTCAGTTCGCCCATCCATCCTACTGGACAGATATCTTCTAAAGTCCTTGACAAACATTTATAAACTTTATGCATGTCTTCTGTAGGATTGTCCGTTGATACAACTGTCTTTTATATATAATTACATGTCATGGAAAAAGAGGGCTTGATGTATATTTTTATCCCCTGCCGAAGGTGGAGGGATATAGTTTTAGAGTTGTCCTTCCGTCTGCCCTTTCGTCCGTCCTTCCGTTGGTCCATCTGTCCGTCCGTGTGTCCGTCTGGGAGAATATCTCCAATACCATTGCGCAGAATTTCATGAAACTTTATATGTGTGTACAATAACCTATTCAGCAGAGACACTTTTTTTTTTTATTCGATGCAAAATGGCCGACTGGGAGCGATTTTAAGTTATGCGGTTAAGTAAATTTTTCATGTTTTGAGTCTTATCTTGAAAACTATACAGAGTCTTTACATTAAACTTGTCACATCTATCAACCACCATTTGGAAATGCAGTACAACAACTTTCACACAGATTGACCATGCAACACCACAGTTATGTACGCTTTTTTAATGCCGCATCATGGAAAAAAGAGGGCTTGATGTATATATTCAACATGGACCAGGATCTCCTTCACTACAGGACAAAATGTAATGAAACCTCACTTTTATATTGTTTATCACAAGCCACACACAATAGTTATTTGTTTCTATTTCATGAAATGCCACGTCATGAAAAAAGGGGGCTAAATATATAAATTCATCATGGACCCATGACCATCTGTCTGTTTTTCCTGACAAATATCTTCTAAATCCTATACAAAAACTAATGGAAATTCCTACAGGTGTTCCTTATGATGTCCTCAAATATTGATTTTTTTTTTTTTGCTGTTTTGGTATTCAATATGGTGTCACATAAAAAGGGGGCTTCATGTAAATTTCCATTATGGATCAATGTCTCTTTAACTCAAAATCTTTTATGAAAATTGATGAAACTTCATACATAAGTTCCTTATGATAGCTCTAGTTTCAAAATAACTTTGCTCAAATTTGAACCACATGGAAACAGAGCTCGTGAACATGTCATATAATTTAGGTCAAAAATGGTATCAAAGTTTATTTTAACCTTTACCAAAAAATCTTCTATTTTTAAGCCCTTAGGAAGAAGGCTTATTAAAAAACTTAGGATTAGTAGAATTGCTGGTGACAAGCATTTCCTCTTTTCCTAAACTGTTTTCCATCTTTAATAGAAAAACAAATTACTATACATATTGACATTGTTATCTGGTAAACCATTCAAAGTAGAATAATTTTGTTTTCCAATAGGGAGTTAAGTGCTAAAACTCTCTCAACAAGAAACTTTAAAAAAATGACTGAAAGCAAACAGTAAAAATGGGCATTCAAGTATTCTATAAACCCTTTTCCTGTCAGTTAACTGAAATTTTCAAGCGGATAATAAAACCAAAATTATTGGCTATTTTAAAATTATTTATTGTGGGAAATATATCTCCTTATCGGATAAGGTAGATCAAGGATCAGACTGCACGTTCTGTGCAGTCTGATACTAATCTACATTGTCCGCAAGAGGTCCTTAACTCACCCTTAGCAGCCAAGGGATTAAACTTTTGACTGACAACAAAATTTAAGACGTCCATATTTAAAGTATTTGCAGATGAAAAATTCCACAAAAACGATCTAGAATGCTTTAAAAATGTGGGTATTAAAGTTTTTGTATGTAAGAAAAATGAAATAAGCTGGTTACCAGCACAAGTTTTTTTAAAGGCCTTTTTCTCTGGGTCATTTAATCTTGGGATTGGTGGTAAAGAGTAAAAAGGAAGTAAATGTATTTCAAATTTGGGTTGTTCTTTGATGAAACTTGTTACTAGCTTTTAAAACAAACCTGCAGCAACCATCTTCAGCTAAAAACTGTCGCATCTGAAAAACGATTATGGGTTAACACACATGCAAACATGTGGAAACGTTGAAGCAAAAAGTATGGTGGCATATTTCTGCCACGAGATACGAGATAGCTATCATGATAATTTTGGTAAATTATCGCGATAAATTAAAAGTTTCCTGGAAATCTTATCAAGATCGTGAAAAGTTTCATGATAAAAATATCACGATAAACTTAATATTTTATCGCAAAATTTCTCCACCGTGCTCGGAGCTGACATGCGAGATAAAATTATTGTGATAGTTTTATCCGTTTCTCGATATCTATAAATAGAAAATTCATCATTTGGATGAATTCGGTAGTTTTGACTTAAAGGGCAACTACAGCCAAAATCTCTGTTTTGGATATATGAATCCTTAAATGAAAACCATCTTAAAATAGAAAAACCGCATTTCAATGTCTATCGTAGAAAGAGAGTTTTAAGCGAAGATGTGGTTTGCACACCTGTGCGAGTTTGTCAAATGTTCGATAAACCGGATGTGATGCCACTCTTATTTCGGCTTCTGTGTACTGTTTTTTTTCTCAGCCTTATCCTCCCTCATGTCAGGAGGCGACTTTTTTCGTCACAAAAATCCCTATCGTATGCCGGGTGCCGAGTTTAAGTCCTATTTCGAGCCAGGAGATGACTATTTATTTGTCAGTCTGCTGTCTGTCTGTCGGTCTGAACTAAATGACATGGCTTAATATCAGATCTACCATTAATCCTCAAAAGGTTAAATAAACCTTCATGCCGATTGCAAAATTTTGAATAGTGCTAGTTTTTGAAGAAACAAAAATAGATGTTTCCGCATTGGACACTGTACATAAGATCAGATTGCATGTTCTGTGCAGTCTGATCTTAATATACACTGTTCGCAAAAGGTCATTGAGTCGCGCTCAGCAGCCTTGGGGCCCCACAGAAATTTAAATGAGGCAAGCAATAAATGGTAAATTCACTGTTGATTATCCATCTCTTTCATGAGAGAGAGAGAGAGAGAGTAGTTAGAAAAGAAATTCGACAAGCAGATTATGCGTTTTTTTTTTTTTTAATTTAAGATCGTATGAATGAGGAAAATACAAAAGTTATGACGTTCGACTTACCCATTTAACCTGTGTAAAATTCCAAATTCCATTTACATTATTTAAGAAAAAGGGTTCAATATGGTCGTGAAAACAAAAGAGTAACTTTGTACATGACATGTTTATGACAAGTGCTTGTTAACCTCAGGCTGCAAGCGCCTCGCCCGGGTGGCTCAGTGGTGAGCGTGTCGGACTCATGACCTGGTGGTTGTGAGTTCGATACCCGGTTGAGGCGAACTTTCTTTCCGGCGTATTTTCGCCTCTCACCTCTGCTGAAGCATGTGAGAAAAGTAGTCGGTGGCTTTGGAAAGAAAGTTGTGTTAGTACTGGTGTGAGAAAGCCAGGAAACACATGTGCGTCACAGATCGCCATGATATGACCTTAGCTGTTAAAGTGGCGTTAAACCCCAATACAACCAACCAACCAACCAATCAAGCTGCAAGCCGGGTAAAAAAAAAATATGTCAGACCACAACGGTGCGATATCATCACAAAAGAGGCACCGAATTAACCCTTTGTCCTTGTACATGGATGGAACACACAATTTTTTTCTCAAAATAAAAGGTTGGCGCACTAAAATTTTGTGTAAAGTTTATACGCAGTTATAAATTTTTAATTTACGCTGCATTTTTATGGTCAGCATCTCTTATCTCGTATATGATTACAGGGAGAAACACGGGAGAAGACAGTTAAACAGTTTTTGTCCACGTTGGTATTTCCTTTTAAATTGTACGCCTTACATGTCTCAGTATTTAGGAAATGGACTGACCCTGTATTTTGCAGACGATCAAAAATGTTTACTGCATGATATGGAGGACAGGAAGGCAGGAGGCAATTCAGACAATCTTTTAACGTTGTTGTTGATGAAAGAAACAAATTTGAGATTATGAAAAAAAAAGCACGTAGGAAAATAAATGAAGATCGAGTGGAAAAAAATTTTTTTTTTAAACTTTAACAGCAAATTCAGGATGTGTGCTGGATTTAATGTTGTTCGTGAATGTTAAAGAGAGGATAAAATTTCTAAGGCAGATCAAGGCTTTTAATTCTTTCCAAGCTGAAGGAGACATGTAAAATGCTGACACTGATGGTGTAGATCCAGATCAGACTACGCAGGATTTGTAGACCGTTAAATGGTCGACGGTGTCCTATATTTGGTAGAAACAGCCTTAGAAATTAACTCGAATGATTTCCTTTTCACATTGCAATGTTCCTTCTTCCTTCTACGACCTAGTTGAAGAGAATTTTGGCATGATTCAAATATCTTGATTTATCATTTCTTTTTTTATATTTATCTATTACAATCCGTTGATTAGGTAGTGGTACAATTGAAATAACATCAAGAAATAAATTTCAAAATATTTATGTTCGTTACCAGAAGAATAACTATTCACTTTTTTATAAGTACTTTCTCCACTAAGCTAATTCATTCAAAATTTCTTTCCTATGATTGTAGATGTAAGAGCGATATACCCCCGTCACGCCAAACTCGTTCTCACTCTGTTCCAAAATTTTTTGCTGATCGGACTGAAACTGTCTTCAGACGAAGTGGGCGTAGTAGTATCCTTTTACGAAGGGTGCTCCAGAACTTGAGCCTGCTCAAAATTTTTTGCCATCCATCCCGTCCTGTGATTAGACGGAGTAACAACGTACTTAAAGCGAGATGGACGTACTACGAACGGAACTGCTGTACTTCGATCCTATTAGAGACGCAGTGCGGTCGGGCAATAACCTGCAGTGCGTTTGCATTTTACCGACCGAAATTACATGTCCTATCCCAGCCAGTTTTTCGATTTTGTTGACCGGGTTAAGACTTTCTGGGAATAGGTTTGGTGAGATAGGGGCTTCAGCCATTATCAGGCCAAAATTATACGTTCATCCCCGACCGTAACCCGTTTTCCGATTATGTCAGGACGGGTTAAGACGTTGTAAGACCTAATTTGGTGTGACAGGTCTGTAGAGATTGAATCTCTGCAGTACACAAGTGATTGAAACGTGAAATAGCGATTTATATCTTTATAAATATCATGCAGTTTTCTCAATTTTCTGTGTTAGTTCATATATAGCGACTATAATTATCTTCTCACACTTGTGAGATCACGGCAAACTACCGGAAGTCACGGTTTTTTCAATTAGCGACTTTCACACAGGTGAAAATCCGAAAGTTTAAACCTTTATATCTCGTGGAGTAAACATCACAGAACGCTAACAAGATTTTTGTTAACATACTCTAGTGTCGTTTTATCCGATTTTGAAATGAAAATTTTGGTGTGGAGTTACCCTTTAATAAGATTGCAGTCAGTAAAATTTCGAATCATTAATTAACAATTGTAGCTTAAATGATAAATTTTGACAATGCCCGAATGACAGAGGTCTGTAAAATCACAAAGACGACTCGAAATGCCTCCTACGAACAACTTTGAAACCGTACAGGGAAAAGGAGAATTCATAAGGTTGTATACGAAGGTATTCCGAAACCGTATCTAATTATAGATATCATGAATGTCAGTTATGGGCACGAAAGCAAAAAAAAATCATGATAAAAGTTAGCATTATTGCGATATTTTTATCGTGAATTTTTTTGTTTTATCACGATAATTCTCTTAAATTATCATGATAGCTATCTCGTATCTCGCGGCAGAAATATGCCACCATAAAAAAGAGATATCGCTTTCTGTGAGCATTTTTTTCTTTTACCACGTTTCTTCTTCCGTTCTAAAGACATCATTTTAGTTGTTTCAATTGTGGTCAGCAAATGCCTTCAAATTTGTCATCAGGTAAAGTTAATCCTTTACTAAATCATTCTGTGTTTTTACAACTCTGAGCAGGGATCGTATATACACAGGGATAGGCAACGCAACTGGAGTTAAGACCAGTTATCGATTTTTCACTGACTTACCTGTACGGCGTCCAATAATCCGTTGTCGTTCCTTGTGAGTTATTATCTTCCTTTCAGATAATATAATTCCTTGCCGATTCCGACAATTATTATATCCGCCAAAGAAGCGTTTAGTATGAAATGCGTTTCAATGTTTATGTCAATGTTTTTCTATTATGTTTTTTTTTTCAGTTAAAGTGTTATTTTTTTTATCTGGAAAATTTAAAGTGTCGACTAACTGGGCGTTTCAGATATACAGGTAATGTTGTCAGTCTTTATTTCACACGAAGTGTAAATTGTGAATGGAGATCAAAACGGCCCGGTGCCAAAACGACCCATTACCGAAACAACCCTCTTTTTCGTAGTAACTTAAAATATTTTAATATTTCTGCAGTGGATATCTATAGCAAACAATTCGGGAAAAGCATACGTCGCCTGTTCAAGGATTAAGTCCGTCTAACGTTTCGGAAGTGGGCTGCTTTTGTCCACTCCCTGTATTTGACATGATCACAAGTGGGATATATCAAGTTGTGTATCTGTCATGACTACTGTCAGTAGTGTCCTCTTCTGTTTATAGACAATACGCATCATTGAAATTAAATATTTATTTTCTGATTTTCTTCTCCAAATGTTTCAATTTGGTCAGGTCAAAAGCTTCTCATGTTATCAGGAGTGACAAACATTTCACTTGTATGTAGTACAATGTACTAGGCCGGTAAACACAGAGATCTGTTAATAGTTATATACCCATTTTTCGATAGCAAGCTACACAAAGGGTATATAGAACCAGAAAATTGCCTTCACTGCCCATTAAATGGACCTTCCAGTACATTTTCAGTTCAGCTTGCAGCTACTCTTAAATCACTGTCTTTGACAGAAAAAAAGGAGAATTTCCTGCAAAATGGAAAGAATTAGTGAACTTTCTGAAAAAGTAGGCTGGTGAAGTGTTAGGACCTGCCTGCAACTCTGTTCCTACTTTTATACATTGGAATCAATTACATACACCAGTGGCCTTCACAATTGCATCATTCTGATGACCAACAGAAAGAAGCCTTTTGGAAACATTGCAGGAAAAGGAGAAAATGCTGGTTACCAACATTCTCTCCTTTTCCCCAAATGCTTTCAATTACATCATTGACAAATTCCATAATTTGAGTCGCATTTCAATTGTTGTCTGTAAATGCTCTCACTTCATACAAGTCTACTTCTGTGTTGTTTCAAAAAGAGTTAACAGTGTGGCAAAGTAAAAGTTGCTTTTGACAAGCAATTTTTCCTTCTTTAATAATGGTTTTTTATTCTGTGTCAGAGAACTTAAGGTTATCTAATAACTTTGAAAGCTTTGATTTTGGACCAATTTGAAAACAGTATAAGTTGTGTAGGACTTTGTACAAATTTGACTTTTCGCTCTTCATACAGTGGACAGCATTGGAAAACATTTGTAAAAGACCAGCTGCAGCCAGTGATCAATTCTTTTCAAACTGATTTCTGTGCTATTAAAAATATTATTTTTTTGCCTTTCCTTCAAATGTTTTTCATTTTTTAAATTTTCAAAAAAATTCACACTGTACACAGAAAGTTTATGTTGAAATTGATAAGGTATTTTAAAATTTCTCACTAAAAACATCAAGGCAGCCATGAATATTGAGCTACATGTGTGTTACAAAATTAAATGGTGCTGAAAAATGTGTTCCTTTAGCAAGTTTTAACTTAATGCCTAATAAATTTGATTTTACATAAATCCACTGTAGATATCTTTGGAAAACAGTATGACACAAGGACCAATCTTTCTGCGATCAAATGTAACATGCAAATGGTTGGTTGCTTCCGCAAAAGCTTTTTTCATTAAATGTAGACTTTTATCTCCTAAAACTTTTTCACTGTGGCAAGTTGCAGTTAATGATGATGGTAAAAGTATTGTGTATATGAGATATTATTGGTATATTAAACTATCATTATAATCCGGGTGTATGTCATACAAATGCCCAAAATATACTTCTCTCCCTCAACAGAGATTTTCAAGTAGAAACATTTCCAACTCTAGTAATACATGGAATATGGATAGCTGCATTGTTTGCTGTGATACAATTGCAAAATGTTGAAAGCAACCAACCTTCAGGAACACTTTGCCAGACAATAAAATATGAGACTTGTCTGATTTGGAATTATTTGCAGACAAGAAATGAAATGTGTCACTTGTGTCTTTGCTGAGAAAATGAGAACATGCCTGCCAACATTTTCTTCTTTTCCCACAATGTTTTAAGATGTGTAAATATTTCCCATGGTAGTGAAAACTTAGGATTCAGGAATACTGGCATCTGTCACAGATTATTAGATAACTCCTTACCACAAGTGGCTTATAAGACTGTAGATACTGAATGTACTGTGTTGTTTGAAGAAACCAAAAGTATGTCAAATTTAATACATGTACTTTAGTGTTTTATGACAATAGTGTGAGTAGTGGGAAACCACCATCATGATTCTCAGAGAATTTTGCACAACACAGATACATACTTCTCTCCCTTAAAAAATATGTTGATGAGGAAAAGCAACACGCAGCTTGTGCAGACAGTTGTGCAAATTCAAAAAACAAATAGATAAGTATAATGGCTGCTATGATACAACTACAATGTTGTGAAACATTGCAAATCGAGCAAGGTTCCATCCTTAACTTTTTGCCAGATTACAAAATTTTGGACAAGTCTAATTTGAAAGCATTTACAGACGACAAATGAAATGCAACTGAAATGAGGAGACTTGTTTTTCCTGGGGAAATGAGAAAATGTGACATGTACTTACCAGTAGTTTCTTCTTTGTTCACAATGTTTTGGGAAATATGGATATTCCCTAGGTTAGTGAAAACTTAGGATTCAGGAATAGTAGCATTTGTCACAGATAATTAAATAACTCCATACTTTTAGTGGCTTATTGAGCTATACATACTAAATATACTTTGGTGGTAGAAGAAGCTCACATCTTTCATATTCAAATACATTAATTTCACTTTAGCATTTTTCTTGCAGGTTTGTACAGTTCACAGCTGATTTGGTCTTTAATATTCCAAGTTTTCAAGCCCAGCTTCAGTTTTATACTAGCACACTTTATGCAGAATTACAAAACCATCTTCAATGTCATTCTTCTGTTCACAGGATGCATCACAATAGTATGTTGACAGCTCTTGAAACCATGTTTTGAAGTGTTTGTGCGCTCACAATACATATCTGGAAAAAAAATATAGAAACAACTGAATTTCAAATTTCCCCTTTTTACAAAACGTAACATTTTAATTCTTCAGTTACGTTGCAAAATATGGTTTTATTTTCACATGGTTAGACTATAATGGAATTTGTTCAGGATATGGCCAACTATCAGAGATCAAATCATTTTTGACTAATGTGCGGTACTGCGCTTCCACCTTTACTGAAATAACCCCTTTTTAGGCTGCCATCTTGCAATTAAGACCGAAAATAGCCAAGTTTTTCAGCCCCCAGTTATCCAACCTTGGCTTCAAAAATCACTAGATTTGATTTAAAAACAAAAAGAAATACTTACTGCTTATAAATATGTCAAAATCTGAACAAAATTATTTCTAAAAATAAATCCCGCCAAATTCACCACATTGGTCCGCCATTTTGTGATGAAATACCGAAAATAGCCCAGTTTTGAGCCCATAATTATCTAACTTAGGAATCGAAAATCAGCACAAAATTAGCTTTAATACAAGGAGATGTACTCTATCTCGTGCTTTTTACCAACATGTTGCTATTTGGACGCTACTTTATGTACTTAAAAAGTACTTTTGCACGTCACTAAATCCTCCTGCCGAACATCCCCTACGGGGCAAACATGATTAGGTCATGATTTTTTAACGCCAAAATAAGCATATAAAACAAAATCTCCGAAAAAATTGATGTTACATATATTCTAAGCATGTAAATATTCGGAAACTTGCCTGTTGAGAAGGACGTATGGGATAACCAAGCAAAACGTTGATTAAAACAGTGACCGTCGTATGCCGAAATTTAAGATGGCCGCCGTTTTTTCCTTTGCGGTCAATTCGAAAGAAGACAGTGAATAACCGGAAGTTATACCGCGTTTCCTATCCCTGTATATAAGATCCCTGCTCTGAGGAATAAAACTTTTGAGAATATTGTGAGGGAAGGAAAGTGTGCAGACCAGTAACAAATGTTAGGTACATTGAAGTATATTGAAGTAAGTGGTTTTTTTTTTTTTTCGGTACATTAAACTTAATTTAACATTTGACCAGACAACAGATCTGGAAGTTTTTGCACACAACAAATAAAATGTTGCTTGCTTGACTAATAAGATTTGTATTTGAAAGGACAGAAAACTGTAGGAAAAGAGAAAATCATTTTTATCAGCATTTTGTCCTTTTCCGACAGTGCTTTCAAAATCGATATTGTATGGCAAAGGGTTAACGTGTATGTGACCAAAGCTTTAATTAACAGCTAGTGCTACGAAAACGAATGTAAATCCCATTTAGCTCGTTACAAAGCAACAAAATTTTATACAGTTACTCATCAAATTTAAAAGCAACTGATGCCAAATTGGTCCGGAAATAGCTTTTTGCTTATGTTTATCTGTACATCTAGTCGGATGTTAGATATAAAGTTTCTTTAAAAAAGATATAAAGTTTCTTTAAAAAAGATAAAGTGGCTCACAAAATAGGACTTGACTTCTTCAGAACAGGTAGAAAGCAAATACACTTAATGCTCTAAATTATAAAGCTTTAAAAGCTGTGAATAGTCTTGTCCCTATTAAAAAAAAAAAAAAAAAGTCCCGTTAGATATTAACATAAAATTGCCTCTTTTTGATAGACGGATATCTCCAACTTTGCTGAATGCAGTGGAAGCTTGGAGGTTTATACCTTATAATACATTGCTAAAATACACTTGAAATTTTTAAGAGTTAAGGAATGCTGAGATAAAGCTAGATTTTTGTGTATTTGGACAAGAGATACCATAGAAAATGTCAATTTTGTATTAAACAATATTCAAAGAAGACTTTGTGACACCCTTGTCGATGGGCCGAATCCCCAGTTCGGTCATTTTTTTCCGAGGATTGCTAATTGTCATTGTGACAGGATTCATTTCTCTGTCACTGATGATAATTGTTTCGAATGCTTTCAAAAGGCTTCTACTTCAGGCTTAGATACTTGGGATCGTTGGCCACAATATCACTTTCATCTATACTCATGATTTTTACAAAATCCATGCACATAAAGACTCTAATCCATCATAAGACTCCTCACTCGTAGTCCAGCTATGACATTAATTGATTTTTTTTTTAAAATGTGGAATTCTGCTACTGAAATCAAACCAAAAGAGACCGTCCGTACAAATTATTTGTATCGTTTCATTTCACTGAACAGAACGTGGGCTTGATGCAGAAAGAAGTCAAGTGACATATTTAACATTTTGAGAAAAACGAAGTTAAAGGTTTGACTGATCAGTATAAATCAGAAAGCTCCTATACCTAAAAACTTTTTGATTTTGAGGAAAAGCATATATATGAAGATTGTTTATACATAAGTATTTTGAATTTAAGTTGTTTGATTTTTTTTTTTTTTTTTTTTTATGAATTTTGCACATGACGCCTCTCTGCATTAACTGCTTTCGCTCTTTTTAGTTTGGCACAAAGGTATCAAGTGTATACTATGTGATCAGAAATGAATACAAAATGAGCAAAAGAAAGAAAACAAACTGCAATGCAGTTAAGTTCATCTATTTTCAAAAAGATGCTTGTATTGAACTACACGTTAAAGTTTCAGATTACACTGTGAATCAGTCAAGTCAAAGTCCGAATTTTCATCGAAAATCTTATCTGACATCACTGACTTTCGCCATTTTGTTTGATAGCTATAAGTATATTTTTTCCTTCCTTTTCAACATTATTTCCAGCATGATTTCAGTCACATTCATGGAATCAGCCAGTGCTTCTGCCCATGCATTTCTGGAGTTTCCTTAACACTATTGTCTTTCGGAGCCACCTACTGCTATTTCATATAATCATTGTTGATACAATGTTCAACAGGGTGGGGGAAAAAAAACGCATCCTTATGTAATAACTAATCTTGGGCTTTTGAAAAGAGTATGGCCAACTTGGGTAGTTGCAGCCCCTAATGACTGATCTTTGAGCCGTGCTCTGGCAAAAGGGGGCTTAATGCATCTCCGTAATCCATCATACCAAGAATGCCATCACATACTTATGGATCCATAATAGCCACTTTTTTTAACAACCGACTCAATTATGAGGTAGACTGATCCTTTGACATGCAGAAAATCGACCAATAGCGAAAAGTTTCGGCCCATGTCAGCCTGCGCGGACTGCGCAGGCTGACCTGGGTGGAAACTTTTCGCAGATGCATTAAGCCCCCTTTTCACAGAGCGCGGCTCATTTATATATCGCGGCCTGAAGACTGACAATAGATCATTTGTTGGAACCACTGAACTGCTGCCATACCTCTTGCCTATAATGGTTAACCTAATTTTCTTCTACCGAGAAATATAGACCTTTAAAATAAAGAAGATAAATATTTCAGCTTTCCTTTTGGCTGGTCTGCTGTGCAAATGAATATTCTGTTTTGAATTTTGAAAAATGAATTATTATGTAATTTTATCAAACAAGAATTTTCCACAGAGAGACTCTCTGTACTATTCACCTTACAGGTTGTTCATTGTGATTCAGTTGGTAGCACTTGCAGTGCATTGCATCTAAACTTAAAAACCACAACTTCAAAAATAATTGCATTGATCTTTTTTCCTTCCAGTCTCGTAGGAAACTAACATTTGAAAATTTAGTCCTTCAACAAACTTTCATTTCAGATGTAATAAACAATTGAGTATGTTTAATTTTTTCTCGCTTTCCTTCTCTTTTGATACATTTCAAATAAATTCAAAATTTAAATGGTAAAGTAGGCCACTGAAATAACCTGGGCAATATTTCTGCTTGCGAATACAGCTTTATGATCACAAGCTCACATTAGATGTGTACAGCTGGGAGTGGGACAAAAGCTCCGTGGAACAATTTAAAAGCTCTTTGGGACAAAAGTTCCATAGGACAAATGCCCCCAGGACCATTGCCTTACATTTCCCCGTGTTATTCAATAACGTAATACATCATGACATGACATAGTTCATAACTGGCATGTTAGATGTAAATTCTGTGTGACAGTTGGCAATCATTGTGATTGACTACATTCTGTAATCAGGACACTTTGTTTACTTCTTACTCCTTGATTGATTATGTCCTTACAACATGGAAATTTTTAACAAATTTATTCAGGACATTTTGCCTTCTCGTCATATCCTTTAGCGAAACACCTTTTCCTGAATCCCTTGTCAAGTCTCCCTTTAAGACACTTTGCATATCAACGACGTTTAATTTGCAGTGTGGGAAACTTGAAATTGAGAATGACTGTTCTGAAATGGTCAGAGTGAAACCACTGAAAAATAATTTATTTGCCCGTTTGAATTAAACGAAGAAATTCACTTTTATCCTCTTAATATTTTTCTGATTTTTAGCTTTAAAAAAAAAAAAAAAAAAACTGTGTGGGTTCTAAATCAACAAAATCGATATCATTCATTACAATATTCATTCAATGTTCTAGTATTATAGTTTTGTTACAAGTGTAACATCACCCTAAGTCAACTTGGGCGTCATTTATTACGGACAGAAAGAGCGTTCACTGTTACTTCATTCACGTGTGTGTTTTCAGTGAATATTTCATTGAATAGCAGGTACTGTAGATCCAAGATCACAAAGTAGTACTTGTAGTCTGATTTTGATCTACATTGTTTGCAAAATCATCTCAATCTGTAATTAATTGCTGTTGCATTAGGGGTTAGGAATAAAATAGGAATACAATCTTCCCTAAAATTAGATTAACAGAGATACTTATCAGAAAGAAAGTGCATAACTTGAAAGTGGCGATGTAAACAAAGTCTTAAGTTATGGTAAACAAAATATCAATTTGGGATTATTTTCATTTTCCTGATCATATTCACATATCTGTTATTGTAGTGCTTCACTTGGACCTTTTATGTAACATAACAAATTGGTCAGACTACAGGTATAAGTTTGTGCATAACAGGGATCGTAAATAATATACGATCCCTGTGCAGAATAGAGTTATCTGCCACGTGATCCCCTTCTGCATAACTAGTAAAACACTTGACTCCTTTCTGCATGCGACTTTTCGATAAAAAGCACTTGTACCCTGTAGTCATTGGTCAATGATTTTATCATTCATTTATCTCCTTAGGAAGCTATTGTTTTGCAGGTTTGTAGTCGTCATTGAAGCAAATAAGAAAATGTATTTAACTCAATTTGGGTAAAAATATCATTTGACTCCTTTCTGCATCAAGCCCACGAGAAGTTTAACGAAAATTCACCCTGGAACCAATGGAATGCTTCTTAAATGATCACATGATTTTGTCAGCCAAATATGCAAGGAACATTACACACGCTTTAGAAGTGGTTATCTATCTATGGACATCTCAGGTCGCCCAAACCGGTAAAGTGTCATTTAAACCAATGGCTTAACTCTATCACGTGACTCTGGCCTAGATGTTTTAATCTACCCCAGTATCATATGAGATTTCAAAGATTTGACGGAGGTAAGAGATTATTTATTCATTTGTTTATGTATTCATATTGTGACCAAAGGAGGGGTGTCCATAAGGCCCTTTTTTGGGCTAGGATAGATTTTTGCTAAAATTTGCTGATTTATACTACTATGTATTGGCTTTCATTTGGTGAAGTATTAAAACGCAGCGGCCATGTCTTCTATGCTATATGCTTGAGAAAAGTGGGTGGGGTAATTTGATACGATTTCAGCTTGTAAGACTAAATTGCAGATATCTTCCATTTGAAGCTGCAATCAATATTCATTCATTCCATGTAGGTACTTTCCCTATAAGAGGGTGTTAATGATGCAAACAATTTAAATCATCATTCTCTAGCAATGTAGTTATAATCACTTTTAAGTTGTACCTAAATTTCGCTTATTTTGTCATCTCCAACTTTGCGAAAAACCACAACATAGTTTTATTGTTTTATGGAAAACTACAATATATTGATTTTACATAGTAGACATTCTAAAATTATGAGGAATTTGCACTGCTACAAACGACACTGGAGTTATCTGCCCTTGAAAAAGTAAAAAATGCTAATTTTCTCATGTTCTAAAGCTAAGCATATTTTCAGTATATTTCAGAGGACTAAACTCACTCAAACCTAACTTGTATAGATGTTTGTCAGAAATAAGAATAGAACAAGTCATGGCATGGTGACCTTGACCTTTTTCAAGGTCGAAGTGAGACCCAGGGCTCCAATTCATGACTGATAAATGCCCTTATGGGGTTGAATTCACAAGTTTTTAAGCCACAATTTTGGATTTCGCTGTTTTGCAGCATACAAGAATTTTGTAAGCCCATTGGCAACCTTCAATATTGGTGGCATGATAATGAATTACAGTTTGGTGACCTTGACCTTTTTTACACAGTCACAATGAGACTCGGAGCTCTTTTCCAAGAATTCAAATTCTCTTGTTGTGTGTGTAATTATTTCCAACCGTATCAAATATGAATACAAATACTTTACATTTTACAATTATTTTTCACAAGTACAACCCTTTTACAACATTGTATTTCAATATTAGAAATTCAATACTCATCATTTTGGTCGTCGTGTCATTCAACTCTCATATTTCTCAAAGTTTGCTAAGCACCAAAAATATTTAATTACATAGGCTTTATGTTTGCAATGTTAATGTTATGATTTTTTTACACAGTTCAATTAGTATTTTCTATAATGATGTATATGATGTTTCCCTGTTTTCTTTTTTACTTTATTTGACAGAGATTTTAGAATGTCAGCTGAATAGCAATTTAAAAAAGATACTTTAATAAAACTTGTAATGTTCAAAACTTGCCCAAACAGCTGCTTATGCAAGCCAATTTAGTATTAAAACAAGTATGTGACTTATATATTGCTGTCTAATGACAGCTTGAAACAATCTTCTTTGTTCCCTGTCAGATTGCTGATAATTCTTTTGGAACTTTACTCCATTCTTGAACAAGAATAGCAAAAAGCTTCCGGATAGTTCTTAGTTAGACCTGAAAAGCTAAAATTTAGACCTGCAGCCCATTTCACGTATGCTTTGTGGGATTGTGGTGAGGGGATTGGATTTGCCAGTCCAGACATGCAATACCATCTTTTTGCAGGTACCTTTGCACATGGGTAGTATGCAGACGAGCTATATCCTCCATAAGAACAATCCAATAACCTGCAGTAGTATACAATCCTTCCTGGGTATCAAGAATCCATTTAAATACTGCTGGGCAATCAGTCTGCACTGGTCAACATTGATAAGCTCATTCCACTTAATCCCAGCTGATTTTACCCATGAGTAAAAATTAAACGGCCTCCATATTGGCCATGTATGAAATCTGAACATCGGCATTCATCATACCCTAGCAAGCCTGTTTCTTAAGTCTATGCAGTAGATAGGCTCATCTGTAAAGTGTAGTTCAGGTCCACCTAGCTTGGTCAAAGGCCCACTCATACCCTAGCTGCGAGAAAAAAGAGTCTGTTCTGGTGAAGACCACTTTTGTTCAACCATGGGTGGATAGTGTTTGCACGGATATATATACTGCAAGTTGAAGCGGAATACGAAACCGCCTTGCTGTCACAAAATGCAGCAAGCCTTCAGCAGTTGTCAACTGCAGAGGTGTGGACCACTTTTGAAACCTTGACAGTACATGATGCATGCCAAGGGCAACATTAACATCATGATGAGAAGCCCTTTCCTTTATCTTTTAAGATGAAGTGATGATTGAATACCTTACACTCATTGCGTACATCTAATGTAACTTGGGGGCTATAGGTTCAATTGTCACTCAAAACGCTGGGTTTTCATGGGAGTTCCTTTAGCAAAGGGCGTCAGAGCCCAGCATAGTACTACTGGTGAATTCTTCAAAAGAAATGAAAGAGTGGGCTGTCACCCATATGACAGAAATATTGTTAAATGATGCGTACAAAAACATTCAAACAGACGTAGCATTTAAGACCATGATACTTATTGGGTTCATTATTTCCTTAGCTTAAACGAACATTTTCCCCGTCATAAAAGCATAATTTTATTATTATACTTATTACATGTACAGTTGGGACCATCTATATATCACTGAATCATATTAAAGAAAAAAACTAATACATGTACATACACATATACATGTAATTATCTCATGCAATGTTGAAAATCATGTCTGAAATATTTGGTGCTTAGCAAACTTTGAGTAGTATATATACTCTGTTTCATTATGTAATGGCCATTTAGCCTACACAACGACATACACATGTCTCTGTATATTCAGATATGTGATGTAAGGTCATTCCATTATTTTATCTAGTCAGTTTTAGTCACAAAGTTTATCGAACTGTCTCAATGTAGCCAAATGATCTCAGCAGTCAATCTCTTTTTTTTTTTAAAAAAAGATATTCAACTTGACTAGTATGATACTGATTACTTCTAGAGTTACCTTTTCAGGATAGGTTTAGAAACCTTAGACTATCCGTCGTGGTATAGCCTACTTACGTTTAAATGAATATTTGAATTTTGTAATAATTGTCTCGCATACTTGCTTTAGCAACTTTCTAGGTTTCTTTGTGTTCATATTCCTATTTATAATCCCCCCCCCCCGAAAAAAAAGTGTTTTTTTTTCTTTCATCAAACTATTTGACAAAGCGTGATTTCTTTTCAACAAAGGTCTAATTCACTTTATCACCAATCTGGCATTCAGTGGTGAAGAGATTGCTGATGCTGTTTCAACAAAGAAAAGGCATGTAATGGCAATATCTCAAAAGATGTATAGAAATCATATCAGGCCAAAACAATTTTTTTTATCAATGGGACTAAAAGGGCGTTCTAGGTCTAACTATAAGATCGACAAAATGTCAAAGTCAACAAGCTGAGAGTCAGCAGGGATGCATCTAGAAATTGGCAACTTGGGGGGCAATGCCCCCCATAATTTCTGAATTTGGGGGGCAATGAACATAACTTGGGGGGATGCATATCAAGACTATTTTATGTGCTTTGTGGCTGTTTATACTGGATCTATATCAATTTATAGACAATGCATACGTTACCCTTTAAAGAATTACATATCCACTAGATTATTTTGTGTCCGTAGTTACACAATCACAAAAATTTGCGGCAATCCCGCAAGGCCGCGCTCTAGATGCAACCCTGAGTCAGTATAATATGCTGTCATATCCCAGTAATAAATCGTATATGCATTAATACATGTACATTCCCAGTACATTACCAGTATTTTGACTTGAGAGATGCTTGTTTGAGCCCTTTGGGAGAATTTATATTCATGGAGTAAAGCGTGTGGGTCTTACTTTGACATTGAAAAACGTCAAGGTCACCAAGCCTACATTCACTTTATACTTAATCCTGACTAACATCTGCATAGCTTAGATTTGAATTAATCTAATGAAATGTATTAACCCTGAACTGCTAAGCGGGACTCACTGACCTTTTGCGGACAGTGTAGATCGAGATCAGACTGCACAGAACGTACAGTCTGATCTTTGATCTACACTGTCCGATACGGAGATATTTTTCTCAAATAAACAAGTTTGAAATAGCACTACTCGGGTTTGTACTATCAGCTTGAAAGTTTCATTTAACTTATTTAGCAGGACAACGTTTAAACCCACAGGAAGAGAATAAGAATTTCTGGAATAGAGCTCTAGATCTCATTCTGACCATGAAGAAAAGGTCAAGGTCACCAAACTATAATTCAGTATCATGTCACCAATATTGAAGGTTGCCAATGGGCTTACAAAATTCTTGTATCCTCGAAATGTGAAATCCTTAATTGTGATCTGAAAGTTTGTGAACTCAACCCTAGTAACAGAATTATCAGTCATGAATTGGAGCCCTCGGTCTCACTTCGACCTTGAAAAAGGTCAAGGTCACCATGCCATGACTTGTTCTATTCTTATTTCTGACAAACATCTATACAAGTTAGGTTTGAGTGAGTTTAGTCCTCTGAAATATACTGAAAATATGCTTAGCTTTAGAACATGAGAAAATTAGCATTTTTTACTTTTTCAAGGGCAGATAACTCCAGTGTCGTTTGTAGCAGAGCAAATTCCTCATAATTTTAGAATGTCTAGTATGTAAAATCAATATATTGTAGTTTTCCATAAAACAATAAAACTATGTTGTGGTTTTTCGCAAAGTTGGAGATGACAAAATAAGCGAAATTTAGGTACGACTTAAAAGTGATTATAACTACATTGCTAGAGAATGATGATTTAAATTGTTTGCATCATTAACACCCTCTTATAGGGAAAGTACCTACATGGAATGAATGAATATTGATTGCAGCTTCAAATGGAAGATATTTGCAATTTAGTCTTACAAGCTGAAATCGTATCAAATTACCCCACCCACTTTTCTCAAGCATATAGCATAGAAGACATGGCCGCTGCGTCTTAATACTTCACCAAATGAAAGCCAATACATAGTAGTATAAATCAGCAAATTTTAGCAAAAGTCTATCCTAGCCCAAAAAAGGGTCTTATGGACACCCCTCCTTTGACATTCATTTCCGATAAACAATCACGGAACAAAGCAACAAAAGTGCTATAAAATGTGTTAAAAATTTGAAGGAAAGAATATTGTATCCTCTTCAACGCCAAATATATAAACTCGACCTCTTTTGACAGCTGAAGCTAAAATCAGAAAATCGGACAAAATATTAAACGCTTAATTTAACCAGCAGACGGTATAACTCTAAGATCAGCCTACACAGAACGAACAGTCTGATCTTGATCCTTGCCTTCTGCGAGGCCATCATCTTCGCTTATGGCGCTGAGAGGTGAAATATAGTGTGAAAGGGATGTCATTGAAGTCATTAGTCGGATTTTGCACTGCCGCCATTCCAATTTGTTTCATTTCTTTTACATGTAAAGTAGGTATGCAAGAAAATATTGATGCATAACATCGATGTCGCCGCCATCAGTTGTTTCTGAAATAGGGCACATTACAGCAGGTTAATTTTTTTACGCCAAGGGCATCACTTGAACAAACTTCGTAGAGGCCTACGTGTTTATACTACATGACAAATATTTAAACAGGGCAATCTTGAATACGATCTGGTTTTTATCGATCTGGCAATGAAAGTACGGTATTTTACATGTTAAAAAAAAAATCAGTCGAAATAAAAAATCAAAGTTGGTACGGGCTCGATCTGGTAATGAAAGTATCGTGTTTTTACATGTATGTTAAAAAATCACTGAACCAATCCATATAATAAACAATATGACTGCCTCCACAGGCACTTTTCAAAAGCGAAAAAAAAAATATACAGCGCCATTATAACCAAAACAATTTTGAAAATGATGTTAAATACCATAGAAACAAATAAAAGCTTCAATCCGCGTGCCAGATAGGTTATATGCTTTCAAAGTTTTATGAAATGTTTAGGGAACATTAAAGCGATCAGTAACGTTTACGTGCTTCTCGTGACCGCTACTTTGAAGCTAGAAACAGAAAAGTTTTTTAGCTACATTGGCCGAAGGCCAGCGGGCTTATGTCATGGCCCGGAGTCCGTCGTGTGTCCGTCCGTGCGTGCGTCCGTCCGTGCGTCCGTCCGTGCGTGCGTTAACTTTTTTTCCAAACATCATCTTCTCTGAAACTACCAATCCAATTTTGATGAAACTTCACAGAAATGATCCTGCCATGGTCTTCTTTAGAATTTCTTGAAAGAATTTGATTCCTTCAAAAACTCTGGTTGCCATGGCAACAAAACTGAAAAATATTGAAAATCTTTGAAAATCTTCTTGTCTGAAACGATAAGGCCTAGGGCTACCAAATTTTGTGTGTAGCTTTATCTAGTGGACCTCTACCAAGTTCCTTCAAATAATAGCCCTGGGGTCAAAATTGGCCCCGCCTCGGGGGTCACAAGTTTTATATGGGCTTATATAGGGAAAACTTTAAAATCCTTCTGGTACCTAGCCATAGGGCCTAGAGCTACCAAATTTGGCATGTATCTACCAAGAGTGCCCAAATTATAGCCCTGAGGTCAAATTTGGCCTGGCCCCGGGGGTCACAAGTTTTATATGGGCTTATATAGGGAAAACTTTAAAAATCTTCTATTACCTAGCGATAAGGCCTAGAGCTACCAAATTTGGCATGTAGCTTTATCTAGTGGGTGTCTACAAAGGGTGCCCAAATTATAGCCCTGGGGTCAAATTTGGCTCCGTCCCAGGGGGTCACAAGTTTTACAAGGGCTTATATTAGGAAAACTTTAAAAATCTACTTGTACCTAGCCATAAGGCCTAGGACTACCAGACTTTGTTTTATCTAGTGGGCCTCTACCAAGAGGGCCAAAATGATAGTCTTGGGGTCAAGTTTGTCCCGACACCAGGGGTCACAAATTTTACATGGGCTTTTGTGGTGAAAACTTTATAAATCCTCTTGTTACTAACCATAATAAGACCTAGGCCTACTAAACTTAGCTCTGTCCCATGGGTCTCGTGTTTTACAGGGCCTTTTTGAGGAAACTTTGAAAATCTTTTTGTTTATAACCACACATTCTAGACCTGTATTATTTGGTATGGACCTCCACCAAGATTCAAGTAATTATAGCTTTGTGGTCAAAAATGGCTTTGCCTGGGGGTTATAACTTTCTCGTGGAATTTTATAGAAAAAATTTTGTATGTCTTCAAGTTTGAAACAAATTGGCCAAGTATTGTTATGTTTGGCTTGTAGTGTTATTACTTATTAGCCAGTGGAGTGATACAGGGACACCATGGCCCTCTTGTCTTTCTGCTTGTCTCCCAAATTCAGATTTTCTGGTTTAATTTTATATTCTTTGGTCCAGATACTCTTTGATTAGAATAGTCCAAAACGGTGTATGGGGATTAACTAATGAACATGTGAGCTATGCTCTGACAAAACGGGGTTAAACGCATCTCCTTGAAGTATCATATTTAGCAAGTCATCACATAATTATTGAGCCGAGCCTCAGAAGCTCAGTCGGTAGCGTGCAAGACTTGAGAACAGGAGGTCGCGGGTTCAATCCCTGGCTAGGCCAATTTTTTTCCTAGGATTGATGATGGTCATTGCGACAGGATTCATTCCCCTCCTGCCGATGACCATTGTCTCGGTGATAGCTATGTGGGAAAGCGGCCAGTGGCTTGGAAAGAAAATTGTGCGGATTACTGGTAAAAGAGACTCAAGGAAAGCATTAAAACCTCTTTTCACAGAGCATGGCTCAAATATATGGACAAAACTTGCAACTAGTACTCGCATACCGTTTAAACGTTTATCGTACCCCTTGCTGTGCTACATGGACATGGGCCATGCCCCGTGAAAAGGAGGCTTAATGCATCTGCAAAAAATATCGACTAAGATTAGCCTGCGTAAGCTGACCTTGGCCGAAACTTTTTTCTACCGGTCAAAGCTCTGCATGTCAAAGGGTCAGTCTACCTCAAGATTCAGTCGGTTGTTAGACAAAATGGATTTTATGGATACATGATTGAGTGATGACTTGCCAGGTTATAATGCATCACGGGGACGCATGAAGCCCCCTTTTGCCAGAGCATGGTTCATATGCCTTACAAGACGGGAAAAGGGGCATTCGGACGTTTGCGTAAAGTGTCGTCTCGGATCAGCCTGCGCAATCCGCGCAGGCTAATCCGAGACGGCACTTTACGTCAACATTAAGTTTTGTTCTACATTAGACTTGCGTGAAACAGAAAATCACATACGATCGGAAAGTGTCGTCTCGGACCAGACGGCGCAGGCTGATCCGGGACGACACTTTACGCAAGTGTCCGTATGTCCCTTTTCGCATGTTGCAGGCCAATTATATAAATAGAACAGACATTCTCAGTCAGTATTCAAGAGGCAGATATTGCAAATTTCAGGCTGTTTGTGTCAGAGAATCTGGCACAGAAAGCAGACAGGTTAGAACAGACTTTTCGTTCATTGCAGTCTGACTTTGATCTACAGTGTCCGGATAAGCATTCAAATTTGAGTTCAGGGTCACAAGAGCTGATTCTGTAGCTGCCCAGATGAAAAGACTCGACTTTTCTCGATGTTTTGAGATATGTAGGTTTCCACTATGATTAAAGAAGGTTTTGTTTCAAAGTAAGTCCAAACAGTGGTCGGTGTAGATCAAAGATCAGACAGCATGTTTTGTGCAGTCTGATCTTAATCTACACCGTGTGCAAATAGTGCTAAACCAATAGATCTTTCAGTCGTTCTTAGTAGGGAAAGATTTTATAGCTGGTATCAGTTTCAAAGTCCATTTGACCGCATCTTTTTATCCCCAAGTGCTCTTACTGATAACAAACGCCCATGAATCATCATATTTTTGGTGAGACAGCTATCATAAACAAGATTTTCATTCTACAAAGTAATGATACATGTAGATCTCTTCCAGAATACATTAAGGAAACGTAAATCGAACTTTCGCTGAAATTATCCGGACAAGATACTCTATTCATGCTGTCAAGCGGGAGCATATTCTCCTTTTCTTACAGTGTTTTCTAACATTTTGGGTACAAATTCCATCAATGTATGCAAGTTAAATTTCTCGTCACTTTTAACTTGGACAAGTCTAGAATTGTTTAGAGTGGTAAATAGATAAATAAGCGTGTCTGTGTTGATTTCAGATGTTTCGAGTCGCTATCATCGCTAACCTTCTTGCTCTGGGCCTTTCACTGCCATTCCACGAGGATCTTGACGAACAATGGTCAGAGTTCAAGGCCAAATACCAGAAGATCTATAATGACGAGGATGAGGTCACGAGGTAAGCTTTGACCTTTCTGTATTCTAAATTCTCGTTTGTTTCAATCCCACGAGCAACAGGCACTCGTCACAACTCGGCCGATTCCGTAACATCATCTAACTCCGTCCGTATAAAGGTGGTTTCCATTTTGAAGTAACGATCACGTGACATCAAACATGGCGGCGCCCGTATAAATCGATTAGCAACGACATAAACAACAACGATAAAGTTGTTCATATCTATCTAAAGTTATCTGTCGGTAAAAACTAAAATCGGAATTGATAAGCCACATAAAAAAATGGCTGTACAAACTGTTTTTCAACGGAAATATAGTTAGATTCAGATGGTAAATTGTGATTCAAAGTTTTGTTTTTAAAAGGAGCCTTACAATTTTAAGAACGGTTATACGGCGCATTTCCGGCGAAGACATGTACCATGTAGTTGCATATCGAGCTACGTGATACGGTCGAGGGGACTTGATCACTGGACCACGTGAGGTACGAGAACGTCGAATGGAGCAACTGGAAGAAAATTTTTCAGAGTTCAAGGCCACATACATGAAAGTGTAAAGCGACGAGGAAGAAGTCATGACGTCATGAAGTAGGCCTTGACTTTTTAGTATTCTTATTTCTGGCTCATTTTGTCGCCAGTCCGTGAAAAACTAGATGAAGAATAGTCTAGTTTCGCACGAGTTCAATGTCGAATACATCAAGGTGAAAGAGAACGAGATCTCGAGTTAGGCCTTGATACTTTTTGATAAGGCCTATGAATTACGTGTAATTTCGGTGTCATTCCACGAGAAATGCGTCAAGTAATAGTCAGGGTTCAAGGTAAAATACGACAAGGTATATAACGAATAGAATTAGGTCACGAGGTAAGCTTTTATCTTTAACTCTTATCCTGCCAAATCAGTTAAATGAAACTTTCAAGCCGATAGTAAAAACCCCGGATGATGTTATTTCAAACTTAATTTTTTTTTCTGATGGGACAGTGTAGATCCAAGATCAGACTGCACGTTCTGTGCAGTCTGATCTTGATCTACACTGTCCGAAAAAGGGCCGTGAGTCGGGCCTAGCAGCCAAAGGGTTAGGTTTTACGCGACCTCTCTTCCATGTTTGAGTGCAGTTGGTGAGTTAATGTCCTTTCAGAAATGACTGGTTCTCGTTGCTTAAGGACGCGTATTTTTTTATCCACGCTCGCACATTCTCTTATACTGAATTAATTTCTTGTAAAGACCAATGAAAGCGTTAAAAAGATACTATGCGCAAAAATATGCGCATTAAAAACTACCACAAACGTCATAAGTAAGTTTCTTTTTTTTTACGCTACCCAACTAGCATACGCTCTACTCCAGTGACACAAGAGGTTTTTAGTCAGTGAGTCTCCCGTTCGAACATTGGCTCGGCCAAATTTCTTTCTGATGTTTGCCGAAAGCTTTCGACACGGATCCTCCTTATCTGACTTTTTTACTGAACTTTTAACTCCCTGAAAAACTTTAAAAAAAATACATATTGAAAGCATTTGATGACGCAAAGTATATGAGCCGCATTGTGACAAAAGGGGGCTTAATGCACACCAAGCGAGTCATCACATAGTAATGGATCCGTTTTAAATACATCTTGTCCAACAACTAATTGAATCATCAGGTAGAATGGTCTAAGGACATGCGCACAATTTACAAATAGTAAAAAAGTTTCCACCCAAGTCAGCCTGTGCGGACTGCACAGGCTGACGTGGGTCGATATTTTTTGCAAATTCATTAATACCCCCCCCCCCACTTTAGTAGAGAGAGACAGAAATATAACTCAAAAAGTAAAAAAAACATTCAGTGGAAGGCGTTACACATGTTGGGAAAGAATAGAATACTCTGCCGGCACTTTCCACTTTTGTAGCAATGTTTTTAAAGTATTTTCTAAAGTTTGTAGAAACATAGAACTATTTGGTCAAGTGTTGGGTTAGTAGTGCAAAGTTAGTCGGATCGATCCGCACAGGCTCTGGTTTCCGTGGCAGTTTCCTTGGACAAGTGACGAAGTAACCCCAACCTAGTAGTCATATTAGAGAATTCACGGACACATGAGCCATAGTCTGTGAGAAGTGAGTTGAATTCCTAACTACACGAGCAAAATATAGACTTGTTCAAACTGAAAGCATTTACAGACAACAAATTATAGGGTGGCCCTAATGACAAAATTTGTCCTTGGTAGGGTTGAAAACATTGTGGGAAAAGGAGAAAATGCTGGTTACCAGCATTTTCTCCTTTATCCGCAATGTTTTCAAAAGGACTCTTCTATAGGGCCGTTAAAACTCGGGATTGTGTGGTAAAGGGTTATAAATTAATGCATCTGCGAAAAGTTTCGACCGGTGTAAGTCTGTGCAATCAGCGTAGGCTGACGTTGGGCGTAACATTTTGCTATCTTAAATTTTCCACGTGTCAGAGGACGATTCTGTCTTATTCAGTCGGTTGTTAAACAAAGTGGATCTTACAGATCCATGATAACGCGATGACTTGCAAGTCCTAAACCGCCTTATGTCAGAGCACGGTACATGTATATGTAAAGTTGGCTGTCGCAGTTATATGACTGAAATATTGTTGAAAGCGGTGTGAAGCAAATTTCAAATAATTATTTCACTTTATATTCACAGACGTATGATCTGGGAGGAAAACCTAGACTTGATCAACTCCCACAATTTTGAAGCTGGCAATGGAAAACACAGCTATACACTTGCCATGAACAAATTTGGTGATTTGGTAAGACTTGACTTTTTACTGTCACCTTTAGATGCCTTTATTTGTTGTATTGTTACCTGAAAATCTCTGTCGTTTGTTAACTGGTTGACATGTTAACCCTTAGGCTGCTAAGCTCGACTCACTGACCTTTTGCAGACAGTGTGGATCCAAGATCAGACTGCACAGAACGTGCAGTCTGATCTTGAATCTACACCGTCTGGCGAGGAGATTTTTGTCTATAAAAATACTTTTGAAATAGCAAAATTTGGGTTTTTTCACCATAGGCTTCACTTTTTTATTTCACTTATTTGGCAGGTTAAGGGTTAAACATTTTCCTTCCTTTTTTTTTTGTAACCTCGAAATCTCTGTCATTTGTCTTCTTTTTACCTCGAAATCTTTAGAGTCATTACTGAGTATTATGAGACGTACTCTGTGAAAAGGGGCTTAATGTATCTGCAAAAAGTATTGACCCATGTCAGCCTGCACAATGCGCCCAGGCTGACATTGGCCGAAACTTTTTGCTAGTGGTGAATTATCTCCATGTCAAAGGACCAGTATACCTCATGATTGAGTCGGTTGTTAGACAGAATGGTTTTACAGGTTCATAATCATGTGATGAATTGCTTAGTATAATGCATCACAGAGATGCAATAAGCCCCCTTTTTCCAGAGCGCGGCTCTTGTGTTTTTAATCTCGAAATCTCTATCATTTGTGGTCTTATTGTAACCTTTAAATGTTTAGCGTTTTCCTTGTTTTTGTAACCTCGAAACCTGTTATTTGTCTTAGTGTTGTCACCTCTAAATGTGTAAATATTTTCCTTCTTTTTTGTAGCCTGTCTTTTTATAGTTACGTCGGAAGGTTTAGCTTCTTTTCTTAATGTAACCTGAAAATATGTCACTTGTCTCGTATTCTTTTTGTGACCTCGAAATATCTATCATTCCTGCTCTTTTTGTTATCTCGACATGTTCAGCATTTTCCTTCTTTTTGTAACCTAAAAATATCTGTCATCCATCTTCTTATTGTTTCCTGGTCGAAATTGTTGGCATTTTCCTTTATATTATACCTTCAAAATCTGTCATTTGTGTTCTTGGTGTTACCTCGAAAAATTCTTTCACTTGTTTCCTAGCTGTTACCTAGATTTTTTTCCTGTTTTATCTTCATATTGTTACCTCGAAATGTGTTAATATTTGTGCTGTTATATCCTCAAAATATCTGTGTTTATCTACCTAATACTACCTCAGAATCTGTATTAGTCATGCTATATGAAATGGGCGCTTGATGCATCTGCAAAAAAATTCTACCAAGGTCAGCCTGTGTGGTGATGAATCGCTTGGTATCATGCATCATGGAGATACATTAAACTCCAATTTGCCGAAGCACTGCTAAAATATTTTGCCTTCTTACAATCTTTTAGATATCTCAAGCATCTCAATCCGTAATGTTGCCTATAATTCTTCATCGTCTGTTATAATTGTCTAGTCATCGGAACCCCTATTTTTTGAGTCATGCTCTTGCAAAGGGGTTCAATGCATCTCGGTGATGTGTGATACCAAGCAAGACATCACATAATTATGAATCTATAAAATCCATTTGGTCTAACATTCGGCTGAATCCTGAAGTAGAATGGTCCTTGGACATCGTAGAAAATTCACGAAAAGCAAAAAGTTTCGACACAGGTCAGCCTGCGCGGACTGCGCAGGCTGATCTGTATCGATACTTTTTGCATATGTATGATGTCCCCTTTTCACAGAACATGACTCTTTTGTTCCCTTTTAATAACCTCAAGATTTCCATTGTCTGTTTTTTGTATCATTGTTCAGTTGAAAATTTTATCATGTTTTCTTTCTAAATTTACATGGAAAACTATTATTTGTCACCTAATAATTAAAGTAACAATAACTGCCATAACTAAACAAAACGGGTGATAAAATGCATTTGAATTTAAATCATGCCATTTAAAAGTATGGAAATTATTGTAAAGATGACAATCTGTTATTGTACGGTCAGTCCCAGTATTAGTCGCTGACAGAGAAATTAATTTCAAAACTAGGTTTAAACCTGCCAGATCACTCTCTGTTTTTTTATTTTTTTTTAATTTAAGCCTGATTTTAAATTCATTTTTTCTGCAAGTGACTAACACTTGGACCGACCACACAATAACAAATTTTTATCTTCACAATATTTTCCATACTTTTAAGTGGTATGCTTTAAATTTAAATGCATTTTAACACCTGCATTAGTTTTTTTGCTGCTAAGATTGGACCTTTAAGATTTACGGTCCCCTAACTCTCATATCAAAGGACGGAAGCTGCCGAGATTGGCCGAATAGCCGTAGACCTTAAATGACGTCATTGTCAGGAGGCCTACCATGTTCAGCTAATTTCTCTTTGCTCTGTTCGATAATTTAATGACAAATTTTCCCCATCGCGATTTCAGACCTCAGAGGAATTTACCTCAATAATGAACGGCCTACAGGAAGACAGTAATGTGGATGCCAAGGTATGTACGAAGTTCGAGCCACCAAGTAAAGACAAGTTCATGACCCTTCCTGACGAAGTTGATTGGAGGAAAGAAGGTTACGTCACAAAGATCAAAGATCAGGTAAAAAAAAAGAATATCGCCGACGATAAACAGTTTAACGTATTAAATTCTGCAAGTGATTTTTGTCACCTTGAAAAGAATATGGTAAAAGGAAACATTGATCATAATGGGCAATGTTCTCATTTTGCCAACTTTCCAGGTATATCTTAACCATGTCCTATGAAAAGGGTGCTTAATGCATTAGCTAAAAGTATCGACTCAGGTCATTCTGCGCAATCCGCGCAGGCTGGCGTGGGTCAAAACATTTTGCTCTTCATAGATTTTCTGCATGTCCAAGGAACATTCTACATGTACCTCATGATTCAGTCGGTTGTTGGACAAAATTGATATATGGATCCATAAAACCGTGATGCTTTGCTCGAGGTAAACTGTATCAGGAAGATGTATGAACGCCCTTTTTGCCAGAATATGGTTCATCTATTAATTAACCTCAAACAATGTTAACCTTTAAACCGTTAAATTACTTTGATAAACATATTCAATCAGTGGTAAAAACTTAAATATTGCTTTTTCATTGTTCTCTTTGTAGGACAAAATCTCACCCTATCGGACAGCCTAGATCCAAGATCAGACTGCGTTTTTTCTGTGCAGTCTGGTATTGATTCACGCTGCTCGCAAAAGAACATTGAGTGGTACTAAGCTGTCAAAGAGTAAATAATCTGTATTTATAATGGAACATCAAAATTATATTTGCACCATGCTCTATGAATAGGGGGCTTAATGCATCTGCAAAAAATATCGATTCAGGTCAGCCTGCGCAGTCCCGAAACTGTTTGCTATGTGTCAATTGTTTGCATGTCAAAGGACAAGTTTACCTCGTGATTCAGACGATTGTTAGACACCATGAATAATATGGATCCATGGAGCCGTGACACCTGCTTGGTGTAGTGCATTACCCTTTTGCCATGTATCGACCTACGCCGCACTATCATTAATGCCCCAGTCACAAATAACGAACTGCCGCCGGACGGCGAGTTTTTCAGATTTTGACACAATCGTCCGGGGACGTCGTCGGGCGCCTGTTCGAGGTTTAGAAATAAGTTATAATTGGACGGCGACCGGACGATTTTTGGGCCATCGGAGAGCGAATGGTTGAACGCAAATGATAGCATAAATCGTCCGGCGACCGCTCGGTGACCGGACGGTAGCCGGACGGCGGCACAAAGTCCGAAAGATGTCCGTACGGGCGCCGTCCGGTCGCCGTCCGATGTCCGTCCGGTCGCCGCCCGGTGCCCCTCTGAACTGAAAAGTGCACGAACGGCATTTCCGAAGAAACTGTCGTCCGGTGCCCGTTTGATTTGTGACTGCTTAAGCAAAATGTCTTAAAATCGTACGGCGCCCGGACGATGTCTCAAATCTTTGAAACGGCGAAGTTGGAAGAAATCGTCCGGCGCCCGTTTTATTGTGACCTAGGCATAACGTAGACCTCTAGAGTGATTTAAGGAAGGAATTCGTAGTCCAATAAGTGTGATTTGTCATAATCGGGCTTCAATCAGACTGATTTGTAATAATCAACGCGCAATCTCGATATTACCTAATGTGTCTATATTTAGAAATAAGGTCATCTGACTTGGTTGACCTATCAATTTTTGTACCAGATATTTCACTTGTTTTGATGACGTAATGTCATCGGTCAGTTATTTTTAGTAGGTAGTGAAAATGTTTCATCAATCCCCATCCAACATCTTGAATTATCAATATTGCTATACTAGAGAAGCAGACTTGGTATTTTTTTTTTCACAAATCAAAATTTTTGATAATATTATGAATACATATGGCCTGCAACACGCGAAAAGGGGCATTCGGACATTTTCGTAAATTGTCGTCTCGGATCAGCCTGCGCAGTCCGCGCAGGCTCATCCGAGACGGCACTTTCCGTTTTTATGTAATTTTCTGTTTTGCGCAAGTCTGCTGTGACACAAAATCTAATGTAGTCGTTAAGTGCTGTCTAGGATTAGCCTGCGCGGACTGCGCAGGCTGATCCGAGAAGATACTTTACGCAAGTGTCCAAATGCCCCTTTTCGCGTGTTGCAAGCCATATATAAGCCATGCTCTGACAAAGGGGGGCTTAATGCATCACCATGATGTATTGTACCAAGCAAGCTTCTGTAATTATGGATCCATACAATCCATTTTGTTTAACAACCAACAGAACCATGAGGTAGAGGTAGACTGGTCCTGTTACATTCAGAAAATTGACCAATTGCAAAAAGTTTCAGCCCAGGTTAGCTTGCGCGGAGTGCCCAGGCTGACCTTGTTCGATACCTTTTGTAGATGCATTAAGTTCCCTTTTTTCAGAGCATAGCTCAAATATAAAAATCAGTGAAAAGGTGCAAGTATGGCGTTTGAATAATGGGATGGTCTTTTGAAAGTAAGGAAACAGTTATTAGACCGGAAATGACGTCCCCAATCCTGTTTGAATACCAGCCGTATAATTGAAGTGAGCTATGATCATGTTGCATTCACACATAGCCCACCCTTTCGATCAACGTACTACTTTATGGGAAAGCCTTTCGAAATGGTTTTTTTTTTCCCTCTCTGACTCTTCCGTTTCTTATTTAGTGACGATTACAATCTTATTGTCGTAAGTTCTGTGATAGACTAAAACTACTTTCTAAATTTGGAATAAGTTTAAAAAAAATCTGAAGAAGCTTCTTTAAGATGTTGGATAAAAGCATACATAAAACTTGAAATGTTCACACTTACGTGATATTTTGTTTCCTTTAATTCAGGGTGAATGCGGATCATGCTGGGCTTTTTCAGCCACGGGGTCACTTGAAGGTCAAAACTTTAATAAGACGGGAAAATTGGTAGAACTATCAGAGAAAAATCTCATGGACTGTTCCAAACCAGAAGGTGAATGTGACACACTGTACTACATTTTCGTATTTTGTTTGATTGATGTTTAACGTCTTTTTGAAGAGTATCAGTATACTACGCCGGTCAGTGCAGCTTTCGACGCATTCTTTGAGTTTCTTTCTCAGATCTTTACACAAAACACTTTGTTTGGCGTTTAAGGCTATTTTGAACATTAATTCAGAGACTAGTATATCGCGGCGGCCAGTGCCGTTTCTTACGGTGGCACAAAAGTGACATGGAAGATATATTTTATACTACGTGCGCACGCAGTAGCTAATACGTGCGCACGTAATAAGTAATACGTGCGCACGCAGTAGTATTACGTGCGCACGCAGTAGCTAATACGTGCGCACGTAATAACTAATACGTGCGCACGTAATACTATTGCGTGCGCACGTATTAGCTAATACGTGCGCACGTAATAGTTATTACGTGCGCACGCAGTAGCTAGTACGTGCGCACGCAGTAGCTAATACGTGCGCACGTATTAACTAATACGTGCGCACGTAATAACTATTACGTGTGCACGTAATAATCGACCAATCAGTTTATAAGGATCAATAAATGTCTATCTTCCACTTCCATCTTGAAACAATGGCTTCCGTTCATGATTCTGATTGGTGGATTATTACGTGCGCACGTAATAACTAATACGTGCGCACGTATTAGCTACTGCGTGCGCACGCAGTAGCTATTACGTGCGCACGCAGTAGCTATTACGTGCGCACGTATTAGTTATTACGTGCGCACGTAATAACTAATACGTGCGCGCGTAATACTACTGCGTGCGCACGTATTACTTATTACGTGCGCACGTATTAGCTACTGCGTGCGCACGTAGTATAAAATATATCTTCCATGTCACTTTTGTGCCACCGTAGTTTCTTTTACTAGTACTCCGCAAAATATTTCTCCCAAGCCTCTGGCCGCTTTTCCATGGAAACATTGTCGAAATGATCAACAGCAAGAAAAGAATAAATCCCATCATTAATTTTCGGAAAGAAATTGGCTGAGCTGGGGATCCGAACAAGCATGCCCCAGGTTTCAAGCCCTGTATGTAGCCGACTGAGCCTCTGGGTTCGGCTCAAAATAATATACAGTGATGCGAGAGGAGTGAATCTTATTGCAATCGGGAAGAGTTTTTAGACATTTATTTCCTTCAGTGGAACTTCTCGAGTTAAGGGCGCATTTATTAAGACTTATTACCGGGTCCGCACATAAACAAAAATCAATCGCAACATATATTCGTTATACATTGTCCACTCAAATGAGATCGTTATTAATGAAGGCACATTTCACTGCGATGCAGTGTCTAATAAGTATATTTAGGCGTTTTATTTCTCATTTGTTATTCTCGTCATGAGTTGGTCAATGTTTTGTCTACCTTACGGGCACCGTATCTGGCCTAGTGATATCGCGCTGTCTCGCGAGACTTATTCATTTTCCTACCAAATATGCAAAAGAGTGTTCAAAGAGAGATAATTCTATTGGACTGACGATATTAAGAACTTTGACTTGCAATAATAAGTTTAAACACCACTGTAAGACGTCAAATTAGATGTGCCTAAAATGATGCGATTTGTTCTGGAAAGAGTAGAAAATAATATTGTGGAAACTTATGGTGGCATATTTCTGCCGCGAGATACGAGATAGCTATTGCGATAATTTAAGAAAACAATCATGATAAAACAAAGTTTCCTGGAAATATTATCTAGATAATAAAAATTTTCAAGATAAAAATATCGCAATAATTCTAACTGTTATCATGATTTTTTTTTTGCATTCGTGCCCACAACTGACATTCACTGTATCTATAATTAGATACGGTTTCGGAACATCTTCGCCTGCAACCTTATGAATTCTCCTTTTTCCCTGAATGGTTTTAAAGTTGTTCGTAGGAGGCATTTCGAGGCGTCTTTGTGATTTTACAGACTTCTGTTCATTTCCAGTCTTGTCAAAATTAACCAATTAGGCTAAAATTGTTAATAATTCGAATTTTTACTTACTGCAATCTTGTTAAGTCAAAAACTACCGAGTTCATCCAAATGGTGAATTTTCTATTTATAGATACCGAGCAGCGGATAGAACTATCACGATAATTTTACCTTGAATGTCAGCTTCGTGCACGATTGAGAAATTTTGCGTTAAAATATTAAGTTTATCGTGATATTTTTTTCAGGAAACTTTTCACTATCTCGATAAAATTTTCAGGAAACTTTAATTTATCGCGATAGTTTTCTAAAATTATCATGATAGGTATCTCGTGGCAGAAATATGCCACCATAGAAACTGGATACTGAAACAACCATGGGATAAGGAGAATATGCTGGTTACAAACATTGTTTTGCTTTTCTGTTCTTTCAAAAACAATTTATATCAATTGAGCTACATTTTATTTGTTGTCTGCTAATGTTTTTGTAATGGTAATTATCTCGTTAATATTTGAAACAGACTTGCAGCAAACGACATTGGAAGATTATTATTTAACAGACATCGGCAATATTTTATTATTTGGGTTTTAGGCAACAAAGGGTGTAAGGGTGGCTTGATGGATAAAGCTTTTGCATACGTCATCAAAAATAAGGGAATAGACACAGAGAAATCCTACCCGTACAAGGCAAAGGTAAGGATTTACTGATAAAACGTGTATCTATAGAGCCCGTTTTCGTCTTGACATTTAACCCTTGGGTTGGTTAGCGCGACTCACTGATCTTTTGCGGAGAGTGTAGATCAAGATCAGAATGCACAGAACGTGCAGTCTGATCTTAGATCTACATTGTTTGATAAAGAGATATTTTTCTTCAAAAAAAAAAAGAATAGATTTTAAATAGCAATATTCAGGCTTTTACTATCGACTTGCAGTTTCTTCTAACTTATTTAGCAGGACAAGGATTAAAGGCAGTGGTAAGTTTTTGAAATACTCCAAGAGTAGATCAGCTGAAATAATCCAAAGATAAAAGTAAATTTTGATATGCAAAAGGTAAAAATAAATTTAGATATTCCAAGGGTAAAAATCAGTGACGATATTCTAAGGATAAAAGTAAGTTTAGATATACGAAGAGTAAAAACCAGTGTAGACATGCCAAGGGTAAATTTACCAGTAGATATACCAAGAGTAAAAACCAGTGTAGATATGCTAAGAGTAAACATCAATTCAGAAATGTGAAGTGTACAAATCAGTTTAGATATGCTAGGATATGCCAAGGGTAAAAAATGATTTAGATGTGTCAAGGACAAAAATCAGTTTACGTATGCCATGAGTATAGATATATCGGAAGAGCCCAAGGGTACAGATCAATTGGGAAATTCTAAGAGTAAAAAATGGATTGAAATAATCCATTGGTAAAGATAATGTTGCGATGCTCCAAGGGTAAAGATAATGTTGCGATACTGCAAGTGTTACGATATTCCAAGTGTAACGATATTCCAAGTGTTACGATATTCCAAGTGTAACGATATTCCAAGTGTTACGATATTCTAAGTGTTACGATATTCCAAGTGTAACGATATTCCAAGTGTAACGATCAATTGAGAAATTCCAAGGGTAAAATCGATTAAGATATGCCAAGGATAAAGATAATTTTGCGATACTCTAAGGATAAATATTAAATGCGATATTCCAGGGATGAAAGTCAATCAAGGTAACTATACCACTATAAAAATCAGTGTAGATATGCCAACGGTTAAGCTATATTAAGCTATTCAAAGACTTAAGATAATATACATGTATACACATTGAGATATTCAGAGGTGTAAGATATTTTAAAATATCACAAGGGTTGAGATCAATTTAGATATGCCAGAGGTTGAGACATACAGTATTTAGATATTCTGAAGATTAAGATCCATTTAGATATCCCAAGGGTAAAAATTAGTTTTGAGGTGTCAAGGGTTAAGATATATTAAGATACTCAAAAGATTCAGAGATATTTCAAAGGTAAATATCAATCGATGATATACCAGAGGTTAAGATCAGTCGAGATATTCCTATTACAGGACGGCCCGTGTGAGTTCAAGGCAGAAGACATTGGTGCCGTTGAAGTTGGCTGTAAAGACATTGCTGAAGGTTCCGAAGACGATCTGAAATCTGCTGTAGCTATGATAGGACCCATCTCAGTTGGCATTGATGCCAGCAAGGCGTCTTTCCAGTTTTATTTGTGAGATTTTTTATTTCTTAACCTCTTGACTGCTAAATGTACCTTTTCTAATGCAGATCGAGATCAAACAGCACATTCTGTGCAGTCTGATTTTGAATCTAACATCTACACGGTGTGACATTCTGGCGACAAACAACTTAGGGTCGAATTTTTTGGATTATAACTACTGCCTGGAATTTCAGTCTGAGTTACTTAGTAGTTTAAGAACTAGTTTTGTCTTTGTTTTATTGCTTGAATTCATAGAGATCGTTCTTACTTCATTGGTTAACTTCAAGTGTTCGATACTAAATTGAGAAATTTTGATTCGATCTCTGATGGCAGTGCTGGTCACGTGATTGGACAGAACTGATCTCACTTTGCATTTAAGCTGGCAAGGCGTCTTTCCCATTCTTAATTGTAAGAAATTCTCGGAACAATGAGAGCCATACTCTGGCAAAAGGGAATTTAACGCATCGCCGTGATGCATTATACCAAGCAAGCCTTTACATGAGCATGGATCCAGAAAATCCATTTTGTCTAACAACCGACTAAATTCTGAGGTCGAATGTCCTCGAACACGCTGAAAATTGACCAAAAGCAAAAAGTGTCCGCACGGGTGGTCGATTAAACCCTTTTTCACTAAGCTAATTTATTAAATTTTCTCTGTCAAAGGTTGTCTACTTATAGACGTGTTGCAGACGATAATAAAATTAGGTTGATTCACTGATATCATTCTAGCCGTGGTGTTTACGACGAGAAGAAATGCACCGTGTTGCAGACTATAGTATAATTATATTGATTCATTGATATTGTTTTAGCCGTGGTGTTTATGACGAGAAGAAATGCTCCACCAAGAAACTGGACCATGGCGTTCTGGCAGTAGGCTATGGAACGAAAGGCGAACACGACTATTGGCTGGTAAAGAATAGGTAAGTCGTTGGGACAATATCTTTCCCAAACAGCAAAGTGTTGATTCTTCCAAACTAACTTCAGACGACATATTCAAAATTGATACAAATAAGCTGCAGTTCTGTGATAGGATATATCTAGTAAAACATTGTGGGAAAAGGAGGAAATGCTGGTTACAAGTATTTTTTACTTTTCCTGCTATGCTTTCAAAAGTCTTCTTTCTCATGGTTAAAAGTCGGGATTCTGTGGTAAGCGTTAATAGGCTTGGTGAATGGTGTTTTACGCTTTTTTTTTCAACAGTATTTCATTAATGTGACAGATCACCAGACCATGCTTTCACTTGACCACATCTCTCGCTAGCCAAGGATAACGATCACTACGTGGCTGTATTATAGGTGAATAGAGCCACGTGATGATAGGTACCCTTGGCTAGCGCAGATGACTTGACCATGGCGTTCTGAGAGTTGCTTATGGTTGATGGATTGAATGTGTTTACGCCGCTTTCATCATCATTTCACGGCAATATTTCACATATTCGTGTGTGTTGTAGGATTAACCAGTACTAGGTTAGGGCATTGAAGTGTCTTGCCCGATGACACTCTCACAAAACACCGAGTGCTTCCAGTGGGGCTCAAAACCGTGGCATTCAGGTTACGATTCCTTCACTTATTATTTTCATTATTAATATATATTTATTTATTTATTTATTTTTATCATTATCATCATTGTCATCATCATCATCATTGTAATTGCAGTTGGGGAACCGACTGGGGGATAGATGGCTACATTATGATGTCACGCAATAAGGATAACCAGTGTGGAATCGCGACTCAGGCCAGTTTTCCAACCATGTAAAAACCACCAGCATGACGATAAATAATGACTACCACCACTGCTACAATGAAAAACGACCCCGCGGCAAAGACGTCTGATTTACTGATGGCGGTCGTTAATCATTATAACTGTATTAATTTGTTTGTGATTCTATAAAATTGTTTACGATTAAAATGAAAACATATTTTTCATTCTATGTAACAACCACCAGCATGACAATGAACAAAGTTCTACTTCTACTATGACGAAAAACGACCCAAACTACCACCACCACCATAACAACCAGCACGAAAAAAAACGTCTAATTACACGGCGGTCGTAAATCATTCTAAGTTTATCAATTTGTTCTGGTGTAAAATAGTTAAGCCATGCTCTGGTGAAAGCGAGTTTAGTGCATCTCCGACATGCATTAAAACAAGCAAGTCATCACATAATTATGGATCCACAAAAACACTTTAGTCCAACAATTGATTATGAGGTAGAATTGTCCTTGGATGTGCAGAAAATTTACCAAAAGCAAAAAGTTTCGGCCCATGTCAGCCTGCGCAGATGCATTAAACCCTCTTTTTCACAGAGCACGGCCCAATTACTAATAAAAATAATACACCATAAAACATGTTTTGTCAGAGAATTTTCTATGGTCTAAGTTTACAGAACACGTTTTATAATAATTTGACATAACTTTTCTACCAGAGTACAATACTTTTGTACTCGACCAAATAGAAAGCATTTGAAGAAAACAGTTTAAATGTAGCTCAAATGATAATTTTTGTTTTTAAAAGGGTGGAAAACATTGCGAGAAAAGGAGAAAAAACTCCTCAAAAGCATTTTCTCTGTATGAAAAAACGACTTTTGAAAACACCGTGGAAAAAAAAAGAAAATGCTAGACAACCTAAATATTCTCCTTTTTCTACATGGTATTCTATCCTTTCCCTAACAAATCCAATCAGTGGAGAAAAAATGAATATATCGTCCGCAAATGAGCCATGCTCCGTGAAAAGTGGGCTTAATACATCTCCGTGATGCATGATACCCAGCAAGTTATCACAGGGTTAAGGTACATTGGTCCTTTGACATGCAGAAATTTTACTAAAACCAAAAAAAATTTGGCACAAGTCAGCCTGCGTTGACTGCGCAGGCTGACCTGGGTCAACACCTTTTATAAATGCATTAATCCTCCTTTTTACATCCCATGACCCAAATACATTCAACATGACATGTCCAAAATTTTGACATCTGATAAAGAGTTAAATCTGTTGAGGTTGGTCGGCGTTTTATAAAAGTAACAATTTGAGGATTTCTAAAGACAGATTATCACCTTGACTTTGTTACCGACGATTCAAATTAGACTTGTCCGAATTAAAAACATTCGCAGAAGACATTATTAATGTGACTTTGCTGATGGACTTCGTCTGCGAAAGACTGGAGAGCATTGTGGGAAAAGAAGAAGATACTCGTTATCAGCATTTTTTTTTTTTCTTTCTGAAAAAAAGGGGGTTTGAAAACATCGTGGGAAAAGAACAAAATGCAGGTAACCAGCATATTCTCCTTTTCCTACATGGTATTCTATCATTTCCCGAAAAATCTAAGTAATCGAGAAAAAATGAATATATCGTCTGCAAATACATTCAACAGGACAAGTCTAAACTTTTAAACACCTGACAAGGAATTATATCTGTTGAGGGTGGGCGGGGTTTAAGAAAACTACAAATTTGAGGATGTCTGAAGAGATATTATCGTTTTGACTCCCTTACAGACGATTCCAGCCCGCGCGGGTAGCTCAGTGGTTAACGTATCAGACTCGTGACCTGGTGGTTGTGAGTTCGATACCCGGATGAGGCAAACTTTTCGGCGATTTTTCGCCTCTCACCTCTGATGCATGTGAGAAAGTAGTCAGTGACTTGGAAAGAAAGTACTGGTGTAAGAAAACCAGGAAACACATGCGTAGGTGCACTGACCGCCGCGATATGACCCAAGCTGTGAAAACGGCGTTGAACTCCTACTCAATCAATCAATCAACAGACGATTCCAATTAAACTTGTCCAAATTAAAAGCAATTGCAGACGGCATTGTTAATGTGACTTTAATGATGGACTACGTCTGCGAAAGAGTGGAAAGCATTATGGGAAAAGAAGAAGATACAAGTCGCCAGCATTTTCTCCTCGGAGCGTTGTCCATCCGTTCAAAAACAAATGCGTCATGTTCTGTGAAAAGGGGGCTTAATGCATTTGCAAAAAGTATCGACCGATGTCAGCCTGCGCAGGCTGACATGGGTCAATACTTTTTTGCTGTTTGTAATTTCCTGCATGTCCGAGGTCCATTCTGCCCCCAGATATAGTCGACTGTATAACGAAATGGATTTTACGGATCCATTCTTATGTGATGGCTTGCTTGATATAATGCATCACGGAGATGCAGACACTTTTGCCAGGGCATGGCTGAACTTTTATCATATTGATCCAAATTTAATATCCTGTTTGTAGATGAAAAATGTAAAAAAATAAAATTTTGTCTTCTGGTAAAGGGCTAAGGGTTTACGTCACTTTTCCCACCCTTTGAAAATGCTTTAATACGGTGATTGTGTTTCATTCATCCGGGTTTGAAATATCGGAGAACTGGCACGTTTGGCTTAATACTTTCGTACTTTGATCTCACTAACATTTATCTACGTAATACGCCCCTTAGATTGTCACCTATGGCTACGAGAGTGTGTTGAATTGTTGTATGATTAACTCGCAACCCTTGGGCTGCTAAGCGCATTTTCAAGGACCTATAGCGGACAGTGTAGATCAAGATCAGACTGCACAGAACGTGCAGTCTGATCTTGGATCTTCACTATCCGATAAAGAGATATTTTCCCCCACAAAATAACTTTGAAGTAGCAATATTTGGGTTTTTACTATCGGCGTTAAAGTTTCATGTCTATAACTTATTAAACAGCTTAAGGGTTAACCGACTAAATAAGTTATATGATGAAACTTTCCAGCATATTTAAGAAATAATCTTTCTATCGTGGTTTATCGTTCAATAAACCACAGTTGTGAGTTATGAGGCACAATAAATAATTCACGAGGGCGATAGCCCGAGTGGTTTATTCATTGCGCCTCATAACTCACAACGTGGTTTATTGAACGGTAAACGACGATAGAAAGAAGATTATTTCGATTCTAACATGACCAACTCTTAATCAAAGGAAAACAAGTTCATACTTAGAGTAAAAACGCGGATGCAGATTATATTCCATTGAATAACTTACTTACTTACTTTATACAGAATGACGTCACTCTATATAGAATGACGTCACTCTACATAGAATAACGTAGATTTTACCACGATTTCGTTGCACTGTGTTTATAGAGCCGAATTCACGTGTCATGTTAGAATGTAAAATAAACAACCAAAATATTGAAATCCAAGTGATTTTCGGGGGGGGGGGGGATATATCTCCTTATAGGACAGGTATAGAAGTAAGATCAGACTGCAGGGTTAAAGCAGTCTGATGTTAAATCCACACTGGCTGCAAAAGCGCATTGGCCAAATGATGAACTCCACTTTCAATATTCTTTAGAAACTATGACTCGATGACTTGTGCATCAAGGAATCTTACATGGTTCAGAAATAGATAAGGGATGGTTGGTTTTTTTTTTTTTCACCGACAGCCACTCGTAAAAAATATTACCGATGATGTTCATGAGATGAAAAAAATTTCGATCTCTCACCGAAAAAAGAACAACAAATTTTGTATTCATTTCATGTTTCAAACCCCTGTTTAGTTTGGACTTTCGTCAAAATCCAGTGCAGTTGTTTTCGGTAATTCCCAATGGCGTACCCCCTCACATAACAACGAATTACAATGTTACCGCATAAGCCTCTGAAACTCCATTGGTCTATCAAGGGGTAACGAAATTTTCATTGTCAGACACTGTTGCTATAAATAGCACATTGGGGATTCCCTCTGTATCGTATATAGTATGTCTTACTATATACGATACAGAGGGAGTCACCAATGTGCTATTTATAGAAACAGTGTTGATGAAAATTTGAATATATATTCCGTGATATACAGGCGATGCACCAATGTGCTAAGTGTTCGATGATCGACCAAGGACAATTTTAGTGTTCCGTGATAGACCAGTAGAGCTTCAAAGGCCTGTGGTTACGGTAAGCGCGAGAAATGTAGGGTAAATGCACGTTATTTACGTCATATTTCCCTCTGGTTAAATGGCACGCACTGTTTGCCTAGGTAACTAGTGCACGGGAACTACTGTTTCCGCCTTCAATTGAAGAGTTAAAATATACTATATAGTATGAAATCGGTATTTTTCACTGGTCACCATTATTTCTCGATAAACTACCGAAAAGCATGAAATAAAGTGTGGGATTCGTATTCCAACAAACCCGATTCATGGATCGTTTATGTGTATATACGATCCCTGCCCGATTCTAGTCTCAACTAACGCTTAAGGCTGGAGAAACCTAGTACACGCATAAATGAGCTTTCGCCATGGTAAATATGACTGAAAAATTGTTGAAAATGCAATCAATCAATCAATCAAATCAATCAATCAACATAATCATGTAAGCTTAGATTTTTGTTTTCATTGCAAGGTTTCAAAGCAATTGCTGCTTTCCCACATAAACAAAGTCAGCCTTAATTTCAGCGGAATGATTTCTGCCATATAATGACAGCATGGTATTATTCACTGTTTTTTCCCTTATTCCCACTTTTTCAAATTTCTTTGTAGAAAAAAAAAAAACTGGGATTGATCGGTAAAGGGTAAATTACACCACTTAGCTAAACCTAAATCACAATCACTGACAATGACAGAAAAATCACGTCCTTATCCTTTTTCAATCTATAGTGGTTGAAACTGGATCAAGTCACAAAGCCTGTCATTTTTTTAACCCTTACCAAACAGTCCTCACTTTCAACAACCCGTAAGAATGAGGTTTAAGAAAACATTGTGGGAAAAGGAGAAAATGCTGGTAACCAGCATTTTCTCCGTTTCCCACAATATTTTCAATCCTATTTCTACCAAACAGTCCTGTGTTTCAACGAACCTGAAAAACACGGCTTTAGAAAACATTGTGGGAAGAGGAGAAAATGCTGGTAACCAGCATTTTCTCCTTTTCCCACAATCTTTTTTATCACGCAAAAATGAATTTAATCATTTGAGTAATATATTAATTTGTTGACAGCAAATGCTTTTAAGATGGGTGGACTAAAATTTTGTCTTTTGGTAAAGAACCAAACATATTAACTCTTTACTACACGACAAAATCTAAGACTCGTAAAAATTGACAGCATTTACAGACGACAAAATAAATGTGTATCAAAAACTAAAATTTGTTTTTCGAAAGGTAGAAACTATTATGAGAAATGAGAAAATTATGGCTCCCAGCATTTTGTCCAATTTCCACAATGTTTTCTGAAGTTTTTTTTTTTTAATGATTGTTTGGAAAGGATTCACTGTTTACCAGAAGACAAAATTTAGTCTTGTCTATCTTGCAGACGACGAATTGAATTTGTGTCTTTGATGGGATTTGTCTTGAAAATTTAGAAAAGAAAGAAAATTTATTTGTTACCAGCATCTTCTCCTTCTCCCACGATGTTTTCAAAAACATTCTTCGGGTAAAGAAAACTCATAATTGTTTGGTATAGAGTTCTTCTAGAATACGAGGGGTGTCCCAGGGTTACGTAGACTTTTGTTATAACTTGTAAACGACTGGTTATAAAAAGAATGAAACATGCACGGATGAAAATGCATCTTTATTGCATATGTACATCAAATTTCACATCCGTACTATATCCAAGTCAGAATCTATATGCAGCAGCCATACCTAGGGAGTAGCGTATACGGGGCAGCTCGTCACGACGTTATTACGTCATTCCGTCAGCGTAACTATTTCTACGTCACCATGTCACGTTGCAGGTCAATTCTTCTCGATATAGTCTCCGCCCAAGTCAATACGCTTGTTGTGTCGGTGGAACCTCTGGTCAAATATCTACCTGTACCAATCTTGATTAAATTCTGCCACAACACCCTGCACCGCTATAAACAGTTCATGGAACGAATCGAATTTCCTTCCTTTCAGTGCAGATTTGATAACTGGAAATACTCGGAAGTCCATCAGAGCCATATCGGGCGAATAGGGGGCGTGTTCTACAACCTGGAAGTCCAGCAGACTAATCTCCAACTGGGTAGATGCGGCGGAATGGTCCCGGTGTAGCAATACACTTTCCAGTTGGAGTAATAGTCGTTTTCGGCCTAAAGCTCGAACTGGATCTCGCCGCTGATAAACAGAACAATGATGATAATAAGTAAACTGTTAATAAATGTCAGGCGAGATTCTTCAATATTTAATTCAATGAAGTAAAATAATGTTTTACCTTCGAATAGTACTCAGCATTTACAGAGGTGTGAAGGAGTACATTAAAGGAAAATGTCCAACCACTGGGAAAAAAAAAAACAACAAAATATCATGACTTAAAATTTTACCATGTCACACCGACAGTATGCTGTGCAGTCTCATCTTGATCTACACTGTCCTTTACAACCAACCCCTATGGCTGTTAACTAGCAAACTATTGAGCTAACTGACTGACTAACGAACGAACGAATGATCAAAGGAACGAAGGATCGAACGAACGAACGATCAAAGGAACAAACGAACGATCAAAGGAACAAACGAACGAACTGATTGACTGACTGACTAGCTAGCCAGCTAGCCACCAACCAACTAACCAACTAACCAAACAATCAATCAACCAACCAACTAACCAATCAACTAACCAACCCATTTAATCGTTACCGATAAAAATCACAAAAGACCATCTTTACCTTTCGTTTATTATTTAAAATGATAAAAGCAGCTTATACTTAACTAAGCCTGTAATATTTTGGGATCGACTATATAATCAGGATAAAGCACGAACTGTCTTCAGTCTCGAAATTTAACTGTCGTCCTTACAACAGTTTCACAATGACATATTTGGACACTTTATTTATTTTCTGTTGTTTATGTACAAATGCTATAGGTTTGATTTTTCTCACTATCTATTCATTTTCTTTTTTCATTTACTAATACAATTATTCATTTTGATTTGATTGATGTCTTTTTTTTAATTTTCCTCTGTTTTCCTTTCCTGTTGTATCTATTTCATTTTGAAAATTGACATTAAAAAGCAATTTGATTGACACAGAGTAAGGCATTTTTAGATTGAAGAAAAGCTGTTTTATCTATGTCAGTGTAAGTCATTTTCTGATTGGCTAAATCAAATGTTTCGCAAATAAGAAATTGTTACATTTACTTTCCAATTTAGAATAAGACTTGCTTTTCAATTTAGACTGGTTGTTGATTATGGTCCCTGGCTGATCGTTCATCATATTTGAATTCTTTATCTAATTGTCAACAGTTTTTCAAAATTTATCTTAACTTTTATTACAAATTGGTTTAGCTAAACAGAAATTGCGTTACTTTCTAAATTCAGAATTAGACTTGGTATGCCTATCAGAATGATTTGTGAATACGGACCCTAACTAGTCGTCCATTATATTTACAGCTACTATAACATGGGACAGTATCTGGATCAACATTAGCCGTCCTGACATCAACGGGTAAATTTGCTGTTCTCAATTAGGGACTTACAAGAGGAATCCGTCCAATTTTCTTCCCTCCATTTAAAAATTTGTCCAACAACCTCGTGTTTTTATGATCCCGTAAAAGAAAGGTTGTTTGAAAACATCTAGGAACAAGAAATACGAAAAGATAGACGGCGTAGGAAGTACTGAAATAGGGATATTGAAACTCTTTTTATGGCTCAATATGAGGTTAAATAATGGAGTGTAACATCAAGAGCGCATGCCTCTTTTAATGACTAAGGCTAACGACATTTTAACCGCTAGAGCGACGAATAAACCCAACAGACAGTTTCGGTCTAAAAATAAGACTCAAGCAATCACAATTTCATGATTGCCTCTGTTTGAAGTGTTTGAGCAACTGATTGATTATGTGTTGTGTTTAATTCCGTTTAACATTATTTCAGTCTCATCGCAGCGGCCAGTGCACCCATCCGTGCTTTCCTGCAGTTTCTTTAACCATTACTTCAATTTTTTTTCTCTGTCAAAGTTAAATTCAGTTATTTGAGCCACATCTTAAATGTTGTCTGCAAACTCTTTCAAGGTCTAAAGATTTGTCATCTTGTGAATACTTAAATTGATTTAATTTTGGTCACCAATAATTTCTCACCTTTCACAATCTCTTCTACCCTTTCAAAGACAAATTCAATCATTTGAGCTACATTTAATTTGTCGTCTGCACATCGTCTCTCAATATGGACATAACTTAACTTCTGTCGTCTGGGAAAGAATCAAAATGGTATTTTTTAGGACTAAAATAGAGGCACCGCCGAACGCGACTTATCTCGACAACATATGCCCACCTGGTAGAGGAACGTTGGCTATCCGGTGTATGGACGACAAAGGCGAAGCGTTTGATAGAGACAAAACAGACCCGGTAAACGGTTACACCGTCACCTGTAATCCAACATTTGGAATCTACTGTAACCCGATACCCGGATTTAACAGGACGTGTCCGGACTTTGCAATGAATTTCGGATGTGACATCCCGGATACTACAACAGGTAACTTGCTGGAACTCTTTGTAGGATAAAACACACTTTATCAATTCATTTTAGTCTAAGTTAGAAACCAGTCTATGGGTGTTTACTTAAAAGTACTAGAATTGCCTTTAGATTGTTACTATCCTAGTTTCCGTGGTGTTCCCAGGGTAAATAAAATTTTACGCACATCCAAAGGGAAGAGGGGACGGTGTCTAGAGGACCTTAATCGGTGAGCCTTAACGCTTTTCCAAACAACCACGTGTTTTGCCGGCCCAGACGCCACGTAAACAATTGATACTAAGTCCCGGGATGAAGTCATTATAGCTTTCATTCCGCCAAATGGGCCTGAACTTAGACCAAAAATGCATATCGTCTGACCGTGGTAGATATTTATTGCAGTTTTAGAATTGTCCCCTTTTGTTTGACGGTCTATTTAACAGGAGGTTTAGAGGATATGGTATGCTGCGTGCGGGGTTGGGCCTTTGGATTTGTGCATGGGTGTTGCCCGGATCGGCCTGTGCATTCCATGTAGACTGATCCGGGTCGGTACTTTCATTTCTACGATGTTTGTCTTTTTGCGGGGGTTTACTTCAGGGGAATGATATTAGTAAATAATAGTAATAATGATTTGTGTGAGAGGGGCCGACTCGATTTTGCCTGTGCGGACTGCGCGGTTTGATCCGGGACAACACTTCACGCATATATAAATCTGCAGGGTTCTGCACCTTAAAGGACAGCATATATGGGGGACCTGTTTAACTCGAAAGCTGCTGTAGGCGACAGATTTAGGGTGACTTGTAGGATGGAATCTGACAGTAATAGGACAGAAAACATTGTGGGAACGGGTGTGGGGGTTTGTTATCAGCGGTTTGATCTCTTCCCACACTGCTTTCCACAACCGTCTTGCATGAGGTCGTTGGTTCTGTACGGCAATTAGTTAGCCCTTTGTCAGAAAGTCCAGGGTTTGGGCGGCCCTGGAAGGGGGGCCTTTTGGGAGCGTTGTTGCGTGGGGGGGGGGGGATGCTGGTAACCCGGCATCTTCTCCTTTTCCTGCAGTGTTTTCTGCCCTTCCAGGGACGGATGCCATCATTTTGGTCACATCTGGTTTGCCGTCTGTAAATGCTTTCAATTTGGATAAGTCTACAATTGTCGTTTGGTAATGAGGTAAGAAACACATTCAGTGTTGTATAAAATGTTGGTTGTTTTTAAAACGTACATTTCCTTCTTTAGCTCATTGTAATGAATTTATATTTGGTAAATTTATATTGGTAATGTCCAAACGTAGGCCTGGTCTTGTGCCGATTGATGTGTTTGAGCTATGCTCTGTGAAAAAGGGGGGGGGGGACATGATGAATTTGCAAAAGATATCGACCCATGTCATTCCGCGCACGCTGACATGGGCTGAAACTTTTCGTTATCTTCCAATTTTCTGCATGTCCAAGTAATATTCTACCTCATGATTTGGTTGGTTGTTGGACAGAGTGGGTTTTATGCGTCCGTAATTATGTACTGATTTGCTTGGTACTTTGTATCACGGAGATACATGCCGGAGCGTGGTTTAAATGCATTTTTGGTCTAGGTTAAGGCCCATTTGGCGGGATGAAAGCTACAATGACTTCATCCCGGGACTTAGTATTAATTGTTTACTTGACGTCAACGTTACCCTGACGTTGCGTAAACAATTGCAGGCATTGTATCACAGGATCACACTTGAAGAAGGCGGCTGTACAGCCGAAAGCTCGTGTAGATTATTATAATTAGAATTTACATTTCTCAAGAAGAGGATATCATTTTTTTTTTTGTACCGGCCCTGAGATATAAAGCTTTCGAAAACATTTTGGGAAAACGAGAAAATGCTGGAAAGCAGAATCTAACAACATCGTAAAGCCTCCAACGACATTAAATAAAATCACGTGAAGTACATTTTGTCGTCTGCAAAGGCATTGACTATGGACGAGTCAAAAGTACCTCGTAAAAAGTTAACAAACTCATTGGGAGTGAGTCGGAGGCCAACAGCTGAAAATTGATTATCGTGTTTCTTTAAAGCCCGTTGCCCCGTTCGATAAAAGATTTGGACAAAGAAAATTAAAGTAAGCCGTTAAATAGCTAGACAAAAGTTTCATAAAAGATACCATGACGCTGTCTACGTCACTGAAGCTTTAACAATTAGGATTATTACTGAAAACCCCTTTTATGCATATTCCAAGGTAAGACCCGAAATATGGTAACGAGGTGTGAGGTAATTTGCATACTACAAGGATTTCTTAATAATAATAACAGTAATAATAATAATAGTAATCAGAAAGTATATTTACCCAGAAGTATTTGCATTGCTCGGTTTGATGCTGCTTGTTAACACCGTCTTTGATATTCTGTTTACTTCCTACTATGCTCGCTCACCTCTTTTTCTACTCGTATTATTGGCATCGGCTATTTTTATGACGGATTCTCCGTAAACAAAAATGCGCCTTATCAGCTTGCTATTACCCATTTGTTCGATTTGTTCACTTCATCTTCGTACTTTTTACCCCTTTAAGAAAAGGGGAGGGACGGGGGTAGAAAAAAGTGAAGAGAGCATTGGGCTTTAAGGCTCACACAGGGAACATCTTTCAAGAGCTTATTGTTGTTCGTACGCCGGGCATTTACCTTAATAATAGATTATACGGAGGGCGAAGTTTCTTAACAAGAAAATCCTTCAACTGAATACCTGTGGCCTCTAAAGTTGGCCTTGCATAGCTGCCTTACATTGTTATGATATAAACCAACTCCGAATGAAATCGGAAAAAAATACAGTTTATGTTAGAAAGGTTAGTAAATGGTTTAAATATGAACAAACAGAGAGACCTAAAGAAAGGTCAACGTAACGACCAGTTGACAGACTGATCGACAAGATAGTATGTTGCCACAATTCTCGTCTGCGAATGTATTAAAATAACCAAGAGAGAGTTTCGAAAGAGATTTCTGGTGAAACAGGTAAAGTCAATTTCACAAAATTTCAAGTCTGAGTCCTTTTTAAATGACCAGTCTGTCATGGATTCTGCCTTTTGATTTGAAATATACAAGTAATCACTCATTCTTTATCACTCGACTAAGATTTAGACCGAAACACAAAATTATAGCATTTGCATAAGACAAATATGATGTGGCTCAAATGATGGAATGGTCTATAAAAGGATAGAAAACATTGAGGGAAAAGGAGAAAATGCTGGTTACCAGCATTTTTTTAGCTTTTCCCGCAATGTTTTCAAAATAGTTCTTCCTCAGGGTCGAAAAGCCAAGCGATCATTTTATAGATATTGAAACGTTATAACTCTTTCAGTTGCTTATGCTTCTCGACTGCCACAGTACGGGGCTAGCCCAACACCGCACAATCCCGGAATTAACCAAACAAAGGCCAAACCAGGTCCAATCATTCTTATGACACACACAGGGATACTAATTTCATCCTTTACTACTTCAAATGCCCAAACCGGGACCGGAACTAGCATGTGGAGAAGCACAACATCGCATACATCAAACACTGATACCTCATCAAACACATCACCGTTAGTTGGAGCCGGAAATCAGAAGTCTGGGACCGGAACTAGCATATCTAGGACAACAACACCACATCTGTCTGGGACAAATGTACTCTCAATCACGAAACGTCTTGATGGAGTAGGTAATCAGAAATCCTCGACCGGAACTAGCATGTTGGGGTCAACTTTACCACATCCTTCAGTGGCAAAAACCAGCTCAGACACATCACCTACAGGTGGAGCAGGAAATCAGATATTGGGTACCGGAACTATCGTGCCAAGAACAAGCACAACACTTCTGTCTAAGACAAATACCGTCTCAAAAAAGCAACCTATTGGTGGAGCCGGAACTCAGAAAATTGGGACCGGAACCAGCGTACCCTTGACGACTACACTATGTTTGTCTGCAATGAAAACCGAATCAAACACGGCGCCCCTTGGTGGAAACGGAAAACCAAGGCAGAAAGAGGGAAACAGAAATGGCGGGAACAAACTTGTTTATGACAAGTTGCTATTTTATGTCATATGTGTCTTTACACTATGCAGAAAATTGTTTTATTGAAAACTTTATCTTCTTTCATACGTAATAATCTTGGAAACAAACTTAAAACGCTGTTAGTTTGTAATACCTCCCTTCCCTCCCCCCCACCTTGTTGATGTGGATCACCAACTTTTTGTTTTTTGTTTATTTAGTACCTAATGCACTTCTGGCCATTATTTTAGTTAAAGAGCGGCGGCCAGTGCATCCGTCCATGTTTCCTTTCCAAGAAGCTAGCTACTTTCCTGCATAAACATCGTCAATCAAATGTTCAGAATTCAGAGGACCCAAATACAAGGTATGATAGCATGGACAAATGTAAGTGGTCCGAATTTTTTCAAGATTCCCAAAATAAGTAATGTGACCGGTTTGTGCAGGGTTTTTCTGATAATCTAATTATAGAAAAGTGTGGTATCCCATTTTGATATTTGCCGGAAACTACCTTTACTACGCTCGTATCAGCTATACAGCCACTCCAGACACTGGAGTGATACATGTAACACGCAGGCTGTTGTTTTCTTTGACAAGCGTTCTCCTCTATGTACAATTTTTCCTCTATAACCACATATGAAACAAGATGTTAAACTGTATTACCGGCCGAACACGATTCGTACAGTTGTCAGCTTTTTTCACATATTTTTTACAACAAGATTCACAGTCAGTTGTCAGTATTTTTCACATATTTTGTGCGACGATGTCTATGTGGGAAAGCAGTCAGGGACTTGGAAAGAATGCTGTGCGTTGTACCGGTGAAGATAGCTCGAGGAAATCGTTGACAGGAGCGCAAGCTGCCATCTGACATAACTGACATAATGTTGAAAACGGCGGTAAATCGCTACGAAAATCAAACAAACAACCTGAACTGGAATAGAAAAAGTCGTTTTTTATCGTGTAACTTCCATCTGATGCGTGTACACAGAACGGATAAGAAGTATAACTGCTAACAGATTTATAGAGGTTGCAACTTTGGAGGGGAAAAATATTACCTATCCCCGCCGTGAAATGGAAACTTTAATACCACCGTGATTACATTGAAATAATCTGATTGGACAACACTATTTTTGAAACCTCGCATCTATTTCAAAGCTCGATTTCATTGACCAATCAGATTTATGACACAGTCCATAAGTAGTACATGTATTTAAGTGTCCTGTACCTGCACCGCCTAAAATCCAAAAGGTTATAAGTAAGCTAGACCAGGTGACATGATAGCTTACCGGAGATATCATGTCACCTGGTCTAGCTTACTTATAACCTTTTGGATTTTAGGTGATGCAGGTACAGGACACTTAAATACACACACACACACACACACACACACACACACACACACACACACACACACACACACACACACACACACACACATATATATATATTAGAAAATTATAGATGAGTGGCACTGTTATAGGAAAATGTTGTTAAATTCATTTTTCGTGCTACATTAACCCAAGCAAGTCGTTGCATAATATGGAACCATCTTATCTAACAACTAACTAAGGCATGAAGTAGAATGGTATTTCGCCATACAGAAAATTTATCTGTGGCAAAAAGTTTCGACTCGGGCCAGCATATGCATACTATGCAGGCTTACAAGGATGGATACCTTTTGCAAATGGCTTGCAACACGCAAAAGGGGGCATTCGGACACTTGCGTAAAGTGTCCTCTCGGATCGGCCTGCGCAGTCCGCGCAGGCTAATCTGAAACGACACTTTCCGTTTTTATGTAATTTTCTGTTTTGCAAAAGTCTACTGTGGGATAGAATCTAATGTAGTCGTAAAGTGCCGTCTCGGATTAGCCTGCGCGGACTGCGCAGGCTGATCTGAGACGACACTTTACGCAAATGTCCGAATGCCCCTTTTCGCGTGTTGCAGGCCAAATGCAATAAACAACCTTTTCACAGAGCAAGACTCAAATAGATGTGGTGATCCCGTTTACAAACAGACTTAAACTGAAATACTTAAAAGCGTAACCTGTTGTTTTACAAATACAAAGAAAGCTTTTCAAATACTGTGGGAAAACTCACATAAAGCATTTTAGATATACATGCAAAGTGCTGAGGTCTGTTACCACACCATTTACAAATCATTCAAGAAAAACTATGGTGCAAAAAGCTGTTCATAGATCTATTTAGTGCAAAATTTGTTACACTACTTTCACCATTAGTTGAGTCACATCACGGTGATAGCTCAGATATTTATGTGTATCACAATGTTGTGAAACCTTACTCGGCTAAGACTCTGAAGTGTCTTGCCTGGGGACACTCCCAAAAAAACACCAACACCTATCGAGTCTTATTCTAAACTTTTCAAGTTTAGAAGGTAGATCTACAGCGATTTCTGGTTAGCTCAAGCGAATGGTTTAGTCGATCAGAAATAATTGTCTTACTTTCTAAATTTAGATTTAAGAATGCAGTTTAGAAGTGGTTGGTACTCCACATTCACCAATCAGTCTAAACTGCATTATTAGTTTAGTTCCAGAATAACAGATTAACACAGTTTGTAACTGCCTAAACCAAATGGTTTATCCAATCAGAAATTGCATCACTTTCTGGATTTAGAATAAGTCTAAGAATGCAATTTAGAACATAGGGGTCCGTAGTTTGATTCCTGGCACCCATAGACTATATATTATAAACAAGGGATTTAACTGTATGCAGCCCGTTACTCGCCCCCGGTTACAAAAAACAACGTATCTTTCTACAGCTGAGAGCTAAAACATTTTTCTACCAGAAAAACACAACTGTTTGTCAGTGGCTAATGCAGTCTGGCTGATACATTCGCTCGAACTTGTAAACTCGCTCAAAAATCTGCGCCATTGACACGGGTTCCTACATCCGTTTTCAAGATATAAAATGCACTTTAGATCCAATGAAACGCAGCATTAGCGGCACCCACCCTTTAAACATGTTTAAAAATACTACTGACCTATAGTCTTTATCTTCAATAACGACGAAACGCCTCAGAATTCGTTGAATTTGTGATCCACGTTCTTATTTCGAACAGCTGGAGCCATCTTCTGTCATGTGACATTGTTTGGAACGAGAAATTTCATCGGTTGATATGTACTAACAGTAGTGCATTCAACCAATGAAATTTCGTACATCTGCTCACACCTTTTTGTCACGTGACAGTACGGTGACACTGTTTGGAACGAGAAATTTCATTGGTTTATATGCGCCAACGTCAGTATTGAATGTGCGAACCCGTGTCAATGGCGAAGATTTTTGAGCAAGTTTACAAGTTCGAGCTAATGTATCAGCCAGACGGCATTAGCCACTGACAAACAGTTGTGTTTTTCTGGTAGAAAAATGTTTTGGCTCTCATCTGTAGAAAAAATTAGGAGAATAACTGATGGGGTAGAAAAGATACGTTGTTTTTTTGTAACCGGGGGCGAGTAACGGGCTGCATACAGTTAAATCCCTTGTTTTAGTCTATGGGTGATAGGAGTCAAACTACGGACCCCTATGATTTAGAATGGTTGGTGAATACATAGAGGATATTTGTTTTTTATGGTGAAAGATCGAAATTTATTTCATCGAGTGAACATCATCGGTAATATTTTCACTCGTGGCTGCGCTACTCGTGAAAATATTACCGATGATGTTCACTCGAATATTCTATTTATTTCATGCTTTTAACCCGGGGGGTGGGGGCGTTATCAAAATCCAGTACAGTTCTTTTCGGTTATTCCCCGTGGCGTATCCCCTCCGCATAGGAACGCATTACAATAAACGTCAAGCGCGAGAAATGTAAGGTAAATTACGTCATATTTCCACCTGGATGTGAGGCACGCGCATTTTACCTAGGTAACTAGTGCGCGGGAACAACTGTTTCCGCTTTCAATTGAAGAGTTAGAATATAAAACTCGGTATTTTCACTGGTCGTAACCATGAAATATCGAAAAATATTTCACCGATATTTCTCGATAACCTACCGGAAAGCATGAAATAAAGTTTCATAGCCCACATCCTAACCCCTCACGACCCCTGTTGAATTGCATGGGTAAAAGATCACGAGTTTTAAATGTCTCAAAAGAGTTTACAAACTTGTGAAGCTGTGCTCGGCTGGCGAGTCCTGTGCGTCGTAACAGACGTACACAGTAACTACTTCATTATCGTCATAGAGACTGGTATCTGCGTTTGCTTCTATAACCTGTATTTCAAACGTTTCCGGTGAACAAGACAAACGCTCAGACTCCAAGTCCGGATATGTGATGTAATTTTCAGTCATGACGTCATCTTCAGTCACAGTCTCGTATCCTTCCGAGCTGATGTTATTGTCAATATACTGATAATTTTCTTCGCTATTTTCCGATGAAAAACTTGTGCTTGAAGTTGAATCCGCGTGTATCGCGTTCTCAAGATAAAAAACGCTTTGCTGATCTTCATCTGTTGTACTGTCGGCTGCTTCAAGGATCTTATTTTCACTTGTAATGGCGTCCAACGTTCGTGATATTTCAGTAAGTGATATTCCGTAACTGTTTGTGAGAGAGTGTAATAGTTCAGATTTTTGCCGAGACATTTCCATGTGTTTTTGTTTTAACCTTTCATTTCTTGTTTTTTCTTCTTCAAGCAACTGAAATTGAGAAGAAACAACAAAGGTGTCTAAGATAAGATAGATGGTGTAGGAGTTAGGTCTAGTTGAATATGGCTATTAAATCTTTTTTCAATGCAGTTCAATGTGAAGAGAAATGATCAAATATAAATGTGCTGGCAATTGCGCCGTTTCCCCCTTTATCCTTTTATTATATGGCCTGCAACACGCGAAAAGGGGCATTCGGACATTTGCGCAAAGTGTCGTCTCGGATCAGCCTGCGCAGTCCGCGCACGTTAATCCGAAACGACACTTTCCGTTTTTATGTAATTTTCTGTTTTGCGCAAGTCTACTGTAGCACAAAATCTAATGTAGTCGTAGAGTGCCGTCTTGGATTAGCCTGTGCGGACTGCGCAGGCTCATCCGAGACGACACTTTCCGCAAATGTCCGAATGGCCCTTTTCGCGTGTTGCAGGCCATATTTTAATGTTGAAAAGAGAACCGTTCAATTAAGCCCACCTTTAATTGAGCCATGCTTTGGCAAAGGGGAATGTAATACATTTCCGTCGTGTATTATACCTAGAAAGTCATCACATTATTATGGATCCATAAAACCCATTTTGTCCAACAACCGGCTGAATTATGACTTTGACGTACTTTGACAAGCAGAAAATTTACCAATAGCAAAATGTTTCGACCCATGTGAGCTTGCGGGGACTGCACACGCTGACCTGGTTCCCTAGTTTATTCAAATTGATTACGGTCTACGGCCCCTAACTCATCGGTAAACATCGACGTTTTCATTAAGGCTACTAGGCCAATCTCGGCAGCTTCCGTCTTTTATCATGAGAGTTAGGGGCCGTAGACTCACTAGTGCATCGGTAAATATCGTGTAACATAGACGTTTTTGTAAAGGCTATTCGGCCAATCTCGGTAGCTTCCGTCTTTTAATATGAGAGTTAGGGGCCGTAGACCTTAAAATCCCTTTTCACCTCTAGCATGGCTCATATCTTTTTCCATGATTAGATGTTAGACTCATCGTTAGAAAAGAAGCGGTACTGCTAAAAATAGTGTGTCCGAGACAATTTTAGTGGGTGGATGAACCCAGAGAGCGCCGAATAAACCCGAATCCATAATCACCAACCAGTCTTAAGAACATTCTTTGTCTAATTCTCCAAGATTTTCTAAATTTGAAAGTAACACAACTTCTGATTGGCTAAGCCAAATGGTTTAGCCAATCAGAAGTTATGTTACTTTGAAATAAAGAATATTCTGCAGGATAAGACTTAAAACGTTCTTAAGGATGGTTGGTGATTATGGACCCCGAAGATATTTAAAGTCTAGAAATAAGACCCAAATAATCATAATTTCAAAGTTGCTCTTGCCTGAAGTATTTCAGAAAAGCGGAGGTGTAGATCAAAGATCAGGCTGCACATTTTCTGCAGCCTGATCTTGATCTACAGCGGCCGTAAAGGCAACCATAGTTTTGAAAGTTTTCGTCGAAAGAGAAAAAGACAGCATGTTTTCAGGGTTCGAATACCCCTACAGATCTTGACCTCTGACCTATTCGTAAATATCCATAGATATACTGATCCATCCACCAGCGCCATCCATCTATCCTTACTTCCTTCAACCCATCCATCAATCAATCCATTCGATAAATCACGCATCTTTTCACCTATACCAAAACCTTTTTCCTTCCAACCATGACGATCCATCCACCAAAACACCCGTCCCTCCATCGTTTCATTCAAACATCAACCTATCTACGTATTCATCCATCCAACCACTTACCCATCTATCATTCTACCCGTTCAATCACGCTTCCTTCCAACCATCGACCCAACGACACGGACACACCCTTCCATCCATCCCTGCACTCTCTCTTCCATCCATCCATCCATCCATCCATCCATCCACGAACCCATTCATCCGTCCATCCATCCATCCATCCACCTTACCGTCTTTCCATCCATCAATCCATGCATCCATACGTCGATCTATCCATCCTTTGACCCATCTATCCACCGACCAATCCGTCCATCCATCCATCCATCCAGTCATCCATCCGTTACCTGTTCATTTCTTTTCCTCTGTTCATTTACCATCGTCCGACATTTGACAGCCGACCTACGGTTGCACTCTCGTCGCCGTTTTTCACGCTCTATTTCGGCAGCCGTCATCTATATGTAATAATAGTAACAATAATAATAACGGTAATAAAAACAACAACAATAATAATAATAGTAATATAATAATAATAATACAATAAAGAAAAAGCAGCCAAAACTGGTACTAAAGATTGTGCGATGCCTAATAGACCTACAAGTCTTCATTCTTAAGCTGCTATGCCCGAGTCACTGACATTTTGCGGACAGTGTAAATCAAGATCAGACTGCACAGAACGTGCAGTCTGACCTTGGATCTACAATGTTCGATAAGGAGATATATTTCTTCAAAACATGAGTTTAAAATAACATTTTTCGGGTTTTTTGCCATCGGCTTTGAAGTCTTATGTAACTTATTTCGTAAGGTAAGGTTTAACTTTTCACCAAATAACAGGGGCTAGTACCATGGTTTTTGAGAGGAAAGATTCACTATCCTAAGATAAAATTTTATCATACTAAAGGATTGCATATATTTGAGCCATGCTCTGTGAAAAGGAGGCTTAATGCATCTGCAAAAAAGTATCAACCAGAGTCAGCCTGCGCAGTCCACGCAGGCTGACCTAGGCCAATACTTTTTGCTTTTTGTATTTTTTCTGCATGTCAAAGGATCTGTGTACCTCATGGATTTGATTGATCCATGATCATGTGATGACTTGGTTGGTATCATGGACCACGGATATGCATTAAGCCCCCTTTTGCTAGAGCATGGCTCATTTTCTTTCAAACAGCATGTCACTAGCCCCTGTGCACCAGACGACAATGTTTAATACTCGTCAAAATTGAAAGCGTTTGCAGACGACGAGTCAAATGCGATCGATTGAATTTTTTAAATTTTTATTTATCATCGCCACCGGTTGCCCATATGGGCGACGACCCCTTGAAGGCTGTTAGTATTGTTACGGGGAATAGTGCTGATACAGGACGAAACCCATCTTACGTTACGTCTGGTTCTTTAACGTAATCGGTGTATAGCACCGTCACAAGGTTTAACGTCTCTTTCGAAATACTATTAGTATATTTAGCCGTTGGAATCGAACCCACACCCTCAAGTAACTCGAAACATCACGTTGACGAGTCCTACGCTCTACCAACTGAGCTACGCGGGCTGGTCAGTCAAATGTGACTCAAATCAACGGATTTTTATAAGACTGGTAGAAAACATTGTAGGAAAAGGAGAAATTGCTGAACTGATAAAGTGGATCAGGAAGAGACTGCTAACATAATGCAATTTCATTTTTTGACTAAGAATATGTAATAAAGGTGCCGACAGTGCAGATCTAGGATCGTCCGCCTCAGAAACTGTACCCTTATCCTGCTAAAAAAGTTAAATAAAACTTTCAAGCCGATAGTAACAACCCGAATAATGTTATTTCATACTAGTTTTTTCAAACTCTCTCCTAATCGGACAGTGCAGATCCAAGATCAGACTGCACGTTTTGTGCAGTCTGATCTTGATCTACACTGTCTGCAGAAGGTCAGTGAGTCGCGCTTAGCAACTGAAGGGTTGAGTTGATCCCAGCGGCACTACAACACAAACGGTGTATACTCACAGGCTGCGGTGACTTCGGTTTAAAATCCACACTTATTTCTCCCAATCCACTTGAGTGTCTATTATTTAAAATTTTCAACTGTAAGTCCTTTTTTAATTTCAACATGGCAGAATTCTTTGCACCTTCGTTCGAAACATTGGCTACCGGTTCGCCATTGCAGTCTGACAACGCCATCTTGTTATTTGTAGGCTTCAAGTATTAACGAAAGAAAACGTCTCCACCTCTCTGTCGCATTTAGAATGTTTTGAAATACAAGTATTGATGTTACAAGCCAACTGAATCGTATCACGTACGGAATGTTTGCATAAAAAGTTCACCCTGTATCTTAGAGTCTGTGAACTCGGGTTGAAAATTATCTTACTATGTAATAAATGCAAATATCCGTACATGTATGCAGATAATAATAAACAGAGTTGGGCCTGGGAAAAGCATGGAAATTATTAATGGAAAATGATAAATTGTTGAATATGAGTAATGTCTCCTCTTTCCACAATGTTTTCCAGTCCGTGTGTTTCGTTTGTCAGTATAGGGTTAAATATGGGAGGCCACATGTGACTTCACTAAACCAGGGATTCCTTTCCGACTTTTTTGGGATTTCCAAAAATAATGGGAAAACGTTCATGTAAACTGGCGCACCCTCTCGCATAAATTTCTAAGCTATTTTTGCATTTATGAATATAGTTTGGCCAAATGTCTGATCATTTGATCTTGCCAGAAATATATTTATATCTGATAGAGTGCTATGTAACCGTCGACTTTAACAGTGATTTAATTACTTTTGCATGACGCGGCTTAAATGTAAAAAAAAAATGAAAACCATGATACTAACAGTCGGAGTTTCCACGTTACTATAAATAGAATAAGCGGAATATCCAGAGAAGAGATATTTATAGTCTGTCTATTTTAAGATCATAGTACTGCCGTTTTCTCCACTCATGTTTTTAACCTTTTACCAAACAATCCTTGGTTTTTACGACCTGGATATAGAAGTCTTTTGAAAACATTGTGGGAAAAGGAGAAAATGCTGGTAACGAGCATTTTCTCCTTTTCCCACAATGTTTTCTACCCTGCCGGAAACAAATTTCAATTTTTGAGTTACGTTTATTTTGTCGTCTGCAAGTGCTTTCAATTTGGACCAGTCTAAAATTTTGTCGTTTGGTAAAGAGTTAAGCTTATTGAAAATAGAAATGCTGGTGGACAACTTAGAAAACAAAATTAAATCTTTACCAGACGACAACATTCTACACTCCACCGAAATGACAGCATTTTGCAGATCACAGAATAAATGAGGCTCAAATAATGGGTTTTGTCCTGGAAAAAGTAGATCTTGATAGCAGGGTAGGCCTATATGGGAAAAGGAGAAAATGCTGACCAACATTTCCCTCTTTTTTCTACTTTCCAATGTACCAGATAACATTTTCAGACTTGTTGGACTGGAAAACATTTTGCAAACTAGAGATTAAATGAGACTTAAATAATGGAGTTTTTCACAGAAATAATAGAAAAGGGCGCCATTGACCCTATGGCGCTCTCCCTAGTACAGTGATCTAGAAATTAGAGTTGAAGAGACCCTGCTGGTGATGATATAAGACACACAATAAAAATATGTGACCCATGCTCTGTGAAAAGGGGACCTAATGTATCTGCAAAAAGTATCGACCCAGGTCAGCCTGCGCAGTCCACGCAGGCTGACCTGGGCCGAAACTTTTTGTTGTCAGTAAATTTTCTGCATGTCAAAATACCAGTGTACCTCATGATTTAGTCGGTTGTTAGACAAAATGGATTTTCTGGATCCATAACTATATCATGACTTGCTTGGTATTATGGATCACGGAGATCCATTAAACCTCCCCCCCCCCGCCCCCATGAGAGAATTAAAGTGCAAGCCAATCTTTTATAGGAATTTGACACAACGTTTTTCTATAGTATATCCCACAGGCCTCCTTTTTTACCACATGTGCCATTTTTTCAAACTTATCCAAGATATTAACAAGACAAACATTCTTAGCACGAATGTACAACAAGGTTTTTCATAGTTTTGTCCAAGTGAACTACTTTAACCAAACTTTACCAATTTTAAATTCGTCTGCGATATCATCAAGTTAAAAATTCTGATTAACTTTCATGTGTTTTGGACTAAATATAGCCTGAAGAGTGTACACAATGTTTTCTGACATTTATGCCGGTGACAGACTTTCTGACCAGATGTGACCCAATTTCAAACGCGTCCAAGATATCATCAAGACAATCATTCTGGAGATATCTCATGTGTTTTGGACCTAACCAATAGGCTGCTAAGCGCTACTCACTGACCTTATGCGGACAGTGTAGATCAAGATCAGACTGCACAGAACGTGCAGTCTGATCTTGGATCTACCCTGTCCGATACGGAGATATTTTTCTCCAAGTTTGAAACAGCATCTAACCTGTGCCGAAACTTTTCGCTATTGGTCAATTTTCTACAAGTCAAAGTGACCAGTGTACCTCATATTTTAGTCTGTTGTTATATATAATGGATTTTTATGGATCCATAATTATAATGATGACTTGCTAGGTATGATGGACCGGTATCACAGAGATGTATTAAGCCCACTTTTTTCCAGATCATGGCTCTTTTGAGTCATGTATGCAAAATTCAATCCGTATAGAGGTAGAATGGATCCCTAGGACAGAAAATGAAAAGGATGGCTATCTTTCTCAAATAGAAGATTCACATGATTGGAAAATATCTTTTGACATTTTGCGGATCTTGATTAATGAATTCGGTAAATTAGAAGTAAACTAATTTGCTTCCTCGACGAATGCAAAACTAAGTGTTTTTTAACCCCTATCCTGATGAATAAGAGTAGTAAAGGAAGAGAGACTAGGGACACACCTAGGGCTTGGGTGTGTCCCTAGTCTCTCTTCCCTGAGTGCCCTACATCACCACCCCTGACAAAAATGTGTCCCTAGTTGCTGTCCCCGAAAGATTTTTTTTTATTTTGTCCCTAGGCTCTCTTCCCTGAGAGGGATTTAGCATTCAAAATGGCGGCCGTGTGGACAGCAACTGGGGACAAAAATGCCCCAGGCTCTCGTCCCTGAGCGGAATTTTTTGCAAAAAAGGGAAAAGGGGGGGAGTTTTTCCTAGGCTCTCTACCCTGAGAGGGATTTAGCATTCAAAGTGCAGGCCTTATGACTGACAGGCTGGGTAAAAAATGGTCAGATCACTGAGTTGGACTTAGTTTTTTCACCCTATGGATGATTTTTTCTCTTTCTAATTGTCTGATCAGTGAGATGGACTTAGCTTTTTTCACCCTATGAATGATTTTCTCTCTTTCTAAAAAACCTGACCATTGAGTTGGACTTAGATTTTTGTGCACTATAAATGATTTCTAAATGTCTGAGCACTGAGTTGTACTTAGTTTTTTCTTCACCTATGTATGATTTTTTCTCTTTCTAATTGCCTGACCATTGAGTTGGACTTAGACTTTTTTCTGCATCTCTATGAATGATTTCTCTTTTCTAAAAGGAAATTTATCTTATATCACTGAGTTGGTCTTAGCTTTTTTCCCCTATGAATGATTTTCTCTCTTTCTAAAAGGTTGACCATTGAGTTGGACTTAGTCTTTTTACATCTCTATGAATGATTTTTTTCTTTCTAAAAGACTGAGCACTGAGTTGGATTTAGTCTTTTTCTGCATCTATGAATGATTCTTACTCTTTGCAGTATAACTCTCTGGAGTATAACTCTTTTGGAACGCGTCTCTTCTAAAAGAAAGATAGAACTTTTGTGGTAGATGGTTAGTCCTGAAAAGGACTGTTGGGTTAGCTCTGAAAAGAGCTGTGACAATTTGAAGAAATGACAACTTGAAGATAGAACTTTCGTCTGACAGCTTGAAGATAGAACTTTCGTCTGACATCTTGAAGATAGAACTTTCGTGGTAGATGGTTAGTCCTGAAAAGGACTGTTGGGTTAGCTCTGAAAAGAGCTGTGACAATTTGAAGAAATGACAACTTGAAGATAGAACTTTCGTCTGACAGCTTGAAGGTAGAACTTTCGTCTGACAATTTGAAGAAATGACAATTTGAAGAAAAGATAGAACTTACGTCTGACAATTTGAAGAAAGGTAGAACTTTCGTGGTAGATGGTTAGCCCTGAAAAGGGCTGTTGGGGTGTCCCTAAAAGGGACTTGGTTTTGGAGGTTGTGTTTTTAAGCACAACCTCCAACCTTTCTGCAGTCTGGACAGCTACTTGCTGCCCGCCTCTTTAGCCTCTTCAACTGCTGTTCATCCAGTCCAAAGTCCAACGAGAACGAAGGCTCAGCGTCATCGTTCCAATCTTCGGTAGAAGCCACTACGAACTCCTTCTTCTTCTTGTCGTCCATCTTTTTTCTGGATGATAGCTGCGCAAGCTCGCTAAAGCTCATATCTCTTAAAGCACACTCCATATTGTCTACAAGTCGAAGAGAATGAACGATGTGCGGGAAATGTCGCTGGGTTTTATAGCTTTTCAGACGGATTGAACTAATTGACCCATGACGTCATTTTCTCCTATGTTTTTACCGCTTCGGCGTTTCATGCTGTTTTGGCTCCAAATTAATGTTATCCAATCAGAATCAGCGTTTTATTTCTATTACTAAATGTTTTACTGTTGACCAACCCGTGGGTTTGTTACATTTTCTTGTTCGGGGGATTTTATTGTTGACCAATCCGTGGGTTTGTTACATTTTCTTGTTCGGGGATTTTATTGTTGGCCAAACCATGGGTTTGTTACATTTTCTTGTTCGGGTTAGAAACAAGAGGGCCATGATGGCCCTGTATCGCTCCACTGGCTAATACGTAAAATCACTACATGCAAAACATTACAATACTTGGCCAATTGGTTTTGAACATAAGACCCCTGAAACAGGACTAAAATTGGTAGCCCTAGTTCATATGGTTAGTAACAAGAAGATTTCTAAAGATTTCACTATATAAGCCCATGTAAAACTTCTGACCCCTCAGGGTGAATCAAATTCCCCCCTAGGGCTATAATTTACGCACTCTTGGTGAAGGGCCTTTAGATATAGCTACATGCGAAATTTGGTAGCCCTACGCTTTATGAATAAGTACAGGGAGATTTCTTAAATTTTCTCTACATAAGCCCATGTAAAACTTGTGACCCCCGGGGCAGGGCCAATTTTGACCCCAGGGCTATAATTTAAGCACTCTTGGTAGAGACCCACTAGATAAAGCCACATGCAAAATTTGGTAGCCCTAGGCCTTACGGCTAGGTACAGGGAGATTTCTAAAGTTTTCCCTAAATAAGCCCATGTAAAACTTGTGACCCCCGGGGTGGGGTCAAATTTGACCCAAGGGCTATAATTTGGGCACTCTTGGTAGAGGCCCACTAGATAAAGCCACATGCAAAATTTGGTAGCCCTAGGCCCCATGGCTAGGTCAAAGAAGAATTTTAAAGTTCTCCCTATATAAGCCCATGTAAAACTTGTTATATAAGCCCATGAAAAACTTGTTACCCCCGGGCAGGGCCTAATTTGACCCCAGGGCTATAATTTGAACAATCTTGGCAGAGGTCCACTAGATAAAGCTACATGCCAAATTTGGTAGCTCTAGGCCCTATGGCTAGGTAGAAGAGGAATTTTAAAGTTCTCCCTAAATAAGCCCATGTAAAACTTGTGACCCCCGGGGCGGGGCCAATTTTGACCCCAGGGCTATAAATTGAAGAAACTTGGTAGAGGTCCACTAGATAAAGCTACATGCCAAATTTGGTAGCCCTTGGCCTTACGGTTTCAGACAAGAAGATTTTCAAAGATTTTCAAAATTTTTCAGTTTTGTTGCCATGGCAACCAGAGTTTTTGAAGGAATTAAATTCTTTCAAGAAATTCTGAAGAGGACCATGGCAGGATCATTTCTGTGAAGTTTCATCAAAATTGGATGGGTAGTTTCAGAGAAGAAGACGTTTTAAAAAAAAGTTAACGCACGGACGGACGGACGCACGGACGGACGGACGGACGGACGGACGGACGCACGACGGACAACAGGCCATGACATAAGCCCGCTGGCCTTCGGCCAGTGGAGCTAAAAACTAGAGTTTAACTAACCTATGACTTTTTTTGATTGTGAATCTTTTGAGTTTTTTTTGACAATTTTGAGTTTTTTGACAATTTGAAGAAAGATAGAACTTTCGTGGTAGATGGGTAGCCCTGAAAAGGGCTGTTTTGTTTTTTTTGGAGGCTGTGTTTTTTCCAGTTCTAATGGCAACACCCGAAATTCGCTTGGCAAATGGGGCATGCTGTAATCTTCCTCCCAAATTCGATATCAACCAAGATGATATCCGGTGTTGTCTTTAATAATAGCTGAACTAATCTTTCGCCGAGATCTTTGTATGGTTGTGTTATACGTCGCAGTTGGTTTTGTTCCTCCTCTCCTACGAGATGAGTGGTTAGTTGCAATAACTGCTGTCCGGCATTTAGATACTCTTGGAGAGCCTCACGTAGTTGATGATTTACCTCTTCCATATTGATATTGCTTCCGAATATTGACACTGCTTTCGAAGTGATCGTTAGCTGAGAGTCAAAGAAATGGTGAATGTGTGAAAAATAACGCGGGCTTTATACGTTTACAGAGGCTTGAAATTTTTTAAAGAGCTCGGACCTGGCAGAAAGCACATACATTTTTTCCATGCTACGTTTCATGCTAATATAGCAAAAAAAGTTATGAGACGTTGTATGGGAAAAATGTAACCAGAACAAGTCTTTTGGGGGAAAAACAGAATGAAGAACTCTATTGTTTTTTGAACTTTTATTTATTGAACTTTTATTTACTGAACAGAACTAAACATTGAAACATTTTTTTTGCAATGCATCATAAAAAAATTTCTTGACAATGAAAAAAATTTCTTGACAATGAAAAAAATCACAAGCAAACATTTTTTTGCAATGCATCATAAAAAATTTCTTGATAATGAAAAAATTTCTTGACAATGAAAAAAATCACAAGCAATCATTTTTTACAATACAGCATAAAAAAATTTCTTGACAATGAAAAAACATTTTCTTAACAATGAAAAAATCGCACTGAAATATTTTTTCACAATGAATTATTCACAACGATTTAATCATGATGAAAAAACACACTGAATTATTTTTTCGCAATGAATTATTTACAATGAATTAATCGCAAAAAACAGTATATAACAAATTTTATGCAATGTAAATTCGCAAACACCACGAGTTTCATATTTGTTTTCATATTCCTACCGTTTTGTTGTTTTTTCTTGGTTGTTTTCGTTCTGTCTTTGGTTTTTTCGGGATCTTGAAATCAACGTGATTGTCAATGTTTTTCCCGTATTTGCCCTGCCCTGTCAATATTGGTATAGTTGGTTTTTGATCAACTCGCTGCTTCTTGTGGAGATGGTTACCATCTTCCTCAGATTTCCGCTTTGTTGTTTTTCTTGGTTGTTTTTCCTTTGGTTGATTTTTCTTTGGTTGATTTTTCTTCACAACACTTACGATAGAGTCCACTAAGTTGTGAAGATTGGATTTATCAAACTCGAACTCCACAGGAATCTTCACAGGAGTTGTTGAAATGTGCTGATCCTGTTGACGTAGTACCTCTATATTTCTACTGAGCTGATCAGTACTTGCGGTTAAAGTTTTAATTTCCTCCAAATGTCTGTTTAAAGTCTCCAGCTGATCTATGATTCGGATCATCATGCTATCTTGTTTTAAATTTAGCTGCTTTACCTCTTCATAAATGTTGTCAAACACTGTCGCTGGAATGATGGTTGTCGAATTTAACTCCGGTGGTGGATTGATAATTGTCGAATTCATAACTGATGAAAGAACGTCTCCATTGTTTTCCACTGATGGAAAATCGCCCAAGCTGATTTCATCTAAGTTGTGCTTCATATTGTAACTGACTCTGAATATTGATACTGCTTTCGAAGTGATCGTTAGCTGAGAATCAAAGAAATGGTGAATGTATGAAAATAACACCGAGCTTTATACGTTTACAGAGGATTGAAATTTTTAAAGAGGGCGGACCTGGCGGAAAACACCGGTATTGTACTGTGTGACACCGAATTAGGAGTGGTAAAAAACACCGATATAACCATCGATTTGATTGCACAATGTTAATGAAACGCCGACGCGGGAAAAAACATAGGAGAAAATGACGTCATGAGTCATCTAGTTCAATCCTCCTGTAAAGCTATAAAGCCCTGCGATAATTTACATGAAATCATATTTGTTCCAGAATGGATCGAATTCTTGTATGCCCTCACTGTGCAAACAGATGTCTGATAGAGTGTGGAAAATGTTTTTCCATACTCGAGTATCTTGGTCAGAAGCATAACTGTCCAGATACAGATGAAGGATTTTATGATGATGATGAAGGTTCGACGATTTGCTGCGAACATTGTGGATGTGAAATCATCCCAGTGGATCGGACGGAAGAATCGTAGAGCTGGATGTCAATGTGAGATCCTTCAAAAAAAGTCCTTTTCAGGGCTAACCATTTAGCACGAAAGATCTTTCTTCTCAAATTGTCAAAAGTAAAAAGACTTACAGTCATAACTAGAAAAAAGTCAAAAGTAAGAAGTAATTATTTTTATATTTTTTATTTCAAAAAGAACTTATGTACAATGAAAAAATCAAATCATGAACTGTAAAGACAAAAAATAAATGAACTGTAAAAGACAAAAAATGAATGAAAAAAATCAAGTCAGTCTTTTTTTGTTTATAATCAATATTGTATTGAAATCTTTTTTTCACTCAGTATGTTTTTTCTTTTTCTTTGAGATGTCAGATTCACATTTGGTTTTACGTTTTCTTTTCCTATCGTTGTTTTTTAATTCCACATCTGGACAGATTTTGTCCTCATGTTTTGTTGATTTGTAAAAGAAATAGTTCTTTGTTACTCGTTTTTTCTTCTTTTCGATGTTTTGCTGTTTTTCCTTTCCGTACGAACAACCCGGTTCTGCAGAAAATTCGTTGTTTTTTAGATCCAAAGTTTGTTGATTTCTTAGATTTTTTCGTAATGTCTCTAAATCATCTGCTATTTTGCAGATTTCTGAATCGCTGTTAGCCGCTGTGTCGCTCTGCATGTCTACGGTCTGAGTTTCAACCGATGAGGATGTAGCTTGTGGTGAACTTTTTTTCCATGTATTTTCACTGCAGAATGAATTTAGTGTCCCGACGAATTTCATATCTTTGAAACCACCAACGTTGTAAAATGATGGTGAAATCTCAATGTCGTGACTGTGTGGATTCACGTAGACAAAAACAATTGTTCCTAGCTGATTTTCTTTTTCTGGACATTCTTTGGCCCAATGTCCTGCTTCGTTGCATGTGAAACAAATATTTGTTCTCACACCATTCGCACCATATCGTTTGTCAATCATCGCTTGATCCAAAACTCTGTAGCTGGTAGTACGGTAAACATCTTTTTCTTCTAAATGTTGCTGGGATAAAAATGATCCCACATAGTTTCCGATATGTTTAACATTATACTTTGATGGTATATTGCTGATCTCATAATCGTGGGTGTATGGATTAACATACAGATACACCCTCTTTCTAAGTGGTGATGTATTTTGCAGCTTTAACTCACTCACATTTTTTATCAGCTGTACTGACTGAGATCGAGTAGGAGAATGAATAGATTTTCACAACTAACGGCTTATTTATACACTGTTACAACGGAGAGGGTATATAAATTGCTAGTTTTTTCTCACTTCTGCATTATTGTCTTTTCACTCAGAGCTAAAACGATGGGTAAAAGAAAAAGAATAATAACCTATTCAGACAGTGAAAGTGACGATGAGGTGTTTCCACCAACAAAAAAGAAAAAAACTAGACCTTTGAAAGAAGAAAGTGACGATGAGGTGTTTCCACCAATAAAAAAGAAAAAAACTAAACCGTTGAAAGAAGAAAGTGACGATGAGGTGTTTCCACCAACAAAAAAGAAAAAAACTAAACCGTTGAAAGAAGAAAGTGACGATGAGGTGATTCCACCAACAAAAAAGAAAAAAACTAAACCGTTGAAAGAAGAAAATGATAGCGACGATGAAAGTACCAACTCTAACTTAGACATGAAAAGTCTATATGATTTAACAGAAAAGGGTAATAAGAAGTCAAGAAAATTTAAAACAGAATCACATGTGCTGATGCTGAGTTTTAAGAAATTTGAAGAATTAACACCTCAGAGACTCCTTGGATTATTTGACGATGTTACCCGTGAAATCATTCGAAAGTTAAATGCTAACCCTACGGACATGATTAGGATTACCATCAATCATCCTTCGTTGGAAATAGGAATCCATATTCCTTTTTTAGCTGCAGACCAGTTACAAGGTGAAACTATGCTGAATGAAATTGAACGAGTTTTACAATCGAATACAGATTTCGTCTTGAACGATGGATTCATGACATTTGACATCACACATACAATACCACCAAGTGGTAGCGGAAAACCAAAATATAGATCGTCAGAATTAGATTCAAAGTTTTTTACCCAGAAGAAGCAATCTATTATTCAAATTGACAATCATGACCAACTATGTTTTGCAAGAGCTGTTGTTGTGGGAATTTGCTACAGTGAACGTGAAAACACCGAAGTATGGAATAGAAAATGGGATCGTATTCGTCGTTCAAACCGCCCTCTTCAAAAGACTGAAGCTGAGAAATTGTTACATGAAGCTGGAGTTTCACCAACACAGTCTGTAGGAATTGATGAATACAAAAAAATTCAAACAATCTTGTATGAAAAAGGCTATGTCATTAAAGTTCACCAACAGCATTCAAAAGTGGAAAAAATATTTAAACATCCAGAAGTGAAAGCCAATAGTAAGATCATACATTTGTACTTTCATCAAAACCATTATGACTACATTAAATCTATCAAAGGTTTTCTTAGTTGTGGATATTATTGTAAGTTCTGTGATGTGGGTTACACTCAGCGGGAAAGTCATGCTTGTTCAAATATCTGCAAAGGTTGTTATCGCAAAGGAAAATGTCCATCAGAATCAAAAGAATATGTTTGCAGTGTTTGCAGTAGACGATTTTTTACTGCTGAATGCTTTGAAAATCACAGAAATGTTCAAGGTAAAGAAAAGAAATCCATTTGTGAATTAGTGAAACTCTGTTCGAAATGTGGTGCACAATATCATATCAGAAAGAAAAATCATGTTTGCAATGGAAAGAAAAGATGTCATATCTGTAAGAGAATTGTTAACTTTTCTCATCAATGCTATATTCAGCCTTACCAAAGTAAGTTGAACCATGACAACGATGACGAGACGAGTTCTTCTGTAGTCAAAAAACCACAGTTTATTTTCTTTGATTTTGAATGCAAACAAGACACAGGTGTACACATCCCAAATTATTGTATCGCACACAGAGCGTGTGATGAATGTATCGATAAATCACTTGATTTTCATTGTTCTACATGCAGTGAATTTGAAGAGGGTAGGGAAGTTATTTTTCAAGGTGAAAAAACTTTGAGTCAATTTTGCAACTGGCTCTTTTCAAAACATCATAAAGGGGTTACGGCTATTGCCCATAATTTCAAAGGCTATGACGGGCAGTTCATTCTTGACTATATTGTCAAAGTTGGGTTAAAACTTCCAAAATTGATCATGAATGGAAACAATATTATGAAGTTAGAACTGAACGGTGTACGTCTGATCGATTCTTTCAATTTCATGAGTTTTGGTTTGGCAAAATTTCCATCCACCTTTGGCCTTCAAGAAATGAAAAAAGGTTACTTTCCTCACTGGGCTAATACAGATGAATTTTGGAGTTACATTGGACCCTACTTGGATATGTCTTACTCAATGTCTGAAGAGGCTAGGTCAAAATTCATAGTTTGGTATAATGACAAAGTTCGAAATGGTGAGGAATTCAATTTTCAGAAGGAGATGGAAATGTACTGTAGGTCAGACGTTGATATCCTCAGACGAGGGTGTGCTGAATTCAGAAAGCTGTTTATCGAACAGGGTGGTATTTGTCCATTTTTAGAGGCGATTACCATCGCAGATGCCTGTAACAAGGTGTGGCGAAGCGAATATTTACCAGAAAATCAAATAGCTATCATTTCAAGTAAAGACTCATCCAGACGTCGCTTTTCTATGAAAGCAATACGATGGGTTCAAAGCATTGCTCAGGAAAAAGGTATTAATATTCAGCATGCAAAAAATGGTGGTGAAGCTCAAATCGGGAAATATAGTGTAGATGGTTTTCACCATCAATCAAACACTGTTTATGAATTTCTTGGGGATTTGTATCATGGTTGTCCTGTATGCTATACAGATCGAAAACAGATCAATCCTATTAATGGAAAACCCATGTCTGAATTGTACGAACGTACTTTTGAACGTATAGCAGATATCGAAGACATGGGATATAATGTAGTGTACATTTGGGAACACGAATTTGATGCTAAGATGAAGGATAAAGAGTACAAAAAACACATTGAAAAGTTATATCCACATTGGGACCCTATCGATCCGAGGGATGGTTTGTCCGGGGGAAGATGTAATGCAATAAAAATTGGATATGATGTTGATGAAAAAACCAAAAAGGAAATCAAGTACATCGATATCTGTTCTCTATACCCTTATGTTTGTAAACACAAATCCTACCCTGTAGGTCAGCCAGAAATTTTGTCTACTGAGAATATTGATATGAACAATATTCGCCAATATGAGGGATTAATCAAATGCAAAGTTTTGCCTCCAACTGATTTGTTTCACCCCGTTCTTCCAGTTCACTGTAACAACAAAATGATGTTTCCCCTCTGTATGAAATGTGCAGAAGAAAGCTCAAACATTTGTAGACATGGTAAAGAAGAGAGGGCTTTGGTCGGAACTTGGGTTACTTTTGAATTATTCAAGGCTCTTGACTGCGGTTATCGATTATTGCAAGTGTATGAAATTTGGCATTTCAATTCTGTGTCAGATCAGTTCTTTAAACATTATGTGGACAATTTCTTGAAAATTAAGCAAGAAGCCAGTGGTTATCCAGATAGCTGTCAATCAGACTCAGAAAAAGATCAGTTCGTTTGTGAATATGAGAAGGCAGAAGGTGTTCGTCTTGATCCAAGTTGTATTCAAAGAAATCCTGGGAGAAGATCATTTGCTAAGATTATGTTGAACTGCCTTTGGGGAAAATTAGCTCAGCGTGAAAAAATGATCCAGACGGAATACATTAGTGATCCGTCTAAATATTTTGAATTAGTCACCAATCCCAATTTCATTGTAAAGCATGTAGAAATCTTTGATGAGAACTGTTCATTCATCTTGGTTAACTATGAATCAAAGTTGGAACATATTGACACCCATGCTACAGCCAATGTGATAGTAGGTTCTTACGTAACAGCTTATGCAAGGTTGGAATTGTACAGTGTTCTTGAAAAGTTAAAAGATAGAGTTCTGTATTTCGATACAGATAGTTGTATGTACATTCACGAGCCCGAATTATGGAATCCCCCTATTATTAACAGCCGGTTAGGAAAATGGACTGATGAAGAGCCTGCTTGTAAAATTACTCAATTCAGAGGACTTGGACCTAAGAATTATGCTTACAAAATGAAAACAAAAGATGGAAAAGAGATAAGCAAATGTAAAGTAAAGGGGATTACTCTGGATTACAATACAAAACAGGTGGTAAATTTCGATACATATTCGAAATGTGCCTCGGATCGTACAGTAGAAATCAAAATTCAGTATGATTGTAAAATTAAAAGACACAGAGATAGAACGGTTACCAGTGAACCACAAACAAAAACGTTTCGTTCTGTATACACCAAGAGAGTCATTGTAAATGGTACTGATACTGTACCCTATGGTTATAAAAGCTTGAGAAAATAATTTCATATCACATTGTTGTGTACCAATCACTCAAAGTAAGTCGGGGAAAAAATATTAGCAACTGTTCAAAAAAATAACAATCATGTTGCCGCTACCAATAGAACTACGTGAAAAAATTTATGGAGAATTTGTTCGACAGCATACGCTTGATGAACGAACACAGCTTAACATTAAATTTTTCTGTGTGAAAATTTGGATCGGAAAATTGTTTAAGTGGATTGCAAAAGGAGAAAAGTCCTACAAAGTGTATGGTATAATCAACTTTATTGCAACGATGGTGGACGATTCGGGGCTGGATCTCGTTCTCAAGACTTATTTAGCAGATAGCTGTATGAAAGACAATGTTATTAGTAAGCTGTTTCGATCCACAAGTCGATGGACATTTTTTATCATAGGAACAACAGAAGAAAGTTTTCTTAACGTTCTGAAAATGAAATCAGTTCTATTTGACTTTTACTTACGCTACAAAAAAGGATCTGTTCATGATTCCTACGGAGAATCAAAGGAGACCATGGTAGGGTATATTCTATTTGATAGAGATGTTACAGAAGAAGTGGTATATTCAGCTCTTTCAACAAAAGACGCTTATAGACATGTTGCTCCATTCATAGGCCTACGAGATTTCGACGATATGGACAGTGAGTATACAATGTTTTTGGGGTATGACCAATTGCATAAAGACATTACGGAATATGAAAACAAATGTGAAACTCGTGGTGTTTGCGAATTTGCATTATAAAAATTTGTTATATACTGTTTTTTGCGATTAATTCATTGTAAATAAATCATTGCGAAAAAAATAATTCAGTGTGTTTTTTCATCGTGATTAATTCGTTGTGAATAATTCATTGTGAAAAAATATTTCAGTGCGATTTTTTCATTGTTAAGAAAATGTTTTTTCATTGTCAAGAAATTTTTTTATGCTGTATTGTAAAAAATGATTGCTTGTGATTTTTTTCATTGTCAAGAAATTTTTTCATTATCAAGAAATTTTTTATGATGCATTGCAAAAAAATGTTTGCTTGTGATTTTTTTCATTGTCAAGAAATTTTTTTCATTGTCAAGAAATTTTTTTATGATGCATTGCAAAAAAAATGTTTCAATGTTTAGTTCTGTTCAGTAAATAAAAGTTCAATAAATAAAAGTTCAAAAAACAATAGAGTTCTTCATTCTGTTTTTCCCCCAAAAGACTTGTTCTGGTTACATTTTTCCCATACAACGTCTCATAACTTTTTTTGCTATATTAGCATGAAACGTAGCATGGAAAAAATGTATGTGCTTTCTGCCAGGTCCGAGCTCTTTAAAAAATTTCAAGCCTCTGTAAACGTATAAAGCCCGCGTTATTTTTCACACATTCACCATTTCTTTGACTCTCAGCTAACGATCACTTCGAAAGCAGTGTCAATATTCGGAAGCAATATCAATATGGAAGAGGTAAATCATCAACTACGTGAGGCTCTCCAAGAGTATCTAAATGCCGGACAGCAGTTATTGCAACTAACCACTCATCTCGTAGGAGAGGAGGAACAAAACCAACTGCGACGTATAACACAACCATACAAAGATCTCGGCGAAAGATTAGTTCAGCTATTATTAAAGACAACACCGGATATCATCTTGGTTGATATCGAATTTGGGAGGAAGATTACAGCATGCCCCATTTGCCAAGCGAATTTCGGGTGTTGCCATTAGAACTGGAAAAAACACAGCCTCCAAAAAAAACAAAACAGCCCTTTTCAGGGCTACCCATCTACCACGAAAGTTCTATCTTTCTTCAAATTGTCAAAAAACTCAAAATTGTCAAAAAAAACTCAAAAGATTCACAATCAAAAAAAGTCATAGGTTAGTTAAACTCTAGTTTTTTCTAACCCGAACAAGAAAATGTAACAAACCCATGGATTGGCCAACAATAAAATCCCCGAACAAGAAAATGTAACAAACCCACGGGTTGGTCAACAGTAAAACATTTAGTAATAGAAAAAACAACGGTGAATCTGATTGGATAACATTAATTTGGAGCCAAAACAGCATGAAACGCCGACGCGGGAAAAACATAGGAGAAAATGACGTCATGGGTCAACTAGTTCAATCCGTCTGAAAAGCTATAAAATCTCGGTGATTTATTTTCCATACATTTCATTTTTCACAATGGCTTCAAGACAATCACCACTCGTCACTTGGATGGATACTGAGCGAAAGTTAATAAGAGCAAGGAGACAAATCGTCTTACTTAAACAACGCCTAGCTGGAGTGAGAAGACGATACGAGAGGGCTGAGCTTGCTAATAACAGGGTGTTCTGTTATAACCTTCGGATGAAGGAACTCATTATTGAGGGCATGCTTGAGATGTATTTTCAGTATGTTATTTCAAAAACTGAGCAGGTGACCCGTCTTTTCCGTGCGCAAATCGCCACTGAAAGGAGTGAGTCAGACAGCGAATCGACTGATGCTGATACTGAATAAACATTTTCATAAAATCAGCTCTTCTCAAAACAGCCCTTTTCAGGGCTAACCATCTACCACGAAAGTTCTATCTTTCTTCAAATTGTCATTTCTTCAAATTGTCAAACTTCTTTCTTTTAGAAGAGTTACACTCCAAAGACTCACACTCCAGAGAGTTACACTCCAAAGAGTAAAAATCATTCATAGATACAGAAAAAAGACTAAGTCCAACTCAATGTCCAGACATTTAGAAAAGAAAAATCATTCATAGAATAAAAAAAGCTAAGTCCAACCCAGTGCTCAGTCTTTTAGAGAGAAAAATCATACATAGGTGAAGAAAAAACTAAGTCCAACTCAATGATCAGGCTTTTAGAAAGAGAAAAAATCATTCATAGATGTAAAAAAAAAAGACTAAGTCCAACTCAATGGTCAGACATTTAGAAAGAAAAAATCATACATAGGGTAAAAAAAATCTAAGTTCAACTCAGTGCTCAGACATTTAGAAATCATTTATAGTGCAAAAAATCTAAGTTCAACTCAGCGATATAGGGACAAATTCCATTTAGAGAGAAAAAATCATTCATAGGATGAAAAAACTAAAAAGTGATCCATTACACATATAAAACACTAAACTCTTGATTATTTTTTCTCATTCACCATTAACTTTTTGTAAAACCTGAGCCAGTATCGTACAATGTTTGGATTAACATTTTTTCTCTTATTGCTCTTCTGGTTAGAAGAAAGAGAACGTTTCAGATATATCAGACATGAAATTGAACATCTGATGCAAATGCTAGATAAAATGGAATCAATCAAAAGAAAGAGAGGGGTATAAAAAAAGTGCATTCTGTACAAAAAAGCAACTCTTTTCAGGGCTAGCTATCTTAAATAATCATCTTTCTTTTCATTTTATCAGAAGACTCATAATCAAAAAAAGTCATAGGTTAGTTAAACTCTAGTTTTTCTAACCCGAACAAGAAAATGTAACAAACCCACGGATTGGTCAACAATAAAACATTTAGTATTAGAAATAAAACGCTGGTTCTGATTGGATAACATTAATTTGGAGCCAAAACAGCATGAAACGCCGAAGCGGGAAAAACATAGGAGAAAATGACGTCATGGGTCAACTAGTTCAATCCGTCTGAAAAGCTATAAAACCCAGCGACATTTCCCGCACATTGTTCATTTTCATTTTCACGATGGAAGAGCTAAGAAAGACGGTGGAAGAGCTAAGAAAGACGGTGGAAGAGCTAAGAAAGACGGTGGGAGAGGCAGATCGGCAGCTAGAAAAGTTTGAAGCTGAGGCAGCGAGGAGACAGAGATATGGCTTCGAAGAGAAACTGCTATTTACCGGGTGGGACTTTTGGGACTTTGCCCAATTACCACAAAGCAAGAAGGAGAAAAAGGAGTTCGTAGTGCCTTCTACCGAAGATTGGAACGATGACGCTGAGCCTCCGTCCTCGTTGGACTTTGGACTGGATGAACAGCAGTTGAAGAGGCTAAAGAGGCGGGCAGCAAGTAGCTGTCCAGCCTGCAGAAAGGTTGGAGGTTGTGCTTAAAAACACAACCTCCAAAACCAGGTCCCTTTTAGGGACACCCCAACAGCCCTTTTCAGGGCTAACCATCTACCACGAAAGTTCTACCTTTCTTCAAATTGTCAGACGTAAGTTCTATCTTTTCTTCAAATTGTCATTTCTTCAAATTGTCAGACGAAAGTTCTACCTTCAAGCTGTCAGACGAAAGTTCTATCTTCAAGTTGTCATTTCTTCAAATTGTCACAGCTCTTTTCAGAGCTAACCCAACAGTCCTTTTCAGGACTAACCATCTACCACGAAAGTTCTATCTTCAAGATGTCAGACGAAAGTTCTATCTTCAAGCTGTCAGACGAAAGTTCTATCTTCAAGTTGTCATTTCTTCAAATTGTCACAGCTCTTTTCAGAGCTAACCCAACAGTCCTTTTCAGGACTAACCATCTACCACAAAAGTTCTATCTTTCTTTTAGAAGAGACGCGTTCCAAAAGAGTTATACTCCAGAGAGTTATACTGCAAAGAGTAAGAATCATTCATAGATGCAGAAAAAGACTAAATCCAACTCAGTGCTCAGTCTTTTAGAAAGAAAAAAATCATTCATAGAGATGTAAAAAGACTAAGTCCAACTCAATGGTCAACCTTTTAGAAAGAGAGAAAATCATTCATAGGGGAAAAAAGCTAAGACCAACTCAGTGATATAAGATAAATTTCCTTTTAGAAAAGAGAAATCATTCATAGAGATGCAGAAAAAAGTCTAAGTCCAACTCAATGGTCAGGCAATTAGAAAGAGAAAAAATCATACATAGGTGAAGAAAAAACTAAGTACAACTCAGTGCTCAGACATTTAGAAATCATTTATAGTGCACAAAAATCTAAGTCCAACTCAATGGTCAGGTTTTTTAGAAAGAGAGAAAATCATTCATAGGGTGAAAAAAGCTAAGTCCATCTCACTGATCAGACAATTAGAAAGAGAAAAAATCATCCATAGGGTGAAAAAACTAAGTCCAACTCAGTGATCTGACCATTTTTTACCCAGCCTGTCAGTCATAAGGCCTGCACTTTGAATGCTAAATCCCTCTCAGGGTAGAGAGCCTAGGAAAAACTCCCCCCCTTTTCCCTTTTTTGCAAAAAATTCCGCTCAGGGACGAGAGCCTGGGGCATTTTTGTCCCCAGTTGCTGTCCACACGGCCGCCATTTTGAATGCTAAATCCCTCTCAGGGAAGAGAGCCTAGGGACAAAATAAAAAAAAATCTTTCGGGGACAGCAACTAGGGACACATTTTTGTCAGGGGTGGTGATGTAGGGCACTCAGGGAAGAGAGACTAGGGACACACCCAAGCCCTAGGTGTGTCCCTAGTCTCTCTTCCTTTACTACTAATAAGTTAACTGATACCTTCTAGTCGATAATAAAAATCCAAAGGTTGCTTTGTCAAAAATATTTGAGCCACGCTCTGGCAAAAAGGGGCTTAAGACATCTCCGTGATGCATTATACCAGGCAAGTCATTACATTATTACGGATCCATAAAATCCATTTTGCCAAACAACCGAGTCATGAGGTAAAATGGTCCTTGAACATGCAAAAAATCGGAAAATAGCGAAAGTTTTTTTTGGCCCATGACAGCCTGCTCGGACTCTGCAGGCTGACAAGGGTCGATACTTTTCGCAAATGCATTAAGGCCCCTTTTCACACAGCTGGTTTTGAGCATGGTTAATGTACAAATATGCATGTTATATATGGACCATTAAGTTAAAAGGGAGATAACTTGATCGACTTAAGGGTTAATCTTTAAAAAATACATACTTTCTAGCGGACAGATTTTTCTTAAACTTTCCACACTTATAGTATTTATAATTCTAAACAATAAGAAAAAATAAAAATGGCACCTATCCGTGCTTATTTCGTCAGAAAACAAGGATGAAGGTCACTGTGGAAGTTATTTTTTCAATGAAAAAAATAGGATAAAAGCCCAGCGGACATGGTGGGAAAAGGACAAATTGCTCAATAGGAGCGATTTCTCCTTTTCCAACAATACTTTTCAAAGTGGAAACAGCTATACTTCCACAGCTTTAAATTTCCTGCCTTTATTTGCTTGTTTGGAGTGTAACGCCGTGTCAGCAGCATTTTAATTATATCACGGTGACAGTCCAATGATCAATTTTTTTTTTCTCTTCACCAATACTACCCGATGAAAGTGCTACTTGTTTCAGTGCACCAGTAGTATTACCATCATGCGCAAAAAATACATAGGTGCACTTTTGATTTAATATCCACGACAAAAATACATGCGCAGTAGGATGCGCGCGAACATTTGTCATATAGGCGTTAAGAGAAATATCTCCTTATCGGACAGTGTAGATCCAAGACCAGACTGCATGTTCTGTGCAGTCTGGTCTTGATCTACGCTGTCCGCAAAGGGTTCTTAAGTCAAGCGTAGCAGCCTAGGGGTTAATCAAGGTGGCGGAATCTTGACTCTTCAGGCATGGACCCTTTTCAGAAAACAGGGATGGTGAAACTGGTTTATTTATACCCCCAAATACAATTATCACATAGGTGATCGGAAAAAATGCCAGTAGATTCAGTAAAATGTGCTTTGGTTCTGCCTTGCTGGTAGTCAGCCTCTTTCCAGATTGTTATGCCAGGATGGTTTTTTCATTGACTTTGTAACACATTGGATAGATTTACCAACTCAGAGTGAATTCAAGGACAACCCCAATTAATCTGCTAAATAACAAACATGTAACTTTCAAGTCCATAATAAAAACCCAAATATCACTATATTAAAGTTATTTTTAGATTGCATAATACATCGTTATCAGCCAGTGTAGAGCTAAGGTAAGACTGCACGTTCTGTGCAGTCTGATCTTGATCTACACTGTCCGCAAAAGGTCCTTGAGTCCCGCTAAGCAGCTTATGGGTTAAGAGCAGAAGTGGGAAAGGTAATTTTGGAAATACAGATTTACATTTACAGATGTTAGCTCCGTTTTCAGATTTTTTTCCTTGGAAAAACAATGGGAAACAACTCTTACAATGAAAAAAAAAAAGAAAAATGTTAGTATCGTACTTGTTACATCCCATGATGTCAAGAGATTTTTTTTTTGCAGCATTAAACAAAACTAGAATAGACATTAGTCGCTGAAAAAGCAGTATATAGCACCAATTAAATAATGTTCAGCATAGTGGTTTGAAAGCAGAATTGCACGAAAAGTTCTTGACGAGGCAGTACTGCTTTAAATCTTACTATACATTTATAGTGTACAGATTGTTTCTGTTATAATTTGTTGGTTTTATTAGACCACGTTGTCAATATAAATATGAAACAAAATCACTTATAATGTCTCCAAATTCAACAAAAAGATATAAAGATATCACCAAAAGCTATAGTTGGTGGAATATCTTTTCCCGGAGCTGTTACAGAAGTCAAGATTTGACAGCTCTGTGAAGAAATATAGACACGCTTTTTCAAAGTTCCATTAATGAGTAATTTGTAATGGTTTGTGGAGCAGCCATGTTATACCTGCCAACCCTTCTTCAATTCACGAGTCAAAATCTGCTTATCTGGTTATCTCTGCTTGTTATGCTATTAAGTAGTATCATGATATTAATGGTTTGGTTTCACCTACTGAATCAACGCTTGTTAAAATGTGCTGGAGTCTGGAAAACGCAACAGTGATAACTGAAAAAATATTTTCTGTGACAACATAAAATCGTAGCGCAAAATTTGCCCCATTCTTGTAGGGTTTTCAGGTTGTATGCGTAATTCAGGATTACTGAATATTAAAGTTTCAGATATAATCTTTAATGCAACTTACTTATCTATTTTTGTTGAAAGCAATATTTTATACCTTTTCAAATGTAAACTTTGTAATCTGAGTCATATTTATTAACTGTCTGCAAATGCTTTCAAGATGAAAAAATCCAAAAGTTTGTTGTGTGGTATAGGGTTAATCAAGCAATCCTGTGTTTTATACTACCCTGAAGGGAAAGACTTTTGGAAACATTGTTAAGAAATACAAAATGTTGGTGATCAGTATATTCTTCTTTTCCAACCATGTTTTCAACCTTTTCAAAAGACAAATCCCATCATTACAGCCAAATGTAATTTCTTGTCTGTAATGGACAAGTATAAAGTTTTGTCTGCTGGGAAAGGGTTACTGTTTAACTCTTTACCAAACGACAAAATTTTAGTCTTGTCCAAATTGAAAGCATTTGCAGACGACAAAATAAATGTGACTCAAAAATTACACTTTGATTTTGGAAGAGTTGAAAACATTGAGGGAAAAGGATAATAATGCTGGTTATCAGCATTTTCTCCTTTTCCCACAAAGTTTTCAGAAGGCTTCTTTCTCAGGGTCGTTAAAACCAGGGATTGTTTGGAAAAGGGTTAAGAGACACACGAAACATGCTTGAGGATTTTGAAATCCTGCTTTGATGATGATGATGATGATGATAATGAAGATCATTGTGGATTGAGCCAGTAAGATATTCTAAAAAGCAAACACACCACGAGGAAATGTGTTGATAAAAATTATATTTAACAATCATTTTATAACATAAGATTTTATAAACAAAACACACAATATAGTTATTTGGTCAAAACCTTCTACACAGACTGTAACATTTTAGGCTGGTCTATATAGCAAAATTTTGCAGCTGACATACTAAAGAAGGCTTAATTAATGGAATCTTTCTTTGACATGGTAAAAAAACACTGTGGGAAAAGGAGAAAATGCTGGTTACCAGCATTTTCTCCTTTTCCCACAATGTTTTCATGAGCCCTCCTCCTTTAGGTCTTTAAAAGTTGGGATGGTTTGGTCAAGGGTTAAAACGACATAAATTATTCCCAAATGGTCCTTGTCAATTACTGAATAAGTCATTTCAAATCTTATGCAAATATATATACAATTTACCTCTCCCCTCGTAGTTTCCAGATTTTTTTCTTTTAAATCGGCTGTTTTCAAAGAAAATGTCAAGGTATTGTCATACATGTAACTCTGTCTTCATCTGCTTCATGCAAAACCAAAGCAATTACACACAAAATAATGGTAAAGTCAACAACAATATTTATAGCAAGACATTATAAAAAAGAGAACAAAAAAATTATCACAAAATTTGTAATTATGCATGAACATTTACATTTATTAGAAAATTTTCTTTCATTTTAACAAAAACATGTCACTAATAAACAATCTCAAAAAAGGAAAATCACATGACTTGTTTGGAGTGCTGCAGAAAAAAATTGTGGTATTTTGACTAAATCCCAAGATAAAATGTCCTTTTTTGTCCTCTGTGCTTAACTTTATGGATCAATCTTTGCATCATTATTCAGGGCTATGCCTGTCAGACCAAAATGAGAAGAAAATCTCACATAGAATTTTTAATTGCATTTTTTTCAAAAATTATTAAAGAGTAGTAGTCAATAGGAAAGACATTTTATTAAAAGGGATAAAAACTAGCTCACCAACTGAAATGAAAAGAAAATAGTCCTCCCTCCATTTTTCTATAAAGTTCAAATATATTCATCGAAATTTAAGACCTATCATAGTGCATGACATGCATAATCTTGGGGGATCAGAAAAATCCAACTAACATGTAGTACAATTCCTTGCCTGTACTTTGCTGAGACCCGGTAGCTCAATCGGCAGCGCACAGGACTTGACGGGGGTAGCTCAGTCCCCGGCTTGGCCAATTTCTTTTTGAGGATTGATGATAGTCATTGTGACTGGATTCATTTCTCTCTCACCACTGACCATTGTTTTTCAATGGCGTTAAATACCATACAATCAATCAATACAATCATTGACTGTACTCAAGTTAGAGATGTTTGAAAGAAAGCCAAAGCCAAAAATATGACTATGAGGAAGCCACACTTTTTTGTATTTGAAGGATCAGCAGGATTAAACTTTGTTACAAAATTGTATATGAAACACTTGAATGTACAGCAGCAGCAAATCAACTAAATGCCCACATTGTATGTATTAGGAGGCAAGAAATCAATTAAATATCTGAAGTAAATGTGTTAGCAAGCAACAAATCAATTAAATGTCTATATTTAGTGTGTTCGCAGACAACCTATCAATTAAATGCAAGTCCAATGATGGGATTTGTCCTTGAAAATGTAGACAACATGGTGGGAAAACTGTAAATGCTGGGATTGTCCATGAAAATGTAGAAAATATTTTTGGAAAACTGGTATGGTGGGATTTGTCAATTAATATAAGAAAAAACATTGAGAAAATCTGGAATGGCAGGATTGATCTTTGAAAAAGTAGAAAACATCATGGGAAAACTGGTATTGTGGAACTTGTCTATGGAAAGGGAGAAAACATTGTGGCCAATGTGGAATGATACTGGTCTTTGATAATGTAGGAAACATTGTGGGAAAAGAAGAAAATGATGGTAACTAGCAAGTTTTTCTATCCCCACAAAGGTGGGAATGGTGGGGTTTGTCTACAAAAATGAAAAACAGAATTGTGGACAATCTAGAATGATTCAATTGGTCTTTCAAAATGAAGGAAACATTGTAGAAAAGGAAAACAAGAGGCGCTTGAGCACCTGTATCGCTCCACAGGCCTGATATTTCTATAATGGCGAAAGGAAGTTTTTAACAATTATCATTCAATCCTGCATTTTAGCTCACTGAAGAAACAATATGGTAGACAACCACCATAGGAACTTACCTGCAAAACAACAATGAAATCCAATGAATAGTTTTAGAGAAGAATTTTTTCAAAGATTTTACTTTATACCATAAAAGGAAAATGAGTCTACCATAAAAGCCATGTTTTTTGACAGATCTTTTTTTTTTTTTTAAGGAATTCTGTAAACCCGTATCTAAGGAACATTCCTGCAAAATAATAATGCTATCCAAATAGCGGTTTGGGAGGAGAAGATTTTTAAAGGTTTTTTACTTTGGTTGCCATGGCAACCAGAATTCTTCATGGAACACAATTATTTGAAGGAATTTGAAAGAGGACCACCAAAGGAACATTCCTGTGAAATTTGGTAAAAATCCAGTCAATAGTTTCTGAGGAGAAGTTTTTTAAAGAAAAAGTTTACGGACGCACGCACGGACGAACGCACGCACTGACGCACGACGGACACAACGCCATGATAATAGCTCGCTGGCCTTCGGCCAGTGGAGCTAACAACAATGAAATCCAATGAATAGTTTTAGAGAAGAAATTTTTCAAAGATTTTACTTTATACCATAAAAGGAAAATGAGTCTCCCATAAAAGCCATGTTTTTTGACAGATCTTTTTTTTTTTTAAGGAATTCTGTAAACCTGTATCTAAGGAACATTCCTGCAAAATAATAATGCTATCCAAATAGCGGTTTGGGAGGAGAAGATTTTTAAAGGTTTTTTACTTTGGTTGCCATGGCAACCAGAATTCTTCATGGAACACAATTATTTGAAGGAATTTGAAAGAGGACCACCAAAGGAACATTCCTGTGAAATTTGGTAAAAATCCAGTCAATAGTTTCTGAGGAGAAGTTTTTTAAAGAAAAAGTTTACGGACGCACGCACGGACGAACGAACGGACGGACGGACGGACGCACGACGGACACAACGCCATGACAATAGCTCTCTGGCCTTCGGCCAGTGGAGCTAAAAATTGGTGACAAGTAATTTCTTCTTTCTTTTCCAATAGAGTGTTTAAAAGCCTTTCTCTGGGTTATAAAAATATAATTTTGTGAAAGGATAAAGTTCCGCATAAATAAATATTCATTTTCAGTCCATTTCAAATCTGTGTAAGTTCCTACAGTTCAATAAAATACTGAACAGTGTAGATCCAAGATCAGAGTGCACTACTTGTGCCTGTTTATCCTGATTCACACTGTCTGCAAAGCAGAATTGTACTAGGTACTGCAAGTTTTAAATGAGAAATAGTGAGTAAACAACAAAAAGGTGATAAATCAGCGGCAAGTTTCATCCTGTGATTATTTAGCTCAACTTCCATTCTTTTTGAGTTTGGAGTAGATCAAGATCAGACTGCAGAGATAGAAAAAGCATTTGTAGACGCTGTTGCGGGAGACCTCTCCTTCATGCATGGCTTCATCCAGGTTTAAATACAATACCTAACAACTGCGTTAGAGAGAATTCTCTTTGGCTCAGTGGTTATGGTGTTGGCATTTTGTCCGGGTGTTCTAGGTTCGAATCCTGCCTGGTCCCTGTATTTCTGCTATGCATTTGTTCATTTGTCTCTTTGTTGCAGACTTTGTTCGTAGGAACGCCAAGTCAATTGTATACCAAACAATGATTTCTGTCTATGATAGGTTTGAAAGCATGGTGGGAAAAGGAGAAAATATTGGTTTACAGCATTTTCTCCTTTTTTCAACATGTTTTCAACAGCTGTTTTTCTTTAGGTCAATAAAATGCTTGAATGTGTGTTAAAGCATGAACATTAAATAATAAATTACACATAATAAATCTTATGAAAAATAAATTGTAAAAGATACATGTACCTGCATGCAAATATGGATTTCTTTTGGTCACAAAGCATCAAAAAAATTTAAAACAGATTATGGAAAAGAAAGTATATATATAGTAATCACATTTATAGATTGATAGAAATTCATGTATGCAAAGAAATACAAGTACTTTATAAAAAAGGAGAAAACAGTTTGCAAACAAGAGGGCCATGATGGCTCTGGATCGCTTACCTGAGTCAATAGGCAAAATTCACTCCACCTGCATAATTCAATTTCTGACCAATTGTCAGGTCAATTGAGCTTAAAATGTGGCCTCTAGAGTGTCCAAAAGGAATTTCCGTAAGTTGACCTAGTGACCTAATTTATCACCCCACGTGACCCAATTTAGAACTCATCAAAAACTTTATCAAGACAAACATTCTGAACAGTTTTCAAGTTAACTGAGCAATAAATGTGGCCTCTACAGTGCCCACAAGGTATCTTTTTAATTTGACCAAGTGACCTAGTTTATGACCCCAGGTGACCCAATTTCAAACTCATCCAATGTTTCATCAAGACAAACATTCTGACCAATTTTCAAGTCAATTGAGCAAGAAATGTGACCTCCAGAGTGCCCTAAAGGTATTTCTTTAATTTGACCTTGGGACCTAGATTATGACCCCAGGTGACCCAATTTTGAACTCATCCTAGATTTCATCAAGACAAACATTTTAACCAATTTTCAAATCAATTGAACAATAAATGTGGCCTCTAGAGTGCCCACAAGGTATTTCTTTAATTTGACCTAGTCACCTAGTTTATGACTCCACATGACCCAATTTAAAACTCATTTGAAAATTTAACAAGACAAACATTCTGAATAATTCTCAAGTCATTTGAGCAATAAATGTGGCCTCTAGAGTGCCCAAAAGGCATTTCTTTAATTTGACCTAGTGACCTAGTTTACAGTCCCAGTTGACCCAAATTCAGATTCATGTGAGATTTCATCAAGACAAATATTCTGACCAATTTTCAAGTCAATTGAGCACAAAATGTGGCCTCTAGAGTGCCCACAAGGCATTTCTTTAATTTGACCTAGTAACCTAGTTTATGACCCCAGTTGACCCAATTTAGAAATTATCTGAAAGTTTATCAAGACAAACATTCTGAATAATTCTCAAGTCATTTGAGCAATAAATGTGGCCTCTAGAGTGCCCATAAGGTATTTCTTTAATTTGACCAAGTGACCTAGTTTATGACCCCAGGTGACCCAATTTCAAACTTATCCGATATTTTATCAAGACAAACATTCTGACCAATTTTCAAGTCAATTGAAAAGAAATGTGGCCTATAGAGTGCCCTGAAGGCGTTTCTTTAATTTGACCTAGTGACCTAGATTATGACCCCAGATGACCCAATTTTGAACTCATCCTAGATTTCATCACGACAAACATTTTAACCAATTTGTTTTCCCTCTTTAGTAGTCTTTACACTTCAACGGGGGGGGACGTGCCCCCCTTTTTCTGAAGATGATGGGGGCCAGCCCCCCTCTTTGAAAATTTCTAGATGCAACCCTGCACTTTTTGTTGTTAGATAGTATTTTTAGAAAGTGTAACTAATGACCCATTCTCACTATTGATCCGAGAACCTCGATCAAACTTGATCACAAGGTTATGAAATGACCTCCCTCAGTCTGTTGGGTTGCACTCAGTCTGCCGAGGTCTACCTTAGTTGGTAGCTGTCGTGGTTTCAATGTGATTGTTTTTTTACATGTCAATGTAAAATATCTGTGTAGTGATCGAGTAAAGGTCAGTCTTGAGGCAGTGTGAAATGTAGTGTGTAGTGCTCTGGTAAGCTCTGTACAAAATCTAGTTCATACCCAAGACAACCAGTCACATATATTTGAGCTGTGCTCTGTGAAAAAGGGGCTTAATGCACCTGCGAAAAGCTGACCTGGGCCGAAACTTTTTGCTACTAGTCAATTTTCTGTATGTCCAAGGATCATTCGACCTCAATATTAAGTTGGTTGATAAAAAAAGTGGCTATTGTGGATCCATAATTATACGATGGCTGGATTGGTATCACACATCATGGAGATGGATTAAGCCCCCTTTTCACAGGGCATGGATCATTTACATATTCTACTCCAGCAAACACAACTTCCATCAGATCATATCCAATCATTCCAACATATGCTTTACAGGGAACGTTTTTACAAGTAAGATTGAGGTACTCAGATCTAAGCAAGGAACGGGGTTTAATGAACAACATTATTTCTCAGGGTTGTTAACACTACAAATTGTTTGGTAAAGCGTTAAACCCTATATCCACATGTTTGTCGAATGATTTGAAGCGTGTCCTTATTCTGGGTGTTGATATTTGACTCCCCGACTTGACCTGCTTCATAGACGAAAAAAAATCTGGTACACACATGTTTCTCATCTGGGCACACCCAAATGGAGCCCGATTTCTTTAGATTGGGTGCTGTTATGACCTCACATAAAGCTATACACTTAATGTCATGGGTGTCAAGATAACGGGTGTTTGTGACACTGGGTTTTGCTTTCTTTGACAAGTTTTGGTATCCGTAACCCATTCTGGAATAACCCATGGATGTGGAGATGTCGGGACTCAGGTAGATTCCCTTCCCGTAGGCTGCTCCATTCACCTGAAGCTTGGTGCCTGAAGCATTCACTAGACCCTTTCTGAAAAACCATTAATTGATTAATTAATTGAATGATTGAAACATTGATTGACTGATTCAACAAGTGAGTTTATGCAATTACAAAAATATTTCAGTCAAATTGCTGAGGCAGCCCACTTATTCATGTACTTCCTTGGTTTCCACAGTACTAGACTGGGGGTTCTGAAGTGCCTTGCCCAGAAACACTTAAACCTCCCTCTCAGTTATTTCAAATTACAGCAACAGCTCACTTATTTGTGTGTTTCTATGGTTTCAACAGGACTAGGCTTGGGTTACAAACCCCACACTTTTAACAGGTGAGCCACACAGGGCCCCTCAAAAAAGGCATTAAAATCTTCTTTATTTACACATGCATATACTGCCTGCGAAAAACAGTTTCCCTCTTGAAGCAAACCAAAATCATAGTGGAACAAGAGGGCCATGATGGCCCTGTATTGCTCCACTGGCTTTTTAACCCTTTACCACACAAATCGAAGTGTTAATGACCCTGAAAGAGAAGGCTTTCAAAAACACTGTGAGAAAAGGACAATATGTTGTCAGCCAGTATTTTCTCCTTTTCCCACAAGGTTTCCTAACCTATCAAAGACAGAAATAGTCATTTAAGCTACATTCAATTTGTCCTTTTGCAATGGCTTTAAACTTGGCACAATAAAAAAAAAATCGTCATTTCTTAAAGAGTAAAATTAATGTATATGCCCTTAATTGGCATTGACAGAGACATACAGCATAAAAAGTCTGTATGGTAATAAACTTACTTTGAAAACATAACCTCCAACCCGCCCGCCAAACAAAAAGAGTCATACCTTTTTAAATGCAAAGATAATGTCAGTGAATACAAGCAGGTTTATTCATTAGCATGAAAGGTAAAGTTCTGAAAAAATTTGAGAGATAGCAACCTTATTTTAAATTAAACATTCCATTCATGTGAGCATAACCATTAGCATCAAAATAATTCACTCTCCCTTAAAACAGAACATTTCCTCTCCAAAAAACTTGAATGCCAAACTCCAATAATGTATAACTGTAGTTTGATAATCAAGGGAGGTAAATAGTAACAAACTTTATCTTGTATAACAGGGGTTACTTCCCTTGATTACTATTTTAAATTACAGTCACTATATAAGCCCATGTTAAACTTGTGATCCCCGGGGCAGAGCCAATTTTGACCCCAGGGCTATAATATGAAGAAACTTGATAGAGGTCCATTAGATAAAGCTACATGCCAAATTTGGTAGCCCTGGGCCTTATGGTTTCAGACAAGAAGATTTTCAAAGATGTTCAATATTTTTCAGTTTTGTTGCCATGGCAACCAGAGTTTTTGAAGGAATCAAATTCTTTCAAGAATTCTTAAGAGGACCATGGCAGGGTCATTTCTGTGAAGTTTCATCAAATTTGGATGGGTAGTTTCAGAGAAGAAGTTTGAAAAAAAAGTTAACGGACGGACAGACGCACAACTTACACCGGGCCATGAAATAAGCCCGCTGGCCTTTGGCCAGTGGAGCTAAAAAGGAGAAATGGCTCTTCATTTGAGCAATTTCTCCTTTTGTCACAATGTTTCCCTGAATGTAATCTTGTATTGTGCCCAAATCTATAAAAACAGTGCAACAAAAGCATGGTAGAATAGACGTCATTCTATACGAAGTGATGTCATTCTATGTAAAGTAAGTTGCTTGTGGCTGTTCTGTGTCTCTGCCCTCCGATATTTTATCAATGAAAGTCACCTGACATGAACAAATTGTCATTTTCTGCTACTTGACTAAGGAGGAAGGAAAAATTCATAGATTTACTGATATCAACTGTTTCTGATAAAATTGACAACAATATGGAACTATTTGAAATGTTACCAGTAAACATTATATAAGTCGAAATTCTTTTCATGTTGAAGGTTAGTTCAAAATTGGCCGTTGTTGCATTTGAAATGGAATTTGGAGTAATATTCCGACCATTTGGAGTGACTGCGATTCTAATGCTTGACGATACATTCATTCTTCTTTGTCATTGAAAGGGAGAAAAAATAATTGCCCTCGTGGATTATTTGTTGTGCCTCATAAGTCACAACAGTGGTTTATTGAATGATAAACCATGAAAGAAAGAAATATTATTTCTCAATCATACCTTTTTAAAGTATGGAAGTAATTGTGAAGATGACAATCTGTTATTGTACGGTCCATCCAAGTTTCAGTCTTTGGTAGAAAAATTAATTTTATAAGTAGGTCAAAAGTTGAAAAGGTTGATCTATCTTTTGTTTACTTTTTACTGATTTTGAAATTCATTTTTTTGCCAGGGACTAACATATGAACTGATCGTACAGGCGTACAATGATACATTGTTATCATCACAATAAATTTCATACTTTTAAATGGTATAATTTGAATCTAATTGCATTTTAACACCCGCTTTGTTTACTTTTTGCCACTACTGGGCCTTTAAATTTTTTTTCCCTTTTCAGATAAAAAAATTCAGCATCTAAAACATCTGCCCTATAGAAACTAGAAACAATTTACATTCATTGAAGAACACTATACTCTGATAACCTGTACCTCTGTCTAAGAACTAATGTACCTTATAATGGAATGCCAGTTTTCGATGCTGGAACCATGGAAGGCAAATGTGCTTCCATGTTTCTTTTTAGCTTCTATAAATGCCATCTCTTTAGCTGGCGGGCTGGACAACATAAGGAACTGGTGTGGTGTGTGCATAAATCCTAGCTGTTTTTCTGGGGGCAACTTTACAATATGCGACCTGTAACATTAAAGGGAGATAATTCAGATTTAACAACATACGACCTAAAGTACATACCATATGTTAAGCAGGCTTCTTGCATATGACTGTACTCTTTTGTGAAAAATGATATTGTTCAAATTGTTTGAAATAGTAGCTTTTAACAAGCAGAGCAGTACTGGTTCAATGCTTGTGCAAAAAGTATGGACCCAGGTCAGCCTGCCCAGACTAACATGTGGCAAAAACTTGTAGCTTTTGGTCAATTTTCTGAATGTCCAAGGTTGATGAATTGATCGCATGGTCTTTCATGATTATTTCAGTAATATCTCTCTGGCCAGTGCACCTATCCATGCCTTCTTGTAGTTTTTTCACCAGCGTTTATAAAAATTCTTCCAAAGCCAGTATACTGTGTAACAGAGATGCATTAAACCCCCTTTTGCCAAAGCATGGTACATATAAGCCATAATCTTAATTTTTTAAAAACTTTTTACCACACAAGAAGATTCCATACCAAAATTTCAGCACTTTCCTAAATTGAAAGCTTTTGTAGACAACAAAATAATTGGCTTAACTCTTTACCAAACAATCCCTGGTTTTCACGACCCTGAGGAAGAAGCCTTTTGAAACATTGCGGGAAAAGGAGAAAATGCTAGTAGCCAGCATTTTCTGCATTTCCCACAATGTATTCTACCCTTCCCTAAACAAACTTCAATTTTTGGGTCACGTTAATTTTGTTGTCTGCAAATGCTTTCAATTTGGACGAGTCTAACATTTTGTCGTTTGGTAAAGAGTTGATATTCCTAAGGGAATGAATCATACACATGGGTATGGGTTCAGCAGTACTGCAGTGACATTCTGGCACCAAACAATGTCAAAGCGCCAAAGACCATTAATACATCAAATGACGTCATGTCGTCAATAAATTTATAAATATGGTAGGGTTAAAATAGTCACAAAATGTAGGAGGCATTCATTTCAAGTTAAATTTCTTGAAAATGGCATTAGCTGACATATTGAAGTCAGAGTTAATAATTTTGAATTGTGTCAAAATAATTGGGACTCAAAAATAGACAATGGCCAATGGATAGATAAAAAACAATGTGGGTAAAGGTATTGCATTGTGCTTGTTACCAGCGTTTCTTCCTTTCCAACGTTTTCAAAAAGCTTCTTCCTTAGGATCGTTAAAACCCGGAATTGTTTGGTAAGAGGTTAAATTGGCTCAAATGATGGGATTTGTCTTTGAAAGGACAGAAAACATTACTTGAAAAAAAGAACATGATTGCTGGTAGCTGGACATTTCTCATTTTCCAGTAGCATTTTCAAAAACCTCTATTCCTCAGGGTCATTAAAACTTGAGACTGATTGGTAAATTGGTAACCAGCATTCTCTCCATTTCTCATGATGTTTTCTACCCTATTACAGACAAATTCCATCATTTGAGTGACAATTAACTCTTAAAGCACCTTTCACATTTACAGTTGCCTTTGCAGACTGCACAGAACATGAAGTCTGAACTTTGATCTACACTGTCTACTTTCCTTAGACAATCTAAACTAAAGCAATCATAGAATAACAAGTATTTTAGTACTTATTTCTTGGCTGAAAGTGTCCCTTAGGTTTATTCAGCGCTCTATCAGTTACAACATTCTGTTGTCTAAAGATGCTTTCAATTTGGACAAGTCTAAAATTTTGTTGTTTGGTAAAGAATTAAACCCCCTTCACAGCATTTGTTACCTGTTACTTGATATGATCCATTGCATGAGTGGGTACAAGGCCAGGTGAATTTCATTGAGTTTGGTCCTTAGTGTTGACATCAACTTGACCATCTCTGACATGTCTGGTATCTTATTGAGTATAGACTCTACCATCTCATACTGTAAAATGGTTATATCACAGTAAATTATAAAAGTTATAATTTCATATACCCTTAACCAGATGAAGTTCTGGACTTGTCCAAAAATTGAAAGTATCTACATATGAAAAATCAATGTTTATCAAATTATGAAAGTGTTTGCAATGGGGGAGAAAATATGTGGCAAAAGGAGAAAATGCTGTTTTCCAGCATTTTTTCCTTTCCCCAAGATGTTTTCAAAAGTCTCTTTTCTCAGGATATTTAATCATAGGATAATCTGGTAAAGGGTTAAGTCAAGTATCTTACACAGCAATGTCTGGGAAGGCTTATATAAAGCTGAAATCTTGCGATTTTAGCATTCTTGTCATCAGTGTCAATTCTACCTGTCTTTTCTTACAGGTCATCAATCAAAACCCTGATATGCAGACTTCGCGAAACATGTCGGTCCGACGGACATGACCGACGAATCTTGGCCAGGACTGACGATTTTTCAGGCCAGATCGGTCGACTATCGCATTTATTCCGACCCACTGAAAACGTTATCACAATGTTTCGGACAAAAATGGCATCGTTAAAATATTACGAAAGTGTGCAACCAGGTAAAAAAGAAAATTAACGTCAGAAGAGCGCTCTGAAAAGAAAAAAGAATATGAGAAAAGGAGACCGGAGAGAAAAATTTAATGAGAAATGGAAGTAGCAACGAGAATGGTTCGTTTATGACTCGGAAAAGGTGCAAATACGCTGCAGAGACTGTCGGGATTTTCACGGCGAGAAAGTAAGACTAAGAACGGACCGACATCTTCGCATTACAAACACATTTATTCTTGGATGCACAAATTGTAGAGCATTCGCAGTTGACGACCATGAAAAATCTAAACTGCACCATCTTTGTTTTTGTTAAATTTGATTCGGTCTGACAAGTAATGACATTCAGCAGAGAATAAATAGAGTGAACAGAAATTTCAGTGACTTTTGAAAGTCTTAATGAGTACAGAAATAGGTTAATAGCATTATATGCATTAAGTTGATATGATTGTTACCTTTCTTTCTTATTTTTTCTTTGTTTTTGTTAATTTTCTTTCGGTCTGACAGATTTTCTTTCGGTCTGACAGATTTCCAGGCCTTGTCAGACTGAATGTCTGACACTTTTTATGAACTTTCGGAAAGTCTGGATATGGCATCCAAAATCAGGGTAGGTCCTATAAGCAATGACGTCCTGCAGTTGAGTATATGCAGTAAATGATTATAATAATAACTTGATGCTGTATCACGTATGATTCAACATCTCAGTGATTTCAGCCCTTTGATATTGATGCAAAATCAAAGGACTGAAATGTTGAGCACTCACATTATTGACCATCATGCTGCTTATATATCTCCAGGGACTGTTGTAAAAAGTCTAGTTCAAGATTGCACAAAAGACTGCACAAAATGTGAGGTCTGATCTTGGATCTATCCTGTCCAGCATGACGGGATTATTTTATGTGAAAAGTGCTTTGATATCCTAATTAATACTCGAGGTTTTGCCATCTGCTAGAACTTTCCACTAATTTCATTGAGCATTTTGATTTAGAAAATAGAATTTATCTGAAACAAAAGGTAACAGGCCATGTCTGTTTTGAATATTTTGTAGTTTCCACAAACCTGTGAGAGACAATGCCAACACTTTACAATTATCCTTACTTACAGGATCATCTCCTAGTAGTAAGCATTGTCAAAGGAAATTTCAACCATGACCAGTTGGGATCAAACTCAGGACATCTTTGTTTTAAGGACATGCACAATCCTGGATAAACATTTGGACCATGCTCTGTGAAAAGGGGGCTTAATGCATCTGCAAAAAGTAGTGACCCAGGTCAACCTGCATAGTCCGCACAGGCTGACCTGGGCAGAAACTTTTTGCTATTGGTCATTTTTCTGCATGTCCAAAGGCCAGTCTACCTAAGGATTCAGTCGGTTGTCAGACTAAATGGGTTTTGTGGATCCATGATTGTGTGATGGCTTGCTTGGTATCAAGCTTAACAGAGATGCGTTAAGCTCTCTTTTGCCAGAGTGTGGTTCATTTGTGTTCAATACTAATAGTTTCACAGGTGCTGAAGCCATGGCTGAAATATCTCCTTTGGCCAGTCAATAAAAAAAACCTACACATTATGGCAATTGCAAGGCATTCTCTCAACACTACAACTTACAACACTGAAAAAGTCTATTAACCCTTTCCCAAACAATCCCTGGTTTTCCCCGACCCTGAAAAAGAAGTCTTTTGAAAACATTGTGAGAAAAGGAGAAAATGCTGGTAACCAGCATTTTCTCCTTTTCCCACAATGTTTTCTACCCTACCAGAACAAATTTCAATTTTTGAATCATGTTAATTTTGTCGTCTGCACATGCTTTTAATTTGGACCAGTCTAAAATTTTGTCGTTTGGTAAAGAGTTAAACAAGAAAAACGAGCTTTCACTTATCAAAAGCAACTGCTTACTTTCCAGCAATCTTATCCCACTGTTACAGGAGATCACTCCTTACTTACTGCATAGCTTCATCCCGTATAAAATCAATACCTAACAGCTGTGTTGGGGAGAATTCTCTTTAGCTCAGCAGTTAAGGTGTTGGTCTTTTAAACCTCAAAAAACGATGATCTTTTCCGCAAGGGTTCAAATACCGCCAGGTGTGGTTTGTATTTCAGCTATGTGTTTGTTGCAAACTTTCATGTTTGTAAGACCATACTCATGAGAAATTTTTTTCCTTCCCATTCAAACCGCACTTGGTTTTTTTGTGTAAATTTCTATCGTTCTTGGAAGGTCTAAAAATATACTTTAATGGGTCATATCTGATCTTGATCATCACTTTTTGAAAAAGCATGTCTATTGAAACTGGTTACAGAAATTCTGACTGAATCGTTGATCTCAGAGGATGACAAATAAAACAATATCTTACATTTGGGTTCTTTGGACTGAAAAGTAAATTACAAGGATCATTTGGGTCCACAATAGTAGGAAATGGGTCAAATATTGTTGTTCTCCTTCCAGACTTTGCTGCTGTCTGTGTCATTTTTATAAGTAGGTCAACAACTTCCGCACCAGTAGCGATATCCTCCGCTGCATCAGCCATGACACCTAGTGTCTGGAACGCAAACACACATAACTCTCTACTGCAGACAGCCGGTTTCAACATGGCGCCATTTTGAAAGACATGGGGCTCATCACAGATTACACAATACTCATTTATTGTTGGAATTCTTTGTCGTACATATTTGAACACTTGAACCAGAAAACCATTTTCGATACTGGGTTTAACTTTTGCTTGTTTACCATCATAGGTTGACTGTGGAACCAAGTTCAGATCTTCGGTGGGGCAGGAAAGATGTATATTTGAGTCTGTTGCAGATGCAGTCATGCTTGTTGTTCTAGCCAACTTGGGTAACAACCGCTTCAATTTGTTCAATATAGGTGGGTGGGACAATTGTCTGCAAACTTTTGGAGGTTCTACCTTTGATGTTGTTGGCTCTGCAGGTATTTCAGCCTCTAGACATGTTTCTGGATTTGACTGGATGAGTTGTGCTGCCTCCTGGACATTTCCATGAGTTATAAACAGCGCGTTACAAGCCAATGTTGAATCATAGCCTAGTCCCACAAGCATAGCTATTGATTCATCACTGACAGCAGTGACTCCCCCTTCTGCTTTTAAAGTTTGATTGCCACTAAACCCTTGAGGGTAACTCTGAGATTTTGTTGCTATTTTCTGAGTTTCTAAATACTCTTCATATTCTTCATTGGTGTTATGCCAATGAGCAGCTAAAAAGTATTCCAAAATTTTCCTAATCTGCGTTCCAAAACCAAAGTTTTCTTTCTTGGAATTTTGAAACACTTCAACCTTTGGAGGAGTGGAGGAATTCAGATAGGTTGACAAGGACAAATGCACTCTCACAACAAGGGCTTCAAGTCTATTAACTTTCCACGCTTCTGCAGTTTCCTCACTGAGAAATCCTAATGGAATATGTAACTCCACGTCAATTTCATCAATAGTTTCAAATGCTCTGTACTGCAAAGAACTTTCGCCGTACAAAAATATCAGTGTTTCCATATCCTTGTACAGCAATGGGCTGACGGTGTTTAGAGATAAACTGTTTTCATAATCTATCAAGAAATCATTCTGTACATAGTAACAGTCCATATCGTCTTCAGTGTCAATGTTCTCCTCTTTATCATTCTCATCTATGTTGGATAGTGCATCAACATAATCTGAGGCTGTTGACTCGCAACTGATTCCCCTAAAGACAATAAAAAATGCAAAGGTCAGAGATACGAGTCTACTCTGTGAAAAAGGAGTTTCATGCTATCTGTAAGTTTTCTGCATTTTGAAGGATCAACCTATCTCATGACTCTGTCGGTTGTAAGAGAAAATACATCTTATGGATCCATAATCATATGATGACTTGCTTGGTATGACCCATAACGGGGATGCATTAACACTTAAAGCACTGAATTAATGATCTGGACATTTTTAATTCTAAAAAGCCAGGAATACTGATATTTCAAAGTTGTTTCCATTTGCATATGTAACATGGTAGCAAACAGCGTAGATTTAAGATCAGACTGAGCATTCTGTGCAGTCTGATCTCGATCTACAATGTCTGCAAAAACAACATAGGATTGTTCTAGGGCTTGAAAGTTTAAACCCCCTTATGCCAGGGCAAGGTTCATTTGTTTTTCACGTTTTTGGGGTTAATTCAAATTAGAACTGCTACCAGGAGTAAATTAATCCTTTCGCATCCAAGAAAATTTTTGACTTGGTCATTTTAATAGAACTTGCAGACAAAAACACAAAGGTTACTCAAACAATAGAATATATCTTTTACATTATAGAAAACATTGTAGCAATGGGAGAAAATGTTGCTTTCTACCCTTCTGTAGACTGCATTCTGATAGCTTTGTGTTTATAAAAAAAGACATACTGGATATGAAGGGATGAATTTCATTCATTTTGCTTAACCCTTCACCAAACAATCCTGTGTTTTCATAGAATTCAGAAAACAATCCATCAAAAAGTACAGAAATGGTGATCAACAAGGCGATTAACACCCAGATAGCGGCCCTTTTGATAACTGGTGAAATATTATGCATGTATTCCAAAAATTACAGTTTTATATTACATCTTGCAATACATAGCTATCAAATACATGAAGTTGAAAGTGTGCATATCAGCATTTCTCACCAGTGCACTCACTTACCAGGTATAGGTTGATGTCTGCAATAGCCCTTTTCATCAAAATACCTATACAGTCACCAAAGGATCATTTCTGTGAAATTATTTCAAAATCTGACAAGTGGTTTCAGAGAAGAAGAATTTTTAAGAATTTCTTCATGTCCGTATAGTGCAAATAGCCCCCCACCACCACAGCCATGTTTCTTGACGGATCAAAATTTTGCGAACACTTTTTCAAAAAGGGCATTCAAGGAACATTTCTGTGAAATTATTTCAAAATCTGACAGGTGGTTTAAGAGAAGAAGAATTTCAAACAATTTCTTTAAGTCCATACAGTGCATAGTGCAAAATCTGACCAGCAGTTTCAGAGGAGGAGATTTTTAAAGAATTTCTTAGAAAATTCCATTTGGTTGCCATGGCAACCACAGTTTTTGATGGAATCAAATTCTGTGAACAGTTTTTTAAAGAGGACCTCCCAAGGAACATTTCTGCCAAATTTGGTCCAAATTGGCCCTGCGGTTTAGGAGGAGATGATGTTTAAAGAATTGTTGACGCCACACGACGGACACAGGGTGATCCTAAAAGCTCCCCTTGAGCACATTGTGCTCAGGTGAGCTAAAAACACATGAGTGTAAGTGACCTACTTTTTGAACAACTTGACCTACTTTTGAACTTGTCAGAGATGTCATCAAGACATTCTGATGATGTTTCATGAGTATGTACATCAGACTAAAAATGTGGCCTCTAGATTGCAACATGGTTTTTTTCAAAGATTTGGCCCCATGACCTTCTTTTTCATCTGTTGTGACCCAGTTTCAAACTTGGCTGAGATATCATCAAGACAATCTCTCTGACCAAGTTTCATGAGTATAAGGCTATGGTGCACCAGAGGCTTTTCTAGGATTTGGTCCAGAGGCCTACTTTTTATACCAGTGTGATCCAATTTCACACTTGTCAGACATATCATCAAGACAAACACTCTAACCAAGTTTCATGAGCATCTGACGAAAAATGTGGCCTGTAGAGCGTGCACCAGGTTAATGCTGATGACGAGACCGCGGACGATGCATGCCTGACACATGACCAGACCGCGGACGATGCATGCCTGACACATGACCAGACCGCGGACGATGCATGCCTGACACAGCAAGATCACTAAAGCTCACCTTGAGCACTTCGTGCCCAGGTGAGCTAAAAAAATCAGAGCAAAAATTGGAAACTTACCTTTCAACTAAAGGTGGGACTTGAAGGTTTTCCATCTTTTCATCCAGTGTTGTTAAAAATTCTTCCTTCTGCCAAGATGTTTCCCCTGGACTTTTCGCTGTAATTACTGTCAATTTCCTGCGTGAGAAAGAAATGGGCAAGTCATATTATCAACAAACTGATTACTTAACCTTTTACCCAACAATCCTGAGTTTTAATGACCCTGAGGTAGAAAGCTTTTAAAAACATTGTGGGAAACAGAGAAAATGCTGAAAACCAGCAATTTCTCTTTTTCCCACAATGTTTTCTACCCTATCACTGACAAATCTATTGAGCCGCAATTGATTTGTTGTCTGCAAATACTTTAAATTGGTACAATTCTAGAACTTGGCCATTTATTAAAAGGTTAACAACTCTTTACCAGACAGCAAAATTTTAGACTCATCCACATTAAGAGGCTAAGATCAGAAATGAAATAAATCTAAAATGACTGAATTTGTCTATGAAAGGGTAGAAAAAATTGTGGGAAAAGGAGAAAACGCTAGTCACCCGTATTTTCTTCTATTACCACAATGTTTTTTGAAAGCTTTCTTCCTTCATCCTTTACCATGCAGGTTCTGAAAACATTTGAGAAAAGGAAAAAAATACTGGTAAACAGTTTTTTCTCCTTTTCCCATAACATTCTCTACCCTTTCAAAGACAATTTTAATCATGAGATAGACTCTGTCTTCTGCAAGTGCTTTGAATTTGGACCAGTCTATAATTCTGTCATCTGGGTGATAAAACAGGGGATTTGTAAAGAGTTAAGTCATTATAAAGTAACAAGATTTTTGACCTGTCCAGATTAAAACCATTTGCAGATCACAAATTAAATTTCATTAAAGTGACTGGATTCTTCTCTGATAGGGTAGAAAACATTATGGGAAAAAGAGAAAAGGCTGTTACCAGCATTTTCTCCCTTACCCACAATGTTTTCAAAGGCTTCTATTTCCGGGTGGTTAAAACTTGGTATTGTGTGGTCAAGGTTTAACCCTTTACCACACAATCCTGACTTTTAACGACCATGAGAAAAAAGCCTTCTGAAAACATTGTGGGAAAAGGAGAAAATGCTGGTAACCAGCATTTTCTCCTTTTCCCACAATGTTTTCTGCCCTTCCCAAAACAAATTTCAAGTTTTCAGACACTTTTATTTTGTTGTCTGCAAATGCTTTCAATTTGGACCAGTCTAAAATTTTGTCATTTGGGAAAGAGTTAACAGATCTGTAACACTTTGCCCATCTCATCAGGTTATGAAAGTAAAGACTATTTTGAAAGCAACCTTATGAATATGGGATTACAACATTATTAGTTGTACAGTCAGGTGGCAGGGGACTTGGAAACTTGTTCATGGCTGTGGCAAATCATGTCGCCCCTAGCCGAAGGTGAGGTGGCGACATGATTCACTACAGCCGCAAACAAGTTTCCAAGTCCCTGGCCACCTGACCATACAACGAATTTATTACGCTGCAAAGTTTTACCATTCCAATGTGTATTCAGCGAAATTTTCCCGTTTATGTACTCACGAATTGAGTACGCCGACGACATAGAATTTCCCTTCTGAGTGCCCAAATTCAACGAAAAGTGATGTCATTGAGAACTGACATCACTGAAACCTTGGTAAAAGTGCAGTTTGGTGCATAAACTTGATGATGTCATTGCCATAGAAATTTGTCATACTTTTATTTAAACATGGTAAGTAACTATGCATTTTAATGACTTGTCAAAAAGTAAAAGACCATTAGTTACCACAAACAACAATTTGGTTATCCTTTTAATGTTACAATGAATGAGTTTCGACACTTTACAATTTGCTTATCTGACGAAGGGATGACTTGTTTTAACCCTGTGTATTGTTTTAGATTGACAACAAACGATAATTTTGTAACTATATTCATTTAATTTCAAAAAGAAACCATTCTTTCCACTTTAATGCCAGCCATCAAGGGAAACTAGTAGTCATGTATATGGGGCCTTCAAAAGGGAAACTGCTTTTACATGGATTTTGCCAGTGTATATGACTTGTACGCACTGGGCATATTATCCAATCAGATCACGAGAAATTTCTTTGCAGTATAATAAACATTGTTCTATAGGTGCAAAAGAAAAAATAAATCAGTTCTAACATGACACATGAATTCCGCTCTATAACCACAGTGTAGCGCAAGCTTGGTAAAATGAATGTCATTCTATAGTAAGTTGCCCATGGCTGTTCCATGTCTCCACCCTTGGATATTTTATCAATGAAAGTAACTTGACATAAACAAACTGACAGTGATAGAATGGAGCTTTCAACTGATTTTATCTTAATTGTCTCTGTACCCAGAGGTGACCAGTCAAAAAGTAACATCGCCTTTGGGGACTTTATCTGTACTAGATGGGGGAGGTGCACCGAGTAGTAGTTGACGCTGAGTAGACTCACGACCAGTTGCCCCGCTAGCTCAGTTGGTAGAGCTGCGGTACTAGTGTTCCGGGGATTGGTTCGATTCCCACGACGGGTACACTTTTATCCCTTGATTTATTTCAATGAAATAAGGTTCAGTCAATCAATAAATGCCTGGACGAGATATTAGTTTCGGTTTCGTCTCGACAAATTCTTTCGATTACAACACGCACTCTTGAATTTGAAGCACACAGCAATTAATGGGTTTAAACCTATCACTGAAAGGGAAGACATCAGATTTCGATGTAGACTTTGTATATTTGTCTTAAAAAAAGAATTCATACCTTTTTTTTTCCCCAATCTTCGTTTTTCGTTGGTTGCAAGTTGTTTGGCAATGTGAACTACGCTTTTTTCCAACTGTTAACTGTCCGAGGGGAAGCGAACCGTAACCTGTACTATGAACCGGTGCTGGGTAAATTTGTACCCATACAATTATATTGTGAGAGGGATTTCAAAACCATTAAATAAACATGAAATAATCAAAATGAAAGCATTATTTTGCTTGACAAATCTCTCTTCCCCCGTAAGATTTTAATTCTGTTGCAAACGACAAAGATTTAGACACAAAGCATTTGCAAGTTTTACGCCAAACTCGGAGTATTTATCGGAAATCAAAACTGATTTAGAAACAGTTTAAGGGGACTCTGAACTCAAGAAATCTGATATTCGTACATGGATCGGACCGATTTAGACAAGGGTGCGATACTGTTAAAGATGAACCCAAATCTGGCCGTCCATCAACATCAGTCACAGACAAAATCATACCGCATGTAGCGCAGCATGTAAAACAAGATCGCCGAGATACTGTTACGAAAATAGCTGACACATTCAATATTTCATATAGAAGTGCTCAGGATATTTTGATTGAGAATCTTGGAATGTCGCGTGTTTGCACAAAGTGTAGAAGTTGCAAGAGGGTGTTTCCCTCATTAGACAACATTGACAAAAAACTCACTAAAATAAGTGACCAACAAGAAACAAGAATACGGAATTTAGAGCACAAAATAGAGAAAATCGAACTAGACACAAAAACTACAATAGCAAGTCAAATGTCAAACTTCAAAGACAGATTAGACACAGAAATTGATACAAAAATACACACAATTGTGGACGAAAAAACACACAAAATGGATGACAGACGACGAATAGAATTCTGGGACTATTTCAATATTTCCTTAGAAAAAGCTCTTGAATCTAATAAACGAATAGTTATTGCAGGACAGCTAAACCAAGACCTACTCGACCCGACTGAATACCATCTCAGAAATGTTATATCTTAACAACCTCACAAATTGTATCGCAAAGCCCACGCGTGTCACAACACACTCAGCAACACTGCTTGACCCTATTCTAGTCTCCAACTCTATTAACGTTATCCACGCTGACACCTTAGATATTGATAGTATGATAAGTGACCATAAAGCTACACTTGTTTTATTTAGGTTTGACAGTACCCCTTTAACATGCTTGAAAAGAAAGGTCTGGTTTTATAACCGAGCCAATTTTATTGAACTCAACCAATTGATAAACGTAAAAAATTGGAACATAATGTTGTCTCTTGATATAAACGAAGCATGTGAATATTTTACTTCTACCCTATTAGAAATGATGTCAATATGTATACCATCAAAAGAAGTCACCATCAGACCCAATGACAGACCGTGGTATGACTCTGAAATAAGGCGACTGAGTAGACAACGCGACAGACTTAAGAAAATCATGACGAAACGAGGACAAACTTCGGATTGGCTTAGATATAAAAACATAAGAAATAAGGTAAATAATTTGAAAAAAACATGCCAAACAGCGATACTATAGTAGTCTTGATGAAACAATTTCAAACTCTCGCATCAATGACCCCAAAAAATATTGGAAATATCTCCGCAGTCTCGTCAACATGAACAAGAAATCTGACCTTATTCCAATTCTTAAATCCAACGAAAATAACGTCGAAATATTTCATTATACAGACATGGAGAAGGCAGAATGCTTGAATAAATATTTCTCATCTATTTCTACTGTAGATGATTCTAAAGCATGTTTACCGCCTTTTCATCCTAAGACTTGTAATATACTGAACATAATTTACATCACTAGACAAGAAATAGAAGACATAATCAGTACTTTGGAAGTAAATAAAGCAGCAGGCCCCGATTTAATCAGTCATAAATTACTAAAAAATGTTAAACAGAGTGTATCTAAACCCTTACAAATCCTATTTAATAAGTCATTACAAGATCAAACTTTCCCTCAAAAATGGAAACATTCACTAGTTAATCCTCTTTTCAAAGAGGGAGATAAATCTTTAGTTTGCAATTATCGACCAATATCTCTTTTAAGTTGTGTCGGTAAACTGATGGAAAGGTGTGTATATAAGCATCTGTTCAACCACCTACACTCAAATCATCTACTCTACGAAAAGCAGTCTGGTTTCTTGCGGGGACATTCAACAGTCCATCAACTGATCGAAATATATCATCAAATCGTTTCTGCTTTAGATGTAAAACAAAACCTATGTATTGTATTCTGCGATATATCGAAGGCATTCGATAGAGTCTGGCATAAAGGTCTTATCTTTAAACTTCGCCAACTTGGCATCGACGGTCCCCTTCTTCAATAGTTTAAAAATTATTTGTCCAATCGTCAACAATCTGTTATTTTTAGAACTGCCAGATCTAAAACAACATCAATAAATGCAGGCGTTCCTCAAGGATCGGTTCTCGGGCCATTACTTTTCCTTGTCTACGTGAATGATATTTCAGACAATCTCTTAAGTATATCTCGTTTGTTTGCAGATGACACCTCACTAGCTTGTACAGCAACCCAAATTGCAGACATTGAGGGCATTCTAAATCATGACCTGCTTATTGTATCCAAATGGGCAAAACAGTGGCTGGTGTCATTTAATCCCTCAAAAACCGTAGCTATGCACTTCACACACAGAAATATTCAGCCACCAGATTTATTGTTTAACAATGTTCCAATTCAGTTTGTTACGAATCATAAACACCTTGGATTAACTCTAAGTAGTAATGGTAAATGGCGTGAACATATTGATAATGTAACTCAGTCTGCAAACAAGATCCTGGGAATTATGAGATCTTTAAAATTTAGGCTAAAGAGAGATTCTCTCAACCAAATATATGTATCTTTTTTGCGACCACTTCTTGAATACTCCTCAGTAGTCTGGGATAATTGTACTATGACGGAAAAGGATCGTCTGGAAAAAATTCAAGTTGAGGCCGCAGGAATAGTAACCGGTATATATGATATCGATTTAGTTGCTTGTCGAACTGAATTGATGACGAAGTCTTTCATTCCATCAGCAGTTACTCTATGGAACGAACTCTCCGACGATATTAAATCCTTGGAATCTTTGTCGCAGTTTAAATCTCGTATTCTACAGACCTTTCAAGTTTCTGATGTTCCAAAACACTATTTTGTCGGTAAACGTCATCTATCTGTCATACATACAAGGATTCGTAACAGATGCAGCAATCTGAACTTTGACCTTTTCTCGAATTATATATCTCAAAATCCAAGGTGTAGGTGCGGTTACGATCAAGAAGATGCTGAACATTATTTCTTCAGATGCACACAATACACAGAACAGAGAAATAATCTCTTTCAAAATTTACATCGATTTCATCCATTAAATATTAACATTCTATTGTATGGATCCGATAATCTCAGTTTCGAAGACAACTCAACGATATTTATGACTGTACAAACTTATATAAAGGATACTGGACGATTCAAGTAATCCTGCAGCAGCAAACGATAAATATTTAACCAACCCGCCCGAATCTTGGGACCCCACTGACTCACGATTCATCTACTAGTAATCATTTAGTTAAAATCTTAAAATCTGAGGTTTTTTTTTTTTCCCTTTACTTTCTCTATATATATTTTTTTTTTCCCTTTACTTTCTCTCTCTCTCTCTCTCTCTCTCTCTCTCTCTCTCTCTCTCTCTCTCTCTCTCTCTCTATATATATATATATATATATATATATATATATATATATATATCTCTCTCTCTCTCTCTCTCACACACACACACACACACACATCAATAGAACTTGACTTGACAAGCTGATTTTTGTAAAGATGATAATTCCTCTTCCCTTATTTCCATTCTGAGTAACAGACTACAAAGAGTAATTATCAATGGAAAAGCCTAAAAATGGCAACAAGTAACAAGTGGAGTCCCGCAAGGGAGTGTCTTAGGACCAGTTCTCTTCTTAATATACATTAACAATCTACCAGATACATTAAACTGCCAGGCCAAACTCTTTGCAGACGACACGAAATTATATACACATGTTGCCAGACGAGATGACCAAGAAAAATTGCAAGATGACATACATGAAGCTTGTAACTGGGCACGTACATGGGAAATGACCTTCAATGTAAAAAAATGCAAAATAATGCATATAGGGAAAAATGATGCCATTGAATACTACATGACAGACAAAGACAACAATATTATAAAAATCACCAACACTGAATCAGAAAAGGACCTAGGAGTTCTGATAGACAAGAACTTAAATTTCAGCCAACATATCATATCCAAAATCAACATTGCCAACAGAAATCTAGGCATGATCAGTAGAACATTTACATATATATGAATAAGAGTATGTTTTTGCCACTATACAAGTCCCTTGTACGTCCACATCTTGAATATGCTTCGGTAATATGGTCACCTAGGTACAAAAAAAGATGCAATACTACTTGAAAATGTACAAAGAAGAGCAACTAGAATGTTAAGGTATCTGGGAAATAAAAATTATACTGAAAGATTAAAGGAATTAGGCCTTCCTATATTAGAATATCGACGGCAGAGAGCTGATCTCTTGCAAAGTTACAAATTATTAAACAATATTGATAAAACATCAACTAAAATCTGAAAATTAGTTATTCAAGAACTACAAGAGGTAAGAAACTTAAGTTATACAAAGAGTGATTTAACACAGAAACTAGGAGAAATACATTTAGTAGTAGGGTAGGAAAGAAATACATTTAGTAGTAGGGTAGGAATAGTTTACCTCAAAGAGTTGTAGATGCACCCTCATTAAATTCCTTCAAGTCAAGATTGAATTGTCAATGGGTAACTGAAAATAAATTCAAAGCTAAGTGTTATGAATAAATGTACTTACAACAACATGTCAAAACCTTTATGCATTACTGAAACAATAAATTGGTTAAAAAAAAAATACGACTTTCTGATGTTGATCTGAGATTAAGAAAATGTAGGGCTCTCACACCGGTAAATAAATAGTCAAATAAAAGATTGTATTAAAGATTGTTGAATAACAGTGAGAAGAATAATAAAAATAATTAGTTAATATACAGAAACAAATGAGACAATAGATTATAAATATAACTTAAGTAGATTTAGCTCAAGTTTAGAAAAAAACACTAATGTTGCATGAAGCAGTCACCTAATTAGTAAGGGTAGATCTAATACAAGCCAGCAGTATTGTTGGCAGTTCTTAGTTTTAATATTTTTTTTAGTGTATATATGACGTGTAAGTAAAGCAGTGTAAATGTAAATACAAACAACTGTGTAAATTAAGAGTAAATATACAAGTGATACAGAGGCGTAGCCATGTTATTTCGATTGGTGCGGCGAAACTGAGCTCCGAAGGAGCGAATGCGAGGGCCGAAGGCACAAAGCTATGCTAGGGGGGTCCGGGGGCATGCTTCCCCGGAAAATTTTTGAAAAAATGGTGCGATTTCGTGCATTCTGGGATGTTTTTTAGCACAAATTTCGTTTCGTTTTTGAGACATTTTCTTTTATTTTTATTCTTTTATTTTATCCTCTGATATCAGCCAATTTTATTGGTGCGGCATGCCGTACCAACCGAAAGTATTGGTGCGACGAATGCCGCACCTGCCGCACCCGTGTCTACGCCCATGTGATACCATGGTGACATGTTTTAAGTGTTGTGCAAGTCGGAAGTGTCAACCAAATTAAACTAAAAGTATTGAATTGAGGAAAACGACCATGAAAAAGGACCTATGGAAGTATTTTGCTTATATACTGGGAAGTGTATCAGGTCTCTACAACTATGTGAACTATGTGAAGGTGGGTAGGGGAGACCGGGGCTAAATGATACACGGGGCAATCTGTTACAGGAGAGATAGTTCAATGATGACGCGTTTGATGACGCCAAAACTGCAATGACGTAAAAGCGCCATCTTTTTTACTTACTTAGTGGAACATACCGAAGAAGAATTATAAAACCGTAAACTAGAGTAAAAAAACACAAAATCCCGCACGTAAGTAAATTTTGACTTATATATGAAAAATTCGCCTAGTATAATAACCCGTTAAGATATTTTGGATATCTTTACATGTCCTTGTATAGAAACGATTAGTAGTTCATTCGATGTAAAGGTTATAGATCTATTCACTACCTCCACGTTTAGGATTTGGGGGTTACACAAGGTCCAAAAAGGCGTTTGGAGCAAAATGTTACAAAGAGATGGGGCGTATTGTTACACTGTAACAGTTTACCCCGTCCATTATTTCATATCGTGCATTGTTTTAGCTCGCCCGTGTATAGAGAAACACCAAGATATTGTCGTAGCCCTGCCTCCGTCGTCGTCGTCAACGTCGTTGTCGTCCTGCAAAACCCTGATACTGTGTAATATCTCTGATATTCATGAAGATATTTACTCGAAAATCTGAAAATATGTTCACTAATAGATCTACCAAAGTCAAACTCATTATGTTCAAAGTGTAGGACCGGAAGTTCATATGTACGGGTCATTTGCGATTGTACAGCGACGTTTGGTCACTTGATAGCTCTCAAGTGATCAAAATCAGGTGACTTGAGAGCTCTCAGGTGACCAAACATCGCTATACAATCGCAAATGACTGTACAAAACGAACTTCCGGTCCTACACTGTGATGTTATAGGTAACACTAGGGGAATTTTTGTATGATTTATACCCCTTTTCGACTTACAATTTAAAGCACTGGCATCCGAGCATTGCAACTGCATGTGAATCTCTTGTTTAGATTTAGACCCATTACAGATTTAAAGCAGTAATTGCTTGTGCAATAGAATTTCATTGCAATTACTGTTTGAAAAAAAAAAAAAAAAAAAAAAAAAATAAATAAATAAATAAATAAATAAATAAATAAAATAAAATAAAATAAATAAATAAATAAATAAAACGTTAAGAGTAATTCTCCTTTTCCTACAAACTTTTAATAGGTATTTAGCCTAGGTCAATTATAAGGCTCAGATCACAGACCTTGTTAGTAACGCTACATTAATTTAAATTTATTATTATTTTCATTTCAGGATGGTTCGTAACTACAAAAGAAAATGTCCAAGATCAGAAACCCTACATGAATTGATTAGAAAGAGCATCGAGGATGTGATAAATTGCAGTAGACCAATTCGAGCTGTAGCGTCCGAGTTAAATATGAAACCCATGACGCTTTGCCGCTACGTCAAACAAGCGAAAACAGAAGGGTCAGTTGAAGGGGTCTCAATTGGTCACAAGGGTCATCTAGCTGTCTTTAACAAGGTCCAAGAGGCCATTCTTGTTCAGTACCTGACAAAAGCAGCAAATATTCATTTCGGTTTGTCTCCGAGTGATGTACGCCTACTAGCTTATGAGTGTGCAAGTGCCTTTAAGATAAAGATGCCAAGCTCGTGGGAGAAAAATAGGCGCGCAGGGCCTGACTGGTTTTCGTCTTTCATGAAACGAAACGGGGATCTATCAATAAGAACGCCAGAAGCGACTAGTTTGTCCAGAGCGTCGAGCTTTAATCGGAACAATGTAAACGACTTCTTTAGTAAACTGGATACCGTTTTACAACAGGACAACATTCCCGGTCATGATATATGGAACGTTGATGAAACGGGGCTTTCAACCGTACAAAAACCTATAGGAATCGTCGCCCCTAAAGGATTGAAACAAGATGGTTCCTTAACGTCAGGTGAAAGGGGTGCACATGTGACGATGTGCTGTGCTGTTAGTGCCACCGGAAACACAGTGCCACCGATATTCATATTTCCGAGAAATACTACGACCACTTTGTAAGGGACGGTCCACCTGGTGCTATTGGTGCTGCACATCCATCAGGTTTGATGACTAGTAAGAATTTCATCTTGTTTCTGGAACATTTTGTAAAGCATGTGAAACACTCTGCAGAGAGAAAGGTCCTTCTATTGCTCGACAACCACGATTCTCATATTAGTGTCCAAGCAGTCGACTATGCTAAAAAGAATGGTGTTGTAATGCTTTCCTTTCCACCGCATTGCTCGCACAAGCTCCAGCCTCTGGATAGGACCGTTTTTGGGCCTTTGAAAAAGTATGTAGCAAGCGCACAGGACTCATGGATGAGAAATAATTCTACGATCTACCAGGAATTGCCAACCTTTCTAAGTCACTTGGTAAAGTTATACATCATGTACTTCTGTTCTCCTTGTTTTCATCTAAATCATGTTGTATCTATACATACTACAGTCAATACTGAGTTTCATGCCCACATTATTCAAATGAATTTCACAAACACCATACGAAAAAAGCAGCCTGAAGTCCTGCGGAGTGACGTCACTTTACACTAAGATAACGCCCTAGCTCACAAAGCCGCACTTGGACAGGAAACTTTGCAAACACTAAACATAGAAACAGTAGCCAACGCCCCTTACAATTTAGTCCTGACTCCATGTGATCTCTGACTACTTCCTGTTTTGAAAGATTCTCTATGTGGCACGCACTACGAGAGCAGAGAGGAGCTAACCCTCGCTATGACTGGATCCTTGAGAGTAATGTCACGTGACGCGCTCGAACACGTGTTTCGCGCGTGGAAATCAAGAATGAATAAGTGCATAGAACTCTAAGAAGGTTACTTTCAAAAATAGTAAACACTCCAAGTTGTTTTTTTATAACAATATTCCGATACCGGCACTGATCCACGTTCTTTCTAATCACCCCTCATACACAGTATTTTTGTTTTGTAAGCACCTTTTGTTGTCTTTATGTGTCTTTGCACCTCTTTGTGGTATTTGGGGTGTCTTTGTGGTATTTAGTAAGACCGTTTGCAGACGCCAATTTAAATGTAACTTGAATCATGAATGGTGGTATGTGCGTTTCAAAAAGAAGAGAATATTGTGGGGGGGGGGGGGGGAAGGAAAATGCTGAGGACAATCATTTCCCCGTTTCTCACACGGTTCTGAAATCTGTATCTATTTAATCTAACATTTCATGATCAGTGAACGGCATTATTAAAAATAGTTTGGTTTTCTGTCTGTAGGCAGTGTACATCATGCATTTTAAACTGAACAAAACGTAGATTGATCTCGAATTTTCACTGTCTGACATCGTTTGTGCGACTTTGTGATCAAAATGTCCTTTAAACAATTAGCAATCAAATGATTTTACGTCAATGAGTAAGAAGACTTTCGAAATCATCGTAGGTACCACCATTTTGTCCTTTTCCCACAATGTTTTCTATGCTTTCAGAGACAGATCGCACTGATTTAGGCGCGCTTGAAACACCCTACGGATAACTTGGCGAAGTACATGTATATATGCTTTCAATATAATTCAACGCTGTATACCTGTAGCCTATATTGATGAATGTAACTGAAACTATCGATATTTATGATTGATTGAATTTGCGTTTATTTATCGTCGCCACCGGTTTCCCATGTGGGCGACGCCCCCTGAAGGCTGTTAGTATTGTTACGGGGGATAGTGCAGATACAGGACGAAACCCATCTTAAGTTACGCCTGGTTCTTTAACGTGCTCGGTGCATAGCACCGTCACACGGGACCTCGGTTTAACGTCTCATCCGAAAGACTATTAGTAATTTTAGATGGCCAGCCGTGGGGATCGAGCCCACACCCTCATGATCACGAGTCCTACGCTCTACCAACTGAGCTATGCAGGCTGGTCCGATATTTATGAGCTATAACAATGACCATAAATTTCAGGTTTTGTTTCTAAAATTAGATCAAGAAAGTCCCTGCAAGACGGTGTTATGTAATGTGTCAGTTCATTGGTCAAAAGTTCCACAGTGTGTCTTCACGTAACCAGTTAAATACCTGGTAAATAATTCAAATGAAAGAAGGCGTTCTAAATAGTGTACCAAATGAAAGTAACGTGGGTAAGTGGCGACCACTTACACTGTAAGTACTGAAAATAAAGCCAATTACAAAATAGTTCGTCATCTATGCTTTTAGATTTACATGTTTATCATATTTTTCATTATCTCCGCATGGTTCACATAATCTTCAGGCCAGATACACGTTTCTGTGCATAAGGAAATTGGTTATTGAAGCCTCTTTTGTGGTATTGTTTGATGGGACATAATTGTCCCAATTCTTCTGGGAAAGATTTTTTGAAAATTTGGGAATTTCATGCTGCAAAAAGGGGGGGGGGGCAGGAAAATGTCAAATCTACCCAAATGTTTTCCAGATCTGCCCTAACTTAATCAATACAGTTCAGAATTGACTACAGCAGATACATATTTCGAACCACTATCTGATTACAAGATATAAGGAGGGTTTTATCCAATTTCTTAGCGTCTGATTATTTTTAGAAGTTTTAACAGGATTATGATGCATGTAAGTGGAGATTATTAACGAATTTCCCATATTCACATTAAATAAAGCGATCGGTCAAAGCTGCTATTTTAAGTTTGTTAAAAAATGAGGAGAAGCTTGGTGGTGTCCATGGTCATAATTCAGAGTGTCCATATTCTGTAAAACCTTAGTCAGATTGAATTAACAGTATGTCACCATATCAGTCTGTGTACACGTATCCTACTCAATTTGCAGTAGCTGGTCATTGGATTTTGTCTGCAAGACTGTTGCAAGCTTAAAGCTTAAAGCGGGCAGCTCCGTCAGTAAAATACAAACCAAATGTTTGTCAATTCGTTCAAAAGACATTCCATGAATAGATCTACATCTTTTCCATCAAATTCTAATGAAGTGTTTAGTTACTTTTCACCGTAAAATATTATTCCCAGAAGATATTCGTTAAATATATGGGTAAGATTCGAGAAAGATTTGGGTAGATTTGGAAGAGATTTGGGAAAAGATTTGGGTTGATTTGGGAAAGCTTTGGGAATTTCGTGCCGGGAAAAGGGCATGCCCAACACAGGGTTGCAGACTGGCTCTGAGCTTTTGTTTACGTTCTCCTTTTGGAGATCAAAAGTAAAACTACATCCAATCATTTGACATCTTGCGAAACAAAGTTGATGTCTACAATATGCCATTAATTATGTATAATGAAAACCTTTGTACAAATAGCATTTTATAAGCTCTGTTAACATAAATGTTTTCGTCTTATGTCGTCACGAGACCATTTCGGGAAATGCTGCGAATTTCTAGTCACTAGCTATCCAAGAGTATATTCTCATTTTCCTACGTTTTCTACCCTTTACAGACCTCTATAGATCTCTTAATTTTAGTGGCACTAAATTGGAATTAGTAATATAAACATGCTTTCTATTGTCGTAATTGGTAAAGTGTTAACCTTTTTTTACCGCGCAATCCCGTGTTTTAAAATAACGACCAGCATTTTCTCCTTTTGCCTCACAATATTTCCTACTCTATCAAAGACAGCAATCATCAATCGAGCTACATTTATTTTGTTGTCTGCACATGCTTCCAAATTGGTCGAGTCCAAAATTTTGTTGTTTGGTAAAGAGTTGGAGGAAAGAAATTTAAAAAGCCCGATAACTTTGGGTAGTAATCTCAGTATCATGTTTAAATACGTAATAACTCCTTTTCAGTGTCTGTATCTAGGCATTAAGTTCATGAATGCAGCCTGGTTGACCAATCAAATTTTGTTTCACATTTTTCTCTTGTCCAGGCAGACACTTTAAGTTTCCAAATAATACTTAATATTTTCAGGTAACATAATACATGAAACTTTAAAACAAAAGCCAAGTATCATTTTATTTATATCAAAAGTGAGATCAGATTGCATAAACTATGCAGTCTGGTCCCTAATCTACACTGCCTACTACTTTGTTACATCTATGAATTAATCAAGAATGAATGAGGGCTGCAGAATATTGATGTTGTGGTTCGTTCTTTCATCTTTTTTTTAATTCATCTAGATCTACAAATGATTGATAATTGCTTAATAATTTGAATGACACCCACCAATCGAGCCAAATTTTATCATTATCCTTATGGTATAACTCCTTGTCGTCATTTCCTGTCATTCTGTTGTTTCGTGTACTATTCAATCCTTTCAGGAAATATTTGTCATACTTAAGAAGGGAACCAGTCCCATTAGGCTACGATTGAGTGGAACTCGCATAATTATTTTATTCGAGGTACGTTTTGGACAAGCAACAACATATCGTAAGTATTCTATAACACTGTACTTGTGTCATCATAGTTTAATATTTTATCCCAACAAATATCACATTCAGGAAATTGACATGTTGTTTCTTAAATCGATCGGTTGTTTTCGTACCCAAAATACATCGACCCTATTTAACTTTTAACGAAGCCAAACAAAGTTAGAACGTCAATCATCGATGAGAAGCTTTGCAGGCGACAAAGTGAGGAAAGCTCTGAGCCTCAGGTAATTTGATTTTTCATTGAATATATTGAACGCGTTGTTGAAAAAGAAAATTCTGGTTACTAGCGTTTCCTCTGTTTCCACCAATCTTTTGAAAAATTTTGTTTCTGTGGGGTTGTAAAACACTAAACTGTGTTATAGTTGGCATTGGGTAGACTCATGACCAGTTTTCTGGCTAGCCCAGTTGGTAGAGCTGCCGTTGTAGTGTTTCTGGGGTTCTAGGGCCAAGTCCCATGTTGGGTACACTTCTTTCCCTTGATTTACTTCATTGACGATGAGGTTAAATTGATGAGTGCAGGTAGGTGGCACTGGCGGTCCATGGTGACTGGCTGGGAGTTAGTGACTCCCAGAAGGTCAAAACGGTTATGAGTATTGTAGTTGGTGTTGGGTAGACTTACGACCAATTGCCCAGCTAGCTCAGCTGGTAGAGCTGTGGTACTAGTGTTCCTGCTGTCAAGGATCCCATGTTGGGCACACTTTTCTCCATTGATTTATTTCATTGACAAGGAGGTCAATTGGTGAGCGCGAGTAGGTCCCATCCTTGTTGCCAGACTTTACAAAATACTGAAATTTTTCACAGGACAGTGGGTCTGGTAAACTTCAAATTTTTACCAGACCAAACCAAATTTTACCGGACCGAAAATATGACAACATAAAACAACCAAAAGTGATTAATTTCCGAGATGTTTTTCGGCCTATTTCTCTGTACTGGGCATACAAAATACCGAGCGGGGATCCAATTTTAATAATATGCAACCCAGATTTACGTTAGCCAATCACGGAATAGAATAATTCCCGGATGCTGGAAAATAAAAGTGGTCATTCGGATTGTTCCGCGATGTACATTAGTTAACATAACCGATATATTGCCTATGTATATTCGAAATGCTGGGATTATAAATTTGGGAATTTTCCATGAAGAACTTCCGGTTTTTAAACGGGAAAACCATTTTTGTTTACTTTTTACGGTATGTAATTTCATGTTAAGTGTACGGCTAAATTTTGTCTGTCAGTTGGTCCTGTATTCTGGTGCTTATTTATCTGACCGCTATCAGTTTTACCTGACATGACCGGCGGACCAACGGTATTTCGTGAAGTCTGTTGTCGCCAATGAAGTAAGCAAAAACAGGATTGGTAAAGGGTTAACTCAGTTAACTGTTTCCTACGCAACAAAATTTTAGACATGTCTAAATTAAAAGCATATGCAAATGAGAAAATTAGCTTACTCATATCAGTTTTTTTTTATATATATATTTATAACAGGGTATTAAATGTGGAATAAAGAGAAAATGCTGGTTTCCCGCATATTCTTATTTTTCCACAATGTTTTCAAAAGCACTTACAGTTTGAGTCGTTAAATCTCTGGATCTTGTGGTAAAGGGTTTATCTGGGTTTACCTTGGAGCTAATTAGTGTAGTAAATTTTCTTCTAAAGTAAACATCCATGGTTTAGTGGAATAAGAATTTAGAGATGCAGATTAGAAAGCTCTTTGCCAGAAGACAAATGTAGCTCAAATAGTGGAAATGGTTTCTTCAAATTCTTGAACTGTAGAAAGGATTATGTTAACACTTCCCACACCACGAAATTTTAGACAAATCTAAATTGAAAGCATTTGGAGAAGACAGGTATAGCTGAAATGATGGTAATTGTCTGTGAAGGTGTAGAAAACCTTGTGGGAAAAGGTGGAAAAGCTGGTTTTCAAAAGGCTATTTCTTCACGTTCCATAAAACCATGGATTGTGTGTTCAAGAGTTTATAGTGAAAATTGCTGCTCACCTGCATTTTCTCATTTTCCCACAATCTTTTCTGCCTTTCCAAAGTTAAATCCTGTTTGTGTCACATTTGATTTGTTACCAAGGCTTTCAGTTAGGACATGTCTAGAATGTTGTTTGGTAAACATATTACATGAATATATATGAAAACATTTTTACTAAATGGGAAATATTTTATTGAAGCAATATCTGGAAAAATAGTTTATTCAAGCAATGTCTGCGAGTGCGATTGCCTCCATTTGTTCATAAGTTGGCCTGCTGCCAAACAAAACCAATGGTCTATAGGAGGTTTACACCGTACCACACAAATTGCAAGTTTTATTGACTCTAAAAGAGAGGGCTTTTGAAAATTTTGGGAAAAGGTGAATATGCTGATAATCAGCATTCCGACTTTTCACACATTTTTTATCCTATCAAAGACAGATATAATCATTTAACCCTTTACCATACAATCCCGTGTTTCAACAACCCTGAGGAATAAGGCTTTTGAAAACTTTGTGGGAAAAGGAGAAAATGCTGGTAACCAGCATTTTCTCCTTTTCCCACTACCCTTTCATTAAAAAAAATTCATTTTTGAGCCATGTTTATTTTATCATCTGCAGGTATTTTCAATTTGGTCTAGTTCAAAATTTTTCTGTTTGGTACAGGGTTAAGGGACATTTAGTTTGTTGTCTTCTATTGCTTTCAACTTGGTCTAGATAAAAATTTTGTAATTTGGTAAAGGGTTAAAAGGTGGAGCACAAGAAATCATTAATCCTTTACCAAACATTAATGATTGATTGATTGTATGGTGTTTAACGCCATTTTCAACATTATTTCAGTTATATCGCGGCGGCCATGCACCTATCTATGCTTTCCTGGAGACTCTTTTTACCAGTACTCCGCACAATTTTCTTGCCAAGCCACTGGCTGCTTTCCCACATAACTATCGTCGAGACAATGGTCAGCAGTAGGAGAGGAATGAATCCTGTTGCAATGACTATCATCATTCCTCGGAAAGAAATTGGCCGAGCAGGGATCGAACCCATGACCCCCTGTTCTCAAGTCCTGTATGCTACCGACTGAGCTACTGCGGCTCGGCACCAAACATTAACATTTTAGACAAGTCCACATTCAAAGCATATACAAGCGACAAATGAAATGTGACTGAAGAATTGAAATTTGTTGTGGGAAGGATAGCAAATATTGTGCGGAAAGAAAAATGCTGTTTACCAGCCATTTGTCTTTTTTTTTTGCCATGTTTCAAAATTCTTTTTTGCGGGATTGTTGAAACACAAGGACTATTTGGTAAAGGTTTAAACTTGTGTAAATGATGTTAACCCTTTACCACATACTCCCAACTTTTAATGACCCTGAACAAGGAGCCTTTGGAAAACATTGGGGAAAAGGAGAAAATGCTGGTAACCAGCATTTTCTCCTTTTCCCACAATGTTTTCTACTCTATGAAAGACAGATTTCATGTTTTGAGTTATATTTAATTTGTCGTGTGCAAATCCTTTCAATTTGGACAAGTCTGAAATTTTGTCGTTTAGTAAAGAGTTAAGTAGACCAGGGGCCTAAGGGTACAGAATCTGTCACAAAGTCCCTTCATCCCCCCTTTTGTCCTATGAATGAAAGTGGACAATATTTTTAACCTCTATCAAATGACACAAAAGTTTTTGACTCGTGGAAATTGAAAGCATTTGAAGACCACAGATTAGATGATACTCAAATTATGAAATTTGTCTTTGAAAGGGTTGGGAAAGGAGAAAATGCAGGTTACCAAGTTCCCCATTTCAAACAAATTACAATGGTTTCAAAAACCTTCATCAGAATAGTTCAAATACAGGATTTTTTTGTAAAGAGTTAAACGTCACTTGACACTAGACATGTTTTTAAGGTGGGGGTCAACTTAATATTTTGATTCTGACATTGTTGGCCTGGGCTCTCTTCCCCCACAAATTCTAAATTAAGATGTAATTCCAACTTCAAAGATACTGCCATCTGACTTGTTGAGTTAGGACATCTCTTTTTTTAGGATTGTTTGCTTGTAAATTGTGGGAATGTTTATTCCTCTGTCCCTGTCATAACTGAACACTATCTTGACATTGTTTATGTGGAAAAGCAGCCTTTATTGCTTTTCAAACAGTGTTATGCATAGATCTCGAATTGTCTATTCTTTACTAGACAAAATTTCAGGCTTGATTCTTTTCCATGTTTACATACTCTTTTATAGACAAGTCTCGTCTTTCGAATCTATATCCGAAAATGCTTTCAGTATGGAAGAGTCCAACATTTAGTTGTCCCTCAACTGTTTACAATACAACACAAGTTTGGACTTGACCAAACTGAAGGCATTTGTAGACAGCAACATAAATGTAGTTCAAATGATGATTGTGTCTTTGATAGGGTAGAAGACATTGTGAGAAAAGGAGAAAATGCTGGTGACCAGCATTTTCTCCTTTTTGCAACAATATTTTCGAAACTTTCTTATTTCAGAGTGTTGTTAAAAGTTTGGGTTGTTTGGTAAAGGGTTAAAAAGTTAACCCTTTCCCAAATGTTGGATTTTGGACTCTTTCTATTTCAGAAACATCTGCAGACAATAGATTCAAAACTGTGCAGATGAACTTGAGCTCTCTGATAGGGTAGAAAAAATTGTGGGAAAAGGAGAAAATGCTAGTTACCAGCATTTTCTCCTTTTCCCACAATGTTTTTAAAAGCCTTCTTTCCCAGGGTCGTGAAAACAAGGGATTGTTTGGTAAAGGGTTAAAGGACATGCAGCTCTCTCCAGTATGTCCAGATTTCTGTGATGTTATCTTGAGTCTGACCATAAATGAAACTGTTATCCTAATTAAATTACCCTAATTAGATTCTGCTCAGTCTGCTCTATGCGACTCTTCACTTTAACTCTATACCAAACGACAAAATTGTAGACTAGTCCAAATTGAAAGCAATTGCAGACGACAAAATAAATGTGACTGAAAAAATGAAATTTGTGTGGGAAAGGCAGAAAACATTGTTGGAAAAAGAGAAAATGCTGGTTACTAGCATTTTCTCCTTTTCCCACAATGTTTTCAAAAGGCTTCTTTCTTAGGGTCGTGAAAAGTTGGGATTGTGCAGGAGAGGGTTAAGTCATCCAGAGTTTTAATGACCCTGAGGAAGAACAGTTTTGAAAACAATGTGGATAAAGGTGAAAATTCCTATTATGTTTTCTCACCTTTCAGGAACAAATTACATCATTTTAGCAACAATCAATTTGTTGTCTGCTGTCAATGTTTTCAAAAGCCTTTTCAAAATTCTTCACCTCACAACAAAACCTTAGTCCTCAGTCAAAATTGAAAGCATTAGCAGACAATCAGTCAAATACAACTCAAAGTATGGGCTATATTTGTAAAAGAGAAGAAAACATAGTGGCAAAGGAGAAAATGCTCTGTACCTGTATTTTCTACTTTTCCCATGATGTTTTCCAAAGCCTTTTTCTACATGGTCATGAAAACTTGGGGATTGTTAGGTAAAATGTTAAAACTCTATTGCAGTCATTAAAACCTTGAATGGCTTGGCAAAGATTTAACGGTTTGCAAGATAATCTAATTTTTTGACAAACCTAAGGAAGAAGGCTGTTTAAAGCATTGTGTGAAAAAGAGAAAATGCTGGTAACTTGCATTTTCTCCCTTACTTGCCATGTTTTCTACCCTTTCAAGGACAAATTACATGATTTGAACCACATTTACATGTAGTATGTCAGCAGCAATATTTTGGATTTGAACCAGTCTGAAATCTTGTTGTTTGGTGGAGTTAACCCACAGGCTGCTAAGCGCAACTCACTGACCTTTTGTGGACATTGTAGATTCAAGATCAGACTGCACAGAACATGCAGTCTGATCTTGGATTTACACTGTCCGAAAAATAAGTTTGAAGTAGCATTATTCGGGTTTTTATCCTCGGTTTGAAAGTTTCGTTTAAGTTATTTAGCAGGACAAGGGTTAAGACAGACTTTGTGAGGCTAACATCCTACTGTCGCTTCCCAAGAAAATTTTGTCTTGTGCTAAATTAATTTATCTGGGGCTGTGGATAAGCACAGTATTGTTGGATTGCTTGAGAGAAAATCCTGGCATCGTTCACTGAACCCTATACTACACAATCTAGTTTTTAACAACCTTGAAGAAGAAAGCCTTTGAAAAAATTATGGGAAAAAGTGAGCATTTTCACCTTTTTCCACAATGTTTTCTCCTCTTTCAAAGACAAATTCCATCATTTGAGCCATACAATGGACATGTTTGTTGTCTGAAAATGCTTTCATATTGCATAGGCGTAGCCAGGATTAAAATATTTATAAGCACAGTATGGTTTGCAAAGTGCCAATGGGGCAGGAGTGGGAGGATGGCATTTATTGTAAAGCCTAGAGGAATTTCATAGTCACAAGTGCATCAATTTAACCCATCTGTTTAGTTTGAAAAGGCGCACAGATCTGGTGAAAACTCAATACATGTACATGTCTATGATATTGTGATTTATAACTTTGGTCGCAGAATTTTTTTATAAGTACATACGTATTGTGCGTAATGGGTGCTATGTCCTTGTGTTGGGCAAGGTCAAATTTTTGTCTGCTTTTAAAGGGTTAACTCTTCACCAAATGACACAATTTTAGATTTGTCCAAATTGAAAGTCTTTGCAGAAGACAAATTGAAAGTAGATAAAATAATAAAATTGGTCTTTGAAATAGTAAGAAACATTATGGGAAAAGGACAAATTGCTGTTGACCAGCATTTTCTCCTATTCCCACAATATTTTCAAAAGCCTCATCAGGATCTTGAAACATGGACGTGTTTGGTAAAGGCGTCATTTAAGGCTTATGGCACAATGCTGACTTAACGACTCTGAGATAGAAGACTTTTGAAAACATTGTGGGAAAAGGAGAAAATGATGGAAACCAGCATTATCTCATCTCTGTGCACAATGTTTTCTACCCTATAAAAGACAAATTTTGTTTTTAGTAACATTCAGTTTGTCATCTGCAAATGCTTTCAATTTTTCGCCAACTTTTAACACCGCTGAGGAAGAAGGCTTCTGAAAACACTGTGGGAAAAGAAGAAAATGCTGGTAACCAGCATTTTCTTCTTTTCCCACAATGTTTTCCACCCTTTGAAAGACAGATTTTATGTTTTGAGTAAAATTCAATTTGTTGTCTGCAAGGCTTTCAATTTGGACCAAGCTAAAACTGTTGTCGTGTGGTAAAGAGTTAAACTTATGTTGAGAGTTTTATATGGGACAAATCATGCAAGTACCCACAACATAAATAAGATTGCAGTGAAATAGCAATCGTGTTAACCCTTTACCAGACGACAAAACTGTAGCCTTGTCGAAATTACAAGCATTTGCAGACGACAATTTAAGCGTAGCTCAAATGGTTCAATTTTCCTTTGATAGGGTAGAAAACAAATTGTGGGAAAGGAGAAAATGCAGGTTACCAGCATTTACTCCTTTTCCCACAATGTTTTCAAAAAGCTTCATTCCCAGGGTCGTTAAAAGTTGGCATTGTGCGGTAAAGGGTTAAATAAAACATTATGCATGCTTATAAGGAACTCTGAACTTACCTTTGAAGTACAGATTTATCCACCACTCAGTTACAAGCTTTTTTCTTCCTTATTGTTGGAGAGATATGGATTAACCCTATACCACACAATCCCAAGTTTTAACAACCCTGAAGAAGAAAGCTTTAGAAAACATTGTAGGAAAAGGAGAAAATGCTGGTAAATTTGGTAAAGTGCGAAATTTCATCGTTTGGTAAAGAGTTAACCTCGTACCAGACAACAAAATTTTAGACTGGTCCAAATTGAAAGCATTTGCAGATGACAAATTGCATATGGCTCAAATGATCTGTCTTTGATAGGGTAGAAAACAGTGCGGGGAAAGGTTACCAGCATTTTCTCCTTTTCCTACTGTTTTTTCTAAACGCTTCTTCCTCAGGGTCGTTAAAACTCGGGATTGTGTGGTAATGAGTGAAGTACAGATTTATCCATCACTCAATTACGAAGGCATTTGCAGATGACAAATAGAATATCGCTCAAGTGGTGATCTGTCTTTGATAGGATAGAAAACATTGTGGGAAAAGGAGAAAATGCTGGTTGCCAGCATTTTCTCCTTTTTCGACAATGTTTTCAAAAGCCTTCTTCTTCAGGGTCATTAAAACTTGGGATTGGGTGGTAATGGGTTAATCAACTGAAAGTTTTTGTTTACCTTTACTTTCGACATGATTTCAGTCATTTTACAGCTAAATTACTGACTGGGTTTCATTGATACCTGGCTTGGGCCTTGAACTGCCTTGCCTAAGGATGGTTACGATGAGCCTGCTAGATCCGTAGGTAATATACTGGGCTTGAAATGAGGGGGTCATAGGTTTTGATCCTTTGCTCGGTGGATTTCTTTTCCGAGGATTAATGACAGTCATTGCGTCGGTATTCATTCCTGTCTTTGCTGTCAGATCATTGTTTCAACAATGGTCATGTGGGGAAGCAGCCAGTGGCATGGGAATAATATTGTGCTGGTTAAAAAAGCTCCAGGAAAGCATTGATAGATATATGTATATTGGCTGTTGCAATTTTAGTGAAATCATGTTGAAAGAATGTTAAATACCAAGCAAACTAACAAACAAAATATAAACCCAAATCATTTTCAAATTCAACTGCACTGGAAATCTACTCATGAATAGGTCTTGAAAAAGTTTGAACTGAAATACATGTATTGCAGTAACTGTTGATCTAATAAGTCTGTCTCTAGCATTTAGAGAGAGGAGACCGAACAATCTGTCGGCATTTATTCCTTTAGTCTGTACTACGACAATAAATTTGAGCCTTGTCCAATTTGAAACCATTTGCAGACGACAAATTCAGTGAAGGTCAAAAGATGATTTTTGTCTTTTAAAAATGTAATCTCTAAGTCTTGTTTCGTGAGAATGTTAAAAAACCTTTTTACCCAAACATTGCCATATTTTCACAGACCTGAGGAAGAAGGCATTATAAAAATACTGTAATGGAATAATTCTGTACATCAGAAAATGGTGGTCTTTGACACAGCAGCAAACATGAGAATGGAAAAAAAATTAATGCTGGTAACCAGCATTTTCTCCTTTTCACCTGATGTTTCCAAAAGCCTTTCTCCTTAGGGTCATTACTTGTAAAAGTCGGATTGTTTTGTTTAACTCTTTGCCACACGACAAAAATGTAGACTTGGCCAAATTTGCAAACTACACTTAAAATGTAACCCAAATGATGGAATTTGTCATTGATAGCGAAGAAAACATTGTGGGAAAAGGAGAAAATGCTGGTTACCAGCATTTTCTCCTTTTCCCACAATGTTTTCAAAAGGCTTCTCCTTCAGGGTCGTTAAAACTTGTGATTGTGTGGTAAAGGGTTAAGCAATGAAGGGGACAAATGATACAAAAACCAATACTGTTATGTTGGGTTTAGGGAAGAAGTTTTGGACTATGGCTAGAAGACAAGAGAAGGCAATCAGGAAGCTGTATAAATAATTAACAACATCCTCATTTCTCACAGCTCTTACTTATAAACCCCCTTTTTACCCTTAACCCTCTACCAAACATTTTTGAGTTTAACTCCTTACCAAACAAAAAAATATTAGACCAGTCCAAATTGAAAGCATTAACAGATGACGGATGAAACATTTCTCAAAAAGTGCATTTGGAAGGGTGGAAAACAAAGAAGGTAAAGGAAAACAGTGTAGTAACTAGCATTTTCTCCTTTTCCCACAATGTTTTTTAACCTCTCACAGACGAATCCCATGACTTGTGACACATTTACTCTGTCATTTGGAAATGCTTTGAATTTGGACCTGTCTAAAATTTTGTTGTGTTGCAGAGTCAACCATTCCAAGTTTTAACTACCCTGTGGAAAAATGATTTCGAAAATAGCAAGGGAAAAAGAGTAAATGCTAGTACCGAGCATTGTCTCCTTATCCCATGATGTTTTCTACTCGTCTAAATACTAATTCCATCAGTTGAGCTACATTGTAACCCTTTATCTAAAGTTTAACAAACCTGAGAAAAAATGCTTTTTGAAGACATTGCGGCAAAAGTAGAACATGTAGAAAGTAAAGTTTAAAAGTTTTTTTGTCCCTTTCAAAGGTAAATTCTATCAAGGCTTTTGAAAACAATGTGGGAGATGGAGATAATGTAGGTTGACAGCCATATTCCTTTTCCAAATTTTTTTTTTTCAAATTAACTCTTTCAAAGGGTTGTTAAAACAAAGGACGATTTTGTTAAGGTTTAGAAATATGATGATTGATGATAATATACAAAGTAATGTGCAAATTATAGATAAAATTCTGTCTGCTTGTAAATTGTTTCAATTTTTGTCATGCTATAGTATTACGGCAATACTGTGTCACTTTGTACTGAGGAGAAAAAACAAAATTATTAATTGATATTTATTGATGGTAAGCTGCTAAACTACCGTTATATTTCTAGATATACATTTATATTTCCGAAATTCATAACACCGGTTTTGTCTTGTTAACTCCTTACCAAACAACAAATTTTGGACTAAACTAAATTCAAAGTATTTGCAGACGACAAATAAAATGTTGCTGAAATGATGATTTCTGTCTTTAATGGGTAGAAAACATTGTGGCTTTTCCCACAATGTTTTCAAAAGTCGTATTTCTTAGGGTCGTTAGAACTTGGGATTGTGTAATAATGTGTTAACCCTTTACCACACAATCCCGACTTTTAACGACCCTGAGAAAGATGCCTTTTGAAAACACTGTAGGAAAAGGAGAAAATGCTGGTAAACAGCATTTTCTCCTTTTCCTACAATGTTTTCTACCCGTATCAAAACAAATTTCAATTGTTCAGGCACATTTACTTTGATGTCTGAAATGCTTTCAATTTGGACTAGTCTACAATTTTTTCGTTTGGTAAAGAGTTAAATAGGATTTTCTTAGGGTCGTTAAAACTTGGGATTGTGTGATAATTCTAAATAGGATTTTTTATCTATTACAAGAGACAAAAGATTAAGGTCTATGTATGAATTTACAATTGGTAATCATCGTAAACAAAGCCCTGAAGCTAATTTGTCTATTTTGAGATTGCAAAATGAAATAAAGAAGTTGTAGAATATGTCCATTTTATTCTATAAGTAGTTTATCCTTATCGCTTAACTCTTTACCAAACCACCAAATTTAAGACCTGCCCAAATTCAAGACTTTTTGCAGACAACAAACTAAATGTTACTCAAAAATAAATTTTGTTTTTAAAAGGTTAGAAATACTGTGGGAAAAGAAAAAAAAATGCTGGTTACCAGCATTTCTCCTGTTCCCACAATATTTTCTAATGTTCTTGCACAGACTCGTTTAAATTCAGGTTGCTTGGTGAAGGGTTACCCAGATGACAGAATTTCAGCATTGGCAGGGAACAAAATTAATGAAGTGTTCCTCAAATTATTGGTTTTTTCTTTTAAAAGATAAATGAATATTGTAGGAAAAGGAGAAAATGCTGGTAACCAAAAGCCGTCTTTCTCAAATGTCATCTGTCTGAGGTGTTTCAGCAAAGTGGACAGTGCAGATCATAGATCAGACTGCAGGTTTTGTGCTGGCTGATCTTTAATCTATATTGGTCATAATGGCAGCAAAAGTTCTGAAAGACATTTTAACCCTTTACCACATAATCCAGACTTAACAATTGTAAGAAAGAAGCCTATTGAAAATATTGTGGGAAAAGGAGAAAATGCTGGTAACCAGCATTTTCTCCATTTCCCACAATGTTTTCTACCCTATCAAAGAAAAATTGCACCATTTGAGCCGCATTGAAATTGTTGTCTGCAAATGCTTTTAATTTAAATTAGGCTAAAATTTTGTCATCTGGTAAATGGTTAAGGATAGTAATTGTTGTATGAGGTGATGTGCCTTGAGCTGCCTGCTTGTAAATAATGTTGATCTTTGTCGAGTTATAAATGGGCCTATTTAGTTTTTGTTACGTCTTTCTTGTCCACTGCTTTGGGTTTTGACAAATCATAAATTTGTTGTAAAGATATAAAGAGTTCACCCTTCACCATACAATCAGTGTTTCTCCCAGAGCGTGTTTCTTGAATTTTTGACACAATGATTTCTTAGGTGACGCACTAAAATTCGTCATGTGCGTCTTTTTCTGACGCAACCAAAAAAATATCAGTTCAATCAAAAGAATAATTTATAATGCACACCGTGACGTCGAGCCGATATACCAAGGGGCAAAATAAGGTTTGTATGCAGAGAAAGATTTCATACACCATAATTATTTTATACTGAGAGTTTATGATACGGCGCCCAGTGTCTGAAACCGATTTTATTGATAATTTATTGATAAATATCTGCTAGTACTGCACAAAAAAGAATTGAAGAACATGAATTACTACCGACTGGCTTCTCTCTGATACAGTCACACATTTGAAGCTCTTGTTTAGTAATGATTAACCAGGAATGGAATAATTATAGGAAGGTCAATTTGTCGCCGGGTATTAAATGTTTACGGTCTGTGTGTTCTAGACGCTTTCCGAAACATAATAGCAGATAAACCGAAAAAGAAAAACAGAAAACACTTGCAGACTGTTTCGTTGTCCCTTCCACAAGTAAACACCTCGAAAACCTGAAAAATGAAAATTCAACAAATGCAACAAATATCCGGGTCTTGTAAGGCTAAGAAAAATAGTTTCAGTTCCAAGTCACAGGGAAAGGTCCCTAAACGTGATTTTAAGTAGCTTTAAAAAGGTATTTATAAAGGTGACCCTCAAGATTTTTGTATGACCCCCAAAAATTTGGAAAAGAGGTCACAAATGACCCTCAAAAATTCAAAGCTGGGAGAAGCACTGCACAATCCAGTTTTAAAGACCCTGAAAAGTACGCCTTTTGAAAACATTGTGGGAAAGGGAGAAGATGCTGGTAACAAGCATTTTCTTCTTTTCTAGACTATCTGATTCAAATCCAATCATTTGTGCCATATAAATTTTTCGTTTGCCAGTGCTTTCAAATTGGACCTGTCCATAGTGTCATTTTGGAAAGAGTTAACTGGTTACAATTTTGCAGCAACGACCTTGGAAATGTTTGAGCTTGGAAATATTTGTTTTAACCCTATACCACACAATGCTGAATTTGAAAGAGAGGGCTGTTGAAAACATTGTAGGAAAAGGATAAAATGCTGGTAACAAGCATTTTATCCTTTTCTCACAATGTTGTGGACCCTATCAAAAACAGAATTCATCATTTTAGCAACATGTAATTTGTCGTCTGCAAATGCTTTCAAATTGGACCAGTCCAAAATTTTGTTGTTTGGTAAAGGGTATACCAGGTATTATAAGTATGGACATGACAACTCTTAACCAAACTAGGAAATTTCAGACTAGTTCAAATTGAGAGCATTGGAAGATGACATTTTTACTGTGGCTCAAATGATGAAATTCAACTTTGAAAGGGAAGAAAACTTTTTGGAAAAAGGAGAAAATGCTGGTAACCAGCATTTTCTCCTTTTCCCAAAATGTTTTCAAAAGCCTTTTTCCTCAGGGTCGGTGAAGCTTTGGGTCATTTGGTAAGTGGCCAAAACTGTATTAGCTCTTTACCGCACAACAAAATTTTAGACTTGTCCAAACCACAAGCGTTTGCAAATGATAAATCAAAACTGGCCCAAACTGTTGAAGATGTCTTTGATAGGGTGGAAAACAATGTGGGAAGAGGAGTAAATGCTGGTAACCAGCATTTTCTCCTTTTTCTACAATGTTTTCAAAAATCTTTTCTTCTCATGGTCGTTAAAATTAAGGATTGTGTGGTTAAGGCTTTATCAGTTTCAAAAATAAGAAATTCTGAGCATGTCTGAAAAACAGGGTGGGGTAAATTTTTATCTGGGTTTGAATTCATTAACAGCACTTGCAAGGTAATTATAGCTGTTAATCTAATTTGGGAGATCATAACCCAAATCTTTTCTCTTTACTTTTACCAAACAATTATGTGATTTAACAACCTTGAAGTAAAACTGCTCATGAAAATATTAACTCTTTACCAAAAGACATAATTTTAGACTGGTCCAAATTTAAAGCATTTGCAGACGACAAATTAAAGATGGCTCAAATGGCAGAATTTGTCCTTGATAGAGTAGAAAACATTGTGGGAAAAGGAGAAAATGCTGGTAACCAGCATTTTCTCCTTTTCCCACAAAGTTTTCTACCCTATCAAAGAAAAGTTGCGTCATTTGAGCCACTATGAAATTGTCGTCTGCAAATGCTTTCAATTTGGATAGGTCTTAAATTTTGCCATGTGGTAAAGGGTTAACTCTATACCACACGACGAAATTTTAGACCCATTCACATTGAAAACATTTTGTAGAGGAGAAAATACTTGTGACTCAGATGATGAGATTTGTTTTTGGCAAAGAAGAAGGCATTTAGGGAACAGGGGAAAATGCTGGTTTCCAGTAATTTTAGCTCACTTGAGGATAAAGTGCTCAAGGTGAGCTTTTGTGATTGTGCTGTGTTGGTCATCCGTCGTCAAGTTTTACCTTGTGTATGCTCTAGAGACCACATTTTCAGTCTGATACTCCTGAAACTTGGTCAGAATGTTTTTCTTGATAATATCTCACAAGAGTTTGAAAATTGGTCAGGTCGGGTCAAAAACTAGGTCACTAGGCCAAATCTTAGAAAAAACCTGATGTACACTCTAGAGGCTATATTTTCAGTCCAATACTCTTGAAAGTTGGTTAGAATGATTGTCTTGATAATATCTGTCTGGACAAGATTGAAAATGGGTCATGTTGGATCAATAACTACGGTAGGTCACTAGGTCATATCTTAGAAAAACCTTGTGTATGCTCTAGAGGCCACATTTTCAGTCCAATGCTCTTGAAACTTGGTCAGCATGTATGTCTTGATGACATCTTAAACAAGTTTGAAAATGGGTCATGCTGGCTGAAATACTAGGTCACTAGGCCAAGTCTTAGAAAAAGCTAGTGTACACTCTCATGAGAGGCTACAATGTAAGTTCAGTACTAATGAAACTTGGTCAAAATCTTTGTCTTGATGACATCTTGGCTGAGTCTAGAAAAAGCTTGTGTACAAGCTAGAGGCCAAATTTTTAGTCCAATGATTATGAAAGCTTGTTAGAATGTTTATCATAGTATCTCAAAGGAGATTGAATATGGGTCATGTTTGGTCAAAAGGCTCAGGTGAGCGACTTTAGGGCCATTATGGCTGCCTTGTCTCATTTTCCCACAATGTTTTTCAAAAGCCGTCTTGTTCAGGGTCGTCAAAATTTGGGATTGTGTGATAAAGGGTTCAGTGATGGGATTTTTCATTAATTGAGCAGAAAACATTTTGGGAAAAAGAGAAAATGCTTGTTACCAACATTTTCTTCTTTTCTCAAATTGTTTTTAAAAGCCTTCTATCTCAGGATTGTGTGGTAAAGGGATAAAACATTGATAGAAAAGGAGAATATACTGGTGAAGATAAATCTGAAATGTTGTCTTGCGGTTAAATGAATGTATATCTAGTTTTGGATTGATCATCGGGTTAAATGAATGTATATCTAGTTTTGGATTGATGGTCGGGTTAAATGAATGTATATCTAGTTTTGGATTGATGGTCGGGTTAAATGAATGTATATCTAGTTTTGGATTGATCGTCGGGTTAAATGAATGTATATCTAGTTTTGGATTGATCGTCGGGTTAAATGAATGTATATCTAGTTTTGGATTGATCGTCGGGTTAAATGAATGTATATCTAGTTTTGGATTGATCGTCAGGTTAAATGAATGTATATCTAGTTTTGGATTGATCGTCAGGTAAAATGAATGTATATCTAGTTTTGGATTGATCGTCAGGTTAAATGAATGTATATCTAGTTTTGGATTGATCGTCAGGTGTTATATGCTTTTTTAAACATCATTTAAGTGGTTTCATGACTGCTAGTGCACCTATCCATGTCTTCCTGGAAGTTCTCATACCAGTATGATGTTGAAACAATGTTCAGTGCTTACTATCAATTCTCAAACATATTCCCACAACGCTTTCTACCCTTCAGATGGCAGTTGGGTCTCCAAGCCCCTTAGGGCAGTTGGTAGCCTACAGATCTTGAGAACAAGGGTTTGCTTGTTTGAATCCCCGGCTCAGCCATTTTCTTCCTAAGGATCGATGATCGATTATAGTCATTGTAACAGGATTAATTCCTCTCTCACCACTGATCATTATTTCAACGATGTTACATGGGAAAACAGCCAGTGACTTGAAAAGAATATTGTAAGTACTGGTAAAAAAAACTTCAGGAAAGCATGGACAGGTGAACTAGCTGCAGCAATATCACTGAAATAATGTTGAAAACGGTGTAAAACACCATACAATCATCGAGACCAACACTTTGTGGCTTTGTAAGGAGTTTTAAACTCTGTGTCAAATGATAAAAGTTTTTTTTACCTTTCGGAAAGCATTTTCAGATGACAACATAAAAATGTAACTCAGAAATTAAAATTAGTTTTTGGGAAGGGAGAGAACACTGTAGCAAAAGGAAAAAAATCTCTTTTTGGAAATGTAGAAAATATTTTTGGAAAAGGAGAAATGTCTTTTTGGAAAGGTAGAAAACGGTGTGGGAACAGAAGAAAATGCTGATTACCAGCATTTTCTCCTTTTTCCACAATGTTTTCCAAAGGCTTCTTGTTTAGGGTCTTGAAAACTGGCGATTGATTGGTAAGGTGTTGACCTCTTGACCTTGCAAAATTCCACAATAGACAACAGGTTAATTGAGGTATCATTACCAGTCATAGATTGGGATGACAAAAGTCATCCTCGGATGACAGGCAAATTATCAGATACTGGTCACAAAAAAATCAATTCCTGTGTTATAGCACCTCATACAAGATAGGTTTGTAATTGATCTGAGTCCACTAACAGTCGCTTATAAATGTTATTTTCTAAGTTTATGAATGAGAGTTGGTCCCTTCAGAAACACAAAAGAATCATTTTGCTGAAATAATTCACTCTCTGAGAATGTTTAATTAAGCCTGTACCACACAATCCTGTGTTTAAATGACCCTGACGAAATAGGCTTTCAAAAAAATTGTGGGAAAAGCAGAAAATGTTGGTAACCCAATGTTTTTAGCTCACCTGAGCATGAAATGCTCAAGGTGAGGTTTTGTGGTCGTCACCGTCATGCTATGTCCGTCGTGTTTTGTCCGTCCTTGTCATGTGGTCGTCAACATTTACCTTGTATGCACTCTAGAGGCCACATTTTCAGTCAGATACTGATGAAACTTAGTCAGAATGTTTGTCTTGATATAATCTTGAGAAAATTTGAAATCGGGTCATGTCAGGTCAAAATGAAGGTCACTGGGCCCAATCTAAGAAAAACTGTGTGTGCACTGTAGAGGCCACATTTTCAGCTTTGTACTCTTGAAACTTGGTCAGAATGTTTGTCTTGAGGATATCTCGTACAAGTTTCAAGTTTGGTCATGTCAGGTCAAAAAGTAGTTCACTAAGCTGAATCTTAGACAGACCTTGTGTGCACTCTAGATATAGCATGATACTCCTGAAACTTGGTCATTGTGACAAATGATTTATACTCCTGTCTGAGAACTCCAGCTCATTTGTACCAGTTTTAGAATTGCTGTCGAGTTGATATTGACAAGTCTGGCATTTGTTGTTTGGTAAGGAGTTTACACATGCAGATACATTTTGAAAACAGGGCAAAGGGAGAACTGGTAACCAGCATTTTCTCTTTTGCCCACAAAGTTTTCTACTCTTCTAAAGTCAAGTTTCAATTTTTGAGTCACGTTTGTCGTCTGCAAATGCTTTGAATTTGGACAAGTCTAAAATTTTGTCATTCAGTAAAGAGTTAAAACAAAGTTTTTACTTGTCTATAATTATGATAAGCATTTGCAGGCTATAAAGTAATTGTGACTCGAAACTGAAATATTGTCTTTGCAGGGAAGAAAACATTGTGAGAAAAAGAGAAAAGGCTTGTAATCAGTGTTTTTTCCTTTTCCCACGATGTTTTCAAATGACTTCTTCTTACCATTGTAAAAATATCTGGATTGTTTGGTATAGGGTCCAGGAAAATTAATGCTTTACCAAACGACAAAATTTTAGACTGGTCCAAATTGAAAGCACTTGCAGACGACAGAATTAATGTACCGCAAAAATTGAAACTTGTTCTGTGAGAGTAGAAAACATTGTGGGAAAAGGAGAAAATGCTGGTTACCAGCATTTTCTCCTTTTCCCACAATGTTTTCACAAGGCTTCTTTCTCAGAGTCGTGAAAACCCGGGATTGTTAGGTAAAGAGTTAAAACAGCATTTTCAGAGAAGCAGGATATTGAGTGCTTGCAGTACATTGGGTCATACAGAAAAAAATGTATTCAAGTATTTACATCATACATACCAAAACTTTATCCTACTGAATAACTTGATCTTATAAGTAGGTTTAAAAAGCCTGAATAATGATACTTCAAACTTATATTTTGGAGAAAAATACCTCCTTATCAGATGGTGTGGATCCAAGATCAGACTGCACATTCTGTGCAGTGATCTTGATCTATATTGTCTGCAAAAGGTCAGTGAGTCACGCTTAGCAGCCTAGGGATTAACACTTTCACTACCAAGTAAATAATTTACACTTTTTGATTGGCTATAAATATTAGAAGTTCAATGCAAGATGAAAAGACAGTTTTGCCTTAATCTAAAATATAAGAAGTGGACAGAAAAGACCATGGATCAGACTGCACTTTCCGTGCAGTCTGATCTTGATCTACACTGTCCACAAAAGTTTCTTGTGCCGCCAACAGTAAGGAAAGAGTTAATCCTTTACCACAAAATCCGAGTTTTAAGGACCCTGAGAAATAAAGCTTTAAAAAAAAAAAAATCAATGAAATAAGAAAACAGTTTCTTTTTCCTGGCAGTGTTTTCAAAAGCCTTCTTTTTCTCGGTTGTCATAACTCTTTACCGCATAATTCCGAATTTAAACAACTCTGCAGAAGAAACCTTTTGAAAACATTGTTGGAAAAGGAGAAAATGCTGGTAACCAGCATTTTCTCCTTTTCCCACCGTGTTTTCTACCCTTTCAAAGAAGAATTCCATCATTTGAGCCACATTTAAATTGTCATCTGCAAATGCTTTGAAATTGGACAAGTCTGATTTTTTGTCGTTTGGTTTCTCAAGTTACTTAACTTGAGGTTGTGATGTACATGTAAATGGTTAAATGGAATTCACCAAAGATAAGAGAGACAGAGGTATTTTGAATTCAGTATGTTTGGCCGGATTCATTCCTCTCTCACCGCTGATCATTGTTTCAACGATGGTTTAATTTTGTTGAAAAGCAGCCAGTGGATTGGGAAGAATATTGTTAGGAGTACTGGTTAAAGAAACTCCAGGAAAGCATGGATTGGTGCACTGCCATGTAACTGAGATAATGTTGAAAACACAGTTAAACACCATACAATCAATCAACTAATCAGATCCAAGATCAGATGGCTATGTCTATCTTTGTCCTATTTAGATCTACAGTGTTTGAAAAGTGTTTCGCATTTAAGCCCCATGCCTTCCTCATTTTTTTCCCCAATTTTCATAAAGAGTGTGAAAAATCCTTGAGATTAAGTGAAAAAAAAATGGAAGAAATTGGTAATAGCAAACAGAAGAAGAAAAGAAGAGGGATGCACGGACATAGTATGAAATAAATAAAGCTTCAAAGCTGGTTTAACAGGCAGCACCAAACTAATTATTTTAAATAGGGGGGGGGGGGGGTAAATGTACATTTTGAGTTTAACTTTTTTTATTTTAAAACAATCCTTGCAGTATGCAAATTACCTCACACCTCATTACCATCAAATATTGCCGTGAAATATGCATAAAGGAGGTTTTCCGTAATTATTCTATTAGATAAAGCTTCTGTAAAGTAAATCTTCTAGAGTCATTTCTCAACTATTGTTCAACTATTTAACAGCTTAAACTCTTTGCCCAATTTTTCATCATCATTGATAGTACATGTAGCTGAGCCCCAGTAGCTCATTTGGTAGCGTGCAGGACTTGAGAACAGGGGGGTCGAGGATTCAGTCCATGGCTCGGCCAATTTCTTTCCAAGGATTGATGATAGTCATTGCGACAGGATTCATTCCTCTTCTACCACTGACCATTGTGTCAAGAATGGTTATGTGGAAAAGCAGCCAGTGGCTTGGAAAAAATATTGTGCAGAGTACTGGTAAAACAGACTCCAGGAAAGCATGGATGGGTGCACTGGCCGCCGTGATATAACTGAAATAATGTTGAAATGGCGTTAAGCACCATACAATCAATCAATCAGTAAATATAGTGCTATAAGAGCAATGTTTGTACTGTGTCATGTTTTATTGTAAGATAGAACTGTGATCATTCAACCAAACAGTATAATAATACAGAATTTTTGTACCACTAAACTGCCCAATTTTAGCCTTTGTAATGTGAGACTTTAGTCTGTCAAAAAATTGTTACTTTTTGAAATGAATAATATTGGACCTGTATAACTCTTTCAGTACCAAATGTTATAAACTCTACATTTTCAACCCTTTACCATGCAATTCTGACTTGGATAGAGAAAGCATTTGAAACTATTGTGGGAAAAGGGGAAAATGCTGGTAACCAGCATTTTCTCCTTTTCCCACTATGTTTTTCTACCCTTCCAGAAGAAAATTTCAATCTTTTTGTCACAGTCATCTTTTTGTCTGCAAATGCTTTTAATTTGAATAAGTCCAAATTTTGTCCTGTGATAATGGTTTGAGCCTTTACTACTGAGCAGAGTGGAACAGTTGGATACATGTAGTGTTGAAACTAGGGGGTTTGGATTCTCTAGCTTGGCAAAATTCTTTGTGAGGATGTCATCATGACAGGATGTGCTCCTCTCTCACCTCTGAGACGAATCATCACTGTTGCTGTTTTGAAGAGGATTATGTGGAAAAGCAGTCAGTGGCTAGGGAAGAATATTGTACATGTACTTGTAAAAAAGAAACTCTAGGAAAGCATGGGTGGGTGCACTGGCTGCCGTGATTTAAAATTTATGTTGAAAAGGGCATTACACACCATGCAGTCAATCAGTCTTTTACTGTTTACCAAAAAGAAAAAATTAGACTCTTCTAAATTGAAAACATTCGCAGGCAACAAGTTTAACCCTTTATCGCACACTGCCAACTTTTAACAACCCTGGGAAAGAAGCCTTTTGAAAACTTTGTGGGAAAAGGAGAAAATGCTGGTAACCAGCATTTTCTCCTTTTCCCACAATGTTTTTGTACCCTATCAAAGACAGAAATCACCATTTGAGCTACATTTGATTTGTCATCTGCAAATGCTTTCAATCTGGAGCAGTCTGAAATTTTGTCGTGTGGTAGAGTTAATGTGGATAAAAGATAAAATTTGTCCCTGAAAGGATAGAAACCATTGTGGTGAAAGGAGAGATTGGTTACCAGCATTTTTCTCCTTTTCCCACAATTTTTTCAAACGGCTTTTTCCTCAGGGTTGATAAAAGGTTGTCTCTTTACCACATGGTATTTTGTTAGACTTACATGATAAAAGCAACTTGGACTCCAGAAATCAAGTGTGGCTCAAGCCTCCTTTTTCCACAACATTAATAAAAAGCTTTCTTGGGATTGTTTGGTACAAGGTTAGTACAACCCAGTGAAATTGACAGATTTTTTTTTTTTATCTTTTAGTCATGTCTAAACAAAGGGATGTTATAGATCTAAGATCAGTCTGCTGGTTCTGCACAGCCTGGTCTTGATCTATGCTATCATTTAAATGGATTGTTTGGTACAGGGTTAATTGTGAAACTGGGAAATGTTGCTGCAATTTCACTGGTAAATGATGCATACTTAACCCATTACCACACAGTCCCTACTTTTGACGACCCTGAGTAAGAAGCCTTAGAAAACATTGTGGGAAAAGGAGAAAATGCTGGTAACCAGCATTTTCTCCTTTTCCCACAATGTTTTCTACTCTTTACAAAACGAATTTCAAATTTTCAGTCACTTTTATTTTGTCATCTGCAAATGCTTTCGATTTGGACAAGCCTAAAATATTGTCGTTTGGTAATGAGTTAACTCTCATCATGCTATATAACTGAAACAAAAGTTTTAAGCCAACAGTAAAAGCCCAAATTTATGCTATTTCAAAGGTATCTTTTTGGAAAACATGTCCATATTGGACAGTGGTGATCAAAGATCAGACTGCGCGTTCTGTGCAGTTTGATCTTGATATACACTGTCCTCAACAGGTTAGTGAGTCACACTTAGCAGCATTAAGGTTCATTCTACACTTAACAATCCTGAGTTTTACGACCCTATAAAAGAGGACTTTTCAAAACATTGTGGGAAAACGAGAAAATGCTGGTAACCAGCATTTTGTCCTTTTCCCACGAAATTTTCTACCCTTTCGTAAACAAATTCCAATTTTTGAGTCCCTTCCAGTTTGTCATCTCATTGGTATGCAAATGCTTTCAACTTGGAGCAGTCCAAAATTCAGTCATGTTGTAGGGAGTTATATGGTTCATTCCTCTTCCAAGCATTCGCTAGTTTTCAGAACGGAGAGAAAGAAACTTTTTGGAAACATTGTAGGAAAAGGAGAAAGACTCCTGTAGCTAGCATTTTTCTCCTTTTTCCGTAGTTATTTTTTTCTACCCTTTCCACATTTTCTACCCTTTTCAAGACAAAATGTTAACATCTGAACCACTACAAATCTGTTGTTTGCAAATACTTTAAATTTGTATAAGTCTAAAATTTTGTGACGTAAAGTTTGTTGTAAAAAAGGTTGACCCTTTCAGCACTATAGGCAAAAACAGGGACCATTACAGATGGCATAGATTAAGATCAGACTGTACAGAATGTGCAGTCTGATCTTGGATATATACCATTCATTTGTTTAGTCAAGCCTACTGGATAAAAAACTCAGATTTTCAGTGGATCATATTTTTAGCAGTCAAAAGAGGTAAAGTATGTATATTTTATGCTGAAGGAATTAATTGTATGTGGTGTAATACTTACAAAATGCACAAACTGCCTATTGCATGAGTCAATATTTATTTCACATTCTTTTAAGTGCACAGTGAACCTTTTAATGTTATGACTTACTCGGTTCAATTTTTGTTCGCTTTGTTAAATAGCTGCTTTTGAAAACATGGCGGCAAAAAGAGAAATTGCATGTTATGAGCAGTTTCTGCATTTTGTTACAATATTTTTCTGTCATATACATGTATATTCATTTATGAAACCGGTCTGGGAAACGTACAGGGCCGAGGGCCACTCGTTTGAATCTCAGCTTGGCCAAATTTTTTCTGAGGAGTGATGATAGTCATTGTGATGTATATGCATTTATTATCTGTTCCTCACTGCTGACCATTGTTTTGACGACGTTTAAAATGGAAAGCTGCCAGTGGCTTGGAAAAAATGTGTAAAATACTGGTGAAAGCAACTTCTGGTAATGGGGAAAAATACACTTTCTCAGAATCATTGCAACTGAGATTTGTAGGTAAAG